>JAOTQP010000001.1:74422777-74482743 GCA_026413545.1 Cichladusa arquata
GGGGGTGTTTAGCCTGGAGAAAAGGAGGCTCAGGGGGGACCCCATCACTCTGCAGCTGCCTGAAAGGAGGGGGAGCCGGGGGGGGTCGGCCTCTTCTGCCAGGTAACAAGTGACAGGACAAGAGGAAATGGGAAGTTGTGCCAGGGGAGGTTTAGATTGGAGATCAGAAAAATTTCTTCCCTAAAAAGGGGATCAAGCATTGGAACAGGCTGCCCAAAAAGTGGTCAAATTACTTTACCTGAAAGTGTTTAGAGAGCATGCAGATGTGGCACTTTTGGGACATGGTTTACATGGCATGTAAATATCTGGACAGAATGATCTTAGCAGTCTTTTTCCAACCTAAGTGACTCTATAATTCTATTAAACTGTGGGGGGATGGACTTCCAATGTTATCCATCATCATCTAAAGAGAGCACATGCCAGAGCATCCTACATCACAGCCTGCATTTTCTCTTGAAAGCACATTTTCCTAATGTACTGGTTTTCATATCTCTTCAGAGAAGTTTAAGATTTCTAGTCTTAGAGGTCTTTTTCCAGCTTTAACGATTCTGTGATTCTCTAACTCACATTTTGAACCAATGTTGCTTCTTTATGACAAATGTTGTGTTCTAATTTTACTGAACTGAAAAAAAAACATGAACGCTGCTTTAATTCGAGGAAGCTCAAGTACAGCATTTTTTTAAGTTTTGAGGAAGCTTAGTATAACACTTCTATGTGACTGTAAAAAGGGACTAGACATTTAACTGCTCCCTCTGGTTTAGGAAATATCTCCCCAGATAACAGAAAACTTTGGCAAAGGAAGACATAGAAGGCAGGTAATTGTGAAAGATGTAACTAACTCGGTTCAGTACGAGGATTCATTCCAACATGGTTTTCATTCAAACTTGACCAAAGATCTTATTTTTTGTCTGGTTTGTAGTTTTATATTTAAAGTCTGTCCTTAGGGGAGTGATGTCATTTGATCCATCACTAGAACTCTTTTTTTTTTTTTTTTTTTTTAATGAGTCTATTTGTCAAATTCTTATTCCTTCACCTTAATCTTCCAGCCAGTGCTTCCAGGTTGTCGCCTGAAGTGCAATGATCTCTGTCCAGGCTTTAGAATGTATTGGCCCAGGGTGGGGCTGAGGTTCTACTTCTCTCCTCAGTAACTGATTTCACATCATCAGGAGTTCCCTCATTAGCAAGTTAAATCATTGCTGACTTTGATTCATGCTATTAAATAATTAAATTATTAAATAATTTCTTCCATTTTGCTGTTTACTATTAAGAATGAGTGAAGCCATGGATTCCTTTTGACCTCAATAAGATTAACAGACATTCATGACATGATATTGACTAAATAACATTAAATAAAAATTGCTTCCTTGGCCACTCTTAGATCTGAGTATCTTTTAAAGATCCAGAAAACATGGTTTCTAATCTCTGACAATATTTTCATGTTAGGAGGATTTGTGTGATGAAAGTCTTATCTATTTTTTCCCAATTTCCCATGGGTTAATAACCACTATTACCTAATTACACATACTTTAACTTGAAAAAAAAGCATTTTCAGTAATTTTTTTTAATACCAATACCTGGGATTTATAGACAAGAAGTTTCTGAATACTTTTGAAAAAATCTGTTTGTCTTTCCCTTGCTTCCTTTCTCTTGATGGTAGGAAGCACAACTTGAAACCAGCGTTACTGTCGGATAAATGGAATGTGCTACCGAATCATGAGGTTGTATACAACTTGATCAGAGAGACAGAACTTCAGAGCATCTAGAAAAATTCTGCTGCTGCCTTCTGCAGCCTGTGACTAGGTATTGGCAGGACAGCAGTTGTTGCCAAAGTGCACAAGGCTCTCTGAAGCTATTCCCCAATCATGGATGATCTCCTGAGCCATCATTTCAGGGATGAAGATCTATCAAGTGCCAATTGTTCTATTAGTCTACCCACATTTGAGGACCTTTTACTTACAGAGGATAAGAGATTTCCAGGCTCCCATGAGTTTTATTCTGTGATGGTGCAAGTGTGTTCTGAAGAGTAAATAAATTTTAAAAATAATGTGAAATTTACTTTACCATTTAAATCTAAAATTTACTTCATGTTTATTTGGATTGTTTCTTCTTCCACATGAGGGTTGGTAATGACAGCTTTTTCAGAATTTAGCTGCTTCCAACAGCCCAGAATCACCTCATAAATGGTACCATCTTTCTGTTTTCACTGTTTTTCCTAGCCTTGATCTAATGAACTCCCTTAATGGTACCTGGAGGATACAGAAGTGAAAGCCAAGGAGCTTGTAAATTTTCAAACTCCTATATTAATTTCCAACAGATATGTCAATTAGCTCTTCTGAATTTTCCAAGAACCAGTTTTCTGAAAACCAAAATGCTAACACTTAAATTCCTCATATAATTGAAGTAAAGAATAAAGTATTTTCAAAGAATCAGTAAGATGACTGTAGATACCCTTATTACCCATCACTGGCCTCTTCAGCAAGGATTCTCTGAGATTTCTTTCATCATTCTGTACTTCATACTGCACCCCTCCCTCAAAAATCCTAGGCATTATTAGTCTTAACTGCACAAAACCAAAACCATACCAAGAGATTTTTTTCTCCAGAAATTTGGATCTTAGCCTGCTGGGGTGGCTATGTACGTCTGGGAATCATGGTTATTTCAGACTTCTCATGCTGAACATGCAAACAGATTCCCTCTTCTCTAATTGTACTTGGTCCTTTATGTTGATGTTTCAAACATCTCACTGCACTGAGGTTTTTCCAGCATCTTGTAGATTGCCTGTTTTCCCCAGATAATGCAGTAATCATAGCTAAGGAATTTTTTCAGATGTAGACTCTGCCTACTGCAGACACATCTGATCCAAAGGACATTAGGGAATTACTGTCTGTGAAGGGCCAGAAGTCCAATATATAAGAAACCCCAAGCTAGCCCCCTGCCCTCTGCCCATTTTCTCCCAGAGTGCCTTGAATTTTCTCCTCATCTTATGAGGGCTTCTTCTTAGCCTGTCATGATTATGCCAGTGGAAATCAGCCACAGTACAAATGGGTGATTTTAAAATCAAATGCTTGGCATGGATGATTGGAAATGCATGTTCCACTATCTTCCATTTTTTGCCATCAAGCTGCTTTTTCTTTCTCTAAAAAACTAATCTTTCAACTTCTTTTATGTGTAAAAGACATTTTTCAATAGCTATAGGTCTCATATATTAACTACAGTAATGAGAAGGAGGAATTACTTTCCTGAAAATAAGATATGGATGAACCATTTGACCAGGGTTATTTACAGTGAAAGCCATTCACTTTCTAAATGGAATACCAGCCTCATCAGACTCAAGTGCAAAATACACTCTGGCTGTGCCCTGTGTTTAATGACTTCAAGCTCCAACTGTTTGATATGAAAGGCAGTTTTCAGTGCCAAATGCCATGAATGGGGTATGCTGTCTAAATAACTCTTTTCAGCTAAAACAAGACCTAAGAAGTTTAATACATGCCTAAGCATACCTGTGTTTGCACATAATATGTATGCATGTTCTCTGTTTCTGTGGATCACAAATTTTTCTAATCTGTACAGCTGCTTGTTTTAAACACATAAATCTCTACTACCAAAAGATAGATGTTGTCTTAGATGTCTCTAAAAGAAATATGCAGATAAGTCTAATAAAGGACATCACTTTGTGTCTAACATATTTGTCTTACTTATATATTTCTCCATGTTTATTTTAACAAGGAGAGTTTATTTCATTTCAATTCTGGGGCAGGAGATACTTATGGAAATGAATGTGCTATTGTCTGAGAGCCTAGCAGTTGATGAGAGGAGAATGTTTATGCTGTCTCATAAAGCATTGTTACCACACACAAAACAATTTTTCACATGAAATAATTAACTTATACATTAAATAATTAACTTCTGTTATGAATGAACACCTCTTTTTAAACTGTGTAATTGTAAAACATTAAACAAAATGGTGTCTTTACCCAAAACTGAAGCTCTTAAGGGCTTCCAAACTAGAAGCAGACTGTAAAATAGAGGTAAAGGTTTTGGATACTTGGCATGACCTATCTCCCCTTGACTCAAGTAGCCATTCTGAAACCTAACACTGCCTCTCATAGGCAGAAATTGCCTAGCACACCTTGTATTCTCCTCTAAAAGCAAAACTGCTAACTTGCATTAAAATCAGTTGATGTTACTAAATTTAATTATTACACTCTTGACTACAGTAATACCAGAATCTTTCTTGCAACCACACAAAAAGATGCCAGTGCAACCTACTGACTTAAAATGATAAACCCCAAGAAATCAAACTGTGTCTCATAAACCATCTCCCCACTGCTCTCCTTGGGCAAGCTGTGATGCAGGTATTTCGGCTCCCATCCTGCTTTTGGCACAGCAATCAAAAATGCTGTTTCCATCCCTCTTCCTATGACATTGCCAGGTTGTGAGGTTTTAAATGAGAACAGTAGTCTGTAAAGCACCACAAAAAAGATGGCAAAGTGTATTTGAAACCATTTAAGTGAGAAGGCATTGCTGGCCCAAGCCTAAAGCAGCTGCCAATATTCAGTTTTATGCATCAATTCACATCTTTCTACATGCAATGAGTTTTCTTCATTTCACAAAAAATATACCCTCTGAAGGCAGAGCTCATGACTTTTGTAGTTGGAAGATGCTTAACAAAAAAAAAAAAAAAAAGAAAAAAAAAAAAAAGCAGTGACAAAAATATGTTTTCCGTGCTCTCCATTTCTTCCTGAATTTTCAGCTAATTCTGTGTTCTCTATGCCTGGTTTTCAGGCACCATCTTGAGTCTTTCCACAATTTCACTAATTTAAAACAGGAGCATGAGTCCTCTCATTTTGTTCTCTCATATCTTTTCCAGGAATGGGGCTGCTTCATCCATAAGGCATTTTGAAATGGACTATCTATAATTGGGATTTCTACAGAGCTGGCAAATGTGCTGGTGATAGTTTTAGAAAAGAAGATAGATAAGAAGGGAGCTGAGATTGTTTGGCTGGCACCCTGTTATCTCTGTGAATGGACCAAAGTAGGGAGTACTGTGGGATCTGGGGGAAAAGGAGGCAAATTGTTAAACAGGCTTTGCCTTTACAAATTTTTTTTTTTGGTCATTTTTGTCACAAGAGATTTAAAATAGCAGTCATCTTATGTAAACTTCTTTTTCTGTTCCAACAGCAGCCTTCTCAACTGAAACCTTTGTTTTTTCTGTTTATTTTTGGACTTTAGGCTGATCAAAGCAGTGTCCATCACTTCAATGAACTGTTCGGTCAACAAAATGAGCAATATACACTGTTCTTTTGTATATGAAAACAGACTACTGAAACTTAATAAAACATTTAACAGCTTGATATGCAAGAACGTGTCTTTGTTGATGTATTGAAATTAATTTGCTGTAAAGACTGCTTTAAGAATAATAAAATATTGTATCTATCACCTTAGGCATTATGTAAGGCAAGTAGCTTCTATGCTGGCATTTGCAGGAATAAACAAAATTAGTTCAGCACAGCTCACAGCTGTGATCACTGGAGTAAAGCTCAGGGTCTAGGGGCTGCTAGCTCTGATACTCTACTAAAAAGGCAGCTGTACTTTACTACTGATCCACTGGGCCTGGTGCTAATAATTTTTAAATGGCCTGTTTGTTACAGCAGTGGCCTCAAGCTACCTCTTATTTCAAATCCTATTAACATTTGTGTATCTTTAAACTACTTTATTGTCCTAATTAGCATATATCCATTCATAATTCCCAGTCAATCTGTTGCTATATACAGCAAAGAGAAAAGAGAAAAAAATATTAAGAGTGGCCGAAGAGCTGGTGGATGAAATGTGACTGTGGTAATGTGGAACCAAACCAATCACACAAAACAGCAAGTGCAGAAATGCTTCTGTACACACTGCCTTTCTCCACAGTGCTCTTCAGGATCAAACTACTGCCTTAGGATAATGGATTGGTACTGCCTCCAGGCATACTGGGGGAAAATAAACCAATATAAGCAGAGTATTTAAGAAAACCTGGTTCGATTTTATTTTTGTTAATTATAAAATTAGATTTTTTACAAAAGGGCAATGAAAGGTTTTATTGGTTCCAGCAAGATGTACTTAAAACTGTTCCAATAAAACAAGTTTTTCCTTACACTCTGAGACTTATTTTGCTTACTTTTCTGTTTCAGGTAAAATTTCATTAACAGAAATGGAAGTTTTCCCTGAACAAGGATTGTTACACATTTCTTAATGCACATATGCTAACATATATAAGTACCTCTGTAATTAAAAGCTATTAATTTTTGGTAGCTCAAAACTACCATAGCATGTATTTTTTTTTGAAGTCCCATTATATTTGTCTCAAAGAAGTTTTATGATCTTTACATTTCTAATATACAGAAAAGTCAGTAGTTAGGCACTACAATGATTTTGTTACACAGATATGCAATTGCTGGCCAAAATCAACTTCTTCAAGTCTAGAAAATGCTGATGATGCTGATTATGACTTTTCAATCAACCAAAGATTTGAAAGAAATGCTGACATATATCTAAAGTCAGTCAGGAAAAAAGGAACAGAGCAAAGCATTTTTTACTCCTACACGGTTATGCAAAATATAACTACTCTGCCTGATTAATTTGTTTTGCTTATGGGTAAACAAAGAAACATAGATGCTACTTGAGCTTCAGAAGAAAAATACAGAATCTTTTTCACAGCTTGATTTGAGGTAAAAGGGTTGTTGTGGAAAAGACATAATACACAGAAGTACAGAAAACTTGTCCTTTTAAAACTTGATTTTCTCTACAGTTTCTTTCTTAGCCTATTTTTTAGCATTTCCACAGTAGTTATGCTTCTATACCTACTCACAAAAGAAAGAGATGCACTAGTTACTCTTTTGCTTAAGATTAAACATAATCTAGGTAAGGTCATTTCACTTCCTTCCAGGTTCATCTGGATTCAAGGTGTGTCTTGTTGAAATCACACTGAAGAGACAAAAAAAATGCAGTCCTTGTACTTTCTTGGTTTTCAATGCCTGGATCATCTACTTCACAGCCACATGTACTTCACTTGCTGAGGAATTCTTCCTCTAAGTACAAGTATGATATGATATGATATGATATGATATGATATGATATGATATGATATGATCAAGAGGTAATGTAACCAAACCAGCTACCTAATTTTCTTCTCTCCTTTATTCTAGACTGAAGAGGAGGGATGTCCTGCCAGCTGGCGGCCTGTGAGAGTAGAGAGGACTATATAGAAAACTCAAAGGAATCTCCTCCAGCACCCTGCTCCTCGTTATAATCTTCTGACCTCAGTGCTGACAAACTCAGCAATCTCACAGGATTTCCTTACCATGGTTCTTTTTATCCTTGAGTTTGGCTGAGATCAAAATTTAGAAAAGCAAATAGAAATAGAGGTTTCAAGTAACCTGTCTGGAGGGCAGGAACAGAATCACAGGATAGTTCAGGCTGGGAGTGACCTCAGCAGGTCTCTGGTCCAACCTCCTGCTCACAGGAGGTCAGCTCTGAGGTCAGGCCGTATTTTCAGGGCTTCACCTGGCCAAGGCTGAAAATCTCTAAGGACAGAAATGGCACAATGGATCTGCTTGTTCTGTGCCACTGCTTGTCTTCACAGGGGGATTTAAATAAAATTCAGCCTGAACCTCTCTTGATTCACTTTACTTTCACTATCCTCTCACCAACCTCACTTCACTGAGCCCAGTTCCATCTCCTAGATCATCCCCCACAGGACTGGGGGCTGCTGCCAGGTACCCCCCCCCCCCCCAAAGCCATCCCTGCTCCAGGCTCAACAGGACCAGAGCCCCCAGCCTCTCCTCACATGGCTGGTGCTCAAGGTGAGTAATACACTTATCTACTGTCTCTGCCCCTTTTAATACAGCCCTGGATACCAATACTGGTTAACAGGCCCTCATAAATTTTACCTGAAAACATCACAATTTTCATTGCTCACTGCAAGCAGTAAGTAACTACTATGATCAAACTCAGTACAGCTACTAGAAAAATAAACCACCCCAAAACCTTAACAACCAAGGCTTATCAATGAACACAAATGTCCATATGTGTCTGAAAATATGGACTTAAAACACAATAATCTTGCACTTGATAATCATATTGTTCTATCCCAATACAAATTTGGACCACGAGTAAGGCAACTGCAGAAACATAAAGAAAGTCACACCCACTTATGCATGGACAAGCCCATGCCAAAATGTTATTAACACACTGAGGAACATGTTTTATTCCAAATCACTTACTAACTCCAGAAATCCAGACTGATCATTTGTTATGGATTTGGTGCACTATGAGGTGTCGCAAAAGCACAGCTCCAATTGATTAGATAATTGCATTGCCATAAAGGCTGAGAGACAACATCCCACTTCTGTGTGGAGTCACCTTGCCTCAAAGTCAGTAAAAACTGCTTCTGCACACAGAAGGGCAAAATCTAGCCTGAAGTCATCCCACAGCATCAGAAAATAAAACAACATATATCAATGAGTATTTTAAACAACACAATTTGATTATTTGACACTGTACACAGCCTAAGGCATAGGTCGAGACATGTCAGAATAGTGCAAAGGCCTTGCTCTGTAGAGGTTCTATTTCATCCTGTTGTACTATTCTCTATTTACTGTCATAACTTTTAGCACTACCTCAAGGAAGTAAATGGCAGAACAGAGCTGTAACAGAACACCTGTGGAAATCAGTTCCTACACAGGCATAGCAGATTCTATTTATTAACAAAATTAGTGATATTAACAAAATAAGTGATCTACACCCTGAAGTTAGTGGAAAGATTGTGAAGAAAATAGATATATGTCTTTGAAATATATTTCAATTTAGTATTTAAGGAATATCATACAGGTGTACATACATTTAAGAGAATCTGTTGGCTCTTCCCATTTTTTCCCTCATCATTCCCTGCAACTGGATGGATAGAGAATATGACTTGTGCTCCTCATCCCTTAACCGATCATCCCAAGGCCATAAAGTCTCTGGATTGCCCTTGTAGTTCTTGGTGCAACTTCAGCACTGCATGCCTGATAAATCAATAATGATCTGAAAATCTGAAGCCCATATTCAGGGTAGGAGGCTTTTCCTTCATATCTTTAACCAGATCCCCAGGGAGGCAGCAGGCTTCCCTAAGGAGTGGGTCCAGTCTGTATATTGTGTTCCCTGCAGGAGGCCATCTCCTATGGCAATGACACGTCTTTTTTTCTTTATGGAAGCAGTTTTGATGCAGAGTGTAGGATGGGTTACACCTCCAAGCAAGATGAAGCATCATCCTCGTGGTTGTTCCATCCCACTTGCACAGCCCCACTCCTACTATGCAGGAATAGGGGAAGGGGAGGCAGTCACAGCACTGAGCACTGAGCACCTCACCACAGAGTGATGGACAGGGATGCTTCTCCTTGGAGATAAAGCAACGAGCTGATGGCTACTGAGGGAAACACCAGCTCCCCAGCCTCCTCCTGATGCTTGCATTTTGCCTGGCACCAAGTGCTGACATCTCATTGCTGAGCAGTGCTCTGGTTTGCACTCGCCTGGCCGGGTGAAGCGAGGTTATTGCCTTGCTTCACCTAAAACCTCCTCTGTGCCAAACTAGGGAAGTGCAAGTTGTTTTCTGCACTAGCCTTGCAGCAAAGGAATAGTGAACAATTTGTCAAAACCACATAACTTTGCTTTTAGTGTAACTCCAATCTTCTGCAAAATGCTGAGCAATCAGGAAATCAAGCAGCTAGTGAGATATGCCCTAAGCAGTCTCTGATAGAGGGCTCTCTCTTATGCAAAATGCTGCATTTTTCTCCTTGCTGTACTGCATCACATAGGCAATGACAAAATATCGTCTTTTTGCAAGGCTACTGTCTTTAAATTACATCTACTACATGATGTACATATTTGAGATTTATAATAGGGACAAAACAAATGATGATACAGTACACAAACAATGAAGTAAAAATGTAGTTACGTGTGTATATGCACACAGTCAAATTATTTTTTGCCATAATTCCTTTTTGGTTTTGTATTTAACACAAGAGAAAAGTTATTAGAAATTGTGACATTTGTCTGAGTTGGATTTCATAAACAACATGAAGTATTTTTAATTGCACAAATGATTACTTACTGACCTTTCTTGAATTTTCATCTGTTCATCTCTTGAGATACCACACGTCAAAAAACCAAGGACTACCAAATAATTTCAAATTTTAATTTCAAATAAAAGCATCTAATGAGAACTAATGGTTCCAATTTCATTAAAAGAGCCACACGGGCAATCACACGGTATAGAGTGTGATCAAAAAACCCTCTTTTTCTGACATCTAAATAGGAATATTATTAGGCAAATACAATTTCTATAAATGTAGAGGTCTCTGACATCTACTCACAACTACCTGAAGACTCCCATCTTTCACCAGTAAAATCTAAACAAATAATTATATTTCAAATAAGATTAAAATATTCCATTTTTATAAACTGACTTGCAAAATTTTGTTTCAGACCTGTCTATCCTTATTCATTTCCCTTTTCAGACAATTTTTCTTTCTCACTTGAAACAGAGCTCTCTGGTCAGAACCACAATTCCCATGATGGAACAAAACATTTCCCCTGGTCTCCTGAACAGGATGGTTACAAGAGCTGCTGCTAGGGTAGAGGGAAGAAGGAGCAGTGGAGGAACAATGTTTTTGATTTTCCATCTTAATTTATTCTAAAGATATGTAAGTATATGTCATATAATATAACTACTTGATCTCCATTTTTTCTATAAATGTCTAAGAGTAAAGTAGAAAGAGGATTTTTTAACAAGTGGTTTGGTCATACCTGACACTAGTGCTACTCAAAAAACCTGTCATGAAATGAGCAGTCTAACTTTGAGAGCTATGCAACTGGAAATACACCTGACATTCAAGGATCATGAATAATACATACACCTTCATCACTGCCAAGCATTGAAACAAGCACATCAAAATAGATAGTAGTTTTATAAGGACAGGAAGTCACAATTTTGTAAGACAAAAATAGTTGACTTGGATTTCACAAAATACTGCAATTAAGCTTCGGTGACTCAGATTTTGAACTTGTTAAACAGAGCTCTACAGTGATTATATTTTTATACTTCAGAAGATATCATTTCACTAAGCTAAAATCACATGTACCCAGCTCATGTGTTCAGCTTACAAGCTGTCCAGAGATGGATCTGACAAAGATATTTTATCATCTTTTACATTGTTAAGCTTTTCTCAGATCAGGAATGTTTAACTAGCTCCCTCAAAAAACTCAGCTTTTGAGTCTAAATATTCCCATATTCAATCTCAGTTTTCCTATCAACAGAAGACTCCAGTAATTAAGTCATCTGTAGCTGTGAAAGAGGAGTTTGACCCCATCACGATAAAGGATAGCTAACATAGGAAGAAAAACATAATTTTTAATCAAGAGTACAATGATGGTCTGGGAAAGATATTAAACCATTTATAAGGGTGGTTAAAGTTTAAGGAGAGGAAATATTAGTATGTCATATATAGTAATGTACAAAATACATGTAATAAATGTTACATATACATGTATGGAAAAAAAACTCTGAGATATCAATATACATCTAACAGAAGGGTAAAATGTAAAGTAGGCTAAGGTAAAAGGTAGTATGGCTGTGCCAGCGTACAATCAAATGTCTGAGGCTTATGAAAACAATTTTGCCCTTGGAAAGCAAGAAAAGAAGTCCAAGAAGAAAAGCACATTTACTCCTGAAAGCAGTGGACAATCACAGTAAGAAGCAAGCTGGAATTGGTAATGCTGTCCAAAAGGGTGAACGAGGCAAGGTTTGGATACCAACCAGGCTCATGCCCAAAGCACAGTGGGAGAGGAAGAAGTGAATGGGCCCAGTGCCACAGACTGGCCCTCAGATACTAAACAGGGACTATGAGGGAGCTCTAGCAGGCCACCAAAAGGCAGAATAATTCTGATAAGTACAGAGCAATAAACCCTAATTAACAGTTGATTGTGAGAGGGGAAAAAAATGGAGGTAACAACCAGAAGAGCAAGGGAGAAAAACTTATGCAGGAAGCAGCAGCATCTAAGGAATCAAATAATATAATTTGAGAAGTATAAAATTTATATATATAAAACAAGACAGCTTTCATGCACATACCCAGACGGGAAAATAAGCTTTAGCCCGAAAGTACTAGAAAACAGGATGGAGAAAATGTACTTGGGCTTGGGAAGAACTTTCTTTGGATGTTTTCCCTGAATTGTGTCTCTTTGTCTGAGTGTCAGCACCCAGGCACTGGCCAGGAGGGCTGTAGGGACCACAGTGAGGGAGGCCAGGGCTGCCTCCAAGGGCCCCACCACAGGGCATGGCTGAGCCCTGCATCCAAGGTGAAGGACTCAGGAGGGAAGGACTGCAGCTGACTTGGGAAAAGCTGCTTAATTAATTTTCCCAAAATCATGTCTGTGTTGTCCACAGCAGTAACTGGTAAGGTGGCCCTTAGCCAAGGTCAGGCAATGACACTCTTTATGAGATTCTTTCTATTATTTTTTTAGAAAACTCAAACAATACAAACATACAAAAGTTAGAAGCAAAGGGGAGAAAGAAGATTCTGAAGAAAAAATAATTTTAAATTTGCTTCCTTAAAGAGATCAGAAGAAACATTTCTGAAGGATAGAAAACTAATAGTCTGCAAACACTTAAATGAAGAGAAGGATAGAAAAGATACTTTGGCTTGCACAGATTGCACACTCATGACTTAAGACAAGTATGAAGAATCAATCCAGCCATTCCAATGTGTAGATCACCTGCCCCATAAGCAGAAGCAGAAGCCCTGCTCCCTCAGACACACTGAACTGCAAGCTGAACACTCAGCTTCATGAGGTGGGGGAAAACTAACACCAACAGGACATCTTAGAATCATTAGGGTTGGAAAACACTTCCAAGATCATCAAATTCAACCTTCCAAAATACACTGGAAATTCCAATCTATGCACTGTAAAAAACTCTGATTTCTCAGAGCAGCTGAATTGCAGCAAATGTAGAATTCATGAATTCAAAAAACTCTTCAGGATTTGAAAGAAAAAAGGCACACCTTTAAGTCATTTGTACATGAAAAACAGTTCTGTAGGAAATCCAGCTAATTCCAATGTACACAATCTTCTGCATTGGTAAAGCTTAAAGTATGAGCAATTAATGCTCTGCCACTCTCAAGAAGGCCAAATACATCCTATAGCTTCTTCCACCAGTAGAAATTTCTATCATCCCATCTAAGAGATGAGCTGCTGTTAACCCAGCCAATATTTACAGGTAAGAGCCTTTGCTATCAACCAATCTACCACAACACCCTGGACACACAGATATTTAGTTCAGAAGACAACATAACATACTAAAATCTTATCTAGGCACTCTCATGATATAAACTAATGAGTTTATTTGCCCTATTTAACTTGATTAATTAAAACTTTGATGACTCTTGTACAGACTTTTGAAAGTTAAATTTTTTGTGCTCTTTTGTTTGTTTGTTTGGTTTTGATTGTAACAAAAAGCCTGATCAGATCTGAGAAAGGCATGCACGTATATTTGTAAATTAAGAAAAGGAATGGGCTACAAAACTTTGAAGTTCTTTCTTGTTTCCAAACCTGCATTTAAAATTACATGTGCTAGAGTCATAGCCTCTGGTACCAGACTTTTGGTTGATCCAAAGTAGAGTCTGTAGATCTCAGCCCATTAGGGAATCTGTACCTAAATAACCCAATGCAGAATCCTCCAAATCCTGACTGTGACTGTAAACCCTTTTCATGTGAGGAACTTCACAACTGCAACAGCTTCCACTTGCTCTTGTTCATTGGTACAAATGTGGTACATTACATAAATAACTGTTCGACTTACAATAATTTTCCTAGATGGTCCATTCTCCACTAGCACCCCTGCATAAACCATAACTTCAGGTTCATCTGCCTTAAGGTTATGAGTTTTTGTTTTTCTTTAATCTTAGGAAGTCTTAAACATAAACCATATTTAAATTAATTTGTATCAGAGGACTTCAATCTTTTGGGGTTTTTTGTCATTATTTCGCCACCACTGCCATGCCGGCACACTTACTTTTTTTGCACTTATTTATTTAAAATCTTCTTTTGAGTATCACTACACAGCTGGTTCATGTCAATAAGGCAGCAGAAGTCATCACATCCCACTGCCTGAGGTTAACCCCCTGATAAATCTGGCTTCCTTCCATGTGAGACTGAAGCAATGCTTTTATGGGATCTGCTGCAGGCTGGTTATTGAAAATGGAAGATGCTTAGTGCTTTGCATGCATAGCCCTTTATAAATAATATATAAAGGTCAAATAAGTTATTTATTGGGTCTTTCTGCCTGTTTTATGAATGCTACTTTGTTTCAGTATTGAAGGTCTGATTTTCAGTTGTTGTAAATTCAAACCGATTGACATGTTAATTTACCATGAGCTGAGAAAATGGAAAACAGTGAGAACAGTCATTATATTTTCTTGGCTCAGTCAAATGCAGTTGTCTACCCATATTCGCTGATTTCTCTTGAAGATGCCCTTTTTCTCTCTCTTTCCCCCCCAATTTTCCATGCTCACACACTGTTAGGTAATATTCTTGTATAGGTGACTCACAGCAAAGCTGCATCTTCAGTGACGGCCTGTCTCAATTTATTCGGTTCTATAAATCAAACTAACTCATGATTTCACAGTATCTGCCCAACTCACCACGGCAAAGCAGAGCTCTTCTGCTTCCTCCAGGAACTGCTTCAGCATGTAGTTCTGATATAGCCCAACTCAATGCTGACCCTTTTCCTCATCTTCCTCCCTCCCACAAGTCAGGTCTAATACTTTTTTTCTCACACTGCATACATGACATCTTCTTTGCTTTGTTCTCCTATTGCACCTCCACCAGCTCAACTCACAGAAATGCCTGCACACTGGCTTGACAGAAATCACACTCATTATGTTCTGGTCCATGTAAGAGTCATCTCTGACAGAGTCTCCCTTGCTGCTCCTCATCATAGCATCACCTCTGAGCTCTCACCAGTGTTACTTCTGAGATCTCCAGCGGCAGCAAATTGAAAGCAAATAGTCATGAAGGCATTATTCACACCTCATTTATTATATTTCTCACAGTTATGCCCTCACTTCCTTCCATGGTTCAACTCCAAGGGGATCACCTGCTCTGAAATGTTTGGAAAAGATTCCCACTCCCTGCCAGATATCTCCTTGAGTCACTCTTCTATAGCTCTCATACACAATGTAGGGCCCATAGGTACAAAGCCTACATTCAGCTAGCCAGAAGTGTTGCAGGAAAAAGGCTAGAAGCAGCCCAAATTCCAGCTGCTACTACGTGCTGCGTCATCACACTTCACGGGAATGAAAGTAAGAGACAGCCCGTCCCCGAATGGGGCTGGGAGGCAGCGGGGCAGGGAAGCAAATCCAGAGTTCTTAAGCATTTCATGCACAGGATGACACGGGAGCATTTCCCAGCCACAGAGGCTCGCTGGCCGTGGCAGCATCCTGCAGCTCCCGTGGCTGCAGGGCTTGTTTCTTCAGTGATGCCCGTGATGAGCAGCCCCATGGTGGCTCTGCACACAGGGCCTGCCTGTCGCCTGCTCCAGAGCCACAGGCTGGCCACTCCTGACTGAGACGGATCAGTGCAGACAGCAACGGCTTAAACACCACACGTGTGCTAAACCTAGACTCAGACAGGAGCAAGCCTGTAAATAATGAAACATTTGCCTACCATCAATCTGACTCTCTGCATATTACACCTGTTCTCGCTGTTTTATGCTTTTATTTTAGATGTAGGCTATGCTGTCTTCTGTGTTTCTTAAGCACTCAGTAAATTCTGGAAAAAAATAGAACACTAATAGTAGCAATAATTACGGCCCTCCTCTTGTCTAAAATACTTAGCGCAATAATAATTTACCACAGTATCAAAATTCTGTAATAATGAAATTGATAACTTTTGTACAAATCATAAGCAATTCAAATTTATTTGTACACTATAATTTGAATATCTGAGAAAACATAGTGCTAATCAGCATATGCAGAACCTCTTACTAATCAGTAAAGGATATTAATTTGTCTTTTCTTTAATAAAGCCATATTTCTCTAAAATGACACACAGTCCAACAAGAAATTAAATTCTATAGAAATAGTGATTTTCAGCACTAGTCATTTTTTCAACAGTGCACCAGAATTCAAAAAGCAAGACTTTATCCTCTGCTTTATGAATACTAAACAGCACTCTTCATCTAAAGGTTAAAGCAGAAAAAAAATCAGTCTCCCTGCCTGTGTTTTTATGAGAATTGCAGAGTATTTTATGTGTATCATTCTTTTAAAGTGTAGTTAAACCTGTACTGTATGTCAGCAAACTTTAATTTAGCATATTATTTTTCCATAAAAACATAACACTATAAATAACCTTCAAGTCACAATCCCATATTTTCAGTCTGTTACAACAGGTTATTCAAGAATACCTCTCCCCTGCTTTATCTCATTCAGGATATCCACAAATTCATTCCATGTCTTGAAAGGGACATGTATCTCTAGAGTGGTAGGATCACACTAAACTTTTTTACAGCAAGGAAAGATGTGAATTCATAGCAGTCAGAAGCCTACAGTTATCCTTGGCAAATGCATATGAATGAAGATAACCAAAAATATTTTTCATTTACTGAGGGTAAACTACAAATTCTGGGCGATGATTAATTCATTGATTCATGAGACTTAAGATCTCTGGGGAGCATCACCAGTCCAGACTGACTTTCCAGGGATGCAAAATTTTATGACTGGATCTCTGTTTTACTAAAAATTGAGAGAAAAAATACAAACCAAAAGTACAGAAAGTACAGGTGATTGTGTCTCTTTGTGGGAGGGTATATTTGAAAGACATATTGATTTGAGAAAATAAAACATATTCTTATGTTAGATACACAATAATATCTACAGAGAGTACCACCACAAGAGAAGACTAAAGTACTGCAGACTGGCTCCACTTCCTGCCATTACCTCATTCTTAAAAAAAAAAAAAAATACAAATGCATCCTTCCAATCTAACACATTTTAGGAGACAGGAGGAGAGCAGGGTAACTGTTTTGGACAGAAAATGCTATTAGCATTTCCAATACAGAATTTATTCCAAATTTGGTGCTATGCCTCTGCAGATCTCAGATCAGAATCAAGCCTTTAGGCATTAACTGAGATAAACAAAGTATGATACGTCAAATCTAATTATGCTATAAATATCCAAATAATATCTAGATCTCTAAGGTAATTCCAAAGAGCCTCAGTGGCAGAGAGGCAAATATGATTAAGTTTAAACTGCAAACAGCTTGTGAAATATGGGAAATAGCATTACATGTGAAAATATCTGTAGGGAAATATTTTCTTTTAACTAATAAGGCAGGAAATTTTGTGACATAGTAAATGATTTTTCCAGTAGCTTAAGGCATCTTAAAGAAAAAGCAAGGATGCTAAATAACTACTATACATTCCAGCTTTAAAGCCATCATCAATAATACTTTTTTCATAACTACCAAGCAATAAAAAATAGTGAAAAGCAAAGCAGTAATAAAAAGATAGTGTAATGCACCCCCACCTCCCCTTCTAATATGTTTGCATCGATTATAATAATGAAATAAACACTTAAATTGATTAATGATTCAGTTTTATTCAGGACATGTGGAAATAAAGCCTTTCTCTCCTCCCCTTTCACAATTTTCAAATCAAAAATAAATTGTCAGCAGGTAATTAAAATACAATGCTTTGCCCAAGAAGAGTTTGAAGAAAAAGAAGTTGTTAAATGACAGACCTCTGCCATCCCATTTACTACCCATAGAGGCACTGATGTATGGTTAAGTGCATCTAGCTACAACTTTAAGATCAAACTGAAACTGAGCTTGTAAATGCATACCAAGCATCTGTCTGACCCTACCCTCTAGTCCTCCTGTGTGAGTTCAAGCCACAGAAGTTCACAGACACTTCATGGTTTTCTCAATCAAATGACAGAAATTCCAGAACTGCTCAGTGCAGTTTTCAGGAACAAATTTACATGCTTGTAAGGCACCCGAAGCTATACGCCTTAATTAAATCTGTTTCCTTTTGCATTATCCTAAAGCACTTCCATTAACTTCTTACCTCTTTGAGCTATGTGTACTGACACTGATTCCTAGAATATTTGGCCAGTTCCATGCTCACATGCCCCATGGGAAAGCTTTCAGGAGAACCCCAGGAACACCTCCTGGCACGAAATCTTACACCCTGCTCTCGTTAAACCTCCATCTCTGCCACGCAAACACGGTGCATACGGAGCACCTCCATCTCACACAAAAACCCAAGCACAGCAGCTCACTTGTATCCTCCCTTGTGGTATCACTCCTCTGTCAGTGATTTAAATTGGCTCAGTTTGTACCTCAAGTGATGAAATATCAGATCACTCACGCACGTGCACGAATGCAGCTAACACCCACCAGACCTTGACTGCACACTAGGCTGTGCACACAAATGTTCTCCTCAGTGATCACTAGCTAGGACTGGTTTCAGTGTGCATTTTACAGACAGGAAACACATCCAGCCACACAGGCTAAGGTGGCATACAGCTTGGCCAAGGTGAAAAGCCCTGAATAGTCCAGAAGTGTCCTAAGCTTTCAGGTGCAAGTACAAAATTGTGTACATGGACTCAAATAATTCTAAGACCCAGCTTCTAACTTTGGGGATGTAAGTAGAGAGATGTATAGAGAAATGAAACATCAGCTTTGACAGATACAGATTTAACTACTGGGACAGTTCTGCAGCAGCCAGCCTGCCACATCCCCACAGCCTGAATTGAGGCCAATGACAGATATATTTGCAGGTCTTCTTCCAGTGCTGAAGGAATATATTTCATGGTTTAAGAAAAGTGAAGTCATGTAAGAAGAGCTAGATAAAGACAGAAACATCACCTAAAGGAAGGATTATTCTGAGCTGCAAGAGGAGACTTTTCTGAGCTGCAGAGAGATAAGGCAGTGCAATGTGCAGTGACAGATGCAATCCCAGATCCCAATGGACATTGCCACAAGTCATCCTGTTAGCTATGCCCATTCTCAGGTCATTTCACGTGCCCAAAGTAGCAACCTAAGTGGGCCCAAAGGAAAATGGGGCTGCTGGAAGACCCCTCTTGTCTTGGTACCTGGGTATCAATAGAACATTATTCACAGAGTCTTTGAGCATGGCTTTCAAACAGAAGAAATCTTAGGAAATGTTCCATTTTCTTCCTACTCCTTTGAGTTGTTGCAAAAGAAACTGGAGGCTTTGGACACACTGCACCATTCCTTTATCATTCACAGCTCCCTCACACAGCACCTCAGAAAATGCAAAGACTGAAAAAAGCTCTCCAGTCCCTCCAACAATGCACTTTTTTCTCCCCATTCACAATTCACAATTCCCTCACATAGTACCTCAGAAAATGCAAAAACTGCAAAAACTCTCCAGTCCCTCTAGCAATGCACTTTTTTTCTCTCCATTCACCTTGTAACCAGATAGCCTCACCAGACATTACTGCATAAAAATATGTCTGTTAAGTTACAATTTTGGTCAACAATATGACATCTTTAAATAGCACCACAGATGTAAGCAGACAGAGAAATTACAACCCTGATCTGAAGACTTATTCTAAATTAGACCCATTGAATAGTGAAACATTATATTTGCAGGAGCAAGTGCCAAACAGAGTGACAGAGGGCTAATTGCACAGATATATTTTGCAAGGACAGCTTTATGGAGAAAACTCCGATGTTTACAAGACTGTCTCTACTGCTGGACCAGGGAGGATAACAGGATCTTAGAGTCTGCCTTGGGAAAGCCAAGCACAAAGATATATATCCTCAAAGCAACAACATGAAGTTACAATCCTTACTATTAACTACTAAAATGTGATCCTATAGATTTAAATGGATATATTTTTCAAAGGGTTCATTTTAAAAATTTACATTTATTTTAGGGACAGAAATTCATTGCAAACTATAAAACTACATCCTAAAATTTAAGGTCACAGACCCGTATTTACTTTGCAGGCAGCTGGAAAAGCTGCAAATGTTAGTACCTCAGGCCATTTTTTTTCACTTCCATGTTGGAGTTCACCATGACAACAGCAAAGCAAATTAAATGGAGCCCATGAGTGCTTCCTAGACTCAATGCCCCAGTAAAAAGTACTTTTTTTTTTTTTATTTTTTTTAATCTTAAATCAACAGTGAAGGCATTTCAATCTAACATGCTTGACTCCACACTCAAACAAGGAAAAGGTCAAGGGAATAGGGAAGGCAGCAGTCGCACACGCATCAAGTACAACAGCAGCAACATGGAGTTTCAGGAGCTGGGTTGCCAGCATTAAAAGCATCAGCAGCTAGCTCCAGCAAAGAACAGCTGCCATTGCCAAGGAATTCACTTCACAGCAATCTCAGGCCGAAATATCCCAATGAGAAGTGTTCTAGCAGGGTCTAGGATACACGATGGGACCTGCTTTGCAGCTTCTTGTCTTTGAAAGACATCAACTTACAGCTGCCACTTAGCTTACAGCTAAGACACAAAATGTTTACAGACAATTCTTAAGAAAAGATAGTAAATGATGGTATTTTTCTACTGTTCCATTCACTTCTAATTACATACATGTATGTAAATTATAATGAACACCAGCTGATTTATGGTTCAGCTTTTGTTTCATTTCTGAGATGATATGCAGATCCCTAGACTTTGAAGTCATGCACATAAACTCCAAATTTATGTTTCTTCATTTTGTATAATGTTATCTTCTTTGTAATTTAACTATAGATACCATGAGTTCTTAGAAAACTATTTTCTGTATATAGAACAGTAATTAAAACATGTCCTAGGTTCATAAAGTTTTTTGCAGGCTTGCCCCATGCCCTCATTACTGGATTTATGCATATAATTAAGTGTTCTGATATTTTGTCTCATGTTATCAGCCTTTAGAATTAACTGGTAAATCTTTTTCTTGTAAAATCTGTTATTCAGATCATGAATGTCTTAAGCTTCAGGAAGTTGAAAAAATTGAATGTGATTTCTTTCAACAGAAATACCAGATGCATCTTGCTATGCTTCCATAGTATGAATGAAAAGAGGCATTTAATGATCCAGGAAATTTCTCAGTAAGTATCTGCAAGCACAGTGGTTTTTTATTTGCATTTTTCTTCATTGCATTTGAAATTTCAAAATGCCTCCATTTCTACAAGTATAAGCAATATTTACTTTATGGAATTCTGTTCACAGTACTTGTTTCTTATATTGTGCATTGTGAAGGAGACATTTAGTAGGTGGGTGAACATTTTATTCAAAATCAAAGTGCAATGAGTAATGAGAATAAGACTCAGAAAACCTGCAATTTCTGCATCCTTAAAAGATATTATTCAATGTGATTTATCATTCCAGAACTCAGAAGTTGGCTGCAATATGGTCATATGAAATTGAATGTAGTTTCTTGCAGGAAGTAAGGCCTGTGAATAGCACTTGAAAAAACCCTTTTCTGACAACTAAGAACAAGGTTCTGGCTCTTAAAGTGCCCTGGGCAATGACTACCATGCACAATGGTTTTATACAGTCAGAAAGAAAAAAAATTAAGCAACACAATATAAGGACATTATTTTATAGAAATTATTCATCAAGCAACAGATATTAGAAATTAACTAACAGGAGAATATCAGAACTCTCACTGAAATTTTTAAGCTTTTCATGACACCACTGCTCATTTTTATTAGCTGCACTAAATAATATTTATTATCTATGCACTAGACTTATTCCACTGTACTTTTTCCTATTACTCATCATATCACCAGTATCTAAGGAGATAAACATAACTGTCTGAAAGTATGTTGATTTAAAATTAGCAGCAGGAACAGCTCTCTGACTGCTCTTTATTTGTAAACTATTTGTTAAGCTCCATTTTTCAACGTATCTTCAAATATTAAACAGACATTTGAGCTATTAGGACTAGACTGGAAGGGTAACATAATTAATTATGGGTTGGAGTGATTTTTTATTTAATTGAGGTTGGCTCACAAAAGCGGATCCCAAATGCGCTCATCCCATACAACCATACAACAAACCATACAACAAACTTGCATTTCTATTATCTGTGATCTGACAAATAGCATATTACATAAACCTGACATTACACAATGATACTGTTATTCAACATGTATTGGCAGTGAGCTATTTGGACAGCTGTTATTCGAGTTAGGATGAGTATCGAACCTTACTTGTCCCAGGTAATCAAAATACAAAAGTGATCAAAAGCAGATTCTCCTGCCACCTTTCCATAGCAAAGGAAATCCATCTGAACTGTCTCCATGTAAGCGAATTTCCTGAATTTACTTGAACAGTTTTGTTAGCTTTCAGACATAAAGCAAACCTTAATATTCTGAGTTTCTCCCTGCCTGCTGTGGAAGGATACCCTGAGGAGCTACCCTTTAAAGGGTCTCCAAACACTACTGATCTACGGTTATTTAGACACCCATATCTCCAGTACTTTACATTGCACCAGTCTCAGAGGATTAGCATAAAAAGGGTAATACTTTCAGTCAGCTGATAGCTGAGGAGGGACTAGCACTGCTGAATTTTCAGTTTTACTCCCCAAGCCTCTAGGTAAGCTGAGTCAGCAATTGCTTTATTTTAGAGACTCTCTTTATGCACCTGCACTGCTGCAAATTGATAAGACCTATAAATTCCAGTTAGCTCTTAGAGGGCTGCTTAGAGATTAAAAGTATATACCTGCTTTGATACCACAGTGTTGCTCCCAAAAGGATTAAGAGGAGTTAAGTGCGTGCATAGTATGCAGGGGACACTCTACACCTCCCCCCTACAGAAGACAAGAGAGGAAACAGACTCTGCACAATCCTTCAGAGAAATGTAAAGGTCACACAGGTGAACTGCTGACTAGCCCACCCTTTGCTCCCTCAAGCAAGGCTGCAGCACACTATATGGTTCATGTTAGGAGCTCCATTCCGAGCAAGACAGAGCCATTAATTAGATACTAAAATCCTCTTGTAGGAAAGGGCTTCACTGCACATTTACTACAAACTGGTAATACAATTTCAGCTTTCCTGGTCTGCCCAAAAATTATGTTTCTTTCTTCTACACTGCAATTGCTTCTGATTTCATAGCCTTATTGCATGTGTGCATAAATCAGCACAGGGTACTGAACCGTTCTGCTGTTTACCTAGAGCTTTTTATTTCATAGTGGATAATACAAAACAGAGGTAGGTCAGTGACTGGTACTATATAAATCTGGTGACCCATCTGGTGACAACTGAGAGAAAACATCAGATCAATCCACATGCTCACTAATTCCACATAGGATACAAGGCAACTTGATATTGCATCTCTCTACTGCAGAACTATTGCTCCCTGGTTATGTAGCAGGTTCAGCTTATGAGTGCATGACGTCATTTGTTCTTTTAGATGGCAAACACTAAACATAAGAGAAAAAAAGCTGTATAAAACAGAAAATATCTTTATGTACGGCTATTTAATTGAGTTCAGGAAGTGGGGTCCATATTCAGGCTTTAGAATTTATAATAAATGCAGTTGAAAATGGACACTTTATTTTTGTTTTTCATCCTACCTGTTACTAGTCTTCTTCTATGCCAAATACTTGTGTAGAAAGGATTATGACAAAGCTTCTGCTTCAGCAGTTGCACAAAGAGTAAGTAACTTAAAACTGAACTAACACTTTTAGTAACTTGTATATGTGATGGGAAGGGATACTGCAACAGTGCAAACAAATTACAGGCACTTAGAGTTCAAACAAGCATAGGTTTTATGGCAAGCATTGTCTAAATTAACAATGAATAAAACAGAAAACAGTTCCACAACAAATGAAAACAGTAGGTGCTTTTATTCTGCAAGGGCTCTTTCTTAATAAGTTGTGAATATGGGGTATATTCATTCAGTTGCTTTCACAGGAATATCTTCTGACATGCAAGTGACAGGATGCCAACCCTGCAAGGCTGGCAAGATCTGCTAGAATCTCTTTATGCCACAAGTGCTGTATAACGCTCTTGTGATGGTGAAGGTCTAGTGATGCAGGTGAAGAGGATAGGAGAGATCAGAGGAAGACATAAAGACACAGTAGCTGTAAGAAATGAAGGATCTTCACAAACTGAAAATTTTCAAACTGCGAAGCAAGGAGACACAGTAGGAAGGACTGGAGAATGACCAAGGAAGCACATATCCAAACAAGGCAGGAAGTTGAGATGACCTCAGGGCACTGGAATGGGAAAAGATCTGGTGCACAGAAAACACTCTGGAAGAATCTACTGATCTCTGTCTCACTAGTTGATGCACCTGGTAACATGCTGTTAGCAAAAACTTTCTAAGGAATATGCAAAATTCCCAACATGTTTATACCATTCAGCATCTCACTGCTTATTCAGACTGAGTTTTATCCATTTAGCTGTCCTGTATCTTATCTGCAATTAGGGTTAGAAATTGCATGGGTTCAAGAACGGTAAGCACACAATTTCACAAACAAGTCTGTGTTGGAGCATGGATTTGAGGCACAGGAGATACTGGATACAGGACATGCAGACAGACCTTAGAACCAAGAAACACCTCCAGGTCCAACAACCCCGGCACAGTCACTGCAGGTGGCACAAACTGCAGCCACAGCATGAGAAGCCTCCTAAGGAGATTCTGGAACAATGCTACCACACACTCAGCATCAGCACATGTAAGCCATAAAGCTTCTTTGGCTGTTTCTCAGCAAGTTCCAATGAAGACAACTTGCCAAAAATCTTCTTTTCAGGAGGCTGATGACAAAACCAGGTTAGAACATCTACTGCAGATTGGAGCTGTCTGTCCCTTTCTGCCTTTCCCTAATTCAGCATGGGCATGCAGCACCCTTTCAGACCCTGCAGGCACTCATGAGGTGTGTAACGTGGAGGGATTAGACCTGCAAGCATACCCTTGACTTTGAAACATTGCTTATTAATATTATTGTTTACATTTACCTTTTAATTACTGAGACACTTTACACTCTCTAAAGGTGACTTAAGTAAGAAGGCAGAAAGAACAAGTGCTTTCATTTTCTTAAGAGTCTATTCTTATGACAGTTGTGTAAAAATGTCTATTTTCTAGAGGTTTTATGCCAGTAAGACAAATTCAGTACAGACTTACATGGCAGAAGTGAATGCAACCACACTACATCTCTACTGGTGTTCTAATGTATTTCCTTACTGAGTTTGCAAAACTCAAAGCACAAAATCACATGAAAGTTTCCTGTAATTTAATAAAATGTATTACCATGTAATAAATAATTAATAAATGCAGGAAAGAAAGCTTGTGGAAGGCAGAAAGGGACACACAGAAAATGAGAATGGTGCAGCTTTTCTAAGAGTACTGAAAACGATTTATATTCGAGAATACTTATGTCTGTCATTATTTTTTTTTCTCCATAGGTGCTAAAGGGCAATTCCCAGTGCACCCTTCAGGAAAATGGATCACCTCCAAGATTTTGTTCTTGTGAGCATCAAGTCCTGAAGACTACAACACCAGAAATACCAAAAAACCCTTGAGTTCATTTCCTAGAAGCCCTTAAATAGGAAGAGAATAACAGAATATGTTGCAGATCTTTATGTAGGGTTTACATATCCACGATCCTGACAAAATTGCACTGTTTAACTTCTGTTTGTGGATACAGGCAGGCCTCTCCTGTGTGATTTTATTACTCTGGTTCTGCCTTTCTCTATTAGAAACTAGAGAAATTGCTAGAATTCTTATTATATACTAAATAAGCAACCGTTAAGAAGAAAATTAAGGGATGCAAACTGTGAAGGAACACACACATGAGGGGGATATAAAGGCCAACACCTCAAAATTCATAGGTTCAGGCCTGATTCAGAGAGCTGCCTCTCCATCAGTTAATTTCAGTGGATATAGTATGACATTCTCACTCTTCTCAAGCACTTAAGTACTTGGTATTGACATCTGTAGTAGAAAATTTAGGCTAAAATATGTTTTCTTCCTTTCTCATATCAACATGATTCATCCATAAAAATTGTAGAGTTTGTTACCACTACTACCTTATCAACACCTGCCCATATGAGCACTGCTGGCTCTTTTTGGGAGAGAGGGGACTCCTGCTCTCTGCACTGATCATCTCCTGCCCCTTGGGCAGGGACTGATTCCTTATGTGGCTCCAGTGCCTAGCACAGCATTATTTTAGATGTTACTACCTTCAAATTATAACCTCGGGCAATACTAATATACAGTACACATGCAGACCACAATCTGTGACTTCTTGAAATCAAATGCTTCCACTAGACTGACTTTTGGTGGTGAACAACTTGCAGTCTAAACCTTCATTGAACACTCACAGAGGCAGCTCTCAGCTATATGCTTTTCTGTATACTTCACATTCTAAATTCAGCATTTCATATACTCAACATTCAATATTTTTATACTAAATCAACACTTACCATTACACTTCTGTTGGACTGAAAAGTTAAATGCATGAAAAATGTTACGCTTCCAAAAAAAAAAATTTATGCATGAATAATATTCAGAGACTCATACTCTGATTCAGGTATAAAAAATATCCACCAAGTCCGCTTAAAACAGACGATAAATGGGCACATAAAAAACTTGTTGAGCTGCTGTAAGTTCCCCAAGAAAGTCATAAATCTATGTGATGGTTTCAGTACCTTAGTGTCCAAAGAGAAAAATACACAAGGCAGCCAGATTATGGAGAAGCAAAATCTCTTTTCATACGCTATTTTTTTTTTTTAAAGTATAATTTACACAGTGTACCCGTGCTACTCAAACTCCAAAGCACCTACAACCCAAGGACTACCAGGTATTGCCTCAGCCATACTCACAAACATGGTATAAACAAAACCGAAACTTCAGTATAAAAAGCATAGTCCTAGTTTGGATTAATCTTTTAGCTCCAGACAGATTCTTCTATCTGGATCTAGCAAAAAAAAAAAAAAGAAAAATGCCAACAAATAAAACAAAGCATCAGTTCCCCCATGCCAACTAAGCCTATACAACAAGACTGTGGTCTTGCCTGCTGCATACAAAGTAAGGAAGTAGCTACTATTGTAACAAAGATAACTAATCATCCTAGAAATTATTGTCTTACAATTTGAACCACATGAACTCATTCTACCAGAACCAGCTCGTATTTTCTCCATCAAAATAGAAAGAACCCTGCTCCCATCATAGTCCATGACACTCCCATGCATTGCATTTCCTACAGGCAGTCACATTTGGCAAAAAACCTCCCCAAAATGATATTAGAAAGAGCTGTGTAGCACTGATGTGGCTCTGAGTGTGCTTTATAGCCACCTTGAACAAAGTAGGGCAGAAGCTCGTCCTCCATGTCTCTGTTCAGCACTGAAAAGCAGTACAGCCTGATGGGGATCTGAGGCGACAAGCCAAGACGGCACATCAGGATATTTTAGGTCTTCAGCTGGGAAAGTGCATTTCTGGCTCACACTGCAGCCAGACAGCCCACCCTAGCAAGGCTCAGGGCTGCTGCCTGCAACCATGTTATAAGTGGCTCCTACCAGGAAACCTGGAAGCATCTCAGGTATTAAAAAGATTTCACAATCCTCCTAACTGCTGAGTGAGCCACTGCTGAAATGTAAAGCTGAAATATTGAGTTCTTGCTTAGCAGCATTTCATCAGAGACCATTTCATGTGGCTTTTAATTAGATTAAATCAAATCAATACTGCACACAAAGGTCATCTGTTCTGTATCCTTCCTCCAAAACTAGAGCCTAGTTTAACTTTTATAATAAATTCTTATGAGAAGATAATGTTCCATTCTTAGTACTATAAAGAGAGTTTCTGTAACTAAATGGTGGTGGCTTCCTAACACTAAATAATACATCACATCTATTCCAATACAGAAGAGCACAAAAGACACTGAAAAGCCAAGGCATATAGTTGAATGGCACACACAGGTATATAAGATTATCTTTTTTAGAGTGAATATGTAATAGAAATTTGAAAAGGCAAGGTAAATTTAATAACTTGGTTTGGTTGGTAACTTGGTTTTATATAACTCAAAGGCATTTTCTTTGATAATGCTTTTTTTTTCATTGCAAATATGACTGCCTTTCTTTCCCATAGGAAAATATTCACCCTTATACTCAGAAAGCTGTCATTTAAAGAATATAGCTGTGATGTCTTAATGTGCTTCTCAATACTAAAAGCCATACACCATAAAGTATGTTTAGAAATGGCAGGTATTTTTGCCAAATTTTTTGAAAGAAAGTTTTGCTTTGTTCAGTGGAGAAACAATAATTTCATTTCCCTTCTTCCTTTGGAGTAGTATTTTAAAACAGGCTAATTACTCATTCCAAATTCAATTACTCATCTCCAAAGGATGAAAATAAAAGCATAAACATTTCTTAATCCAAAGTAAAAAATGATCAGCTTTTATTTGAAGATTTTAATTTTGCTCATTTTTAAACAATCTACAGAGAAATTATTTGGAAAAAAAATATTTTTTCCCAAGTCTATTGTAAAAAATAATGTATCTGGGAAAGTACCTCCCTTTCTTTGAAACCTGCAGTATAAAAAAGCCCAAAACCCTTACTATGATTGGCACATATAGGTATTATGCTATTTTAACAACTCTATCTCAAAGCTAATTATGCAAATTTACATTTTTTTTCAATTTGAAACACACATACACTTCTTGTTCCAATTCAGCAGCAACACTAGAACCCTTACTGTAGTCCTAAATTCACATTTTGACTTCCATCTGATCTAAACAGTACTTGTATTAATGGAAATAATCTTCAAGCAAGACAGAGGACATATTTCATTATTCAAGAATATACTATGCATCTTAAATATAAGGACTGAAAATTATACTCTCTTACGCATGTGCAAAAATACTTTTCCATCCATTATTCTAAGTGAAGAAACTCCACTGTTCGGGCACTTGAAAACCTCAAGGTTGTTGAGAGTTTATTTACCTTCAAAAAGAAGTCACCTCCAGTAAGGCAAGTGCTAGGACATTTGAAGTAATAAAACATTTAATATTAATTACAATATTAATGGCTATGAATCTGTCTATTAATTATTTGAACATTGCCTGAATAAAAACATGACTGATATTTCAGTATTATTACCCAGCTGTAACCATATTTTATGAGACTAAATTTGGCAGTGCAACCTTAAGTACAGGTTTATCACTGCAATGCTATAGTGAATTTAGGGTTAGACAGTGATTTATTTCGATTATCACTTGTCAAGCTCACTACATCTTTTACTGAGCTGAGGAAACATGCCGTCAAGCAGTTCCACCCTGAAAATGAATAAATGTTGTTACAGTTCATGTTAGTGGAATTTTGTCCCTGTTTCAGTGCATTGATAGAAACAAGCAATTTGGTTTGGTTTTTCCCTTTTTTAAATACTGTTAGTTAAGCCATTATTTTATTCACTCTAGCTGATTTTATGGTTTTTAAGTTCCTAATCAATTTTAATTTTGAGGCATGACTTCTCTTCAGCAATGAATTCCCGCTGTTATTCAGTGGTAATACCACACTTACTGTCAGCTCTGATGGTTGACACTGCTGTGTTTTTACCTCATATTGCACACCTAACCCAACATCTTGAAGTAACAGATTCCTTTTAAAAAGCCCACAAGGTCTGAGCCTGAGTTGGCAGCACTTGGATAACCCATAACCCAAATTTCCACATCCAGCATCCCTTCCCAGGCTGGTCTCACTATTCCTGGTACTAGAGATCTATTGTTAGTCACAGTCCTCTTGTAAAAGGGACACAACTGGACATCCTGAATTACTGCCCAGAGCTACTTATACTGTCCTCTTTTAGGAACTGTATGCAAGCTTTTCTTATTTCTATGGCAAGAACAAGTGATAATGGCATTTGGCAGTGTATTTACTTGATAGCTGTTTGCAGCTACATTAGTCATCTCTGTAAAGACACGTACTATGGGCCTGTGGTTAAATTTTTTTACTAAAGGAAAGACTGTGTATTTGCAGTGCAGTAAATATTGACTTCCTACCATGATTATGTCACATAAATGGTATTTTCTGGCTGTAAGCTTCCCCCCTCATTGTTCTATCTCTTCATTAATTTGTGGCACAAAGAAGACTGAGTAATGTTTAATTGCTGCTTGAATCCCAGGGAAATCTGGTGGAGCCCCACTGTCATTTTTTTATTTAAATATATATTGTCAGTTATATATTAACTTGTCATAACCAGTACAAGTTGGTAAATGTTATAGCATACAGACACTATGGTTTTAAAGGTTTAAATTATAATTTTTAGTCATTGGAGCACAAAGAGATGCAATCTTTAATAGCATATGACAACTGCCTTCTAGAAATGCCCCCTATGAGTTACAGGGCAATTCCCTTTATTTCCAGTCCTGCTTAGCACTGACTCTAGTACACTGACAGGAGCCACAGCAGCCACAGTCACTGCACCCACAAGGTTCATTGCCATGAAGCTGGGCTGTGCTGGCAGGGACAAAGGCAGACACGTGGCTCCACTGTGTCTCCTTCCCCTGCCTCTTCTGCAAGCAGGGAATAATAGCTTGGCATAGGGATTTACCAGGTTTTCAGTTCAGCCCTGCCTTTCTTGGGTTCATTTTTTCCTCTGAGTTTTACTCCATTTGAGATTCTTTCTCTACATCTCTAACTCTCCTCGTCTAATCAATATGATTAAGTATGCCTCTCATGGCTTAATTTGGAGTGCACTGATGGGCACCCATCCCAGTACATGAGAGTCTATTATTTGATTTGTCAGGCATGACAAATCCTCAGTGTACAGCCACTGTGACTCTAACAAAACATCAGGTAAAGCTTTATAATTCCCATTCTACAACACTCATAATGCATTATGGTAAACTCCATGAAACTCAGCATGTGGGATAGTAGAGCACTCTGGAACTCGTGAGCAGTCAGCAAACACAAACTTCAGTGGTCCAGCTGAGGAATCCATTTAGTGCAGATATCTCAGTGTGCAGCTGCAGTGTGAGCTGCAGGTTGGACTCTGGCTGTCAGGAAATGATGGGAACCCCAGGCAAAAGGTCCTGAACTGCTGCTGCCCCTGTGCACAACAGAGAGACCTCTGGGGCCAGCCAGGAGAGCAGACACTCAGAGACACTGCAGCAAACAAGGACTCAGCAGGAGGAGCCCAAACTATGGCACAATTAGACTGCAAGAGTATGAAAGCTCAGGGATTTGGTTGTTCAGGGTCCCTACAGTTTCATTTAATATTACAGTTGTTCTTTTAAAGCAGTGCTTACTAATTAAAGAGATCACTTGTTCAGATTATTGTAAAAATATTTATGTAGTTAAATCACATATTACAGTCCCACAAAAAAAAAAAAAATACAAATTGCCTGTTACGCTAGAACACAATGAATTGTTTAGAAAGTAAAATATATTTGCATTATTTTCCTACTGTGAAAACATAAGGTTTGCAAACTTATTTCATGACCCTGAATTGCTTTATGCTCATGAATACTTCTTGTAAAAACAGCAGGACTGACAACTCACTGAGCTGCTACAGGTGCAAATGGTTAGTAGGGCAGGGTCACAGTAAAAGGTATGCTAAATTTCTCATTGGAAAGCCTTAAGGTTATACTTGGTCAAAAGCCAATTTGCCAGAGAGAAAAACTTCAACTGCTCTTTGTAGCTAGCTTCATTTTAGCCAAGGGCTTTTGCTTCCCACAGGTTCCCTCACCCTAGCTTCTCTACAAGACGGGGAGCTTGGGGATAAAATGCTTTAATCTCCATTCACCCCCCTGGAAAGGAAAATAACTTCATGTGGGGTAAGGTTGTGCACCTGAAGGGGAGAAACCATTCAGAGAAATGGGAATACTTTGTTCTTTCTTCTATCTTTGCAGTCGGGTTCAAATAATGGGTGATTTCCTCCAGTGCCCACAACTGGACCTACAGTCCCACAGCACTCCATGCCAGTCCTAGAGAACCTGCATGGCAGCTAGCAAATGGTTTGAAGGCAGAGGAATCTCATGCCTGGCTAATTTGGTTGGTGTAAACATTCCCAGAAACATGCTAATCGTTGCAAGCAAAAAAAAAAAAAAAAAAAAAAGGAGCACAACTTTCACACAGTCTTTATAAACCTAATGAGCTTATTTTCCAGCGGTATTTACAGTTAGCTCACTAGAGGCGTCAAACTTGCACCAGAATCAACAACTAGGCTTAGGGTAAGTCTAACATTCACATATGCATGCCTGCATCTGTACACATACATACACACATATATATATACATATATATACATATATATGTATATATATATATATATAAACATATATATATATGCAAATGTTGCTGTAATTTGTACGAAATTTTTTTCTAGAGGAAAATAGGTAAAAATAAATAGGTAAAATAGGTAAACAGAAACAAAACACACATATTTTAAAATATCTAATATAAAAACAAACAAAAAAAGAAACAAAATTAAGTCTCTTGTATTTCTCTGCTCTAAAATTTATAAACTCGCTTTGTAAAATCCTTTAGTATACAGAAGCACTAAAATGACATTACTTTTGCAAACAAAGGTGTAACACAAAGGACAATAATTAAGCTGATCTCCAATACATGGAGAGAGACTTCATTTGGAAGATTCACTGCCCAACTGGTAAAAAATGTTACCCAGTTTGGCTGGGCTAGCTGCTTTTTCACCTATTGTGCATACAAGTGGTCAAGCAAATTCTCATTGAAACCAATCTAAGCAAAATGAACAGAAGAATGACTTACAAAAAGAAGGACTTACCTTCTTCCACTATTTCCGCATCTTTACAGTATTTAGAATGCAGATTAGGGGCCAAGTTTTAGTTTTAAGAAAACCAAAACAACGATTTCATGCTCTGATAATAGCTAGGTGTTCCTTATTCTAAACATGTATTATTCAATGACAGTGAAAAACATCTTTTATACTATGATTCTCATCTAGCTGTAATTTAAAAGTTGGGAGAGAGAAACTTTTTTTCACAGTAGCATGGTTTATGGAATATTTTACAATCTCTTTTGACGCCACTGCAGTCTGAGTATCTTTGCTCCAAGGACCAAAGACTCCTTGACTGAACTCAGCACCAGTTGCTATTTTCCTTCCACACACTACTTCCAATCAGCAACTCATCACACATCTCCTTTCTGCTTCCTGTGTACACTCAGCTGCAAGTCTGAAGGGGCAGAAAAATCCTCTCAACAGCCACACTACTGCACCTAAAGATCATGTCTGTGTTGGGTGGCGAGTATCTGCCTTGGTCCAGTGCATGACTCTTGTGGGTTTCAGCAGTGCCCATGTGTCACCAATGCCAAACTGGAGCAAAGTGCTATTGTTACTTGAATCCTTGGACCTCTGACAGCTCCCCATGACTATCTCCTCGCTTGAATGAGCACCTAGGGATTGCAGTGTTTCTGAGATTAAATTTTATTCTGTAATATCTTACTTTTTCTCTTGCTATGAAACTGATCACAATTTCAAAGAGTTAATTTGCAGTCTAAAGTATACTAAAGTTGATTTTCTCATAAGTATTGTGGCCAATTATCACCAAATCAGCAATTAGGGAGCAAAAATATAAGGTTTGTTAGCATATGCAGGAGAAAAACCCAGCAAATGGTTCGTTTGTACGACTGTAAGTTCTGAGGTAAGAGTGGATGTCAAAGCCTAAAAAAATGTATTTCCATTTTTAAGAAAAGTGTTCATTACCTTTAACTGAACATGACTGTTTATTTTAAAAGCATTTACTTGTTCACCCATACTGCAATTTAAATGGAAATATTTTTACAGGTCAGATAGTCTGCTTTTTTGACTGTAAAGACAGGAACAATAATTTCTGGAAGCTTTCTACAATCTTCTTGAAAAAGCTATAACTCCTTAAAAAAAATAAGGAAAACTTTGGTTGTCCAGGTCCAACACAGAAATCCCACTTCTCTTCTGTTCCCTAAGGTAAAGCAGCTAGAACATTAGATACGTAAGCAGCACCCTAAACTGCATTTCCTTGTTCTAATTCTGGTGTGTACTATTAACTAATAACACACATCCCTGATCATTAGTGCTCTGCAGTAGGGTCACATTGGAAAGACCTCTTCATTACTCATGCACTGCTTGTCAGCACACAGACTGGAGCAAGATTACTAATACATCTGTCTAATTTTACTGAGAATATTGATGTTAAATCAGTCTCATTCACTGTCTGCACAACCAGAAACCTGTCCAATTGGAGAAAAAAAAAATCTTGTTCCTCTTATGAAACATCCCAGGTGGAAATGGTGAGAAGGTGTGTGTAGCCTATTGTGCTATATTTGTAGTCTGCAATAGTTATCCAATGCCTTTATTTCAGAGATTACCACATGTAATGCTGAAAACTAAAATTCCACAAAGTGACGTGTGCTGGTTTTATATAGGAAAAAAATAAGGGAAGGAGAAAAAAAATGCATATCCTAGCAGATTTTCTGATACCACTCACAGTACATGAATAACATAAATCCTCTCCCCATTTATTTTTAGCTTGCATTAAAAAGTTGCTTGTATTTTTTTAACGGCTCTTACAAAATAAATTCCTGTTAAAAATTATTAGGTCAATATTTGGCACCAAATATGAACACTTTTTTCTAGATGCTTTCTGCTGCTTCAAAATAAACCAAGAAAAGGACCTCAATATTCAAGAAATTTTCTCACCTATCATGGGTATCTTCCTAATTAGGCAGTGTGACAAAATACAGAGAGGGAAAAAGATAGGGAAAATAAAATCTAAATTATCTAGTTACACTGATTTGTCATAAGGATTATTTCTTGTTCTCTATTAAGTGGTGTAAAGAGTTGAAAGTAAAGCAAGCAAATGAATTTCTACTCTTTCTCAAGGGACATAGAGTTGTAATAACTCTGAAAGGGAAGAGCTACCTGTAACGTTATGGAATTACTTCTACATTTCAGCTCTGTCCCTGCTCAATGTGCTTCACTGTCTTTCTGCACTGACATGACATAAAAAATTGTGCCCACTTATTAAATAATTTGCAAATTTTGATCATTCATACAGACATTGTAATATCCTTTATAATCGTTCTGTGCCTACTTATCATAAAAGTACAATTTCCAAAATGAAGTCTTCAAACACTCTCCATGTTTAAAAATTTTAGTCCAGTGGTATCAGGAAAAGAAGTCACAGATATTACAGAAAATTTTACTGTCATTTTGATCTTTTTAATCAAATGCCACCTCTCCAAAGGACTTTGACAAATCCAGTGTCCTGAAGAGCTAGTTGTTCCATTTGGATTTTGATTGACAGAGCAGTCACAAGAATCTTAAGGGGACAGGGATTTGTGTAGCAACTTCATAGCTGCATAAAGGGACTAACTTTACAGTTAACTGTTTTTTTGGGGCATCCAGTACATTGTAGTACTACCACCTGTGATACTCCATGAAATGTACCAATGCCAATATATGTTCTTTTATTATTTGCAGGAGTAGAGTACACCAGTGAGTACTACAATATAAATTATTGTCATCTGAGGCTTCTAAAATAAACACGAGTTTTCCAAAGATGCATGAGGAAAATTGTCCAAATAACTTTTTTCAGTTTGTTTGAAATTCTGCAAATGAAATCAACATCTTATGGGGATGGGGATTTTTTTTTCTTGACACTAAAATAGTCAGAAACATATCTGAAATTTAAAAAAAAAAAAAAAATCTTCTGTATTTGAATAATTTTGCAATTTCATTGTTTTATACTGAATTCAAAGTAGTTTTCAAAACTGAAATGTCAAATACTAAGCCTAGAAATTGGTATTCAAGTATATCTAATGTGAAGGAGATGAGAGAGACAGGGAGAGAACATGCAGTCAGACATACTCACAAAACCTAAATGGATTAATGAAATATATCAATAGCAACAGATTTGCATGTTCGGCTAAATGATATTTTGGAGGAAACATTTTGTTTGGTTTAATCAAAGCTTAATGCAGCTTTCCCCATAAACTCCAGAAAAGCAACAGCCAGTAGCTGAAGATTTTGCTCCTTCCCATTCATTTTGTAATTTAAAACAGGAAGGATGCTGTAGGTGACGGATGTGATGTGTCTCCAGCTCCCTTCCCACACCAGGATGTTGAGAATTTCAGGAAGATACACAAATTCAGAAAGGGATTATGCAAATTCCTGAAGGAGAGATAAACTGATTGAATGTGTCACCATGGCATGGATAAACACATTGGCTCCAGAAATCTCTGCATCCTGGTAGAAATGGCACAGGTCACAGTGCAACTATTCTCATGTTCCAGTGCCCTGGACTTGCTTCTTTTACTTTCCTATTTGTCTCATGGCAGTAAATCCTTTCCATCTGCTTTTTACTTTCCTTCATTATCTTGATTGAAAGAGACCACATTAACAACAAGACTGCTTCACAAGTCTGCAACTCCAGGTGTGGAGAGTACTTTTCAAAATACAACCCAAACTACTGAAAATGAAAATTTGATAAAACAATTAAGAGCCAATAGTATTCAGATAAATTTCAATTAACTCAGTCTAGTTAACTTTGAGTCAAGTAATTTTCGTTAAAAAAAACCCACCCAGTCTGACAAAGAGGAATCTAACATCAGACACCAATAGTGTCATGTCTTGCGTTTTTTGTTTGTTTGTATTTTGGTTTTGGGGTTTTTTTGTTTGTTGGGGCTTAAAGAAAATAAATTACCTACTGCCTCCACCCTGCAATAAAGGCAGAATTTTAGTATTCCAGGTCTGTGAGTGTATTTCTGGTGGGAAATAATTTGAATTATGTTTCAGGGGTTGCAAGGCACCAGACACTCCTAAGAATTTTGTGTCACTGAAAAGTAATAAAATGGAGAGGAAATTGGGCTGACACAATTCCGGAACTGCAGAAATGCAGCTGACAGACCTCAGCTCTTATCAGTCTTTGACAGGTGCATTTAGGTATTCTTGGGTTATTGCTCTGGGGTCTATTAACCTCTACTGAGCCCAGATTTCACCTTTTACATTCAAGATCACACAGGGATACTTGGGGCATGTAATTTAACAGAAACCACCAGAAAGTACATAGTTTCTCACATCCCCAATTTTTCTTCCACCCTCAAAAATCTCCTCACAGAATAAAATAAAAGTTTTGCTTAATTTCCCAGGCATAAAAAAGCAGACACTGCATGTCAGGATGGCAACAGAACTGCTGTATAATTTATTTCCCTATTGGCTGTTTCATTTGCAGGCTTCTTTTTCAGGGCTCCCAGACAACCACAGTATGTAACTGGGGACTTGGCAACATTACATTAAAGGCAATTTTACTGCAAAAGGTAACAACAGATAGCACCATGGATTTTATTTTTCGACCTCTCATATTCCTGACCTCAAAAAGTCCAGTTTTCAACTGCTGGCTGTGAAAATATCTTTTCCTGCATCATCACTGTTGCAAAAAATTTTAGAAGATGAAAAATAACTTTTTGGTGTGTCTGTGCACCACAGGACTTTAGATTATACTCTTGATATAAGAGTATTGCCCATTGCCTTCAATGGGACCATTACAGTAATGGATGGGAAAGTAGCAAAGATGCAGCACTGACATTCAGAGATGAGACACCAAAGCATTTTCTCTCCAAAGTTTTGAACATACAGGGTTTGGTCAAGATAAGGTTTCGGCCAAGATCCAATGCAGGGAAGTTTGTGAAAGAATTGACAAGAGTTTCTGGTATTCAGCCAAAGCCTCTAGTTGCTGTTAGCTTGGAGGCTGGCTTCCTCATTTTAAAAGTCAATGCATATTTTTAATTTCTTGCATGGTACCCCAGGGTACAACATGGTTGTTTTGGCCTCCAGGGAGAAAAGTACTTCACCTGAAAGAAACTTAGCAAAACAACATAGAATCATAAAATCACAGAATTTTTTTATGTTGGAGGAGACCTTTAAGATCACTATGTTCAACTATTAACCAGTTTGTCTTTAAAAAAAAAAAAAAAAGAATGTGTCAAATATCATCCAAACACAAAGAAAAAACACCAGTACTCTTAAGGCAATGCTACACTAGCAATTTAATGATGTCCCTAAATGCACAGTAAATGTCTTTAGGTACTCTGACACGTTTTAGAAAAGCCTGTTTTACACAGACATATCAGGTAAATAAATCAGTTTGCTAGTTCTGGGATGGAAGACTCCTACCCCCACCTGGGAGGGGGAAACCCATAATATTATCTTGTCCACTTAGGTATCTAGCACGTCAGCAAGTCTGTGGAAATCGTCTTGGCATATGTAGAGTGCAAAACAAAAGGCTTGGGGAGGCGAGGATATGCAGGTAGCATTTGCCATTCTGGGAGGGTCACGTGTCCCAGTGTGTCAATTCTTTTCACCAGCTCCTGGATTAGATAGAACATTGTCACTGCACCATCCTGCCTCGTGGTATTACCACACCAGCCCTCTGAAGCTAACAGACAGTGCCAAACCATGGTTTTGCTTCATGACAGTGCTCTGGGGGACTCTGTGTCACCAACCCAAGCTGACAGTGAGAACAGGACCCCCCAGCTCTACAAAATTACAAGTGTACATGAAGATCTGCAGTGGACACAGTGGAGTAACTCTGTCCTACCCTGCCTGCTAGGGTTCTCACTTCTGCACTCCATTACCTACCAAGGGTAATAGGCCGTTAGCTAAGGAGAACAGAGCTATTAATGGATTCTCTTACAATATAATGCTTCGTTAACAGAGCTCTCAAAGAAATCAACAACTTCAAAAGTCCCATAATCAATCCAATTTAATCTGATATATGCTCTGTCAAATTGCATTTCAAAAGGCTTTTATAACACCGAAACTCAGTTACCTAATAACAGCATTAGCAATGTTAATTTTCTAATCAGAACGCAAAATCATTAATTAACCATGCCTTCTTTAACTAACAGAAGCTGCAGTTCCTAATCAGTAACCCTACGAATCCTTTGATGTTTATGCATAGAAAGGGTACATTCTCCTCTGAAAATACCTGTGAGGCTTTCATTAATGCTGGTGTTTGCATTGGACATGAATTGCTTCCTTGGTTCTGACCCTTCCATCCTGAGTTATTACCTACAGCCACAAGAGTCTGATGATGCTCAGCAGCATGAGCAAGGTTGTTCTTGCTTCCTAGAAACAGCCCTCAGTTGTCCAAAGACACCTCAGGTCAGTCCCAGCAGCCCAAAGATGTTGGTTTGCCATGTCCTTACACTAGCACAGTGGTGCATAGAAGAGCCTATAATTGTAGCAGGATTGGGAACATGTCCCAGAGTAAGAATGGCAATTTTGCCTCAGGTAAAGCATCCACCTATCTCCACTAGTGTCCAGAAGTCAGTAATTCCCCTGAATGTTCTCCCCTGAATATTTGCATTCACAACTCCTGATTGCAGCTTCTGAGTGGTCTGGACTCATGGATCTCTGCCAGTGCACAGCTAATCTGAACTTGAAGCCATGCAAACAGTTGGCAACCCCATTTTTCTTCAGAAAAAGGTCCCACAGGATTACCACTTGTCATGCAAAACCACATCTGTTTGTTGTTTCATTATTTGTTTGTTTTGAATCTGCTGCTTAAAGCTTTGTTGAGGAAATGCAGAAAAAATATATTAAATAAATAACTTTAATTTACACCATTATTACTTAAACTCTAAAAGTTCATTCCACTCTCTGGAAACAATTGTTTCCATACTTCAATTCTTATTAAAAAGTCAGCAGAGACATAAATTTTTCCTTTAAACAGCTCAACAATAAACAGAAGATTATTTTCAGATTTTTTTCAGGCAAAGATTATTGTGCCAGAAGTTAACACTACATATTTAATATATTATTAAAACAAAATTTAAAAACAGAATAGTAAAACAACAGTTCAGCAACTGTTCTTGACATTTACAATCAGGGAATTAATTTTCCTGGGAAATACTGTGCTCCATGCTACAGGAATAGACCCTTTAAATTGGATGATAAACCAACTAGCAATTGTCTATCCCACTAAAATCAAATGACAGCTTTAATGTTTCAAGGGAAAATAAAACATACTGCTAAGGCTATAAACTTGTTCATGACAACACTATAAGATAAAAACAAGAAAGTATACACCATTTTTAATTTATTTTCATAATAATAGATTACCATGTAATAGCTTATTTGCTCTTTTAAAAAATTCCTATTTTTCAGACAGAGCATTTACAGAGAATGAAGACAACCATAAAACACACCCATTATGAAGTTTCTTACACCTATATCTAAGTAAGTAAGTGGCTTTCAGATTGTGCTCCATCTGTCAAGAAGCTAGTGAGGGAATTTAGTCCTTTCCAAGCCTGCTGGCAACTGGTTCCTTAGCCTCAAGCAAGTATTTCACTTTGCTTTCCCCATTTGTAAAATATTTGTGTTTTGGCCTGAAGAACAATGAAATATCCTGAATGCCTTGTTCAGCTAAGCATTTTGAAGTATGTATGCTTAACTTTACACATAATTGCAATGACTTTGACATAATAGGTTTTCTTGAAAAAGAAGATTTTTTTTTTCTGAGATGAGCCTTGAAGAACATCTGTAGCTTGTGTTGTAAAGTGGAAATGCTAAAAGCATACTGGATGGATCATAAAGTAATGATTATTTTCACTCGTAGCTTGGCTACAAGTAACTTGTAACTAATAGGGTATAATGTCTTTTTGAAGTATAAAAGTGTCCCCTTAAACTCTCAGATAGAGGGAATAGGACCATGACTGAGGTGATTATGCCATTGATTTCCTTCTCTTAAACATTTTTGTGTATTTTCAGTCTTTAAGTAGCTGCTTAGTAGTAGCTTTAAGATCACTGCTGATGAGAACATCTAGATAAGATGAAATTTCTATGTTTGGTACATTCATGAATAAACTGTTGGAGATTGGACCTTAAGTCATGGTATTTCCCTAGGAGATGCTATTGCACACAAAGCATACATACCTGAGCATTGAACCTTTCTGAAACTTGCAGCTGTCCTGGAAATCTCAAAGGAAGTTGGTTTTGGCTGATTTTACTTATTTTACAACCAAAAATGGAACCAGAAGTTGATAGCTGAAGTCACTTCACCCAACTACCAACTTTGTAATTGCATGAAGCCATTTATGTGCCTCAGCAGAAACCCTACTGACCTTTTTATCCAAACAAAATAAACCACCTTTGGCATTTGGTGATACAATTGGGGGGGAAATTCAGCCCTGTTTTTCAGAAAAGTGAGAACAACAACTCCCATTAGCTTTCTGACTGATGGAACCACATGTGATGTCAGCACACCATTCGTAGAAATAAGACACCAAATGCCTGATCAGTAGAAAATGAAAGAATCATAAGCTGGGTGGAATTGGAAGGAACCTTGAAGACTGTCTCATTCCAGCCCCTGCCAAGGCAGGGACACCTTCCACTAGACCAGGCTGCTCAGAGCCCCATCCAGCCTGGCCTTGAACACTGCCAGGGTTGGGTCATCCACAGCTTCTCCGGGAAACCTGTCCAGTGCCTCACCATCCTCACAGGAAAGAATTTCTTCCTAATATCTAATCTAAATCTTAGCATAGCTTCCAGGAGGACCTGCTCCATGACTTTGCCAGCCAAGGTGAGACTCACTGGTCCCTAGTTCCCCATGTCTTCCTTTTTTCCCCCTTTTAAAAAATGGAGGTTATGTTTCCCCTTTTCCAGTCAGTGGGAACTCCACCTGCCTGCCATGACTTCTTAAGTATGCTTCTGAATATCATTTTATAAGCAGGTGTTTTCACAGTAGGCAGTGGGGTATCTGGCAGTAAAACAAGTCATTGGCCCTGAAATTCTGTGCTCTCCTAGGCTCTCCAAACACCCAGGTGTGGGGACTAGAACAGGCCATGGAGCCCCCCAGCCAAGCCCTGATCCAGACAGTCAAAGAACTACCCCATTTAGGAGGAAGGCAACATATATCTGACACTAAGCCTCCACACAAATATTATACTGTATTAAATGTCATTTCCATCCTAAGTGTCCCAAGACACCTCCACAAGAAAAAAGAATATAATGAACAAACAAAGAATTTCCATTTTCTATCTTCCACTACATCTTTCATTTAAGATGGTATTTCAAGCCATGGGCATATACACTGCAGAGGTGCCATTTATTCACCTTTAGGTTAAAAGCATTCCTAGTTACAATAATTACCTCTAATGATCTAAAATTATGTGCTCATCATTTTCTTACAGCTGATTACTTCTCCAAAGCCAGCCTGATGGTTAGGCAATCGTGTGCTCGGCTATCTAGCCTCAAGTTTCAGCTGAGTATGTGAGATACTGAATATATATTACACTTCTCACATGCTACTTTTAATTTAGCCTTTAAAAAAAACAAACTGTGCAAGGTGGTGATTGTATGTTAACAAGAGAAAGACTGTGAAAAGTTCATTACCTAAATATGGTTCTATGTCATTAAATCAATGACGTATCATCTATCATACCACCCAGACTGATAAGCAATTCCTGGAATATTTATCATTAAGTCAGTTAAATTTATATATTCAAGAACAAATGCAATGGACATGGCTAAGAATTATTACATTTAATACATCTGAAGTTTCAATGGTTGCTATTAAGTAACTACAAAAATATTTGCCACAGAATGTACCATAATGGCTGATCATGTAGCTTTTGCATTCAACAGCTCACAATGTACTTAAAGCTCAGTTTCAGAATTCTGAACGTTTGTGATGAATGTACATTTGTCCTATTTCCAGCCCCTCTTCCTGGAATGACTTTGAGAGTTCAAGAAAAATAGCTGCAGCAAGACAAAATGGAGGAAAGAAAAATTCTACACATTCTACTCCAGCATCTATTACCTATGCACCATCTCCCATTTATCTTTCTTGCACTGCAAAGCCAGCCCAGTCTATTTGTCTACCTCCTATTAATGAATTATGAATATACTTGATAATTAAAATTTGGTATTTAAAATCCTGGCTGTGCAGTGGCACAACATGTGATTCAAAGCTGTCGCTCTGTGTTAAAAGCAAGGTATGCAGATCTCCAGGTCCCTGGCAGCATTTCAAGATGCCTTGCTAGAAACACTTAGCAGACATGCTCTTTTGACATGGCCACAGTGTATTAACCCTGAAGAGCAAGAAGAAAACCCACATCATTTCAAGGCATACAAATAGGCACCAGTTATTTTGCTTATTAAAAATCTGAGAGTTTCCCTCTGAAATCACCTATTTTTGGAGTCACTTATATTCATCTTAGTAGCTGCAACTGAGCTTTTAACAGCAGAACTCTCCCTGCAGCAAGCCTGAAGCTGATAATCAGCATTTTTAGGTTCTTACCTCTATGGAAGAAATGCTGATTTCTCTCCAGCCCTGCTGCCTGGCCACCTCCCCAGCCGGGATGTAGGTGGGCAGCTCCATGTCTGGAGCCCAGCACCTGGCAGGCAGCCACAGAGGTGGGCACTGCTCCACACAGCTGGAGCTCAGGGCAGGTTTGTTCCATTACTCCCAAAGAGCTGCAGTTCCCCCGACTTCTGTACAATTTTACCAGCTAAATTCAGCCCCATCTGATAACCAGCCCTGCCTGTCCCCCCCCCTTTTTTTTTTAAGATTTGAGCAGGTGATTCTTGGTTATTAGTTTTGAATTTGAGAGAAAACATCCTCCAAAAAAACCAAACAAAAAACAAACATTAAAGCAAAACTATCATCCCAAGCATATCTGAGAGATCACACCTGAATGCTCACATCTCTTGCACATGCTTGATCACATCACCATCCCTCCTCTTACAAACACATGCATGTTAGAAGGGCATGTTCTGCCCCCTCTGCAGAAGGACTTTCCTTCAGGTCACAGTTGGTCTTTTTGACCAAAGAATGCAGAAAACACTGATGGTAGGTGTACCAAAAATACGAAAAATATATATATATAACTCATCCCTGGTAGTTGACAGACTCCTTTCATAAAGCTGGGTGGAAGTAATGGCCCAAGAGGGAGGGGAGAAGGAAGGGCAACACCACATTATGCAGGTCACTGGGACTTGACTCCACTCATCTCCTGCTGCCTGTTCTTATTTTTCCAGGGTGCCCTTGTTACTACCTAGACCTGAGAGATCTGCTGTAGCCTCCTGAGATCCAGAGTGTGCTCTGGGCAACACCACAGACAATGACAGAGGAGCAAGAGGGGCAGAACAAGCTGCTGAAAATCACTATCATCCTGTGAGCAGCATGTGGAGTGGAACAGAGGTGACTCACTAAATGCTTCTACAGTGCATATGCACTATATCCATGAATATTAGAAAACAATAATTAAGTTGAAATAGATAAGGACAGCACCTAAAATACAGTTAAATATACTATTTGCTGCTCAGGGACAAATTTCACTTCGGTTTTACATCTCTGCAAATTCTGAAAACTGCCTTAAGTCTCTGAAATGTCTCTGGTGTCCCCATCCTGTGAGGGACAGCACAGCACTGAACCAAAGCTTTGCCCCAGGAATTTCTAGCTGCTCATTTTTTTGTTCTCACACTGTGTGCTCTAAATAAGGAATTGGATGAATATTACCACAGAGTTATTATTTCTGTCATAAATTTTCAAAACTACCTATATGAATAACTGTAAGCCAAAGTCCTTCAGGGACTGTCATAAATCCAAAAGCTGTCTGAGTGCTACATTTAGTATTTCGATCATTGAAGTGGCTGAAAGTAGTACAAAACTACACGCACAGAGGGACAGCTCTCTGCCAGCTATACACATTTACACAGACTTCTGGGCGACAGTTTCAATCAGAAATTAACAACTTGGTCTAAGCAAAATAACTCCCACCCAGGCTTCCAACAGAGTATTGGAATTTGCCCTGCCAGGATGTGCAATGCCTAAATTACCTTAAGGTCCTGAAAAGCATCTCCTAAAGGTTTACAGTTCTCCACATAAAGCCAAAATACAGCATTTTAAAGGTGTTTAAATGTTTTATAGAGCTTTCTCTACATACAGATGGAAGAAACCAAGTAAGATGTTTTTGCATGTATCTGCAGCTAAACGTAAGACACCATCCCAAAATGCTGCAGTGTAGCCTCAGTAACCTGTTCCTATTATCCCAAACCACCTTTCTTGGGTAAAAACATTATTAACCAAGTGCATAATTTGAAACACAAGTAACAATTCTTAGAAAACAGTCTGATCTCCAAAAATTAATCTGGGTAGAGGCTGTACTGAATGAAATGTAGATGCAGGAGTAGAAGGCCCAAGTAAGGACAGGGTAGCCAACCATCTTCTGCTCTCCTCATGTCCTTCACAAAGCCAAATGGAGATAGAATTAGCTGGGTAAACACAGGAATGGCAGAAACAAAATACTCCAGCAAACCTCTGCTGCAACCCTTTGGGAGCACTGTGGGGTGTTACAATTTCCAGGGGATTACAGCCAAAAAGACACCAGGAACCAAAACATCTGTTTGGTGAGGTTGAAGAGAAGAGAGTGAGAAGTATTACAGTATAACCTCTGACACCTGCTTTTTCATGAAATGATGATGACCACTAGTAAAAGCATTTAATCCAGTGTGGCACTGGGAATGGCCACATCCAAGCTGTCCTCAACGGAGGTCTACTATGGATAACAGGTCTACTATGGATAACGGAGGTCTACTATGGATATGGATTTTTCAGCTAGATAGGGAGAAGAATTCTGGTACATCCTGGATTTTTGGAAGTCTAAGCCATTATTTTCTCCCTTGAAGTCAAGCATCAGGATAGACACATCAATGGAAGCGACAAGTCTTTCAGTCACCCATGCTACAGATGCAGGGAGATAGTCTGCTTCCTTCCTGCCTTCTGACAGGTTTTGAATGCTTCCATCTCTACTGAGGGAGGTGAGAAAAAGGAGCAGGTTCCCACTAAAATCTGGAATAGTTCTTTATTCTCAGTGTGGGAAGCTACAGTCTATATCAACAAGAAAAAAAAGTCCCAAAAAACCCTAGGATTTTTAATTACTTTTCTATTTTTGTCTCAGTCAAAAAAAGATAGCACGACTTTATTATGGTCACATACTGTAAGGAATTTATCATCATCACAGCACTAACAATAGGTACAAAGTTTTGAAAGCTTGACATTGAACCTTGTAATTTTAGTTAAATGTGAAATATTTTTATTGGGGCCAAAAAAAGGCCTCAAGGGATTTTATTTCAACAGATAGAAACTGTTAACTTACTGTGCCAATAATCCATCAGTTTGCAGACAATACCTTCCCAGACAGGAAGGCAGTTTGTTATTGAAATGCACATCTCTTAAGAAATTGACAGGCTTAAAGCTACACCTATGTGTTACATTTTTGGTGGCACACACTTCACTCTCTTAACTAGTATTTCTAAGACCTACATGATGTGCAGTCAAGAAAGGAAAATATCTTATGTAAGCATGCTCCCTCTGAACTGGAGAGATTACCCTTTAATGTTCTTCTGTCTTTTATAGGCATAATAGGAAAAAAAAACCACTTCTTCATGGTGCCAATTTCTCTTATTTGCATTCTCTTTCATGACTGCATTTGTACAGTCAACTGTTCACAGATGTGAATAGGAAGGTGGCAGTAGAGCCCTGCTTTACCATATCAAATACAAGGGAGCAGGAAGGTGAGGCCCTGGAGAGCAGTTTCTCAAGGTGATGCTGCTGGCAGGGGATATCCACACCTTTTCAAAGGGGTAACATTATGCTGGATCTCATTTTAATCTCACAGACACCATATAAGTGCAAGGAACTGCAATAATTATTATTATCCTATTATTGTAATTGCTCAAAGGATTTTCTGCTAGTCTCCCATTTAGCATAGTATGTGAAAGGCTGACAAAGAAAATGTGATTAAGGTGTGAAGCTCTGGTGCCTGCCAGCTGCTCTGAAGAGCAAGAGATTCCCATCTCAAACAGTAACTGAACGAATGATGGGCTTTCTGGTCTTTTCATCAGGAAATAAAAAACCAGTAGTCCTTCAACATCTGTTAGAGACCCAGAAATGAATGGGGGAAGCAATCCAGTTCATCTGCATGAACCGTTTTTTATGGTACAGCACCACCACTCCCTCAAAGTGTTGGCCATGTTGAAGTCCAAGTCTGACTTGGGGGAGTAAGACAGAGATGGAAACAGGCAGAGTTTTTCTGAGGTCATATGAGGATGCAATTTCTTTTTTGTTTGCAACCAAGAAGCAAAGGTTTTATGCTCTTTCCCTCTCCTTCCTTTCCCTGCAGTAGTTAAGCTGACAGTTATCTGCAATCAATACATTACAGGAGCTAATATGCTGCTGTGGCTTCTGGTGCTGAACCCAGAAGCCACAGCAGCCTGTCCCCAGCTGTGGGGTAGGGTTGGGACATGATGACTTCACTTCTGGGATGCCAGGATCCTCTTCAGTGGTGCAGAGCATGGGAAGCATCATGTCAGTTGGTTCCACTGGTGTTGCTTCTTGAACACTGTTCCAATTTTCTCAGATAAAGCTGGGGCATGTAACAATAAAAACCAGGGAGAAGAAGATAGCTGATGGAAGAGAACACAGTTTTCTCTAGAATCAGTATTTTTTAGTCTTGTGCTATTCTGCAACTCCTCCTGTGCTTCACTGGACGTCTAGGTGTTACTTCCCCCTCTGTACAAAGTTTTCAGCTTGGCACAACCACACGATCACCTTAAAGCTTTTTAAATACATGTCAGCTCACACCAGCTATAAACCCTGGTTCACAAGCACCAGCCACACCTTTCAGCTGTTTTCAGAAGCAGAAAATTCCCCATGCAGCAAGTAGTGCTCCATGTCAGTCTGTTCTCTGCTCTTTGAAATGTCTTTCCCCAAGACCAAATAATGGTGTTTTCTTAATACACAGCTCCTGATGTATCTTGAACCCCTTCTCCCTGCCAGCTGGGGGTCAATGGAGGGAAAAGAGCAACTTCAGGGACAAGATCTCAAATTCTAAATTACAGTCCTTACTCTGGATAACCTCTCATTTCTGAGTCTGCACAGGTTCTTGAAGACCCGCCTCCCACCTGGGCTCCAAATCATCTCACACAGCACCTGCTGAAACCTTGTCAATTATCTGCTGCACACATGCATTTGCATTAACTGTGCCTGTTCCTTTTCTGAGTTATCTGAAAACAACTTTACATTTTTCAGCTGATTTAAATAATAACTGAATAATAAATAATTTAGGTAAAACATTTAGTGGATGGAGTGGTAGTACACAGAATGTTGTAAATGCAGCTATTACTATAACAATAATTAATTGCTGAGGTCTTCTTTACTATTTGTCCCGGTTTTAGTGACTTACAGTATCAGGAAAAAAGGGTTTATCATTTTTTATTCTTTCCATATACATCTGCTATTCAGAACAGTGCAACAAATCATCAAAGACAGCTATGGGAGCATTTCTTGTATTCCTTTATTCAGTCTTTTGCTTTCTGCAAATATTCTTGTGTTTTAAATCTCATTTATCATCATGTTTGTGTTCAGGCTGCAATCTCGTCCGACACACAAAGCAGATGAAACTAGGGATTTCCAAAGCTAAATTCATAACACTTGATATCTTAAGCTAACAGCCCAAAGCCTCCAGGTGAAAGCAGTAATAGATTCACATCCTCTGTGGCTCATAGAAAGTGAAATATGTATAACATATATGACCATTAAGTTGTATTTGTAGGTAGATGAGTCTGTGAATACAAATAATGGGGATTACCATACATTTGTTAGCAAAGATATACTTAATGTTCTTGGAACACATTTACCAAGCTTGTATTACTGTTGCTTCTAGCCACAGTCCCTGCTGGAGTTAGGAGATGTCTTTTTTCTTATGAGAGGGAAAAAGCCTTACCATTTGTGTCCACCCTAATTATTTTTCAAAGGAACTTGAAAAAGGCCCCAGTAAGTCCTTACATGTCTTGTCATACCTAAACCATGCTACTAAGGGTATCCCCAGTCACCTTTCTGTGCTGGCAAGACACAGTTCCAACCATCCTGAACAAACCTATGGGGCTCTGGGAGCTGCACAAGTCATGCTGATTGTGGTATCCCTCTAAAGTAAAAGCCAACAATGAACTCAGTAGACTTTTTCCCCCTTGCCTACTCTTTAGGGCTTCTACATTCAACACAGATAAAGACACTGGATGATATATCTCAATGAAGTGTTGATGACAATTTATCTGTTATTTTTTTCAGTCTTCAAGTCAACACTGGATTTATTTGGAAAAAAAAATTACAGGTTGGATAAAGGTACTGAGGCTGGCTGACAAGCATCTTGATGGTCCCACTGGGTGACCAAAATGGTCCCACCTAGCCTTAATCTGTGAACATTATTACATTCTCTCTACACTCCCACTTATTGGTGACCTTTTTCTTTGTTGAAGCAACGATGCTTGTACCCATCAGTCAATATTTCCTCTCCCAGACTGCTTTCACATCTTTCCTACATCATCTGGAATGGACTTGTAGCTTGGACCACTTCCATTTGGAACTACATCTGACCTTGCAGACACACTTTCATGGGATATATGTAATCCTACAGAAAATGGCAATGAAGGTCCTCCCAATATACCACTTACGCTCTTTTTCTTGGACTTTTGTTTGTGACTCCAGACAGCAACTCTAATTATTAACTAATCTATATAACAACAGCATATCATACAGTATTACTCTGCTGCTTTTACCACCCAAAAGAAGCACAAACCAAAGAAACTGATTTTTAAACAAAGGACCTGAGAAAGAAAAACCCCTGACCAGCTCTCAAATGGAGGCCCCACGAACAGCTAAATACAGAGACAGTGTTAACAGGGTTTGCAAACAGCCCCAAATGCCAGCTTTTTACTTGGCTTGTGCTTTCTACTTGGAGGAGAAGTGAGAAAAACTCCTGAGTCAGCCAAGAGCCCATGACTATTGATTTTTAAAGGAAATTATCCTCCCAGCTGCAGTGTTTTTGAAAAGTCCACTCTTAAACACTCTTCTCAGGTTTAAAAAAATGGAAATTACTGAGACTGAAGGCCTTTATTAGCAAACCTCTCCAGGACACATCCACACAGAAAACCTGGAGGAAATCACTAGAAGAAGACCCTGCACTACTCTGCTGAGACTGAGGGTCTGTAAAATCTTCCCTTTTCACCCCATCAACTTAGGTGAGAAAGCAGAGAGTTCAGTTTATTGATAGGCACATGCTATCTAAAAATTATTATAGCTTTTTCTCCTGAATTTTACAGTAATGTATCTGTGTTTGATAAAATCTTTCTCCCTTATACTCACTGTTTTCCAGACCTTAACACAGCACCATCCAGATCCATATCTCAATTTAGCTAGTAGCATGAAACACCTGTACTGGAAAGCAGGAATATTAAAGTAGCACAGGAAGGTTTTGGGGAAAAATAATATGCTACATTTTGTACTTTTTTTTTCTACAAGAATTTCCTCTCTTTCTGCTGTTTATACCTTGAATATGTATTACCTGAATCACTTTACCCACTGGGAAGGCAGATCTGACCCTGACATCAGTGGAATCTCTAACAAAAAGAAATCATGGAACAGTTTGGGTTGGGAGGGGACCTTGAAGATAATCAAAAAATGAAGCATAACGCATATCTGAGAAAGAAATTAACAAAAAAAGAATATTTTTAATAATAATTACTAACCATTTTGCATAATAATTTCTAATACTAACATATGAATCACCTTTTACACTACAATGTGAAGATGTAAATTCCATATCCTTGAAAACTGTGGTAAGCAAAGCATAAAGGTCTCAATTCTTCCAGCAATTAACTCACTACCTGTGAACTTTCCTAAAATTTGATGGATACACACTACGCATATCTGAACTTTATGTCAAGAATACGTGCAAATAAAAATGAAGTTTCAAGTTTGTGGGTTTAAAAGTTCACTATGAAAATACACCAGAGAAGCAACTGGAAGAGTGTGCATGCAGAAATGGCACAGGATCTACCCCACACAGGGTGTGAAAGCGAGAAACAGAGAGCTGTTATGAGTAGTTAAATAATCATGTATTTTAATACATCTTCAAAATGTGTTTAAAGCCTTTCCCCACAGACAGCCTAATAAATAATCTAGTGAAAAGTGTAAGTACTTTTTCTTTCTCTTGGGCTGTATTTGTACTTACAGGATAAAAACAACTGCGTGTTGGCCATGAATGTAGTGAAAGGTACTGCACGAGCCTGCATGCTCCAGGAGCAACTGCTGCATACAAATACAACATTGAAATAGCCTGTGGAACACAAGAAAACAGTAGCCCCACTGACTTTCTTTGTAAATAGGCCATTATGTACCAGGGCTTCAATTGCTAAACATGTTGATTTTTAAAAATAATAGGAGTTAAGCAATTTAATATATTTTAAAATTTGAGCTATGAGATGAAAACTGAGAACAAATTCTCCTTGCAAACAAAGTGGATTCCTACTACTCCTTCTTTTTAAGAGGTTCCAATCTGCTATCACTGCTCAGGTAGAGCCCCTATTTAAATCACACACAGATCTATCTGGGGGGGAAAAAGCCCGCAGGACAAGGGCCAGTGTTTGCATTGGAATTGGTCAAAATCCAGCCATTACAGTAGCTTTGTTGCAAGTATCCTGGCATTCCCACTTAAAACTTCGCTATATTCCAACATAAAACTTAGCTATAGTCAGCTCTGGAGAAAGTGGTGAAGAGGAAGGACGAGCTGGGTCTTTCCAATGTGTTGTCAGGACAAGGATGACAGGAATGTGTCACTCTGGTTCCACCTTCTTACCATACGGACCCTGCAATTATTTGTGCAAGTCAGGCAGACTTCACCTGAACTATGGGAAAAGAATAGGGAACTAACCCAGTCCTCACAAGGAAGCAGCCCTACTGGCAGAAGACACTTGCTCCATGTGTTATTTCACAGAGGAGGACAGATTTTCCCAAGTGCTCAGCAGTAAGCAGTTCCCAAAAGGAAGGCAAGTGCTGCTAAGGACTCTGGAAAATACTAGAATGTCTCTGAGTGCCAAAATGTAGGGTAGCCTTTCTATTTGAACTTGGGTGCCTGAAAGCAGACATCACTAATATAAAATTTTTGAGATTACTCAAGATATAACTGCATTGGCAAACAACTGAATCCACATCAGCATTGATAAAAGCCAGTAAGAGCTTTATAAACCATAATAAAAACCAAAATCTATGTAAGAACCTGAACTAGATAGAGGAAGACGTTAAAACTTCTGAGAAAATTATTAAAAGTAAAGGAACACCAAAATTTCAAAACAAGACACTGTGATCAGATACTTTTGAGTAAATTTATTTTCCAAAATTCAGAACAATTCTTGATTTACACAGGAATAAATTATCTAATTTGACTTTGTGTCCTATGACTTAACTTTGGTATGCCCACCTCAGCTGCAGAAGCAGACCTGGTGCTGTACTAGTCCAAAATCTTTGCCAGAGGAATGGAAATCCAGAGAGGAGGCCAATTTTTCCCTATAATTACAGTGGTGCAATCATAGGGACATTTTCACTTTTGCACTAGCACAAATTGCATACCCTTGAATCAGTCACATATTAAGGAATAGGAACTATGAGAAATGATCCAACATGTTTAAATCCAAAGAATTTCACCTGCTCACAATCTGAAATTGCACAATTCATTGTAGGATCTAAACCCGTTAAGAAATCAAAGCAGACATCTTCCCCTCTCATGAACAAGCAAGTCTCAAAACAATCAAGACCTAAAAATGAAATGCATAAGTTATTTTGACTAGTATACAAACTTAGATCACAATGATAAAGCTGAAGTTAATCAATTTAATTTACTTGTTAAAGTGCTTTGTCCTACACAAGAAGTACTACACTGCATTGCCTTTTGCAAAAGGAATGAAGGAACACAATCTTTCTTATTAATCCTATGAATGAACATTAAATTATTTCTACAGGCTACTATAAAGCTTTTGAGTATAAAGTTTAGTCAGTCCAGTAACATGCTAGGAAAAAGGTCGTGTTTAATACCAGGGAAATGTATGTTCTGGATTCCAGGGCAGAAATCTGACTGTATGTCAGTGAAAGCCCATAATTTATTTTCCCAACAATAACCTTGAAAATTAAAACCAGTCTCTGATGGATTGGAGATACTGACAGTTGATCTTCCCCCTGTTGTATGTATAAAACTCTTTGAATATCGATGTTCTTATCTCTTAATAATATACAGAATCCTTCTTATGGTAGATGACACCCAAGTGCACACACATGCTTTGATTCCATCAGCAAATGCTAATAATAAAAATGTTAAGAGAAATTGTTTTCAATACTTGGGTTGGGAGTCTAGCTTGAGATAAATGCCATGTATCAAAGCAAAACACACACTTCAAAATGATTTTTGTAATCAAACCTGTCTTAGAAGGATAAAATTTAATCCAGTTCCATCTTCCTAGCTAACTGGTACACTATTTGCTTTTGCAATTAAAACCTGACTGTATGTTAACTCCCAACACACTCCAAGCTGCATCCTTGGGAATAGTGCACTGCTCTTGATAATAAAACACCATTCAGCTGTATGAAACCTCACTTTCTAAATAAAGAACTCCATGGTTTTAAATGACATTGATTATTCAACCAAGGTTACACTTCTATTGCTAAATTGAGTTGTAATTATAAAGCAGAATTAATAAGCAAATTTAATGAAAATCCCATTATGATGCAGCTGAGTAAATCAAAGTTGAAACTCCTGTAGGTAAAATGAAAGATAGTTACAATATAAAGGCAATACTTGTGTGAGTCTATTTCCTCAGCTTTCTGGAGTTCTCAGCAGAAAGTTAACTCCAAAATGGCATTGCCTGTCCCCTCAGTAGCATGCACAAGCCCAGAGACAAACACACAGAGAGGTGAGGCTGACAAGGGAGGCTCCTGTCTGTCCTCAGGCTGCCCCTGACCTCAGTAGATCTTCCCCAGAAACTGCATTCCCACTAGTGAGGCAGAATCAGGCCCTCCAATTTCAGGTCACCAACCCCACAAAAATCTAGAAGGCAAAAGAGGCAAAGACACTAACTCTTGGAGAAAGAGGGAAGTTATTCCAAGATACAAAATTTTTAATTCCAGTAGGCTTTTCTTCTCATTCATGTGGCAGATAATAAACAAGGTTATGTTTTGGGGGGTTTGCTTCTCCTGGGATTAAAATCTAGTAAGAACAGAACTGTGCAAAAGAGGAAGGAAGTGTCTCATTTTCCCTAAATTACACTTATTAGGTATATATTCATCTCAAAATACACATGAATTAAGACACACTCAAAGAGGTAAGCTTTACTTTTAGTATAAAACACTAACGAAATACTTGAATCAATCTCTCTTCATACTCTTCAGCATAATTCTGTGCAAGAACTGCAAACTGCTACAGATTAAAGATTTTTCAAACTTCAACATAAAAATTCTCAACCACAAGACACGAGCTGAAAGACAGATAGTTCTTTGTAAAAATTATAGCACTACCTCTCATAAGTATTCAAGCATGTTTTAATGTTGACTGCGTTGCTGAGATATACTAATGTACTATATAGAGGGTGCATGGAGGGAAGAAACTTATTTTGCATTCAGCTAAAGAATAAATATATGCAGTCCTCTCCAAAAATCAATGTATTGCTCCAACATCTGAAATCAAACTGAATGCAGGTAGATTTCTAATCACGAGCAGCTTTCCTGCTTATAAATTGCAAACCAATGTATGCCAATAGACAAATGTTTCAGCTCTGGTGTATTGTGTTCTGATGAGTAAGAATCTTGTACTATTCATGTTTTGAAATAATTTCAGTTCTGTCAGTAAGAGGGATTCTCTGAATAATGTATGTAGTGCAGAAGAAATGAACAGAGTTTAAATAAAACACACAAATGTGAAGGGAAAAGAAAAAGGACTGAAGTCTCCAAAGTGATATAGATCAGATCAATTTTGACAACTCACAACACATTCTATCTGCTAAGGCAACCTGTTTCATATGCATTCAAGATTTAAAATAAAAAATATTAATGTTCTAGGTCTGTTTGAAGAAAACAAAAATGCACCAAAAGACCATTGGAAACTAGCTATGACATTGAATACACAAATTATTCCAGTTCCAAAAGTACTCCTGGGTGAACATTTTGATATATGGTTTTTACCCAGTGAAAAGAAAAAAAAAAACATTAAAGTTTTGCCTGTGCTGCAGTGAGTTACCTGCTAGTATGCCATCCATAATCCTTTGGAATAATCTGTCTACTGTCCCTGACACATACAAAGGGTCAGGCCCTGAATCTTCCCAAGTAACCTCTGCAGCAAATAGAAACAGAAATAGAGGAAACTGCTAATGTCTCAGAGCTTTATGCTTGAACTCACATGAATATCCATCTCGGTCCAGCAGCTCTAAGGTTTTTGTACTGTATATTTGGGGACATGTGCTCTGAGTAATTTCTACACAAACAGCAAGGTCCAAAAACACCGTTTCACAGGGGTTCAGCAAAGAATTTTCATTTCACATTACCATGAAATCACTTAATTCAGAGCTGATGGTGGAGGTTTCTTTAATTAGGTTAGAAAAAAACTCACACATCTGTGCTTTAGAAGCCTCTATCAAGCCAGCAAATTCAATCACATGGAAGCCAGTGTCCTCCAGCTATCAGACAATTGATTTTTGCAGGATTCTGCTCACATTTAGCTTAAGGAACATGAGATATGTTCATTCAGTTGTCAGTCAGTTTGCCTACATTTCATTAGGAGAATATCTGTTGTCTAAAAAATATTCTTCAGTAATAAAATGTTTTTAAAAAGAAGAAGTAGTCAGATTATTGGCACAAGAATGCAAAACATGAAATCAGTGCAAACTTGGACTAATTAAAAAATACATGTGGGTTTAAGTGGCAAGAAGAACATAAATAAGGCCCTTAGGATTACTTCTATTTAATACAGAGGTACAGAATTACATGAGCATACAAACACATAAGCATATAAATTTAATTTTCCCTTTCTTCTCTGCCTCCCTCCACACTACAAGGATTCATTATTTCTAAAGCCATCAAACATTTTGGAACTGAAACTAGGTTCAGCTTAAAAGGGAAAAAAAAGGATCAGGTTATGAACCACTATTTCTATAAATGACAGCAAACATAATGGGAAAGGTGTTCCTCAGTTAAATATAAGGCAAAAAGCCATAAGGTGGTTGGAATGAGAGAAGAATCTGCTGCAAATAGTGTAAATGAGCAAAGTTTTGGGCAAGCACTTTATGAATTTAAGGTGTTTAGTTTTACAGAGAAAAGTGGTCCTATTAGAGACATTTTAAAATTTGTGCAAATCAGAATCAACTCACTAACAGTCAAATGGAAAGACTAAGCAATATCCTTAATCCAAAAATTAACAATAGCCTGAGAAATTATCAGAACTAGATGCATAGGCAGAATCTAGAATAACTGACTTCACCTAAAATTACTGATTTTGGTACACAAAAATTTTAGTCTCATCCTCTTTTACTAAAAATTTAAGTTAAAAAAGGTACTGTATTACTGATCTCCATGGAATAAATATTATCAGTGCCTCAAAAGTTGACATTAACTGTAATATTTTCTCAATGAACTACACCTGCACAGATCTGATTCCTTGTGATTTCAAAGCATCTTTTTAAGGTAAATGTTTTTACTGTATGGAATTTGATACTGATTTTCACATTATGCACAATGAATACATTGCCTAAGACAGAATTCACGCTTTATGGGACATCGGTCTTTCCTGCATAAAATGAATGGAGCCATTTTGGCAGCTCAGAAGCTTTTCCTCTTAAACAAGGTGGCAAGGTCATCTGAAACTTGAAGTAGAAAGGACTTGTATAAATGAATTTAGCAATCATGCAATAAATTATTCATGAGAACTGCACAGCATATTGTATGTTTACATACTAAAAAGTGCCACAGAGATGGCAGTGAGAAAGTGAAGAGAAACACAGGATGTATTTTAAAGGCACGATGAGCACTGAGACATTCTCCAGTATGTTTCTATTTTAGACTTGCTCAGCAATGTTGCTTAGTGCATCTACTTCCAGAGGCAATTCACTCTTCAATGAAAAAGAGGGATTTGAAAACTTAAGAGCTACAGAGGAAAACCTACAGAGTCCTGAAACGTGAACAGCAAAGTAGCAACGCTACTACAGTCTGCAGCTTTGCCCCACTGTATACCACAGTCTTACATAATAACATGCATTCCTTTTAAGAATAGAGACAGACACACATGAAAATAAATAGAAATAATGCTTTGCCCCTCTCAGAGATTAGGTGTATCTAGCATGTGTTTTAGCCACTGGTAAAGACCCTGAGGTGACTGAAATGGACCAAGTTCAGCTAATTACTTGTCACTTTTTTTTTTAAAATAAAAAATAAAGAAATTAAATGTTACCTCATTTTTAAGGGCATTTCTTGCTGTCTTCCTCTCATTGTGTATGTGATTCTGTGTGTATGTGTGTGTGTGTGTGTGTGTTTAAAAAATATATAGTAGGACGAGAATATTTGTTCCAGTTGAGGTGGTCTGTGAAATCAAGTAGATCAGATACTAACTTGATTTGGCACCAATGTATGGATGCATAGAGACATATCCACAGGATGTATGCATTACGAAATGGTAAGAGACATTTACAACCTAAAATATAAGAGCAGGGCTGCCTCAAGTGACATCACCAGATCAACTGCAGCATCAAGCAACTCAGATATATTATCCTGCACACCACTGCTTCCCTGTCTCCTTTCCAGCCATTAGAAAAGCATTTGGGAGTACAAACATTACCATATATTTTCAAATACATGCACAGCATGCACAGAAGCAAACAAGAGTAAGTGTGGGGTTTATGCACTTACTGAAACATTCATAATTTTTCTTTACAACAACAAAATTCATCTCCATAGAAACCAGGAAGCAAGAAACTACAGTAATAACACTAAAGCAAATGTCACATCAGGTTAGTCAGCAGAAGGCAAGAGAGGGGATTTTGCTCTACTACGGAACTAACAAGGACTGCTGTCCGTTTTGCTCTTCTGCAAAGGATGTCTGTACCGAAGACAGACCTCCTGACGTATTTATAATGCAAGATAACGATGTAGTTTCCTGTTCTTTCCACTGCAATTTATGCCTAGGGTGATCAGATCAGTGGCATGTTTACTTACAGGCATTTGTTACAGCGAAGCTGTTTGCTGTTTCAATGTTGTCTACATGAGGAACCAAATTAAAAGGTGCTTCGGATGCATTGGGGCTGGTGTTATGAAGAAAGATTGCTAATCGAAAAGCAGTGTATTCCTGATCTGTGTTCCTGATGAAGAGACCACCTACAAAAAACAGAAAAAAAAAAACAAAAAGCAAAAAGCAAAAGAAGCCGGGTAAATCATTTGCAAGCTACTCACTGTCTTGTAAGACCGAGCAACTGCCTCTCCCAAAGCTGCACAGTAAGGCAAGTGCTAAGACTTTAATGGATAAGGAACTAATCGTATTCATAATCACAACCACTGCCTTTAAATCACCGTCCTCAATCGATTTTAACCTCCCTGATGCATTCACGCTTCTTTCCCGACTTCTCGGTTTTCAGCCTTTCATACATAAATGCCCAGATTTGTCATGATTACAGTGACCTTTTAAAGTGTTTAGCCTCCATCTCCCTGGTACCGAGCACACTGGTAAATCAGCTGCTCAACAGCCTCTCACATTAAGTGGCGGGCTGATTAAGCGGAACGATGCTTTCTGGATTAAAAAAGGGGAATACCAACTTGGTGTTGGATAATCCACACTGGAGAGGAGTATAATGAACTTTGCTCCTCTGCAGCCATGTGCATGCACGGAGCAGCTCAGCATTATTAGCAGCATCTTTACAAGTCCACAAGAAATGATGCAGTGATGGAGCTGAGCTGGAAGGAATTCAGATAGCTGCGTCCCATCCGAAACACGTCCGAAAGGAGGGAAGCAGGAGGCGATGGGAAAGGGGTGAGGATGGGGCACAAGACTACAGGGAGACACCTACAAAACCCTAAACTTTCCAACTACAGAGAAGAACGAAGGACGGTGTAGCCTTTTACCCCCCCATCCCTGCCGGCTACCGCAACCCCCGGTGCCCAGGACTCGCCATTCCTTCGAGAGGCAGGCAAAAGCAAGGGGAGTCGAAGGGGGCTGAAGCAGCCAAAGGGCATCAGCTCCGAGCCCCTTCCTGCCCTGCCGATATCGCACGCCCGGGGCTGGAATGAGCTCTGCACGAGATAAGCATCCTCCCTCCCGCACGCGAATGCACACAGAAATATTTACACACACACACACACACACACACACACACACACACACACGCACATATACAGAAACACGAGGATGATTCGCGCAGGCATGGAAATGGGATGGTGCTGCAGGAGAAATGTGCAAAAACTGCCTTCAGAGCCTCCTTTCCAACTCACTTCGCAAAGCATTAAAGCATTGAACCTCCGGACACATGCACGCAGCCCAATGCAGCGCTTACCTATTTGAACGCTGCTAGGAAAAGCTCCCATTGCTAGTCCCCAAAAGCCAGAAAACAACAAGACAAGCTGTCTGCAAATTATCCTCATCTTCTCTTCTGCCTCTCTGTCTCCCCTGCTCCCGCTCGCTCGCTGGATGCTGCTCAAAGAGGCATCGAGGGCGAGGAGGATGCACACAAAACCAGGAATAAAAAAAAAAAAAAATATATATATATAAAAAAAAGGGGGAGGGGGGAGAGAAAAAGAGAGGTTTCCTCCTTTTTCTTTTTTTCTGGTTTTTGTTTTTTTGTTTTTTGTTTTTTTTCCTAGTGGATTTGTTTTAGAATTTGTCCGCTATCCTCTCCCGCTCGCGCTCTGCCTCTCTCCCGGCTGCCGCCTCAGCAAGCCACGCCGCCGCGGCGGATTTTTCCCGCAGTCTCCATCGCCGGGGAGCGGAGGAGTGTGTCCGGCGGCGAATGTTGCACATGCAGAAGATGGTGGTGAGTTTGGCGGCGGGGGGCAGCGTCTGGCGGAGGCGCGGCGGGCGCGGGCGGACATGCGCCGTGCGCCCCCCGCCG
>JAOTQP010000001.1:74482843-74493221 GCA_026413545.1 Cichladusa arquata
AGGTAATAATAAAAACAGCAATAGCTGAGAGAGGTTAAGACATGATCAAATTATTTCCAGGTGGTCAAGGCTTCCTGCAGTTGCTTTAGAGTTTTCTCCTCAAGAAAAGATGAATCTCAATGTGTCAGCACAACTAAAAAAACCTATAAATTCTTTTTAATAGGAGTTTAAGAGATATTAATATGCAAATTCAAAGTTTGACTGTTTGTGAATTATGTTAAAAATAGACTGTGTTCAACCATACAATTCAAATATACCTTAGATATAGACATGACCCAAGTATTTACACAGTGTGGTCTTGATCCTGTAAAATTATTTACATGTGTAAGTAACCCTGCTACCTCTGAGGAATTATTCAAAGTTAATACAATGCATAATGACTTACTATGTTGCAAAGATGAGATTCTAAGATGACATGTGAGGTAGAGGGTTGAACTATGGGGAAGAACCATTGTGATGCTTCATAACTTGCAGCAGCAAATGGTTTAAATGCCACACCTGTGCATTTGAAAATCAGTGTGTAAGAATCAGTGCAAACAGGTGCTGGGCTGATTGACTGACTGATATTATATACTTTGACCTTTACTCTGAGTCTCAGTGAACATTTACAGACATTCATCATGTGTCTCATGGTTCATGCTTTTTGAGCACAGATGTAGAACTAGGCTTTGAAAGAAGGCTACATTTCTATTTATTGTGTGTTCTAACTTCTGTTTTGGGAACTGGGCTCTTGTTTCAGTTCAAGATTATAACTTAGATTTGTAGAAAAGGAATACCAGCTTTCTGCTCAAAAGCATTGGTTTCAGAAAGTTAATGAGTATGAAATTAAATTCTCCACTGAATATTTACTGCCACGTCACCAGGTTTTCAGAACTTCAGCATGAAGATTCTTTGACAGTGGGGAAGATTCTCAAAAAGTGAGCAGATTTTTTAAGAAAGAGAAGCATCTGCAAAAATCACTGTCTTCTTTTTCTTCTTGTACTGCAAACTATTCAGGCATAATTTGAATTTCTTCAAATATAAATGCCTTTTTTACCTGTAAAATCCTGTTGAGGACATACAGATAGAAAATTAAACAATCAGAATTGTGATTCATACCTAGATAGTCTCAGGTAAATATGGATATATTATAATTATTTATAAATGTAGGCTTACCACATATGGTACATTCAGTGTTGATGGCATTTTTCATGTGAAATGGTGTTATGCTTGATAACACAACAAAATTGAAATTGAAGCAGAAGTACACTGATATTTGGGTCTCTGACTGAAACAAAAGCATCACATAAGCTGGCATGTCCTTTCATTGCTCTTTTCTTTTTCCATGCTGCGGGGTTTTTTCTTCTAGCCTAAAGTAAAGTAATCAACTCATATAGATAGTTTCAAAGTCAAAGCATTTTAGTCAGCAACCATGATGCTTTGTAGGGTTACTAAAATTTCAGAAATGTAGGTTAGGGGTTTATTTTAGTCATTAACACATATTTTGTTGTGGGGTCAGAAGAAGATTGTGATGCACAGAGCTACTGTAATTTGAAAATCTCTAAGAAAGTGAGGCATATGAATCTAAGTAATGAAAAATCACCTTTTATCATGAGAGAAAAAGATAAGCTGGTTTCTAGAGTGATACTGGAAAATGACTGCTGAATGGTAGTTTAAAAAAAATAATAATTATTTCCTGTATATTACTTTGTCTTCATGCCCAAGAACTTATTTTCATGACCACAGGGTCACAAGTCCTGATAGCAAACCTCTCCCAGCCTCTCTCCAAGAAGCCACAGTTCCTGCCAGGAGCCTGCTCCAGCATGGGCTTCCCACAGGGTCGCAGCCTTTGGGCATCCCTCTGCTCTGGAGTGGGATGTGGGTCTCTGCATCTCCATGGTTCTCCAGGGGCTGCAGGGGCACAGCTGCATCACCATGGGCTGCACCAGGGGCTGCAGGGGAATCTCTGCTCTGGCACCTGGACATCTCCTGCCCCTCCTTCTTTGCTGTTGATTGTTCTTACAGATTCTCACTCCTCACTTCTCTGGTCACAACTATTATTGCACACTAATTTTTTTACCCCTTCTTAACTATACTATCCCAGACACTACCACTGTCACTGATGGGATCATCTTTTACCAGTATCTGTCTGGAATTGGTTCTATCAAACATGGGGGAAGCTTCAGGCTGTTTCTCAAAGCATCCTCCCTGTATCCAAACCCAGCTGATACCAAAACCTGGCTGCACAAACCCAGTGCAGTAGAGGTTAGTAGACTTCCATTTTACATCAAGTCATATCAGTTGCAGAAGCTTTTCTGTATAATTCCAGTTGCCTGAACACTGGAGAAGTTTTTTCCCCTCTCATAAACACTGCCCGAAAATGATGAAGCAACTATTTGAAGTTAATGTCAAATGCTACTATAAATTAGCTGTTAGGATACAAAGTTAGTGTATTGATTTTTTTCCATCTAGTACATGCTCTTTTCATAAACAAACTTGATCATGTGCCTATTGATATATTGCAGATGTAAATTTTATTAGAAAATGGACTGGAAAGTAATAAAAACTTTGAACAGGCAATCATTATCAGCAAATTCCATTAGTAAGCAGATAAATTTTCAAACAAGCTTATTATTTTTTAAAGAGGTTTTGATTATTCCAGGATACTAAAATTGACTGGTGGAAAATGGTCCCTAATAATTTTACAAAATAGAGAGAAACCTTTTCAGTGACTGGTGGGGAATAGAAAGGTTTCCATATGTGTTGATTTTGCATATATACTGATTCACAAACAAAATAACAAGACATAATAAGCTATAAGTAACCCAGGCAGATTCTATGGCAAGTGTAAGTCTTTGTTTGAAGCTGGATCGTGTATTCACCCTCAACAACAGTGTTTGAAAATGTCACACTGTGATGATGTGTGCTGTTAAAATGCCAGGACTCCTTAGTCTTGTCTTAGGGAAATGAATTTATTGAGCCCTACTGTAAGAAAATGAGATAACTGGGTACTGAAAGCAGCAACCAGTGAGACAAGAAGGAAGGAGGGTGGATGCTGATGTAAATGCCCAGTACAGACTGGGTGAGTGAGAATTACAGTCAGAGACAGCATCACTGTCTCACCTGTGCTGCCACTGCAGCTAGCAGTAGTTAATGAAATAGTGTATTCTGTAGACGCAGAATAGGATGGAAGCATTATTGCTGATTATTCCTTAAGGCTCAGGCACCTGGTTCTGCTCTATGTTTTCTGCACAGTACTACCAACAGCTTACATTATAGCAGCACCATTGTTTTGATAAATTACTTATTGTTGTAATAAGGGTGCATAAAACCTCCATTTTTTCCAGAGTACTATAAAATCAGCAGGTTTTTTAAAATCCCACGCATTCCTGTTTTAAATGCTTTTGTAAATCAATTTAGCTATGTCATAGAGTTTCACTGGAAATGTGAAAATAACTCTTTTTCAGTGAGCTAAGCTTGCAAAGGGCAGCATGCTATGATTTTACAGCCCAGTACTTTTCATTTTCCATTTCTGAGATGTGCATCTCAGCTCGAATGGCAAGTGTTTTTGCACACAATTGTTTGGTGCAGTAGAGTTTAACTTACATACAGATGTTGGGGTCCTGAGGTCATGGATAGTCCTTGATGGCCTTGACAAGGCTGGCCTAGGATCTCTCCACACCTCTGAGTGAAGGTTCCATTTAAACCCAGTCCAGGACCACTGAGTCCCTGTCTGAGCCCAGCTGTGGGGCTGTGTGCCTCTGCTCTCATTCCTAGAAAATGGTGTGGATTGCCTGGCTTGACCTGGCTGCTGACTTGCTGCCTTGCCATTACCTGGTGACCACTGGGCTGTTGACAAGACCCTGTGCTGTCACCCCCCTGCCCTGCAGTGGCACTGCACCCTTCAGGTGTGGGACTGTGGCCCCTGGCTCGCCTCACCTGGAGCTCTCCCTGACCTTGCTGCACTCTTGTGATGAGCTGCATCCATCCCATTAATAAGTGTTTGGTGTTTCCAAAAAAGAGCTTTTGGAGTAGCTGTGTGTCTGTACTGCAAGGCTGCAGAGCTCTGGGGCCATGGGGAGGATGCAGCTCCAACCAGAACCTGCCTCAAACAGACCCTGCTGTTGCTCAACCCTTTACACGTGGCATTAGCAATGTGTGGCTTGTGACAAGCAGGCACTTTCTCACTCTGTGCAGCATTTTGAAAACCTGTCTAAGAGAGATTCCTACACAAGGTTCTCTGCAAGCACGTGGATTTTGCATGTTTTCGAGTCCTGCTGCTTATAGTAGCACAGAAAATGTTGCTGCTCTGGCACTTGTGATTATCCCAACCTCCATTTAATTGACACTTGATAATCTGCAGAACTCATGTTGCTTAATCACAGGGATTTGAAGGCAGAGGAAAGGACCTGAAGCTTCAGAAGCACTATTGAACTCACCTAGCAGCTTCTTTTCAGTAGAATAGGTCACAGTACTTTGGGTGCCTAAAGCCTGTGTTGAAGATTAGAAAATCCTGTCCCTTCCTGCCCATTGTGGGCAGCAGGCAGGATTCTCTTCTGCAAAATGATGGGATTTGTTTGTGTACTTTTCATAACATAGCAGAATGCCTAATACCTGCTGGATACTCCAATGTGGGAAACACTGATGTATCCTGATGGCAGTGCATCACTGTGTAAATAATTGATTATTTTGTAGGTCAAAGACATGAATCCAGTTGAGTTATTTCCTAATATGACAGAAATAATTTGGAAGATGGAATCATGATTATCAAGAGCTAGTTTGGTCCAGTTAGCAAAAAATTAAACCTCTAAACAGCAGGACTAACACACCCCATGAGTATGTCTGACCTATCTGGAGCTGTTCCTGTATTTTAACCTTTCATGGCATCCTGCAGTCAATTCCATAGTTTTATTTTATTATTTTATTTTATTTTATTTTATTTTATTTTATTTTATTTTAATTTCATGTTTGATCTACACTTACTGCCTGATTATTTCTTAGCATGTTCTCCAGTTATCTTGCTATGATACATAAAGACGTATAATTCTTCCTTTTTTATGTCAATAGGTATTTCCTGTGAAATTATTATATTTCTTTTCCTTGCTGAAATCTTTGTAATTTCCTTTAATATGCAAAATATTCTATAGTTGTGTTCCTCTTCTAGGATACTCTTTTGCAATGATTTGCCCAGACCTTTATGAAATTTTCCAATGGAAACTGTATCTTCAAAATATGATGCAATGATTTCTTGTGGGTTTCTCTTTATTTGTTGTGGAATGATCCTCAACACCCAGTTGCTACCTGAATTCCTGATTGAGTGTTTTTCCTGACATTTTCAGAGGACTATCCACAGAAGTTCTCATAGTTTTTTCTTAGTGGGGCTGGTTGACATGGAGTCCTCAGCATCCATCAATAAAGATATTTTTCCTTCTTGCATTACTTCTCACTTTGCTGTGAATTTCAACAGCCATTTTATCACTTGATTGCTGAGGTTTGCTAAACAGAATATAGCAACAACAACAAAAGTTATTTATTATAGCTGGGAAGAAAATGGCCATCAAACAATGACTTTTCAAGTGATTCTTACCTTGCAGGGATACTTCTGTGCTTAAGCCATTGTGAGAAACTGTCACTAGGTCAGCAGCTGTCGTAGGAACAAACAAGTTTTGGAGAAGTGTTTTAAGGTGTCCTTGCCAGGGATAATCACACTGCTACAAAAATCTCCACAGATATATCCATCTACAAGAACCGTATCTTGGAAAAGGAAATACTGAAAGTTTTTCACAGCAGTTTTCAGAGGCAGGTCCTTAAATGCTGATGTAACCTTGTCTCTCTGCACAAATCTGTAGGTCCTGGCTTATCAGGACAGTAAGGGGCTCTTAAAAATTCTGATTGTTTACCTGAAATAGCAGGAAAAGAGGGCTCATATTTGAATCTAACCACAGCATTAGTCTTTAGACAGATTAAATAAATTAAACAATGAGGAAGGAATAAAGGTTTAATTAATTTCAAAGAAGGTTTAATTCATGCTCTTGTTCTGTCACATTTTCTTTCTTTCATTAATAATCCCCCCACACTTAAAGAAAAAAAAAAATCCCAGTGAAGATGTTTTCACAAAGTATTAACCTTGCTAGAATTACCTTCTGCACTAAAAGCTGTTCCCATTTAAATTTTTCTGGACATTTTAAGCACTCAGCAAGAGGAACAACAGAATGAACTCCCCAGTTTCGAAAAGTAGGTTTGTAGCAAGAGATTACAAAGAGCTGACATTTTCAGAATGTCCAGGGAAGAATATGGAAATATGTAAATTACTTGTTTAAAACTTAAAAATAAAAACAATCAGGTCAAATTGGATGCTCCATAATCAAATAGACATATTTTTTGAGTTATAGCTGCATTAGACAAAAAGGTAATTTTTCTTTTCTCCAATAATCTAGTTCATAGAAGATGCACTAAGAAACCTAGGAAAAGTGGATTTGGGGATAGAAAATACTATTGAATAAAATAACTGGTGTTTTTCCTGGAACACTTGTTTTGTAGGTGTAGATTTAAGTCACAATGGGTTTTAAAGGGCTGTGTTTTGAATTTGTGCTGGAAACAGTGTTGATACCACCGGGATGTTTCAGTCACTGCTGAGCAGGGTTTGCACAGAGTCAAGGGCTTTTCTGCCTCTCACCCCACCCTACCCCACCAGTGAGAAGACTGGGGGGGGTGCACAAGGAGTTTATCTCCCCTTTTCATCTCTCACTGATGCTCTGTCACACACTTCAGATTCATTTTATGGTGAATTACAAGATTAAAATAAAATTTGCATCTCTGAAAATTCTGGTTTGTCTGTAAATACCCAATAGTACTGTTTCCTTTACCCTAAAAGCATTTACTGTGTGTATCAGTGAAATGCTGAAGCAGAAGTTTTGAACAGATTCTCCTGTACTTGCACCAATTAAAGATTTTTCAGTTCTGAAATTTCCTTTTGTAATAATTTTATTATTTTAAAACTTACAGAAGTTCTCTTAACATCATCTTCCCAGTATATCAGTTATGCCTTTATATAACATTCAGAACTCCTAAACATCTGTAATCTAAGGTTGCTGTTATTTTGGGAGGGAAATAGGGAAGTTAGGTGCATGAATAATACAGATAATAGTTATTTTTTTCCATTCAGCCAGCACATTAGGCCAGTCATTGCAACATGCAAACCATGCAGCAGTTTCTGGATTACTGCATTCAATATAACAATTATGTCTTGTCTTCACAAAAAATGCAAATGCATTTGATAAAATGCAGACATAGGGTGTTTATGAAATAAGTTACTACACTGCTGGAGCAAGGCTCAAAGAAAGAGATTTAAGAATATATCTTACACTTCAGTAGAAGCATCATGTTGTGTGCAGTAGAGGTTTTCCTAGCACTCCTGTATCTAACCCTTCAATAAAATATTTGTTGAATTAGGCCAGACATTTTCTGCAACAGAGACTTGCATGGATATTTCTGTTTGTAGCAGAGATCTTTTTCCTGGGGAAAGACCATAAAAATAATTAAGAGTTTGGCAGGATTTTATTCTGATTTTTTTTCCCTGACCTAAACTTATGGAGGTTCCTCAGAAACCTCCAGGAATTTAACACCTGATCTATGTCTTGTAAAGAAAAATTGTCCCATTTAGAAAGGTCTATGCATTTGAATAGTTTGAAATGGCCTTTTGAGGTGTCATGGTATATGTTTCAGTTTATTTCTGTGTATTCCTCACTGTCCACAAAGCCTTGACTTCATCTCCAAGGGGAGAAAATGAGTAGTTTCAAAAGACAAACCATTTTTCCCTTAGCATGGGAGGCAGTGCAAGTGCAGGTGGGTCTGGTCCCTGGTCTTACACTCAGCTGTATTTCTCCAGTGTTCCTTGGGGTCTGCAGTGCTGTGAGATGTTGCAGCACTCAAGAAGTGGGTGCACCCTCTGTATTGTGCAGTGCAAGTCTCTCCCTATGAACAAATCTATACACACAGCTCCCAGACCTACTACACTCTCTGCTTTATTTTTTTTCCAGTTTATTCTGAGTCATCCTGCAGCTATTAACAGAACAAAATCTAGCAGATGATTTTTTCTTCAAGATTAAGGAGCACAACTAACATATTTAGATAGTTAATAAGATAATTTTCTTCAGTTTAGATTTATCTTCCACAGCTTTTGCATTTTATGGGGAATCATTTTTGACCTTAGATTACTTTCACTTGCTAATAGCAAGAATAAAAAGCAAGTGGAAGCTGCTGACTGTATTTTCTTCTGAGCTTGTATTTAAAAATTTAGCACATGTTGTAGAATATACAGTTGAGTGTCTTGTCTGGATCAATTCTTTCAATTCCAGGAACAGAGAAAGTGTAGAAGATGTGTCACTTGAATTATGATAATATTGTGTTTTTCTAGCTAAGTTTTTTTTTTTTTTTTTTTTTTAAATGAAATTTACACAGTAAAATTAGCATAAAATTATTGACACTCTTCTGGAAATCCATTAAAAGAGTGTTTCTGATCAAGTCAAGTGCTGAAGTGTCCCAATATAGAAGGTGTTGGGATACCATGGTGATTGTATCTATAAAAATCTATACCCTGTCAAATTTCAGGAATTAAGCGCAAACACACTCTGCAGTACACCTTGCGAAAAATCATTAGTATGAAAAAAAAGACTACAGCACATAAGGACTGTGATTTTCTTCACATGTCTGAACTCAATCCACCATGTTAGCTGTTTTGAGTGTTGCTTCAGTTTGACAGTAGACAGCAAGAGCTGAACAGAAACTCCAAAATACTGTACTCATTTCTGGAAGATTTAATGCAGTGCTGGAGATTAGGGCTCACTTTTTTTGGTGTGTCTTATCTTTCATTTTATCAAAATTCATTGCTGTGAAACTCAATGAACTCCTTGAACTGATATGAAGTGTGGCAGCTGCAAGAAAGCCCTGGGCTTTAAACTCAAGCTCCCTGCTGTCAGTGAGCTGACCTGATCAGGGCCATATAAAATTTTGGTGTGGGCTCCCCTCTATCTACCATGTAAACCAAAAGCTGGTTCCAGAAGCTCATTACTCTCATAACAGAGTCCTAATTTTCAGCCTGAATTTATTTCTGGACTAGTTTACCTATTTTTTGTGTTAGTCTCTCTTGCAGTTTATGTGATTCTTCTACCTCCACACTGCTTCTCTTTCCATCTGACACCATCCTACTTCATCTTCCTACACCTTCCTTCATTCCTTCGTTCTGTAAAAAAATCACTTGTAATTCTTTTCCACATCACAGCCTTCATTTTGGTAAAATGAGCAAGTCATGCTCTCTGAGTGCTGTCTGTGAAGAAAACCTTTCTCATTTCCCTGTTCATGGTAGGAAATTTTCTCTCCTGCATTTGCCATTTTAACTCCTCTTCTTTTTGTGTGAGGATAGCTAGAACTTTATGGAGTTTTCAGATGAAATCTCATGAGTACACTATAAAACAGCATTAATATTTCCTGAGCCTCTGCAAATACTTTTATTGATACAGTCTACCACTGTACAATTTATTTTTTTTATTATTTGATGCTGTATCTCTTGGGTAAAAGAGATTGTAACGTCTGTCTTTTGCCGCCACTTGTGTTATGTCCAGTTCAGTAGGTGCTTAGGCCCTACTGTAAAGTTTAATAATAAGTTTTATTAGTAGTATCAAAGAAATGCATCTCTTGTTACTTGAGAATGTTGGTGATATGCTTTATTAATCCTTGGTTTCCTCATTTTCTCTCTGTATTTTGAGTTTACTTGATTCTTTTTGCATGTGTTCATTTTAGTATTTTTACTTCTCTGCTGTGGCTACCCTTCAGGAAATACAAAACAGTTTACAAATCTTACTGTTGCATATTTAAATCTTGTTGCAATGTAACTGTGAAGGTTACTCTCCACATTATAAAGTGTACAGATTTTTTACAGAAACTATATAAACAGTAGTCAGCTTTATAGTACATTAGAAATAGAACTGTTGAACTGTAGAATCGTTTAGGTAGGAAAAGACTTCTAAGGTCATGAAGTTCAGCCATCAACTGAGCAGTACCATCACATTCACCACTAAACCATGTCCTCATATCCACATTTTTTGAACACTTCCCAGAGTGGTGAATCCACCACTCCCCTGTACAGTCTGTTCCAATGCTTGACAACCCTTTGCGTGAAAAATTTTTTTCCTCCTATCTAATTTAAATCTCCCCAGGCCATTTCCTCTCATCCTATTACTTGTTACCTGTGACAGAAGACTGACCCCCACGTGTCTACAACCTCCTTTCAGGAACTTGCAGAAACCATAAGATCCTCCTTCCATCTCCTTTTCTCCAGGCTAAACACCCCCAGCTCCCTCAGCTGCTCCTCACAGCACTTGTGCTCCAGACCCTTCCCCAG
>JAOTQP010000001.1:74513328-74525438 GCA_026413545.1 Cichladusa arquata
TTTTTTTCCCTCCATAGGATTAGCTTTTTATGAGCAAATGGATTTGAGTGGGAAGATGGTAGAGGAGTCTGTTATTCTGGTCTAGAAATGACAAAACCAGAAGATAGTGTGCGAGAGCACATGCTCAGTTTTGGGGGAGAAATACCTCAAAGAATTGTGTCATGATATTAAGCATTCTCAAAAAAATACCCAGAGTACGAAACTGAGATGAGAGGGGTGTGAATTATAGGGACATTAACGTAGAAGTGGAAACCTTAGAAGACAGGGCACAAAATTAAGTGATGGAGGGAAAATATCTGCAAAGCCTTCAGAGGCTCAGATGCTGGTTTTGTATATGCTCTTTGAAAAGGTTTAAGGTGAAAGTCAAGCATTGAGGGAAGTTTTTCACGTTTCCAGTGAAAAAACAGTGAAGTTCATAGGAATGTGTGTTCAGAGATGGGTCAGTTTTTGGTGTTTCGTAATGTAGCAGGAGTTGATTTTTTGAGAAAATGTCCCAGAAAGATTGGCTAATTTTGTCCTCCCATTAAAGAAAAAAAATTTTGTGATGCTTTAGCTGCTTCAACACACTACTGTTCCTTGGACATGTGTGTTACACAGAGTGTCCTCAGGAGGGTTCAGCATCAAACAGTTGCACAGTCTACCACCTGGTGAGCTGACCTGCTTTTGCTGAGTGCTGTTGCTCAGAGACACAGCAGAAATGCAGATCATTGTTTGTGTTCTTCTTTCTCTGCCCTTGAATTGGCTTTTGGTCTCCTGTTGTTTACTCATGTCCCCATTCCTCACTGGTTTTTTTTATATTCAAACAATATATTAACTCATCTTTTCAAAATGATCATATCTCAGTTTACAATTTTACACAAGAACAGTTTACTTTGCCACCAGTTTTTAACATCATTAACTTTTGCCATGTACAACACTTAAGTCCTCCTTTCTGTAAAAGGCAGATTAAATTTACCATTTTCTGAGATAGTGTCATTTTTCTGAGTATTTTCTTTGACATTGTTTGATTGCTCTCAGACTGCCAAAACTACTATCAGTAATGGATGAAAAAGCTACAGTTATGGTTCTTAGAAAAAAAGTTTAGGACAGATCATGGTGTTCTATTCATTTAAAGTGATATTGGCCCATTCATTATTTACTGCAAAACTTTTGCATGGATATAAGTAGAGACACTTTTTATGTACATTCATTGGCAACCAGACAAGACCATCTTAAAGAGCTCCTCAACCAAGCCTTAGTTTTACCTTTTCTGTTACTTGAATTTGTAAATGTATGTCAGTGAGAAGAAGGGATGGGAAATGGCCATTTCAGTACAGATACACCCAGGATTTTCACATGTGCCAGCCTGCTTGTGGTTCATGCTATCATCATCATTTTGTTGAGGGTCAGAATAGAATTCTAGCAGTCTTATTTTGCAAGTTTCATTAACAATTTCATGTTAAAAGAAAACCACTGCATTTTTGGGTTTAGCTGTATGTTTTTATCTTGTTTGCTTTTAACATGTGTAACACAGTGTGGGTTCAATTCCATTGGTCTTGCATGTCTTTCTTCCTGAGAAATCTCATAAGTGAAAAGTGAAATAATTCTCAAACTACAACTTGAATTTGAATCAGTGTGGCAATTTTCTTATATGAGTCTGCCAATAGTTTTTATTAAAAGTAGGGAAGGTGTGACCTTCAATGGGATGGCAAATCAGAAATTTCCAACAAGTGCCCTTTCAGTACTGAGTTGACTGAATATTTCACTGCTGCTGAGCTACAAAGCTGATCTGCTGTTACAGGGTGTACCATAGGGACCAAGTGCAGGTACCACTTGTCAAATTATTTTGAAACTGAAATAAGGTGGTTTATTTCCAGAATTGCAGGTCTCTCTCTGCTATCATTTCTTCATGATCAAAGAAATCTTCCAGGAATGGGTGGCAGAGAGAGTGATTGTTCTCACCACTCGTTTAATTTGAATCTCTGAAGGGAGAGGTAAGGACCTGTTCTATACAGGAAGCCTGTCTGGGTTACCTACTTCTCTCTGTGGCATCTAATTTGCATGGAGTTAAGAAACTCCCCATGTCTCATTGCCTCCTCTGATTCTAAAGAGAACAGGATGTCCCAATTCCTTCTCACCCAGTATTGTATTATCTTGAATTAGAAGGATATGAGCAGAGCAGGAGAAATTGTCATGGCAGTAGCTGAATTCAATGTGAAATTGACTCAAGAAATTGTACTGAAGCAATGTATTTATGGACCACATATTTAGGTTTAGTTGTCACTTCATAGCAGTTTTTATTTAATCTCTGAAATATCCTAACCATCGTGATATAAGGGGAAAAAAAGTAATTTTGAGGCTGGATGAGTTTTTATTTAACTCATATAATCACAGAAAATTTTCTTAATTTTCTTTTTCTTTTCTGAATCGTTTCTTACACACAATAGCTAATATGCATTTGTACAGTACATTAGGGGCCCCATTACCTTGACAAAATTCATTGGTTTTAAATTAACCTGAGTGTAGAAGATAGAATTCCAGGTGGGAAAATTAATATAATGTTAATGTCTCTGGAAGTTGCAAAGCACTCAGAAAACCCCAAAAAAATCATATGAAACATACATTTTTTTTTTTCTAGAGGGTTTGTTTTTCCTTCTGGTTTATTGAGCAGAACTCCCATTGCTTTAGTCATTTTAAAGTCTATTTCTGGAGTTTTCCACGGCACTGCCTGAAGAAGTTATAGGACAATGATTGCTCTTTTTGACACTGATTTGTTAGAAAAACTTCTTTGTGTGGAGAAATGGGAAGTTGTATTCTCCTTTCAGCAACAATCTGACCATTTAATAGGAAACCACATAAACTTCTTTACGTTCAATTTTTGCTGTAGTTCTTTCATCAAATTATCACCCAAGGTGGGATTCATTTCAGCTGCCTCTAAATTTCTACAGATGAGTTGTTTAGGAAGCATCTAAACTTGGCAACCTTTGCTGCCTTCTAGTACTGGAGAGAAACAGACGCTTTAAGGGCTGTTCATGTGACCTAATTTAGTTGTTTGCTTTTGGTTGAGATGAATCAAAATACACATTTCACCAGGGTGAATTCCCAGTTTCAAATATGGCGTACTTGGACTGTTAAAAGCTCTCCTGTGTGACTTCTGGGAGTCCAAAAATGTTTGCTTTCGCTGGGATAGAATCTTCAGTGCTGGGAGCAAGCTCCATGTGATCCAGAGGCAGCTGTACCTTTGGGTACTATTCAGGGCAGGAAATAGCTTTATACAGAATGGGGACCATTGCTCTGTTCTTGGTCCTGAACATTTGTCTTTTGCATAAAAAGCAGGCAAACTTGCCAAAGAGGTAAAAAATACCATTGATGCTGAGATGAAACTTGTAATAAATAAACGAAAATCACTTTTTCTAACCTTTGGACTCACCTATGAGTTTTGTTATTTTAACTGGGGTCATAACTCCCATGATTTCCAAAAATGTAATTTAGGGATTAAAATAACTAATCTGTCTCATCTAATTTATGCCATTATTGTATTCCAGTTAGAGTTCCTGTGTGTTTCATATATGCTCTCAGCACAGATAGTACAAATGTGGTATGTCAGCATCCTTTGAAAGGGCATACAAGTGCAACTGCTGAACTGACATAACAGTTCTCAGATAAAAGAAGAGAAAGATTTCTCTCCCCACCTCCCCCATCCACTCCTGATCCGTCTATGTATTCACTTCCTTGGCATATCTGTGTAGTCTTGATCATATTTTTTCTGTGAGAAAATACAACTCACTAATACTAGAGAAATCTCTGTCTTGTTTCCTTTTTCTGCTGGGTTAGGAGATGGAATTTTCACACTGAGGGGCAGCTTGGGCACCAGAGCTGGCTCAGAGGAGTTGCCTTTCAGAAGCAGCAAGCTATTAGACTGGTAAAATCTGTCTTGTCTGACTGCACCCTGTATCACACCAAGCACCACAAGGTAAACACTCAGTGAAAAATACAGTGAAAAAAGCTAAATTAAACCTTCTCTATTTCTTTACCTCAATCCATCTTTGCTTCTGTGATGCTGGCAAAGAGCTCTGTGTAATCAACAGCTGAGCCTCTGACTTTGTTTTCACAGTCCACTTGTGATGCTGCAGAGCAAGAAGTAACTCTGGCAATGCTTACAATATGGATTGGTTATTCTGATGCTTTTAGTTTTTTATGCCTGTTATATTTGGGCCAAAATTTTAAAATGCAGCATAAATTTTGGGGTCTCAAGTTGGCATAAATCTGGCACTCAGAAACCAAGAGTGCTTATTTTTTTTAAGTATTAATGGATACATACTTCTCCTGTAAGGAGATGTATATCTCCTACACTGGGGTGGGGGAAGAAGGTAAAAAAATAATAATGAGGGTGAGGGAAGGATGGCTGCATTTCATTTGTATGCAGGTGAGCTTGATGTCACAGAAACCTGCAGGAGACCACCATTCCTGAAAATTTGACCTTGGGCTTATCAAAGTAGTTTACCAAACAGGATCACAGAAAGCATTTTTATAAAGTATTTTCATGCTCAATGAAATCTACAGCAGTAAATCAACTGTTGCAAGAAATGTATGAAAAAAACCGGGACATATTGTGCTTGGAAAGAGGGACTTGCTTCAACTCGCTGTCAGAAGAGATAGCAGATAGAGAAAAAAAATTCTCAATGTGTATCAGAAACGGTCACAAAGACTAGGGAATGATTTGAATCTGATGAGTTAATTTACAGTCTGGAAACTCTACCAAACACAAATTAGAAACAGTAATTACTGCTATGAAACTAGTTTGCAGGCTGCCAAAGTTGCTGACTGTTAATGACCGGGTCTAATCTGATGGACATATTTACTCAGAAGAATATTAGTGACATTTACCAGTTTGAGTACTGTGTCAACTCAGAAAGACTCTCACAGAGCTGTGAGATGGCCAAAAAAGCAATTCAGAGAATGAAAAATCCGCTAAATGAACAATCGTGGTCAATACACAATATTGTGACAGTGGAGAAATGTATAATTATATGGGTAGTCTTTCCCAGAATAGAAGATTTATTTTTGCTAGTAAATTTGAGAGTGTAATTGATGTTTGACCTTACAGAGAAGAGTAGCAGAACACTTATAGCTGGTATTTCAATAGTTACTACTAAAAAGAAGGCTTCTACACCTGAAAGTAGATGATAGTTGGCTTGAGTTTCAGGGTTGTATTGGATACAGGCATCTTGACATGTTGTTCTTTTCCTGTTTTGTTGCTTTCATTCCATGCCATCCATGAGGTAGTGCTAAACAAGGATTTAAAAAGTAAATGGTTGAATTGCGTTTTCTAACTATGCAATCTGCACAATTTAGAAAATAATTTTTTTACAAAAATAATTATAATTTTTTTTTCTTTGAAAATTTCTCTAAAAATGCAGAAAATAGAGTTAATAGTGCTCTGCTTTCCTGGATGGAGGATTCTGAAGAATAAAAAATTAGAAGTTTTGCTTTCCATGTCTTTTTCTTTTCACAAAGAAGTTTAATGAAGACCTAGAAAATATAATTATAATGTCATAAGGTGTGCAGCACTAACAAACGCTACAAAGTACGCAACCAGCCACTTCAGAGGTCAAGGCTGTAGGAAGAACATTAAACTGATCACACCCTCAAAATTGTTCTGAGTAGTGCAAGTTTCTTTATATCATTTTTGGAAAGTCAGTCATTTTAACCTTAGAGAGTATGAAAGATGCTGAGTTCACAGCTTTTATTTTATAGTTATGCTTAAAATTTTAAGCCTAAAATGTCTTTCTCTCCTGCAAATAACGAGATCTTACTCTAGTGATAGGCTCTCATCCCAATATTTCCAGTTTCTTACATCAGAGGGAGATATCCAATGCAGCATACATGTACATCTATGGAATAATGACAGTATTACTGTCCTCTGTTATAACCAAAATTGTATCATAAGTACAAACATTCCAAAATAACTCTAAGATTAAAATTAGGGTTATTTATAATAGCTGTTTTCAAACTGGTCATAGACTACATTTGCTGTTTTTAAGCCAGCAATAAGTGCAGAGTGAGGTGGATTTCTGCCCCAGAGGTCCTTGGATAAGTTTGGGAACAGACAGGTGTTACAGCTCATGGTACCTCTGCTTACCTACCAGCTTAGCTCAGACCTTCCCATGTCTCAGGGGCTTCCATTCACGTGAGAAATGCACTCTTCCCACTTTGAAACTTCCCTGAAATTCAAAAGTATTTGAAACTTCCCCAGCTTTGGGGCTCTGAGAGCCACCAGCAGCACTGCCACATTTTTATATTCCTAGCTGCAGTGCCTACGTTCCTACACTCTTTGCACTTCTCCTGCGTGCTTACTAGCAGCAAGTATCCTGGAAAGAAAAATATTTAGAGGTCTAAAATAGGTCAGATGAACCTCTCCTTAACATATGTATATATTTTACCTTTTCACCCTTTTTCTTTATTCATCTTGGAGTGACTCACTCCAACATCTGACTTGTAGGTATGTAAAAATAGGAGAGAAAAATCCCATCTTTTCTTAAAAATAATTCTTGGATCGCAGGTGACTTCAGTACAAGACAATGACAGAGAACAAGTGGGGTGGTTTGTGTGGTATAGTTTGATTCAGGACAAGCTAGCATCTGACACCACATAGTGCAAATGTTCCTTTATTTACCTTTGCCTTTTTTTTTTTTAGAGAATAATTGAATCTCTATAACTCCTATGCTTCACTTAAACCTTCAAATTTAATTCATTAAATTAAAAAAAAATCTATGCAGCCTTTTGCATTTAAAAGGTAGTTATGATGATAAAATCTTAGCTTTAGCAAAAAAATTGATTCATAAAGGTACATGCAATCCTTCTTAGTATAACATGTTTTGGATACAGACATTAAAGATATCTCTTCTTTCAGGTATTTTTTGCATCATTTACATTTGATACATCTTAATCACATGATGTTATAGAGTCAAAATAATTAAAAGTCTCTGGATAAGTGTGGAATAAATGATTACTCTTACAGGGTCTGAGTTAGTGATGGATTATATAGGACACCTATGGTGCAATCATTTGAAAAGTTGTCAATGTGGAAGAAATTATTAGATTATTATTAGAAATATGCTTTTCTGGTATAAGGAAAAAAGATGGTTTTCCTAGGAAGAGAAAACAGTATCAGCCTTTGAAATCAAATAATAACTGCCAAATCAGCACATGTCAAAAGACTAATCAGAATCAAAGAAATTGTATTAACTTCTTTAAAATTTATGATCTAAAAAAAACTGTGCATTGATTTAAAATTGTGAATGGATTCTCTTTTCCTTCACCATTGTGTTTTGACAGGTATTTTGTCCGCTCATCTTTGCCAATTGATTTTTAAAAAATATTAATTTCAGTATTTTTACTCTTCTCTGCTCTCAGAGCATATATTTGATATTTTTAGCATACAGTTGTTTGGAAACTGAAGTTAGTGACAGAATTTCCTGCAATTTCAACAAGACCAATGTACAAATCACATTGTAGAAGTTTGGAACCTAAGATTTCTGTTATTTATAAAATTTATATATATGCTACTTTAGTAGAGTATTTATGATAAAACATCTAGACAGATATTTTTAGAACCTGATTTTGTAAGCATTTACACATTGCATGATTTTTTTTTTTCATTTTTCTATATATAATAAAGAAGTTGAAACTTCTGTAGGAAACAAACAGGAGACCAGTCTTGAACCAGTTTATGGAAACCAGTATTCTCAGGCCTAAAACAAATCTTTTCTATAAAGTCTTCAGCAACCACTTTTGATGCTGAATGCATGTGCAACAATCAACACCTGTTCCTGCATCACTCCTAAGAGGCTGTTTTTATCTCTGTTTCCAAAACAGGTAATCTTGATGACTCCTCATATCTTTTTCTATTTTCCTTCTCTACGTGTGAAATGCATGAAAAACAGCAAAGCAGTTTCATTGATTCTGAGTGGGAGGAAGCCTCCACGGTGAGCTCCTGGGCTGTATAAGCCAAGTAAATGACCACTGCTTGGAAGATCCAGAATTTGTCTGGTCACACAAGCTGCAGTTGAACTACACACCAGCCAGCCAAAGTACTACCTTGTAGAAGTGTAAATATCAAGCTTATCGTATTATTGTAATCTCTATAGTGATCTTAACCTCAGCTTCTTCCTAACTTTTGCTGTATTTAAAGCTGCATGCAACCTTCTTATTTACACACTCTACTCACCAGCCAAGCATATTAAAAAAAAAATTGATATATCCCTTTTTGGGAAAGGATTGCTGCCACTCTCACAGATGAATGCATTTGTATAGAGAGTGAGAAGACAGGATGTGAGGGGAATCCACAACAACTGGTTCTAAGCCTTCCTTTCCCACTGTGCATTTCCCTGCCTGGAGCAGGATCAATATTATCATATATTTACACAACACTGCATCAAGGTCCTTGGAAAAGCTGTGTTTTGGTTGATTAAATTACTGCAAAGTGAAATTCTCTTAGAAATATTTTTCATTGAGCTGCGATTAAAACAGTCATAGTAACAGGAATTGTTCTGGCCAAATAATTTTGAAGTTTTTTGTATTAAGACAGCATGAATTGCACAATGATAACTTAATTATTCCCTTCCTTCAGTGTATATATCTGACAGGCCAAAATCAGGATATGACTATCTTAGAACAGATGATAGTAGAGATCTTAAATTTATGTGTTCCAAAGAGTGGAAACTCACTAGGTATTGCCTATAAAATCAATTTGTACTCCACCTGGGAAAGCTCTGTCTGCTGTCTTTGTCAAGCACTGTGGATCCAAAGGTAGAAATAGATCCTAGAAATAGAGGGGGGAAACCTTCGGTGGTGTGAATTGCTTACCTAGGTAGAAAGGGTGAAAATTATTTGATGCCATGAAGTGATTTGTTTGTTTATTCTCTGGATTTATTGCACAAAAGGGTTCTCTGAAGAGTGGGAAAGTGGTGAGAGCTGGGGGGTAATTTGTATGGAGCTGAACTGAGATGGTTCCAGAAGACAAGGGCAGGGCTGACTGATTTACTGAGCATCCTGACAGGTGTAGAAGCAGGACTATGGTTGAAATGCATCAGTTTAAGTGTTTTCTCAATCAACTATGGCACAATGAGAGGTAAATTAAGGAGCTGGTGAGCTACAGAGAGAAGGAGAGATTTAGTGAGAGAGCAGGTAACATGAGGCCAGAGAAGGAGAATTTATTTCCAGCACGAGAATATATTTTTCCTGAATAGACTTTGTTGTTATAGAGAAAAACATCCACTCATCCAGACAGAACAGGGCTGTGGCTGAATCTACTCAGTCCTCTGGCTAATAGTGTATATTTCTGAAAAAAAATTGCTTTGATGTCAGGCTTAATTGCTTTGGTGGAAGGAACTAAAAACCCCCACAAAGAAAAACACTCTTGCATGGCTTTAAAAACTGGAGATTTTCCATGAATATTACTTTATCTTTGAATCACTAAATGTGTCCTGTAGTTCAGCGGGTATTATTTCCTTCAATGGCAGACATGTGACGATGAGTCAAATCATGCAGTTAGTTCTAGGAATGGAAAGCTTTGGAAAGTGCTAACTGTATGCAATGATTTCTTCTCTTTAGTGTTTCTTTGCATTTCTCTGACTATATAACCTGTGGGGGCATAAGGACTCCTTACTGACCTCATTTTTGGTGTCCATATCGCAGTGCCAGCGTTTCCATTGAGCTCTGGAATGATTTTGCACAAGGTCAAAACTGAGGCTTTTAGGAGGTTTGTGTTTTGCTTTCCGTCTATAATGCAATATGCATAGATAAACTGTTATTAAGGTCCAAATGAGCTGCTGCTTAAAATATTAAACACAGAAACTATGATGAAGCTTATACCACCTTGTAATTTTCTTTGGCATTTAACCTAATTTACAGTGACTGCTGCTTAGTCCAGGTGGATACTAAAGCACAGCTGGTTTTTAAATATTATTTTCTGTATCCACCAGAGTTGCTTTTAATTTTTTTGCCTTCTTTTAAAAGCACTAGCTCCTTTGTTGTGGGGAAAAAAAAAAAAAAAAAAAGAAAAAAGGAAATTAATTCCTTTTTGTAACATAGCAGTTAGGTAAGAAGGATACATGCATCTCTTCAGCTTTGAGTTTCTTTTGCTGTGAAATACTTCTGCAATAGAATATTCTGTTATTATTTTTATTTGGCAGGTATAGCATGGAGGATTATGTATTTCATGTACTCCTTGTAGTTTTTTGACCAAAAAAAATTATATTTGTCTATTCAATTTCAAATCACCCACTTTTTCCACTCACGTATAAATTGTTGACGGTATGTCAGGAGTTTTTTTGTCAAAGGTAGAAAAGATAGCCTGTTTCCTTAGATAAATCTTTATTTTCATTCTTTCTTTCATTTAATTTCTAGATTGTTCAAATCCCTCCTATTATGAAAATGCCATAGAAAGGAGCACCAACATTTCAATGAAAAACTTGGTGAGCTTGTGGAAAAAATGCCTTTGATTTTAGTGGACTTTGAATTTCTAGGATAAAGATATCCAGACTCTAGAAAGATATTAATTTTTTTCAGTTTGGTTGTCAAAAACAAATTACAGGAAAATTCTTCATTTTTCCTTTTTATAGAACACTCCTTTGTTTTGACACATTTAATTTCTTCCCAACTATTGATTCCAAAACTATAAGCAAACAGTATGGCTTAACATAACAAATTAGTATTTGATACACTATGCTCTAGAAACTTTCAGCATCCAACAATACTAATTCAAATTGCACTTAAGTTCTGCATGGGAAAGATGATATGATGGGTATATGGTAAAGTTTTAACTATGGTATTACCTTACTGTGAAAATTTCCTTTTGATAAATATTTTACTGCTGTGAGAATAAGAAAGAAGTGATGTCCTATCCTAGTAGATGTCTCTCAGCAACTAAACCATGTTAAGACTTCAACCCTTCACTTAAAAACACTCTATAAAAAGGACCTAATAGTTGACCTAATCAAATGGTAGTAAAACATCCAATAATATTTAAAAAGATACTCTCCTCTCTCTTTTATACACTGTCGTGCATGCTGTGTACATGGATGTACACAGAAATTTATATATAATGATAATAATATGTTAGAATTCTAGCAGTCAGTTTTACTGATTTATAGTCAAGTGATACATGTAGACAGTATAATGAATATATACCATTTATACTGCTCAAGTAGAAAATGGGTAGAACAGCTCAGGTGATTGTGGAAAATACTTAGATCAACTTTCTCATCCTCATTTTTAAAACCAGATGAGTTATGCTCCTTAGGGGAGTGCACATACAGGAGAAATCCCCAAGTCCTCCCCACCTTTCAACTTCTACTTACACCAAAGAAAACCCAAATTCAAACTTCTAAAAGCATGTCAACTGCACATGAAAACAACTCATGGAGCAATATTTTCTTTCATTATTCTTTTCTTGTATAAGCACGCGGCCACAGTTTTAGATATGGCTTTCAAACTGGACTGCTAATGTTCAGTTCCCCAGCTGGACATCCAAATGCACTTTCTAAAATGATGTCTTACCTTCAGATTATCAAGTGTGTGTATGTGGCTAAATGACAGATAAAGGAGTACACCTCATAAGAAACAACTTAGGCTTTTTTTTTTTTTTTTTTTTTCTGATGCTGGCAGCTGTTCCTATGAGAACTAATTTTAATTATACATTATTAATAATAGGTGGCCCAAAAATTTCTGAGGAAGAAAAATTACATGAAAGCAGCTATATACTTTGGAGAAAATTTTATCCTTGTGTGAAGACAGACTCTGGTTGCTTGGGTTTTTTTATGTACAAAGGTGCTTCTGTGGCACAGTCCTTAAAATATACTGTGGTGTGTTGACCCTGGCTGGATGCCAGATGCCCACCAAAGTCACTTTGTCACTCCTATCCACAGCTGGACAAGGATAAGAAATACAATGCAAGGCTGATTAGTTGAGATAATGGGAGAAAAGTGCTTACCTACAGTTTCTGCAGGCAACCTTTCTTCTGATATGTGTTGTGCTTACCACAACAGGTGGTTGTTAAAAATTGATAATCACAATTATTCTCAAAAGCTAGTAGAATTATGTGAATTAACTATTTTAATTTATTGACT
>JAOTQP010000001.1:74542357-74568043 GCA_026413545.1 Cichladusa arquata
CAATTCAAGGGAGAGGCAGCTGGGTGAAAACGCCACATGAATTGTATCAGTGTGGAGATGAGCATTGCTCAAAACTTCAGACAATTTCATGAACAACATGTCCACATATATAGGAAGAAGGCCTGGTGTTAACAAAGATCAGAACTCTCTGGAACGACATAAACTTTTTCTGTATTAATAAAACAGCAATGAAATAAAAAACGTGCAGTGTTTCCTTATTAGCTCATTAGCAATGAATTTGGATTATGAAAGAAGAGTTTGATAGGAATGCAACTATATTTGCATTAAATAAAAGTTTGTTGAAGAAATATTTCTGATGGTTTATAGTTTCATCAATATGTTAATAGAAAGTCAGCCAGGTGTGCTATTATTCTTTCTATTGCCTTGAAAGTTACGCTTTAGAAAACTTAACTCGAATCAACATTTCCATTTGGTACTTGAAAAGCATATAAAATTAGAAGAGAAGGGCGAAACAGAAAACCTGTTGTATCCAGTTTACAAGAACATCTTGCCATTGATTTATGTTTCTGCCTTTTGAAAATGTAGTTTAAGATCTGTCCTTGAAAACACGGATCATATCACACTGCCAAGTATTTTCCAGATATTAAGAAATGTGTCTTTTGCCACTGCTGTGAAATCAGTTTGCATTTCCTGAAATGACATATAGAAATACTGAGTATTGGTGCAGTTTAGGACATGCAATCAGACTTGATGTCTTCTATGATTTTTGCAAATTGTCTAACACAGTCACAAATTAGCTACTGAATTCCAAATGAGAACAACTATTTCATCTTGAATTTCAACTCGCAATAGACTTGGTTCTGGTATAATTTTCTAGGACAAAATTTAGGTGGATAACCATCTGTATACATATGAAGAGATTACATATATATACATACACCCACATATTACAAAAATTTTAATGTGTTTGTCTTGATGCGTTTTCCAATTTAGTAATTCTATCTGTGAAAATGGAAAGGATCTACCTTCTTCTAATCTGTAGCTGCTCAAGATTTAGTATAGTAGTCCCCAGGTCTCGAGCTAAATTGTTATTACAAAAACAACTAAAAAAATTCTGAAGGGTTAAGTTTTAAGTTAAGTATGGGCAGTGTTATAACTAGTTTTTGTCTTTGAGAGGAGTGTTTAAATATTGAAATAGCTGTCCTGTGAAAATCGCTAATACTTTCACTCTTGGAGATATATTCTGGTTTGGATAGCAAGTTTGACACTTTATTTTTTTGCAGAAGTTTTTTTTTTAATTTAAAAAAAAATTACATTATCATAAAACAGAAAATTCAGAAAAAGAGTTAAATCTTGATGTTTGTGATTATAGTAAAAAACTTGTATATTTGAAAATTAGAGCAGTTTGGGCTGAGATTAATAGATGTCTCCAAGGCCCTATAATACCATTCTGATGACATATGCCTCTTCCTGGCTAAGTTTTGTTGCATATTATCTGCTTTCCAGATATAATCATATTATTTTCATCATGTGTTGCAATTTCAAACATGAAAAAGCAGTGATATGTCATGGGAAATGTAATCCATTCACAAATCTATTTCTATTTGAGAGAATGAGGAAGGGACGTGCTTGAATTTTAACCCCTGTGAGATCCTCCAGCAGCAAAGCCCAGATTGAAGTTAATGCAGACTAAAAAAATAAAATAATTCTATTAATTTCAAAAGTCCCCAAACTTTTCTCATTCTGGTTGATCTGACCATATTTTTTCCCCTAACAGGAAAAAATAGTTTTCTTGGAAAAATTATTCACAGAAACTGCATTTTCTTGTTTAAAAAAAAGTTCACTCCCAGATTTTTCTGTGAATCTGTAATAAACAAACCGTTGAAATAATATTTGAAAGCGCTTTGCTGCTGGTTGTTGAATTTTTACATGAAATTTTATCAAGCTCCTGATGGTTTATAGCAGCACAAGCTTCAGGGGTAGGCCCAGTGAACAGGAGATGAATGGACCCACCTGGGATGTGTGAAGGTGTGTGTAATGCAGTCCAAAGTGAAGAGCAGCAGGCTCAGATGTGCACAAGCTGTTTCTGAGTCCCTGAGCTTTATGTACAGCTAGGCACTGGACAAGATAATTGTGCCTGCCATGCAGCTGGAGGTGGGATTTGACAGCCCCTATGCACACAGCTGAGCGGTCAGCCCTTTCCCAGGTGGGAGACACGGAACCCGAATGCTAATTACCAGACTTCAAAGCACTATTTCAACCTGCTGCAACAGCTCCCAGAAGGCGCTAACAGGTATCCACTTCTCTCTTGTTCTGAAGAAAATTCTTTTTCTGCCAGTTATACAGCCTTATGGCAAGCCCTGGTTCTTCATTCCCGCAAGGTCTCCTCACCCAGGAGGGCCGGTACCTGTCTGTGTCCCATAGAAGGCAATGAGGAGCTCCTGACTATATTTTGGGGAATCTATGGCCAGGTCCAACCTACTCCTGTGGTGATGGTTCTAGTGCAAGGCAGCCCTGCCTGGGCCTGGCCACAGCCCTGCTGATCCACAAGCTGATGTCCCATCCGCATGACCATGAACATCCTGGGATGATTCCCTTGATGTCCCCGTTGATTTCCCTCACCAGGCCTTAAGCTAGTGCACATTCACGGGAGGCCTTCATAGTGCCCCGATGTCCCCCATCAGCTGTTCCCCAGGTAGCTGGAATAAGGGCCTTGGCAGCATTAATGAACTCCTTTCCTTTCTCCTCAATGCAAAAACCCAATCCTTTTTGTTGTTTTGCTACATACTGTAATTTGATGGCACTGGATCCACCCAAAGGTACTGAGAGAACAGGCAGAAGCTCTCACTTGACACTTTCCTTCATTTGTCAGTGGTCTTGACTGACCAGAGAGGCCCCAGGCAACTGAAAGTTAGTAAATGTGACGCCCTTCTAGGGCTGGAGAGCGGATCCAGGGAACTGCAGGCCTGTCAGCCTGGCCTCGGGGCTGAGGAATGTCATGGAGCAGATCATCCCAAATGACCTCTCATGGTATGTGCAGGACAGCCAGGTGATCAGCCCCAGCCAGCATGGGTGAAAGGCAGGCCCTGTTTAAACAACTTTATCTCTTTTCATGACATGTTGGCTCGCTTAGTAGACAAGGAAAAGGCAGAGGATGCTGTCTGCCTGGAATTCAGTAAAGCCCTTGGTGCCTTTTCCCACAGCATTCTCCTGGAGAAACTGGTTGCTCTTGGCTTGGATGGGTGCACTATTTGCTGGGTAAAAAACTGTCTGGATTGCCAAGCCCAGAGAGTGGTGCTGAATGGAGTTACGTCCAGATGGGTCACAAGTGGGATTCCCCAGGGCTCAGTTTTGGGTCCAGACCTGTTTAATACCTTTCTTGATGACTTGGATCAAATGCATCCTTGGCAAGAGTTCAGACAACACTAGGAGTGTCAATCCGCTGCAGTGAGGGAAGGCTCTGCAGAGGAATCTGGACAGGCTGGGTTGATGGGCCAAGTCAGCTCTAAGAAGCTCAACAAGCCCAAGTGCCAGATTCTGCACCTGGGTCACAACAATCACAGCAGTGCTACGGGCTGGAGGCAGTGGCTAGAAAGCTGCCTGACAGAAAAGGACCTGGGGGTGCTGGTCAGCAGCAGCTGAACATGATCCAGGGTGTGCCCAGGTGTCCAAGAAGGCCGATGGCATCCTGGCCTGGACCAGCAGTGGTGTGGCCAGCAGGAGCAGGGCAGTGACCGTCCCCCTGCACTGGGCACTGCTGAGGCCACAGCTCCAATCCTGTGCTTAGTTCTGCGCCCCACAATGAATGCCACAATTAAGTCACCCTGTAGCCTCCTCTTTTCCAGGTGGAACAATTCCAATTCTCTCAGCCTTTCCTCATAGGAGAGATGATCCATAACTCTCATCAAGTTGGTGGCCCTCCTCTGGATTTGCTTCAACAGGTAAGTGTCCTTCCCATACTGGGAACATCAAAACTGGATCTAGTACTCAAGGTGGAGTCTCACAAGAGTAGAATAGAGAGTCAGAATCACCTTCCTTGAACTGCTGGCCGTGATTCTTTTGATGCTGTGAAATTGAATAGAATACTAGGAAAATAGATCAAATGTTAGGAAATATTTCTTCCCCAAAAGATTTTTCAGGCTGTTCAGGGAAATGACAGAGTCTCCCTTCAGGGAGATACTTAAAATACACGTAGATGTGGTACTCAGGGACATGGTTTAGTAGTGGGCTTGACAGTGACAGGTGAACAGTTGGTCTCAATGATCTAAAATGTATATTCCGAACTAATTGATTCCATGATTCCTTGATTCCAAGTTGCATTCAGCACAATTCACAACTTCAGGATGTTTCTCATATTAAAATTAGTTATCCTGGTTGCATGTTTTTTCATGCTGGTACTACACACTACTGAATTGTATACTAGTAATGCCCACATATACTGTGTTGACCATGAAGCAGGCAAAGCTCTGTCCTATTCACCAGTATATATATGGAATCCAAAGCCAGGATTTACTTTTCTGAGTCCTGTATATGATGTGCCAATTTATCATTGAAGCTGTATGTTACCCGGAAATGACTCTCTTAAAATCACATGTAGCTGCTTGTTGATTAGTTTATGCAAGGTATTGTGCCATTTTTAAATGCAGTTAACAAGTTTAAGATATGAAGTGAGGTGTTGATTCATATTTAAATGCTAGAAAATTAAACCATGTAAACAGCCTTAGTAAATATTTTAGACACATAAAGAAAGCAAAAAGGAGAAAAAAGACAAGTACTGACAACTGGTAAGAGCTTTTATACAACATTTGACATGTATTTGAATATCTTTCACAGTTTCTGTGCTTATAAACCACCAGTTAGTGATTAATATTATAAATTATTCTTTATGAATACGAAGAAAGAAAAGCACTTTGGATTTGTTAAATTGATTTTTATGTGAGTTATGATTAGACATGGAAATACTGCTGCTGTATTTTTAGAAGGACCCTAGCAAGAAATGCATATATGATTAAAATCCTGGTCATATAGTCAGTCTCCAATGAGCTATACCAGTATTTAAAAGACTTATTTGTTCATACATTTTCTGCATTTCTAATTGTCTCCCACAGACTTTCCAAACCTCCTGGGTTTTGTCATGGTAACAGCTTAATTTATCTCATTTCAGCCTGTGTGATGAAAATTTGTCAGAGAATTCTCTACAGTGCCCCCAAACATTTGTTTGCTTTGGTATTCTGAGTTTATCCCTGACAATATAAAAAAAATTCAAGTTCCTTTTTTGACTTACCAGACTGGATTAATAGGAAAATTGGTTACAATGGACATTGTGAAGTAATTTTTCCCCATTTCTTTCTTAGATTTGCTAGTATAAGGCCTAGCATGGCACTTAGGACAATATTTTGAAATAGAAGTTTTCAATATTTTCTTGCTCAACAGGCAAGAGATGGACATTAGCATTCATTAGAAGCATACTGGAATAAGGAGATATGAGCCAGGTACAACAAATATCCATTCTAAACTAAACTCAGCTTGGGAAGGTGTAGCCAGCAAACTGTGAGAAAATCAATATTTCTGTATGTCTTCAGTGTCTAACATTTGCAAGGGACTTTATTGCTGAATTTTGCACTGAATTCCACCTAAGTCTGTATTTTAGTTTTGCATATTACTACTGGAAAATACTGTAAAAAATATTTTAAGGCATTTTAAGAAATGATAGTTGTGGGAAGATGTAGTTAGTCCAGCTGTTCTAGCAATATTTTCCATGTAAAATACTGAGTTTTAAAAATGGACCCTCCTCTTTGCCATAACAGAACTGGGATGTTGGAAATATTAATTTGAATTATTTAATTAAGAAAAAACAGATTTTTGGCCAAGATTGCTGATAACTAGTGAAAGCCAACTGAGCTTACTATTCTTACCATGATGATTTTGTACAAGAATATAACTTCTACAGAGTAGTTTTGCTTTTTTTTTTTTAATTTGACAGTGCCCACTGTCTGATGTGCAAGAAAACCCTGACTGATCTAAAGACTGAAAAAGTTAGCGATTGTTTCCATGTGTATGCATGAGAATGCAGATTACAAAACTTCTCTGTGGTCTCTGTTATTGGCCATGCTTTGATAAGCAGCTTCTTCAGAGAAGAAAGTTGGGCAAATTATTACAGCTGAAGTTTTTTCACTAACACAAACACACAATAGACTTGATAAGAATCCTCACCTTTAGTCACCTTATTCCTTTTATCTTGGGAGACACTCATTAGCTCCTGCCTCAGTGAGAGCTAGGTCAAAGCTGATCTGAAGTCCGAGAAAAATATTCAGCCTGGGTAGACACTAGAAATCTGCTCAAAATTTGCAAACAAAAAAGAGCAAAATGTGTCATCTTACTTGATATAAAATGTTGTCCCACTCAGTACTTAGCACAGATGCTCCCTGAGTGAGTCATTTCTGCAATATACTATAAACACAAATCATTTCGTTTCTTGGAAGAGGAAAACACAGAAAGAAACTTGAACTTGTTCATATTCATAGAGCTATTCAATTTCTATTTTGAAGCAGATTTAGGACCAAATTATAAAAGAGTTGGTTTGTTATTAAAGTTTGTCTTCTGTTAGCTACTCAGATTTGAAGGACATGCCAAATGATTTTTAAAATATTGGATATATCTTTTAATTAAACTTTGTTCTGAGTCTTTTTCTGCTCACTGTTCTAGGCTTTGGTTCAGTAAAGCACTTAAACATGTGCCTGGTCTCAATCCTATCAAGTAGTCTCATGGCAGCCAAGTGAAACAAGCATATGGTAATGAATGTGCTTAAGAGGACACGTGTGCAACTGATTTGCCTATAATCATACAAGATAGAGGCAATTATGTATCAATTTCTGTTTTAATGCATGGTGTTCTTCTGTTTTCTATCATCCTTTCTTTAATCATCCATTTAAAAATAGCATATCAAAGTATGTTACAGAAATATGCGACCAGACTGCTGCCAAGTCAGTTTCGATTAAAAAAAGGAATTTTATGTTCAGTTGAAAACAAGACACTTGAATATGTTGATAGTTTAATATTGTTTGTAAACAGTTTATTCTGAAATTTGCACATGTACTTAACAAGTTGTGAATTATAAAAGTTGGAATGGTTTGGGGTTTTTATTAAATATTAATTGGATCTGCTAAACGGCTTGGAAAGAATCAGCAAACTTCTTCATCCTCTGCTTACATCTTTGTGGTAACAAACTAGCTGTTTCTAATTTCAAACAGGAATGACCGACCAGAATCTGCTTTTGGAGTATCAAAACATTATTTTTCATGGTATGGATAGAGCTTCTGGATTGTTGCTTCTCCAGAAAATTAGCTCCCATTTTGTCCCATTTTGAGAATAAAGGCTCTTCATAGCACATGGATGTTTTACTCCTTCTTAGTATTACCTATGCTTACAGAATTTCTCAGTCACAAAAACCAGAGGCAGTAATGCTGAAGCCCCCTTACCCTCCAGTAAAAATTGCAAAGAACTCAGCATTTTACAGGGTTTCAAAGTTATTAAATTCTCTACAGGTAGAAAAGTCACAGCTTTTCCTCCCTAGGTTTACTATACAAGCTGGGACAAGATTGCATATTGTGTTGAATTTTGTGTCAACTTCAGAATGAAATCCATGCACATTGCAAATTTTGCCCCACTGAGCATTGGACTCTGTCCATGGTATAACCCGGGGCCTGATCTTTTGAGCTTTGAGCTTTGAGTGATGAAGACTTAACTCATTTTCACTCCAAGACATCACCTTGCTTTAGATCAGTGGGGAAACCGCCAAGCTGGGCAAAAGTTGGCCTATTGTAAAAACAAAGTCTACTCGAAGAAGGGTCTCTGGCTTTGGAATTTCCTTGACTGAAACAACTGACTGGTGTTTTCTGTCCAAACTGTTGGTACGTATTTATTTGCGCATGTGTGAAAGTGCATGCTCAGTTGCTGCAGAACAAATGGGTGGTTTAGATTCTTTGAGTTTAGGAATGCATAACTTTGAATCATGCTACTGTTTTTTAGGTCTGAATGAAGTTTTTACAAAATTAAATTATATTGAGGTGACTGGGAGCCTTTCTAGAATTTTAAACCACTAAAAAAACAGAAAATAAATATATGTTAAAGCTTTCTCTTGTTTCAGATCATCATATAGTCTCATTGCTACCCCATATAACTGCAATCCTTTTCTGCAAAATTAATGTTATAATTAGCTCACAGAATTAATGTTTTAAAAAATAACTCTATGAATGGTGTATGCTATATTTACTATAGAAACTGAAATTGCAAAGGCTTCTGAATCTCCTAAACTCTCACATTATGTACTTTTTTTGTGCTAGGTTGAAATACAGGAGACCATTTTCTAATATGCTCTGAATGAGAAATAATCCTGATGAAACAAGACCATTATACTTGCCTTCAGACTTGGAGAATAGATTGCTGCTAAACTTAGTGAAGGCCAGAACTGAAACGAGAGCATTTTGTTTCATACGGGTTGATACCAGCTCCTAGGAGTGTCACTTAATTGGCCACTGTTGATGGTATCAATAATGAATCAATGGCATTGTTATAATAGTGGAGAGCAGCAGGTAAGAGTGAGGGGGTAGGAAATCTATACTGTTTTAGTATCTTGAAGTTGGTTGCTAAGCAGTAGCCTGATGTGTAGAATGTATTTTATGCCATTCTGAGCAGAAAAAGAAGAAATTGCATATTAAAGAAAATGCAGCTGCTCTTTATAAAGTCACAATTATTGGATATGATCTAAAGATATGATGCTCAAAGAGCTTGCTCAAAATGTAGATTGCAAGATAAAGAAAACAACTTCTTTACAGTGTATTAAAACCCTCAGCAGTTCTATGAGTCTGTAGTTGGAGTAAGAGGCAGTGGTAGAAATAGTGAGCACAGTTAACTGCTGTTTAAATACAAGCACATATTCATGATTTGTACATGCTTCCTTTTCAGAGAAAGTCAACTAGTAGTTATCCTGTCTTGAGGCACACTCTTCTTGTATAAACTCTTCTTATAGTTTTGGAAAATCCAGAGAAGCAGTGTCATGATTGACACTGCATTGGAGAATAGGAAACAACTATTCACTTTTTTTCACAGCATAGGAACTAACAGACACAAAATTAAATTATGGGGTAGCAGGCTTCAAACAAACACAATAAGTATTCATAATTAAGTTGTGCAGTATTCATAATTAAGTCATCCAACCTACTGCCACATGGTACTAGCAATGCCAGAGGCATTTATGAATTCAAAAAGTAATAAAAGAAATTTAGAAAATAAAATCCTATTAAAACCTATTTTAAAAAGTACCTCTGAGTCTGGAATGACTTAATTCACAGACTGTGAGTTTATCTGAGAACTATCCCTTATGTTTGCCTCATGCTTATTTTATTTATCTAGGTTTTTCTTAGCCCATATCACACAGGCTTCTGGACAAGGTGAGACTCTCATTTGACTAGACACATCCACTCATATTTTCTTATATAGTCTAGAAGTCTTTATGTTAATTTATGACATGATGGGACAAGATTTCTGTTAAGGTTTGTTCTTGACTAGATATTGCTCTAATACTGCAACATGTCTTTTACAGACCCCTCTGTTAATCCATCAAACCTAGATTTAAGAAGCCCACAAGAATATGAACCAGAACACTACAAATTTTATCTTCTTTAGAGGTCCATTATATAGCTTATCCAGCAAAAGTTCTTCTGTATAAAATGAGCAAATGAAATGCAGAAGGTGCTGCTATACCACAGTGGTACCCTTATAATATCACTTGAATAAGTAAGAGAAAACATTTTGACAGTCAGATTATTTCCATTGGAAAAGCAGCATTTGATCCAAGCTAAGGCTATAGTTCAGAATCAGAATCCTTTAGACAGGAAGAAATTAAGCCAAATCTAAAGCAGAATGGTGAAATTCAATAAATTCCACAAGGTGACAATTAAAGGAATTATTATATTTTTATGATTTTATTTCTCAATTTGCTTGGTGATTTAGCACTGCGAGTGAGTACTATGGATAACAAGTGAAAGCAAGCCTACTCACTATCTGTTCTGCCTCTTCCTTGACTAATTTATACATGCAGGAAAAGTGTAGACTTTGCAGAACAATAATGTCACTATTCTTTTCCATGTCCCAAGTCTAAAAATCCAGCAAAATCGCACAGGACTTTCACAAGATAGGATTTTTGGCTTTAACCATTTCACTGTGTTAGTATTCATAGCTGAATTGTATTTTTTTTCAAAAAAGTGTAACACAAATTATTGCAAAATGGGAAAAAGCAGTAACCTGGATATTGTTGGTACTCCAGAGCACACTCACTAGTTTTTCCTTATGGGCTAGTCATTTTGAGTTTTTACAGCATATTTTCACTAAGCACACCTATTACTGATGAATCTGTCTATGATGTTATGGAATTCTTCACATTAAATGAGTCAAAGTTTCAAAGCTGTAGTTACCTGTGGAGACTGGTACAATTCATTTCATACATTTACTGCTCATTAGCTTTTGTATGAAGCAGTTTCTTGCACCTTGTATATCTGTAATGAATATTAAACCGTATCATCCACTCATAATAATATAATGGCTCCTGTGATGACAGACTCTGTTTGCACAGGAAGCAGATGTTGATGTTTACCTAGATGTAATTTGCAATGATGAGTGGTGGTGAGCTGAGGTTTTTTTCCTGCCAGAACAATTCAGTCTATGTTAAGCTTCTGCAAAATCTTTTGCATGCCATTGTGGTCTCATAGGTCATTATAGATATACATATTATGTCAGTGAATAATTGTGAACCTATATCCAGATATTAAATATGCACATAAGAAAACTATTTATTTAAAGATATATTTACCCAGTCTCTAAAATGTGATGTCCAGGAAAAATTCTGGGTAAACTTCAACCAAAAATGAAAATAGCATTTGTCAGGGTCATAAATGGATTTCTGACAAATACGGTAGGAATTCTTCAGAGAGAGTGCCAGTGGCAAGAAAATGAAATCAGTAACTCCTAAGGTTGAAATAAAACACATTTATTTTAGTAGAGGAGTGCCATACACTAAAATGAATTACAAAAGGATGATATGAATTCTCCTTCATTTAGAGCCTTTAAATCTAGGCTGAAAATCTTTCTGAAAGATACTTTTTAGTTCAACTTGACAAAAATTGATGAATGATTTCTTCTAACCTGTGTTATGCCAGAGATAAAAAAGAGGTATATTGGGATTTCTTTTGGTTTTATTACCTGTGAAATCTACAATGTAATAAAATACAATCAGATAATCACATCTATTTTATTTCTGAATTTTATCTATATTTTTTTACTTTTGGGGATAATTTACAACTTTAGACAATTAATGTCTCAGAAATTCTTGTTTTGAATTTGGAGCTGTTGCTTCGTATGCTCGGTTCTTTTGCCATATTTTTCTAATTCAAAAACATGTTTACTCATCCTCATGCTCACATTTGGAACTAGGGACCTAAAACTCTTTCTTGAGGAGCATTAATTTATCCTATGAGTTTCAGGCTGACTTCTCTTCTTCTCCTATCTTGCTGTCAGCATATTGCAGGTATTTGATTTTTGTCACTTCTTGGAATCATGAAATTAGGTCTTAATGAAATTCAGTCAGACATAAATCTATAACTGTAATGATCGTGTCAGTGCTATATACAGATAGCTTCAAAAGTCACCACTCATTTCTGAAAATATTCTGTGTTAACAGGAAAATGTGGAAGGCATGTCCAGAAACAATCTTTTTCTTTTGTTGTTTCCTAAATCATACCATTGTCTCCAGAGACAATAAAACCAAGGAAAATACAGATTTTTTGTCTCTCCTTATTTTCATCAAAGTGGATGTGGTACTGCTTGGTGGCTGAAAGTGGTATTCTAAATATAAATCAGTTATAGTTGCAGTGGACTTAGTCACATTTTTTTTCCAATTTTTGGGGTTCCTTGTCGAACCCCAAAATCATAGTTGTCTAAACCTTAAAAAAAAAATAGGCCACTCTTCAATGTGACTAGAGATATGGTTTGATCACTTGCAGAAAACTGGCCTTAAAATTCCTATTTCAAGGCCATTTGGAATGATCTGGAATCTGACATGCATTTGTAAATGTATCTATTTATCTACATATATTTTTCTTTTGGAAAGACAACACCTTTCCACTCTCTAAGGTCTTCCTTTAGGGGCTCTTTTGAAATTCATTCTCTTTTTTCTTTTGCTAATTTTGTCCTGCAGCATCTCTTCTGTATCCTGAAAATGCCTTTCCCTCCTTGACATTTAGACTCTTCAAGTATTTATAGATTGTTACCATGTCCCCCTTTAGTCATTTCTTAGACAAACTATGCATATTTAGCACTTGCAATCAATCCTCATACATCAATCACTCCAGAAGTCTAATCATTTTTTGCAGCTTTCTTCAGATCTTCCTCCAATATGTGAATATCCTTCTAATAGGCTGCCTAAAATTAAATACAAAGGGTCATGTCTGCAGCTCATGTAAATCAGAGTGACTCTGTTGAAGACTGTGTTGATTCATGCTAGCTAAAGAGCAACATTTCTAGTGCAAAGATATCAAAACCGTACATATTTTGTGAAGTGAGCCTGAAACCACACTGAGCTTTTTTTCATAGTAAAGCTTCTTTGAATTAATTTCCATCACTTAGCTACACTTTTGAATAGAGAATTTCCAGTTTGCTCTCTGTAAAACCTCAAAATAATCTGCATTTTTGGATTTTTATTAGTGTTTTGAGGAGCTCTTTCAGCCTCCCTGACATACTTCCTTTCCATCCAAGGCACAGCCGTGTCCCAGACCTCTAACTGGAGGTTTCTGTTCGCAGACCGTGGCCATACAGAGGTGATGTGAATTTAGAGTGACCTTGGGAAGGATGGTTCTAGCTCAGAAGGCAACAAGCATCAATGCTGGCATCATCCCAAAGCATATCTCCTATGTGGAGAGAAAGATTATAATCCACCTTGCAGCAGTTTATCTGCCTTTGGAGTCCTCTTTGTCGCTCTAGTGGCCCCATCAAGCATCCATCCCTCAGCACCTTCAATCCAAAATCAGATCTTTGTGTCATTATGATCCAACAAAAGTTGTGCAGTCTCATAGTAGAGAAAGACATGCTTATTTTTTAAAACTTTTTCCAAATTAGCTATGGCTAAGGGGCAAAAGTAGCAGCCCTAATTAGACTACTAATAGCTCTAGGCCTCATGTTTGTCAATGGAGATGAAAACACTTCTTTTCTGGATAATTAATACAGCATTTAGTGGAACAAATTAATTCTGAAAGTAAGTAAAAAAGATATTTATAAATAACTTACAAAATAGGGTATCACTGTTAGCTGCAAAATAGTGACTTCCATTAGAAATACTTTAGAAATGCTATCATAATTAAATTTCACAGAATTCATCTCCTGTAATGTGTTACAAATACACACACAGACAATTAGTGAAGAAACCTATTTCACTATGTCATTTTGGTCAATTCTATCCTGAATCAACACTGTTTAGGGGGAGAGGCATGGATCGTTGTTGTGTCTGGACCATTATTTTCCACAGTACTGAATTTATAGGTTTTTTTTTTTTTTCTTGGCACTAAGGTGCAATACAACTGGCCACACTTTGGAGAAATCTACGTTTTTTGCAAATTCTTTGTGGGTGAGGTGGCACTTGGTTTCAAACCAAGACAGCATCTTCTTCAGGGAGCACACTGTTCAGACTAAAAACTCTTTATTTGAAAAAGTACAGAAGCCAGGCCACTTTGTAATTGATAATCATAAAGGAAACCTATTGACTTACTGCTGTTTTAAAAACTATTTTATGTATGTGTTCCCCCCCCAACCCCATTTTTTTCAATTTACACAAATTTCTTTGATTTTGTCATTTTAAGCGAGTGTTTTCTGCTTGTTTTGCTTCAGAACCGTTTAGTACAAGTCCTGTTTACACAGACTTATAATTCCACAGGGAAGAGTAAAACAAATGCCATCTAAGCTATAAACTATATATTGAAAGAACTTTCCAGCCAATACCAAAGAAGTCCTGTGATAACATGGAAGCCACATACATTTGAACATGTATTTGTTCAAATAATTAGGATCACAAAATTGGGATAAGTGGGATTAGTATTTGTTGTATATATATGTGTGTGTGTGTGTGTGTGTTTTGTGTGTGTGTATATATACGGAGAGAAAAATCAGAGCTTTCATGAGATGCTGTATATATTAGCATTGTGTTTCACCACAGAGAAGAATATAGAGAAACTCTTACTTTGAAACTCATACTTTGAAATTTCCCTCTGCATTAATCAGCACAAGATCATAGTTCAAATAGATCAGACTTTCAGGTGCCGAGTAGGCTTCTGAGATAGACTGACAACCAATTATAAATGCTATGAAAATAGAAATTTGGCATAGAAAACAATGAGGTCATCATGCTAGACTTGTCAATACAGCATTATTCTCCTCAGGATATTCTTGTTGTGCATGGTACTTCCCTAATTACTTCTCAAAAATTCTTTACACCAACTATAGGGATTCATACTGCACTATAGGGATTCATACTGCACTCTAACTGTGGATTACAGCTAGGTGTCTATTTCTGACCTTGTACACCTCTTAAATGTTTTGCAAGGAGCAGCGTGAAGGGAGTAGAAAATATTGATTTATGAGATATGGTAAACTAGCAAGCTAATATTGAGTTGCCTCATCTCTTCCTTGAAAGCTCAAGGCTGCATTCTCAGAGGATTTATTGTGACTGACTTTGGAAAAACAGAGGCCACTGATGGTAAGCTAGTTACATGCACCTATTTTACATCAATGGCTCCTTGTCACAGTAGACAAAGCAGATGATTTTAGTTCTAAGGATGGAGGAATTAAACTGAACTGTGCTTCCAGTTGGAACTTGCTGGGAAAGGGGAGAAAAAAAAGTGGGAAGAAACAGCAAAAATATCTGAACAGTTTATTACCATTACTAGCTGTCCCTTTGCCCATGCCTACAATGGACACTATTTTGTAGGCAATCTTAGGACACCACATTTTAGCCTGTTTGTCCCTTATACATAACTTGTATTGTGTCTTCAGGATTGGAGTATTAAGGAATAATCCTCCCTGCCCTGTAAAAAAGTCTGTGGAGCCTGCCTGTGAAAAGAAGCAGAGGAATTCTGGGAATAATAGTGTCACTTGGTAATTGCCTGACTATAAAATGGTCAATGAAATACAAAATACTGCTCAATGGGAAAAGTAATCATAACTATGCAGATACAAATATGATTGCAAAATTTGTTATGATCGAAGGAATCACAAAATTGCTATGATGGCTCTTTGAAGAGAGCTTAACGCCTGGTAAGCCCAGAAAGGCAAAATGTCATATTAGAAGTTGTTAGGGAAGGACGGTAGAATGAAACAGAAAACATCATTTAGGCAGCATATAAATCACTAGGACATTTATATTTTTTGTAATACAGTGCATTCTAATAGTCTCATTTGAAAAGTGTTAGGCAGAAATAGAAAAGCAAGAAGGAATGTGACAAGGATGAGCAACAGTGCAGAACAGCTCTGGTTTTAAGGGAGATTAAACAGAATAAGACTTCCAATTTGGAAAAGCTGTGATAAGGTAAAAGTTTATAAAATCAAGACTGATGATCATTCATTTGCTCTCAAAGAGAGCAAGAAGTTGTCAAGTGATATTTTTAAAGCAGCAGGTTTAAAACAAATGAAAAACTTTTTTAACATGATTGCAATTAAAATGTGGAACTCATTGCCACAGGATATTGTGAAGAGCACAAGTAAAAATGGATTCAGACAAATTTACTGGAAGAATTAAAAAAAAACCCTCAGGGGCTGTTAAATACAAATATCTGAAGTCATGCCTGATTTAAGAACTCCTTAAACCAGTTATTATCAGATATTTTCAGCATTTGAATTAATCTTATATAATTTTCTTAAGCATCTGGTGTCTACTGCTGTTCCCTCTCAGAGCACTGTTTCAGGCCTGGGACTATAGTCCTTTCAGGTGCTCTTCTGCCATTGTCTGCTAAAAGGCACGTCAGTTTTCGGAAGGAAAGAAGGCCACCTGATAGTGTAGAGCCTGTTTTGGGGAGTCAGCTGGGCTATAAAACAGACAAATTCCTTTGTTTCTCTAAATGCTGCCTGCAGAGCTTATGAAGGTAACTGAAGCTTTTCAGAACTTTTGAAACTAACATTTCTGTGCTTAGAAATGATCTGCATGCTTGTGAGGCAAAGAGAATGAGTGTGTGCAGCAGCAGTGTGATCTCCTCTCTTGCACCTGACTTATCAATGTGCTTCCATTGCAACCTCCATCCCGCAGGTATACTCAGGGACCTGTTCATACACCCAATTTGATCCTTGCTTTTGGCAAACATGATTCTAAAATATCCCAGCAGCAGAGATTTGTTTCTTGTGAAGCACCAGTGACCAGATGGAAATGAAAATTTTTCATTCAACTGAACTTTTGGCTGTATTGGTCTGAAAACAGTTCAGGAAAATACTCTTCTGAGCATAAGCCACAAAACAGAGAAAAAATATCAAGATTTAGATATATATACCTCCCTAACATTTCCAAATATCTCTAAATTCGTGGTATTTTGTTCTATTTAAAATTCTGTCACATTTTTGTGGCTTTTAAATTTACTAATTACAGTAATAAGTTTTGACTAATCAGATAAAAATTTTTCTGAAATTTTTTTTCCTTAATAATTTTGTAATTTTTCTGGACAGGAACTTGCTATGCTGTGTTTCTGCCAAGATTTGTCATTGATGTGTGAGTCCAGAGATGTGATTGACTATGAAATTGTATCCTTCACACGTACTAGTAGTTTCTTCTTAATCTCTAGAGAACTAGAAAAGTACTGAGGAGCTGATCTCATAAATCCAGTATACTCTGGTCCTTCTGTGGATCAAGACAAGGCTGTAGAAGAACAGAAGTCTGTAGCTTGCAGACCAAAGCTGGATTTTCCACATGGTACTATCTGACAATTACCCCTCTATTCTGCTCATTATAATTTAAGTAAAACACACCCCTCGTCTAAGGCTTCAAATGATTTCTCTGCTGCCTCTGTTTTGGCCAGTATTTAAAGTCAGTCAACAGTAGCAATGCCCTTGACTATAGATAGTGTCCATCCAGTCAAAACACAAGAAGCAACAATTTGTTTTTCTTTCAAAATTATACTTTGGTAAAAAAAAAAAATCTATTTTCTAGATAATCTTACTTTAAGAAAGAAGATTTCACTAAAATGTAATTTCAGGTTTTGAAGTGGATATTATAGAAAAATAGACTACTTCTCTATTTCTTTTTTTGTTAGCCCTTGGGAAATTTAAATTTAAAAACAAGAAAGGAGGAATAATATCTTACCTTTTAAAACTAATTTGTTTCACATTGGTAAGCAGCACTTTTGCTATTACATGTTTATTCACTTCAAAGCATGACCATGCTACTTCATCTCCAAAGAATGATTTTAGCACTCTACTGTTTTAACACGGTTAAGCTGGAAGGCAGTCAAGGGATGTGAGGAAGTAATTTGTTGTACATTTAATGGCGTGAAGTATCCACCAGGGAAAACTTAAAAGATTTTTCTGTTTCCTCACAAAAGTGTCCATGAGCGAAATTCCAATTTCCTGAGTAGTTCTCTGATTAGCTTTTCACAGCTCTGTCCTGTGTCAGACAATTTGAAGGAAACAAAGATCATGCTTTTGTTGATATTCATGAATATTACACCTTTATCATCATCCCATTGGTGACGTCTCCTGGATTTGCTACGAGGAAGCTCCACAACTGCCGAGCTTATCTTCAGGCACCAGTCCTGTGGTGCTCTGTAACTGCGCAAGGCTGGAGCTAATCTGCTGCTTAACTCTGTTCCTCTGGGGATGCCGAGCACTGCAGCAGCTCAGCGCCAGCTCTGTGCTGCTCAGGCACTCTGTGCATCTAAACCATCACTTACCCACTGGCTTCTCAAAGCTCCCCTTGGACCTCCATCACACAGCAGTCTGCATTAGCAGACTCTTCTGGTGCCCAGGGTTAAAATGAATTGTCTTTCCAGCAATCCCCATCTAGTTCTTCTTTAGAAAATAAATGCAAAGCTCAACAAAGCTCTGTTTAGAGGAAGCTTTGAGGGGATGCTATGCTAGAGCTGTACTACAAAATTCTCAGCACACTGAAGACTTCAATTAATAACACAATGCTCCTTTAAGCAATGAAACCTCTCCATTTTTTGAGAGCATTCCTGGAACTGAGGGAACAGATTGATTGACTTGTAACCTGCACTGAATCAGGTATTGCATACTAGAGCTGACCTTCTGTCCTGAAGCTGGTTTAATATTTACTTTCCATTAAAGAGAGAAAAGCTTCCAAAGAATCCCTCGAGATATCCTTTATGAGACTTTTGTGAGTTGCTACTTGCCTTCATTCCACCATATCTTTGTGGCATGAAGTCAATCTTATCCTCAGTTTTCCTTAAATACTTTCTTTCACAATGCAATGTTCACCACAGAAAAGAGTGTTTTGATTATTACTAAAATAAAGCTCCTAGGATGAGTGGCTTTTTACGATACTTATATTTTATTTCTGTGAGCAGTGTTTAACCATAAAAAACTGTTATGCAAACTCTTCTGCTTATAAATAGTATCTATATCACCACTATGGACACCATGTTCAAGAAAACAAATATGTTGGACTTTTTTCTTGTTCGTGCAGTAGGAATAGATGCATGGATTTGCATGCTCACGAGGCTTTTGTGTGTTGCAATGACAAAGAAATTATTCTTGTATCTGCCTGAAAAATAGATTCTTAAATAAAATTCCATACACTCAGTCTCAGTGCTAAGGTATTAAGGCTAAACTAACAGTTCATTCAGTGCTCTTAGAGATCTTCTATAGATGTATGCAGAAGTTATTTCAGCATTTGGAAAGAGCAGTATGTACTGAAGTGGGAGAGAGTTGGGTTTGCTATGGCTGTTACTTTAACCCATTTTCTGATTAATTCATTAATGCGTCATTCCTCAAAAATGAAATGACACTTCACTGCAGTAGTCTGAGAAAATCCTGATAATACTTTAATCTACAATATTTTCAGCAAACTGCTCAGAGTTTTCAGAAAAAAAATGTTTACCCGATGGAGTTATCTTTTAAAAAAATTGCACTAAGTCTGCCTCACTGCACATGTCATGCAGAACAAAATTCAATATTTTGGTCAATAACTCGGCAGCAAGATAAAAATGTATGATCTTCCACACCAGGACAGCTCAAATCCAGTCTCCTGTGTGAAACCATCCCACACAGGAAGTAAAAGGAAAGTTTATATAAAGAAAGCAGGCACAGTGACATTTTCTCCAGCTTGTAGTACTCAACAGCTTCACCAGTTTTGGAACCAAGAAAATTTTTTTTAATGTATTGTCTTTTAAAGAGAACTAAAATCATAAGAGAGACAAAGACAGTAGGGTGATACATTTATTCTTTAAGATGTTGAGTCCTGAGGTGGTGTGGTTTGCCCTGAAACACAGTGGCATTCCACTTGATGAGGGACTTCTAATTTTTTTTTTTTTAAATCAAAGAAGACTGTTTAGTTTGCACTGATCAGGTGAGCACAGAGAACTGTGCTTCTATCAACCCAAATAAAGTGCCATGCTGCAAAAATCAGTTAAGAATAATTTTTATCCACCCCCATCCTACCTGTCTACCTCTGTGTCTGAGATCATTATCTGGTGTACTGCAGTGCTGGTGTGCTATCACTCTGGAGATTCTCAAGGAAGAGCGAAATCCCTCAGGAGAAAGATAATGGTCACCATAACTGCAATGTTTATGGCTGTTTCTCAGATTCAGAAGCATCAGATGGCTGTGTGTGAGCTAAGTGATGCAGTCCAGTGTCACTGGGGAGCCATATGACATTGCAATGACTTCTGAAAAGTCCCCCTGGGCTGGCTGTTAGTTCCCTAACAAAATAATGCTACTACTCAACAGCACCTAAGGGTCTCCTTTTCTATTGAAATGCCAAAAGAGAAAACAAAGAAGTGAAGGACCTGCATTCTGTAGTTTATAGTATTTGTTTAGTTCTAACACAAGATAGCTGTACTGAAGGTAAAGAATAAAGAAGCCAGCTGTGAAAATCAGAGAGGCAAAAAGGCAGATTATAGAAAGCACTGAGCCAGAGGCTGTAATCAATTAGCCGATTGCTGAACTTCAGTCCCCTACATTACATCTGCCAGCAGCGGTGAAAGATGTACAGCTGAAAATTCCCCCTCACAAAACCACAAAGCCTGTGGAACCCTAGCCATACATACTTTAAAAGGAAAGGGTCTGCTCTAGTATAGATTTCATCACCTTGATAATCAGCAGCCTTTCAGTAGTACCCACTTTATAAATAGAATATCCTTGGAACAGAGATGTGCATGCAGATGTCTGACGTAATAAAGCTCAAACTAATCTCCAGTATTCTATTAAGAAATCATTACACCGAACTGCTTCAGGTGAAATTTTTCTCCATTGAAATTAGCAGCAAAATTCCATCTGACTTCAGACAGCAAGAAATAAAACCTTTTCAAGACAGTTATTAAGCTGCAGAACAGCTAAAAGGTAAGGAATTAATTTTGATTAAATGGGAATCTATATCTATCTCACAAACATAACTAGAGAAGGGATTCTATTGATTTTTACCTAATTTGTTATATTTACTAATATGAAGAGTCTTTGAGAGTCCTTTTTTATTTCCTGGCAATAACTACCTAAGATGTTTTTTTTAATTGTACTTTGGAAAAAGTGATTTTAAGAACAAAAAGATAACCTTACAAATAACCAGGTAAGTAACTCAAATTTTACTGCAGCAAACTGAAAAATCCTACCTAGAATGTTGCAGTGAGCAGTGTTTGGGAAGAGTCGTTTGGCAAGTGTTTCTGACTCAGAGTTTAGAAAGATATGACTATCTTCAATGCTGTCAGAAGTTATCCCAGTGTTGGCTGGGCCTAGTCTGATTGCTGGGGGATGCTGTCTGTGTCATGAATTCTATCTGTCTTTTTGCTACACTTATATGATTCTTAAAATAATTTAAAGGCCACTTTAAAAAGAGCACTGTCAAAAGAGACAGATAAACAACAGACTATCATCATAAATATTCAAACAATTTGTGATTAAATGGCAAAATTATACTGATGTCAGGATTTGAGGATAGCAAGGCATTTTAGCTTTGAATACAACCTTTGGGAAAAGATGTGAATTGGCCACAAAGTCCTTGCAATGACCTGGTGACAGTCACAAATGTAGATGGCAAACAGCTCAACTGAAAGAGAGACTTCTTGTTGTAATGAGTAGGGAAGAATTGATCAAGAATATAAGGGCAAAAGCATGAGTGAGTAAGAAAAGTCATGCAATAATCGTTCATGAGATGAAAGGCAAGGGAAAGAACAGCAAAATAAAAGCATCAGGTTTCAGGAAAGTAGGTGTCAGTAAACAAGAATTGTCTCGTAAAAAAAAAAAAAGGAATTCATGAAATCTAGGAGTTACTCAAGGGAGCAATATTAAGGGTATAAATCCAAACTAACTGAGAACAGATAGTACAAGTTTTGCTAAATTTTCACCTGTTCAGGCAGCATCTGAAAAGGTGAAGCTGGGTCACTTCCTTAGGATAGGGAACCATTGCATAAATGTGATGCTGCAGAATTAAGAATTATGAAGGCACACAATAGATTCCAGTCCCGAAGGCCACAATGATGATAAAAATCATTTTTTCATCACATAAAAAAAGGACAAAAACAAACTAAACAGTAATTAAAAAAAAAATAAAATTAAATTAAAAAAAAAAAAAAAAAAAAGAACCCACTCTAGATATGAATGAAATGCTTTAAAATACTTTTTTCAGAATCACTCTTATTTATAAGGGTGAGAGACATTTCAATACTACAGCAATAAGTAACAATGGAGATAATTTAAGACCAAGGCTCTAAGTGGGAAGGAACAAGTTAAATACCTATTACTAAGTTAGATGTTTTCAATTAGCTGTGATACTTGAAGAGTAAGCTGGTGAAATATCAAAGATGATGGAAGTATCTCTAAAAAGTCAAAGACAATAGGTAATGATCAAGAATGAATGCAATAGTGATCTTTGAAAGGAATGAGAAACAATTTTAGGAAATTAGATAAACTTCAGCTCCTGGAAGACTACTAGAACAAATAATCAAACTATTTGTAAGCATCTAAAAATCCCAAGGAAATTAGTCACTGTCAACATGGATTTTTCAAAACAAAATTGTATCAAAATAATCTAATTTCCTTCTGTGAGACAGCAACTGTGGATAGAAAAGAAGCAGCAGATGTCACCCATAGCTTTTAACACTGCCTTGTAATATTCTCATAATTAAGCCAAGGAAGTCGGTTCCAAACAAAACCATAGAAAATGGGCACAGAAAGACTTGAATCACTTTACTGATAAATCACTTGCCAATAGTTCATTGTCAAGTTGGAATGATTCTGTGAAGTAGAGTACTGTTTGGGCTCCTTTACTTTCCTTCAAGACTAGGGAAAAGTAATTGGCACAGTGCTTGCTAAATCTGCAGGAAGAATCATAGGGTTCAAAAATTTGGTTGACCTTGCCAGATCTGTGGCATTCGTACTTATAGTCACATATTTATCTTGACTTCAAAGTAATATTTCCTTGTGTATATTAAGCACAGAAATAAGTATACTCACACTTTGGCTGTTTTAACTGCACAGCGTCACAAAACTATATTGTATTTCCTGTAAAATATTTGTTACTTTCATATCTGTCATATGGTTCGCAATAAATTTGGTTTGTTTTAAAAGTTAAAATTGTCATAGCCCATAATAAAAAAAAACTAAACAAGCTGTAATAATTTGAGCATTTTAAAAATATTATTTTGAAATAATATTTCATCAGTGGGTTTTGATAATGAACAGTGTTATTCTCAAAAAGACTAAGAATTGATATTTTTCATCTTCTGTACCCCATACTATTTGGCTAGATATGTGAATAATATTGTTCATTTTCCTTCCTGAATAAAGAAGCAAAAATCTTTAGAATAAAATGAGAATCTTTAGAATTATGTTTCTCACTTTAATTAGTAGCATTCATAACTTGAAACGTTGTTTTTCACTTCCATCTTCATTATCTACTTAAAAGTCGCTGCTCCTATAAATATTTTTCAAATTGCATGGAAAAAAATAAAACATACAAGAATGCCAAGAAACAAAAAAGAAAACCACATTTTTTTTTAAAAGGCAGTTTCCCTTTTGGAAACCAATTAGCATATTATTTTTGTTATATTTTTCCGCTTTATAGCTTGCAAAGTTTGCATTGCCCACCAATAGGTGGCACTAATAATTTCTGCATTATCTCAGTGGCTGTTCTGTTGTCTTTCAACATCGATGGAACTATATCCCAGTGTATCTCCCATTTCCATAATCTTTGCTTGATTTTGATTAATATTTTATGTTTAACCGAAAAAGAATTTTTGAATAAAAATACAGGTGCTCTATACCCAAGCAAATATTAGATTTATGGGCACAGGACAGATGCATTAATAAACTCTAAACAACCAATGATTTTTTGCCTGAGGAACCAAATACTAATGTGCCCAAATAACCAAAGCTGCAAATTGCTGATGCATAGCATCTGAAGGGTATATTTAACATTGAAATAAAATGGACAGATTATATGACTCCAATATAAAATTCATATTTTTCATTTTCATTTAATTTATTTATTACAGAAATATTTCAAATGTTGGTTTTAGAATAGCTGAAGTAAATAGCATTTTCCCATTGTGCAATCTGAATCTTATGGTTATGATTTACCTGGCTCCATATGTCTATACCAACGCTTGATTTTTGAGCATCTGCAATTATCTGTCCATTACCTGTGAGTTCTGATTTCTATATTAACCTCTATTTCAGCTTCAGGGTGGCACCATCATGCTAAAATAAGTGAAAGGATAAAGCAAAGAAAAGCTGGTTGGCTGAGTTTTCTATGCTGCTCCAGGAAGAGTCAAGCCTCTTTTGGATCCTCAGAGACAAAGACTTACATTCAGAGTTTTCAAAAGAGCATAGGTTGCAGTGAAAGCTGGATGCTACCAGCACTAAACACTTTTCTTCTTCTCTATTTGAGTAAAACTCAGGTTATGACATGCTTTCAACATCATGACAAGTTCTGCTAAGTTCTTCTGTGAGCCAGCCTTTGCAGCCGTGCTGCACAAGGTCATTTATTGTGGTTTGTGCTGTGTTTCAGGCCCCAAATATACCTGTTAACAGACACAGGAAAAAAAACCATTGTCACTTCAAAGCAGATAAGCAGTTCTCATTTCTGACAGCAAGGAGATGAAGTTATTTCAGTAACACGACTTTCAGATCTCAGATTTCATGATTTCTCAAAAAATTTAGTTCCCTCAATTTTTGTCTTTTACACTTGACACTAAAAATCTGCTTTTTGGAAGACTCTTTCCACACCAGCTGTCTTCTGCCATCTCACTGCAGCACTGGCTGTGGTTGGCATATTGGGATAGGAAACGGATGACAAATAGAGAGGAGACAGATATGCACATAGGAGAACTGATCAGTGGTATCTGGCAATTAAAGGTAGATTAGTGCACACTCAATGATTATAGGAAGATGGATGTTTCTACCATATTTTCCTGTGAGATGAGGGCATGCTTTGAAATTTCTGGTAGGAAGGAGAGGTGGCAGCAATAAAGTTAGCACACAAACAACATCTGTGAAAGCCAGAAAGCATCTATAGATCCTCTGCACTCTAGAGGCTTTTTGCATCATATGAGGAGGGATAGAGAAAAACCAGAAAGAGGGAAATACAGAGTAAGCCTCCCTCCACCAAAAAAAAAAAAAAAAAAAAAAAAAAAGCAAAAAAAAAACAAAAAAAAAAAAAACAAAAACCAGAAAAAAACCCATGATAAAGCTGAGAAGCAAATATGACTTAAAAAATTCTGTACAGACCATCTTAACACTGATATGTTACTGCCATACAAATCATAGGCATTTTCCACATGTTGTATAGATCAAATGAGTTATTGCCAATTAACACAAAGCATTAGCCTGAGGCATATGTAAAAACTTTATCTATCCAGAAGACACAATTTGAATAAAAACCTCCTTGATTATTTGTAATAAGGCTGCACTCAAAACAAGAAGGGAATATGCCATGAGTCAGGAAATCTGTAAAACACATCTATTGCCTACAGAAACGAGCAATTAATAAACCCCTCCAGCTCATGCTCCTTGCTTGGTACAATCTTTAAGTCAGTTCCCTGGATTCTTCTGTCTCTTCCCAATAAACATCACTTAACATCTCTATTTTCTTCCCACTGTGCTCTGCTGCCAGGCACACACAAGCAGGCAACACCAGTGTTTACATGGGTATACAAAGGTGGGGTCATCTCAGGCCTTAAGTAAAACATTGATAGCCCCAACCAGAAATTTCCATCATTTCACTCAGCTACAATGACTCCAGCTCTCTTAAACATATCTCTTCTCTTCCCAGGGCCACTCATTTTTCCTACTGTGCTCTGCAATATCAGTAAAGAGTGTTATACTACAAGGTCATCTCTGGTGCTGTTGGTTACAAAGGTCTCTGTGCAGATGGTCATTGGGGAGGCTTTGTTAAGCATGTACTTCAACCAGAACAGTTCTCTCTTCTTTTCTTTTTTTTTTCCTTTTTTTTTTCTTTTCTTTTTTTTTTTTTTTTTT
>JAOTQP010000001.1:74568143-74582739 GCA_026413545.1 Cichladusa arquata
GCTGCTGGAGCTCAGCCTAGGCATGCCCTGAGAGTGTGTTTGTGGGTAATCAGTGCAGGCACAGGCCAGGTTTGGAGGCTGGTTTATACTTTATATACCTCTAAAGACCTCTCAGAGTGCAATCTGATTTCTGTTGGGGAAAAAAAAGTTCTATGAATGGAAAATTCTTCTTTCTGCTCTATCTAGTAGACACTAGCAGAGAATATTCATCTCTGGAGACTGCTTTTTATTTATTGATAGATGAAGGTATCCATCTCAGCTCACCATTTCCATGCCTGTACCTTCACTTGGATTTTTCATTTTGAGCACTTCATATCCGTACTGTTAACTGTGGATCACGATCTTATATGGTTTTATCTCTGTAATGCCTTGATGAATTGGAAAATGTCACTGTACTGACTTTATAGGCAACACATTAAGCATCAATACATTGTGAGCTGAGGCTTGTGAAAGAAACGTTCACCATAAATGTGCCAATTCTCTATAGACATATGCAAAGTTGGTCCCAAATGCAGGATAACTCAGGTCTGGCTTTTCCTGGCATGGTTCTGTAAGACACTTAAAAATAACAGAAAGAAATTAAATGTTACCTTCTTTTACTATATACTAAGTTAATGTTAAATATCTAGCCATTGTTGTTGACCTAATTGTTATAATGTTTTACCCTGATTTTTTAGTAATTGTCCCAAATTTACAATGAGAAATGTAGCAAATAATCTTAGTTATTTTTCTTTCATCTTAGGCTGACTGATGGAATAGCCTTACCTTCATTTCTTTCAGTATTTTTGGATGCGATGCTTGATTTAATATAGCATCTTTCATGCTTAAGCAACTCAGAGAGTGTTTAACAAAAAAATGACACCACATCTGCTGCAGTGTAGTTTAAGGTGTGTAGGATTGAAAGGGCAGAGAGAAAAGCATGGTTCCAAAGGACAGCAGGGGAAAAAGAGGGATGCATTATCTATCATTTTTATTTCAAAATCTTGTGTTTCAGAGCCATGAAGTGCAGCAAATTACACATAAACTCAGCTATTAGTGTTGATATAAGAGATTCTGTTGTGACAACAGTGGAGTAAATACCATAAGTATATTCATGAATATAAAATTTGATATGTAACAAATGCCTGTTTTGGAACAAATCTAACGTCATTATAGATTTTGGAAATATTGCTTGACATGTTTGGCAATGCACTGTCAAGATGAATTAGATCCCACCTTTACTTCTAGAACTATGCTGTTGCAAACAACGAGAAAAAACTGTCTTGCTCTGTTACAGACTGCAGCCCATTGTCTGTGCCTCAACGGGGGCAAAAAATGGCCCAGGCATAAAGCAGTGTGAAATGTCAAAGGTAAACTGACACTGTGAGCAGCACAATTAAAAAGGATTGTTTATTATCAGTCCAAAACACCACAACAGAAATCATTCCCTCTTGGCTAAGTTTTGGACTCTCCACCCTGAGTAATCTCTCAGCATACATCTGTGCCATGCCTGCATCTATTTCTAGTCAGCTCTACATCTTCTAAAGTATCAGTTTGGGCCTACCACTTTACAGTCTTTGTTATGTTTAACACCACAATATTTGAATATTGTGATGCTTAGTACAATAAAATACACAATATGTAACTGCATAACCTAAATTTTAACCCTCTTCTTTATATTTTAAAAAACAAAACAAAAAATTAAATAGCCCAAAACAAAACAAAACAAAACAAAATAAAAAGAAGAAAAAACTAAGTCAATGGAAAATTTAGGGACACACTTCTCTCCATACAGCAGATGATAAAGATTTAGGAATTGAAAATGTGATTCAAAACTATGATATAAATCATTAAGTCAGAATAGGTGTGATAAAAGTTGAAGCACTCCTGAAATTCTGTTCCTCCTGAGGAATTCCAGTATTTATCACAGGGTGTACTAAGGTACACTCATGAAGCTCAGTCAATGGCTCATACAGAGATTTTTTCATTTTGGCAGAAATCCACAAAGGAGAATTTAAACTCCCAAAGAGCCTAATTAATTATGAGATTTGCTTCTTGGCAAAAAATGACTAATTTATCAGTACATCCTTGCTCAGAAAAATCATAGGCAACCAGAGGCATCATTTCTTGTTTAGCTGAAACGTGAAGGTTGGGAATCTGGAGTTGTTTTGATACAGGGCATTTTGTTATACTAGCTTCATGCTGAAGTTTTAATAATAGTATAACCACAGTGATTACATAGGAAATGCTAATGTGAACATAATGGATATAATGGAGACACTTGTATAGCCTGTAGAAATTAGGTACCAAGGGTGGGCTTTGTCTCATCTAATTTTAGAGCTCTAAAATGTTCACATCTGTCTTCCAGCTGGTCATCCTTAGACTTTTCAAAAGAAGGAAACAGACATTCCTTGATACACAGCTGACCTATTTCAAATTTCTGCTTTGAGACAGTGTGAACTGTGCCCCTAAAGTCCATTATCACTCTTTAGAGAGACGAGGGTTTAGCTGGGATGTAGATGTACATGCTATAGGCATTTTCATTTGACTAAAATGTGATCTAACCACATTGTATTATCCAAGTTTATTAGGAAATGCTTTGTAAAAAATTCAAACACGTAAAAGCAATAAGTATTAAAGACATTATTCCTTGGAACACTCCTCTAGGCAATATTTAGTTACTCTGCTGTCAGTCCCCTGGCAACACAAGGTTATGAGAAAGGAAGTGAAGCACAGAGCAGTCTGTGGAGAAAAAAATTTTAGTTAACCTGTTTTTTTTCCTAACTAGTGATTCAGAATCTATTGTCCCAGACTCTGAAACCCATATGATAATTTTAGATTGGTTTAGTTAGACTTGACCCTCACAAAACATTCATTTTTGTTCAAGGAAATCTAAATCAAATGCTAGTCATGAAATATCTTTGCAGAGGTGGGATTTGGGAAAGTTTCCTCTTATTACCAGAAATTAAAATTCTATGCAAAGTTCAGAAAGACAACACAACTGCTTTTTCCTAGAATAGTGTAACCAGGGCATGAATGATGTTATCTTTTCCATGACAGCTTGATGGATTTTTTTTTTTTTTATTTTGGTAATTGTTTTATCAGCTATATTATTTTTCCTTTCTGACTTACTAAGTTCCACAGTGAAAGCTGGGTTCTGGACATGATGCACAACCTGTGTATGTAAATGACAATGGATAATTAATGTTCTTATTTTCTCTTTCAAAGCTGAACATATTTTTTTAAAAGTCTATAAAATGTCATAAAATAACTTCACAGTTGTTGTAATTAGAGTCTTGGTCAGGGCTGGATCCCGCAGATGTTATGATTAGTTCTGTGAATTGGCCTAGTCTGGGAATTGTCTCTATATATTGACCTTACTCTTCCAGAACAGGTTCTTGATTTGAAGTATCCTCACAATTAAAAAAAAAAAAAAAAAGAAGAAAAACTGTGATACCAGATTGCTATCAATGATGGCAGAGACAAATATGACTGAAGTAACTCACACTCCATATTTTGCCAATAATATTGCTGGTACACTCTGCAGTACACTCCAGCATCTGGAGCATTTTGAAATCTTTTGCTACCAAGCTAAAGAATTTGAAGATCTGAAGAGCATTTTTCAGAGGGGGGTCTGTGCATAGATTCAGTTCAGCCAATCTTATTTCAAACATCTACTGTGTTTTTTTCTTCTTGTTGTGAGACAAAGACACTATAATTTGAGCAAAACAATTCTAAAGCAATGTAATTATTCTTAGGGATAGAATTCAGCAGAGTATAGCTGTATGCAAGCAACCATTTTTCTGGGTTTGGCTTCATTATTTTGGCTTTTCCATACAACTGATGAGAGTTCAAAACTTTTCTATTGGCTGCTGCCTTCTTTTATGTGCCACGAGGAATGTCTTTAAATGCAACAAGAAACAGTGGAGCAAATTAAAGATTGTTATGAGCCAAATCACAGCTCAGTTCAACATCATCAACGGCAATAAAAGTGTCTGAGAAACATTCTTATTTTAGGATACATGATGGCTTAGTGATTAGAAGAGTACTCACTTAGGAAGTGGAAAACCTCCTTTATCCTGGAGGGCTCTCTTACCACAGCTCTCACACGTCAGCTTTTTCCTCCCATGAATTGCAAGATGTTATTAGGGCACTTTACAATTCTTGTTGAAGCTGGACTGCTGTAAACCTGGAAAAGCATGAACTGTAAGATGAGAAGGACCGAACCGAAGGGTGCAAAGAGGGCCCCTTAGTAGTGAGACACATTTCTTATTTTTAAAATTCTGGTTATAGGTTTATTTCTGGTTTTATCCAGGGGCAATCTGCAATACAAAATACATAAACAGTCCCTGGAGTAGAGACCAGAGCTCCAGATATTTCCTTGTTAAATTATATACTATGAATCAGTAGAATATAATTCTTCTCTTTGATGTCATTAAATGTTAAAAGGGAAGGCTTATGATATGAATCTATGACTTGTACTGAGGGATAAATATAGAATCCAAGCTGATGTTCAGAGAACAGTGAAATGATAAACCTGGCTGTCTATAGAATTGACTTGTTCTGCACCGTCATATGACCAATACAGATCAGATGAGAAGAGTGTAATGAGTCCTGTACTAATGTAAAATGTCCATAAATATACTCATATTAATTACTCAAAACAGTAATATCTTGTTATTGATAAGAGAAATTAATGGAGACCTCATTCTGTAATTAATTTCCACTAGCCTTCAAATAATTTTCGTAGATTTTCCCTCCAATTTTTCATTTTGTAAAGAATGTGACTTCAGAAAACATCCTAGCATGGTATCAGTATTGATGAGAGGAGACAAGAAATTATTGTTCAATGTCTTTTCATTGCTACCCTGCTTAATTTTTTTAGGGATTTATTTCATTGATGTTCTTGTTGGTACATCAGTGAAAGGGCTCACTATTATTTTGATTATCAACTATGATCTTCTCATTTCCTTCAGAGCAATTTTTGTTTAGGTTACTTTACTCCATAAATGTGGTCTAAATTATTTAGTTCAAAACAAATGACTTTGTTCTGGCTGTATTAATTTTTTTACCGTTCTTCTGAATGCAACTGAGTGATGAAAACTCACATTCATACTATGAAAGTCTGGAAAGCTGGGATTTGGCTAATTAGTTATAAAGGAAGTTGCAATTGTAATGAAAAAGAATGTTTCTCTGGAATGAATATTCATGTTTGAGACACATTATAAATATTTCTCATGTCTTCTGCCTGCACTTTTTGAATAGGCAAAATTCTGGTATGGCTTTCATATGGCTCTTGTGTAGATGAGTTTCCAGTTTATCCTACCTGTCTTCTCACCTATTCTTCAATGTGAGGAAACCATATATCAGCTTGAAAGTGAATATCTTAACAAATCTCACAGAATAATTGCTCTGCATAAATAGCCCCCTTTTTGAGCTAGGTATACTTAATATAACATGAACTAATTAACTCCTCCTAAACAGTTTGAAATAGAAAGTCAGCAGTTCAGTTCAGTTCAGTTTGTCACATTTTCCCAAGGGTCATTTCATTTTTTCCTCTAGGGTGTTCAGCCTAATAAACATCTGGTCTAGGTTTAAAGGGACAGCATGAACTACTATAGTATTTTTTATAACTCATGAAGTCTTCAGTAAGTTGTTTGCTGTCTTGTTTTACTGAGATCTAATAGCATTTCTGAATTTCAAGCAATGAAACTTCAGCACTCATTTACTAGTATTCCTTTTTCACAGGAATGGGAGATATTAAATGGAATAAAATCTCCCAGATCAATCAATCAATCAATCAATCAATCAATCAATCAATCCAGTCCCTGCTGCATAGGCAAACATATTATTCAGTATTTTTCAAAACAACTTTCTATCTGTGATGGACTACAGCAATGTGGATAGCAAAGCACTACATTAAGACACTAGAGCTTTTCAGAAACAATTTTTTTCCCCCCTAGATCGGAAGAATATAGAGAATATTTGAGAATAAGCCGATCAAATTTAAAATAGATTGGCACTGTCACCAAAGGAAAGTCATCCTCTTGCCTCAGGAAAAAGAAAAGGCACTAAGGAGACGGAGTATAAATGAAATATAAATGCCCATGAAATTCAAGGCATTTAGCAGATTTTATTTTTTTTTAGTAGCTGTATTTTTGGTTTTTTATTCATCAACTTGTTTTAAGTCCATGATTGAAAAAGACACAACAACAAAGAATTGTCAGGCTTATTATTTGAATATATAATATTCTTGTTTTGGATTATGAAATCATAGAAATGTTGAATGGTTTGGGTTGGAAGGAACCATTAAAGATTAGCTTGTCCAACTCTCCTGCCATGGACAGGTACATTAGATTAGGCTGCTCAAAGCCCCGTCCAACCTGTCCAATTTCTAGTGATGTGCCAGAACTGACATTGAGTTTGAGCACTTTCAGTGATGGTGCATCCACAAAATGCAGTGCAGGCCACTTTCGTTTTTCTGGACAAAATAATTCTGGAAAATGGTGGAGTGGTTGCAGCTGTGTTGCAAAGCCATGAGCAAAATAGATATCAACAATACTTCACCTCATTTAATTTTCAGTGATGGCCTTTTCTTCCACTGGATTTCCTATTCCTCCTATTTCTTATTCAGTGAACTTTTCATATAAAATAAACTGCTTTAAAATGCTCTAATAAAGCCCCCAGGGAAGATTTAAAGAAACTGATTCATGAAGGTTGCTGCATTGTATAGGTATCGTAAAAATGCGATAACTTTTCTCAATTATTTGCAAACTAAGGGAGGTACCAATTAGTAGGAAATTCTGTTTGTTTTTGAGCTGTTAAACACATTTCTATGAGAAATGAAAGATCAAGAAACGCGCTGATGGCACTTTTGCAAAAGTACAAATAATGGATATAAAGGGCTCGTCACCCCCTTCTTCTAGTTCCAAAGTGTTAAAAAAGCTAGAGAGAAAACTGAATGAGCAAAGTGCTGGATTGTTAGAAAACCTGTGCAGTGACGACAAACTGTGTGCACAGACAGTTGAAAGAGGTTAAGGGGTCTCATTATAAAAAAAAAAGATGAGATTAAGCAAAAAAGACAAAAAAAGGTGGGGTTTTTTTGACTAGTTAGTTAATTATTGTCCTCAGAGACAGTGTACCCTTAATCCTAAATAAACCCAGATAATGTGTTTTGTAGTAGCATTCATACACCATTTCAAATCAATGCAGGGAAGAGAGTGCTCTAACCAGCATGTTGCCTGCTTTCATCCTGCAGCATAATCACTTCTAAATTCTGTTGCTTGAGGGAAGCAGCAGATTACAGACAGTACAACATTTTCTAATGAGGAAGATGCAGAGAAACCTACTGAAATAAATTCTTGAAGAGAATTTGTGTCTTGAGGTTTTGGGATTTTTTTTTCTCTCCTGAATGTGTATTTTATTTTTCATAGCTATTCAGGAAAGCTTTCACAAAGGTTTTATTCCTGAATGAACCTCCACAGCTGTATAGCCCCCACCTTGTTCCTGCTTTAGTTTGAACCTTTGCATTTAAATTTTAAAAATCAGTTTCTTTAAGCATTTCTATAAAATATTCTTTCTATGTATTCATGAACTGTTGGCAAGATGAAAAGGAGAAATATGAACAGATTCTCCCATTTATCTGGTAATTATTTACTTCTGTTTTCAGACAAGTTTTGAAAAAGAAATATATGTCTCCAAAAGACTCAAGGAATCTCTTGGTATCTCTTTGTAAGGTGAAACTAGTCTTAGAACAACTCAAAAGAAGAGGAGAAGCAGATACATTCAAAATCTATGCCTCATTTTTTTGAAAACCATAAACTGTAATACATGAGATCTCCCTTAGCTTTTAATATACAGCTTTTGGGTTAGTAGTGACATTTGGTTTGGTGGAGGAACTAAATGGCTTTTCCTGTTCTGGAAATTCAAGTCAACAGGTGATTGATGCTATCTTAGCCAAGCCATTGACAAAATCAGTAAAACAGCTTCTGGTTATTGGCTGAGATTCACAAAGAAAGGTACTTAATATCTGTTTAGACTTCTAATTTTCAGCTGCTACAGAGGTCCTTATGGAAACTCAAGGAAAAGTCAAGACAGAGGTAAAAAATCCGTGTGTGCTTGCAGCCAACATACTTGAAAGATATTAGTTTAAAATTCCCATTCCAAGGCAAGAGAATGACCTGCATGTATCATCTCTAAGACAATAATTTTCACGGAATACAAGAATTTTCCTGTGGTGAGGCTGGTGGGATTTTTTGCTACTGACATGTTCATTTTTACTGCTAAGGACTCCATGCCGCTTCGTCATCATTAGACACTTGATAACAGTAGTGTCAGTCAAATTCTGGTCATTTGACCAGCTGCTCAGCATTACTTGATTAGTTCATGCACAGCAAGATTAACATACTTCTCTGAGTGCTTCCAGTCCTCTGTCTTAATTAATATGATGAACTAGGTGATATTAAATGGAGAAAAATGCAGATGGGTGTGAATGTGGATGGGTATGAATGGAAAGGAATATCCAGCTCACAGTTTACATCTGATATTATATCTCTTGAAGCATTCACACAGAGAACTGCTCTAATTCACTACAGGAGAGGTTTTCACCAGTTTAATTCCTTGCTCTGCCACTGATGTGTTGTATAACCTTGGGTAATGCACACAGCCTATGCGTAATTTGGACTTCTTGTTATAATGGGAATAATATGATTTATTAATCCCACAGAGCCGAAGCGAGATCTTTTCAATATTGGGGAAGTGCAATATAATTTTCATGTCTGAACCTCTTTTAACCTCCAAAGTATTACAATGATTAAATATTGATTAGTTTATAAAAAGCTATGTTGCAGCATTTACAGCCAAGTGAGGGAGAGTGTTAATCTGCGGCAAGCAAGAAAAGCATGAAAAGCTGACAGGGAGCTGATGAATCAAAACATGGCTATATGGATCTTTTGAAATGCCTTTATAGATCCTGTGGAGAGCAAATGCAAGGGCTTTAGGTGGATTATCAGTGACAGATGTAATAACAGCTATTCCACCACTGTCTTTCTCACAATATTTGTATTTTCTCCCAAGAAATGCATCCAGGCAGGTGGACTGTGGCAACAAAGAAGCAAAACCACATAGAAATTGCTGTGCAGGTGCTCCAGAAGGTGGATGTTGTTCCTGCTATTATATGAGTGACACAACAAATTTGTTTTGGTAGCAGAATGTAGAGCAAGGATGAGGTCCCTACTGTCTCTGTTCATCAGCTGGATGTTGCCCTAGGCCAGGGGCATGCTGTTGCTAACTTTAGCTTATTTTTCTGCTCAGCTCAGCTTGTGTCTGTGATTCACCTAATCATTATGATTAGCAAATTCAGTTATTTGTGTTTGGTAGACTCCACGCACAGATCTTTGTAAAATGTAAAATACTGGGTGTAGATGTAAGCAATTTCTAAATATGTTTAAATATGAAATTCTAAAATTTCTAAATATGACTGCAATGATTCACTTAAAGGAATCTTTCTACTTAAAGGAAATCAGAATCCTGATTCTTCATGTTTCTCTACATTGAATAATGAGTGATATGCCATGGAGATGGAGCAGAAAGCAGTGAATGAAGTGAAAATTAATGAAAAATTCATTTGGAAAAATTAATTCCTAGAACACACCTCAGGAATTCTTATAGCACCTCCCTGTAAGTTAGTGCAGCACTTGCTTTATCAAAAAAATCCTGAAATATTAAGGAGGAAATCTGCGAATAAGCCCTCAGTGTTAGATGCCAAATACAATCTTGAGGAAACACTTTTCTGCACCTGGTATTCCTTGCTATACAATCTCTTCTTTGAGTCCTGAGGTACAACGTGAAGGAACCTTTGTGCCCTCAGAAGTGGGAGAGCCTCTTGATCACTGCTATGAGCTTTTCTGGAAGATGAAGGTTCAGTATCATTCTTCACCTCACACACATAAAATTACCATTGAATAATAATAACCAAGGGAGTTTCAGAGTTAAGACTCTTTGCTATTAAAATTTTTCGGGTTTGTGTTCTGTTTTTCTATTTGCAATGACCTAGGATGCAGGAAAGAAAAACAAACCCATAGACTATATACTGTTTTCCATAGGTTTTATCTGTAAGTGGTTGGTCAGGATGAAAGTTCTATAAAACTTTATGTTTAGATTTATGTATCTTCTCAAGGTTTTATTATTAATAAAAGCAGAATTCTAAACTCACTATAAAATGAACCAGAAAAAAGGTTATAATCTGCTCGGATTTCAAAGGAAACTTTTACTTTGTGGGTGACTGGAGTACAGTAGATTTGGTACACACCCAAGCTTCTTAAAAGTGATGTCATATTGTGGCAGGTAAAATTCTGCAATGTACTTTGCATAGTGAACTGGTCTGAGGTATAGGGTGAAAGAACTGTGGTACTGAATATACAACCTTAACTTATATCACCAGAAAGGGCAGGAAACCTCAGGCTATTGGTAAGAGGATAGCAAATCTTTAATTTATGGATCACTGCTCGTATCCAGCTGTGTTTAGTAGTGCCTGTAGGTCATTCAGTGAAATGAGTTGGATACTGCAGAATGACTTGCAAAGGGACAGGAGTTCAAAACATGGAACCATCTTTGTGGACATGGGAATTGGCAGAAGCGCCAACGTCTGCCTCCAACACAAGGCTGAGCTACATCTGTGGCAGATTGTGGTAAAGATTGTGAGACTGCAGAAGCAGAAGTTTTAATGGCTGGATCTTCCAACACTTTATTGAGAGCAGTTGCTGCACTTTAGATCGGACTGCAACCTCCAAGGCTGTCAGCCTGATATTCCTGAAACACTGAACTCATTGCAGATGGTAGAGTGGGATGGGAAACCTGCATCTGAATGCTGTAAAATTTAAACTTTGACAGTATGAGAAACTACTGATGTCAGGCTCGACACCAGCTCTGACATCAAACAGGTAGACTTGAAGTCAGTGTTTTGATTTCAGAAGTGGTCTCAGGAGCTCCTTTTCATAAATTTAAAGGTAAAACGAGATGCAAAACATTGAATTATTATTTTTTTTCTAACTTAGGCAATTTTGGTTTAACTCTTTAGAATACCTCCACTGTTCTTGTTGATTTCAGCAAAAACAGGATATGTAGAAAGGTAAGCAAACTCCATTTAGTTATAAAAAACAGTGGCAATACTCATTAAATGGCAGATATGGGGTTGTTTCTCTAATGTGTGCAGCATTTTCACAGCATTAAGTGTCTGGGTGCCTGAGGCTGGGTAGGCATCTATTCCTCACACACTCAATTGCCCAACTTGTCTGTCCCCATGTCTTGAAACAGCATTTATTCTCTGTAGGTACTCCTGAAACCATTCCAAATCCTGTATTTCTTTGGGGTGGTTTTCCTGAACAAAAAGCAAAGCTATGGGAGCAGTTTTCCTGCATTGTTTCCACACAACCCACCAAGCTCCTTACAGGGGATTTTGTAAAGAAGGTTGCACCATGAGAAGGGTTCAGAAGGGAACTGGCAATTTGATATTGAGAAGAGTGTTTAAAAGCAAATCTCACATGGTCGTTTATGGTCTCAAGCATCTGAGATTCTGGAAAAGTTCTTTTTTGGTAAGATAACTCTGGATTTGAAATGTGAGTTTCAAACGAGACAAAACATGAACAGAACATGAAAAAGACATCTGTGTTTCAAGCCTGTTTCACAGAAATTTTCCCACTGAGTTTAATCCACACTGAAGAAAAGACTCAGAGTCAATTATTAAGCCAGGGGCGTGTTTCTGTGCCAGAAAAACCGTAAAGGAAGGATCTGAAATGGTTCTAAAGAAGTTAAAATAGGAGGTATTGGGTATTTGTGTCTAACAGAGCGGGAGGCTGGTCCTGGTTTTAACAATTTTTTTTTTTTTTTTCAGAACCATCAGAACAAACATCTAATTTTTTTCACTGTATCAGTGAGGTGTCCTGGGGTTATGCGTGTATGTATATGCTAATGTCTATGTAGAGACATTTTTTGTTCAACTGATATAGTCTTTCTGAATGAAAAAAAACAATTCTTTTTCAGAAACGTGCCCGCTATATATAAAGATACTGATTCTCACAACGTATTTTCCAGCTATTCTCACACATTCTGTTTTGTGGTTTTGTTCTTGGTTTTTTTCTTGCCCATATTCTTTCAAAGAATAGGAAACTCATCACTGACACTCTTATGGCCTGTTAACTATTAAGAAATTAATTTTCTGCAGTTTGGAGAAGATTTGTAATCCCTCTGAAACTTGATGCAGCTCAGTCCAACGTAGGTATCTGAAACAGGTCAAGCGTTTCTAGTTCTTTATATTAGTAATAAAGTTTAGGGTGACAAGCTCAGATGTAGCCAACAGCAGTGTAGATATTTATAGTTTAATAATGCCAATCCTATGCACCGTACCAGGTCCCGTGTGTGCCATTCACATGAACATCAGTACAAATGTAATCAAGTTGTGATAGCATTTCCTCCACTTCTACTTTAGGTTCTTCAACAACAAGAAACATTCTTGTTTCTCAGGAAGAGAAGAACACATAAAAACATGTAGAGTTCTTGTGTTTTCTACTGATCTTTTCACTGTACTGCAATGGAAGACATAATGGCAACTGACTGTGCAGCAAGAAGGACCTAATTTCATTTACAGGTGTAGCACAAAGAAAGTGGATCATTACAAGCTTTTCCACCTCTTTTTAGACCTAAAAAGCAAGATACTTGCTTAAGTACAACACACTAGGGTAATATATTTTCTTGAATTTAAATTACTTTCTCTTGTGCAAAAGCTTCACATTTGAGAGTTTAATTACCAAATAATGTGGTTTTTTCTTGTTGTTTTTTAAATTAAGTCCAGTTTTGGCTCCTTGTATCACTGAATTATGAAGAAAACAATTTTAGCAGAGAGCTTCTGTTCAATCCCATTTTATTGGTATATGTCACTTGAAAGAAAAAGTGATTACCTTTTCTTCACCTTGTCACTTTCAAAACAATGGAAGTTCAGACTTATACCTAAAAATTGTAATTAGAATGTAAGTTGGATGAGATTCATAAATATTGGTTTGGGAGTGACTATCAGCAGATCTGAATCTGTCCCAGTTTGCTGACCATCTCTAATTTTTTCCTTGCATTTTCCCGTCCTTTCCTCAGGCACCACTGATGGTGAATCTACACTCAGGTGATAAATACCTGCCCTGGGTTAAATGCAGTGGTACTGTCTCTGGGCTAGGAAGTTTTTCTGTTAGAGGATAGAGGAGAATATTCTGAGGTAGTACCACTCTTGGTTTGATCTCTAATGTTACAGATTCACAGGATCATTGAATAAAACCCTAAGGTCAAGTCCAACCTTTAATCACTGCCCAGTCACCTAGACCACAACATTGGGTGCCGTACTCAGTTATTATTCTTCCTCAAACATCCTTGATTCCTACTCAATGTCATGGAAAGGACAACCCTGTCTTTAAAAGGAATGAAAGTGCCTTAAAGAAAAAGCTGAGAACCAAAAAAAAAAAAAAAGGGGAAAACTCATAAAAAAATAATGAAGTGTGCATAATATTTCTAAAAAAATTCAGAAGAAAATAGAGCCTAAGTGCTCAACAAAAGACCAAAGAGCTGCAGGACATTGCTCACTTGCTATCTCTGGAAAGTAGAGTTCCTGTTGGATGATGAGACCTTTGACTTAACCTAGAAAAGACATCCTTCTGCCTTTCCTCTCCAGAATGATGATATACTTGGTACTCAGTCTTTATATTGGGGAAATATACCACCAGTCAGTATTTCAGAAGCAATCAATAGGGTTTTGCACTCAGGTATCCCTGGTGAGTCTGAATGTGTTATCAATATAGGACATTGCCTTTGAAATAAAAATAATGACTTACTCTCCTATGGAACATTCTCTTTCTGGAGACAGAAGGTAAGTGCATCACAAGACAAAGAAGAGACAGGTTAGAATTGCAAAACTCTAGAGAAAAGATATCTCTAGCTAGCAAATATTCAAACCCTTAGATGATATCACAGGAATTTGAACTGAAGCTTTAGATGTTTGCAGTAATATTTTCATAAGGAGTCACATAAAACAGGCACTGAGGTAGATGAAAACAATAAATCCTGTGTACTTGAGGTACCTGTGCCATTTGTTTAGTCCTTTCAAATATCAAGGCTTAAAGCTGCAGAGATAAGTCACCTCTCTAGGATGATTTAGCATCATCTATCTGTTGCATGCAAATATCTATCAGAGAATGCTATGGCTCCAGACTACCTTTCACTTTGTTTATGGAATTTAGCAAAACAGACTCTGATGCTACTGCACGCTCCTTCTTACACACCAAGGATCTGGTGCAGAAGTAGGTGGTACCAAAAAAGAGCTGGTAATAGTTTTTTCTACTGGCCAGGATCTTTGTGTTTGGAAATCTTTGGCTGTATATAAGAAATGTTTTTTTATGTTGTATACTTGTTTTTTGTAGTCAGTGAAAATCTATTTAGTCTTTTGTTATGGTGAAAGACCTCTAGAGCAGACAGGCTACTCTTTTCCAGCTTTACTGAAGGCATGACCTTTTCTTTTCTTTTCTTTTCTTTTCTTTTCTTTTCTTTTCTTTTCTTTTCTTTTCTTTTCTTTTCTTTTCTTTTC
>JAOTQP010000001.1:74584133-74596923 GCA_026413545.1 Cichladusa arquata
AAAGGAAAAGGAAAAGGAAAAGGAAAAGGAAAAGGAAAAGGAAAAGGAAAAGGAAAAGGAAAAGGAAAAGGAAAAAACAAGGGGAGGGAAAAAACCCCAAACCCAAGAAATGAAATCTCAGCACACAACTTCCAGTACTATGCCATGGCTCACTTAGAAAAAAAGAGAAGGGTTCCAAAGGAGGGTGTGCTGTGAAGTGCCATGATATGGGGATGGATGTTCTTGGCATGCAGTCTCTCAAAATCAGCACATAAAATTGTCGTTGGTTCAGGGGAAAGGAACATGAAGGCATCATGGGACCCCTCACTGCCTTTCTTCTCCCATCTTTCTTGATTATTTCAAAGCTTCTTTCTTAAGTCAGACTATGTCATCTTAAGGATGTTCAAAATAGTTTCTCTTGTGTGATGTTTTTACACTGGTGTCATTTCATCTGCTAACACTGATTTTGACTTGTGAATAATGGGTCTATTCTTTGATCCGTAATGGGAAGTGTATTTCTGCTGCTTGTACCACTTAAAGATTTATGGGAAATGACTGAAGTGATGACATGGACGAGGTCACAGTGGCAGTCCTGATACTGCCTTTAGTTCAAAGATACTCACTACTCTTCCATCAGCTACAGACTCCCTACGTAGGAGCAGAAGAAGCACGCCAATTACTGCAAATCATCTGCTTTCAAGCTTTTTTTATATGTACTGTGCCAAATAATATTTTTACAGTTACGGTCAAATCTTTTACAGTTGAATAAAATTATTATCATTACTGCATAAAAGAAACAATTTGCCACAAGAAGTACAGTAGCTGATATAGAGTGTGACATGGGAATAATTCTTTCAATAATAAAGAAAGAGGGGCTAGCCACACTGGTTCTTCCTGGTTTATTTAGAGACCCATAGGTTATAAAACTGAGCAAAACAGTATTTCAGAGAAATGGAGACCTCTGGTAAAATAACAGAATATAATTGCCGTGCCATCGTTTATTGCAATCCACCTAAGGACAGGCAAGGGATTGCAGAGAGAGTTCAACTTTAACTAATTTCTACTGACATGGTCAAATATCCTCTTTCCTCAGTTTATTACCCCAACAAATGAGCTTAGTAAAAGATATTATGAAGAGTCTGGACTGATGATTCTCTTACAATGTAGAGCTACTGCAATTTTCTCCTAATGACTCTTTTGAGATCCCAAGAGGAGAAAAGTTTGCATTAGACAGATGTTGCAAAAAAACTCGAGCTAAAAAATCTCTTGGACTGTAAAAGCTAGGTATTGATGTATTGATATTCCAGAGATTTTGGGGCTAAAGTGAAGCTCTGTTTTTAGATGTTCAGTAAGTTATACATGAACCATAGGCCCATCATATAAAGTACTGAAGTCCTTCATCATGATTACATCTCCCTTTCCTTTTCCACTTAACTTTGTTTTCCACAGTTACCCTTTTATTACATTAATTAAACTTATTTCTCAGGTGCATTTATTTATTTGTGTGATACCGTTATCAAGAATAACAGGAAGGTTCAAGAAAAAAGTCTATAAGGGAAAGCCTGAAGTATAATGGTGTTCAACTATCAGACTTCAATGTTTTTGCGAGGGGGGAAAAAAAGGAGTCTCCAGTTAAGGAAGGGAAAATCATACATTTCCTAGAAAGGAAAATATTTTCAAGTGAGATTTTAAAGAATGATATTTCGAGTTGCATATACATAAGTGTGGACCCTTTGCCATAAGGAAGAGAGTACACCTCTAGGAATATAGGCTCTTTAGTTTAAGTTCTGCTTGGTTATGGTTTTCTGAGTGTACTTACATGTATTTTAGTAGAGTAATTCTTAGCACCTTACCAATAACACTTTTGTCTATATTCATGTTTTTCATTTATCCTGTCTGCCAAGTATTGAATGCATTTATTTCACAGATGATGTTGAACAGTGCAAGAAATAGCTCAATGCATACGCTACAGAGATATATTTTTTTAACTGTCATTATAAACAAACAAAAACAGTTTGAGAAGCCTCCACATATCCCTGGTTTTGGTCCTATGAGTTTTTGCAGACTGAATTATTTTGTGTTTGGTAGAGATGTAATCTTCAGCCGCTTTATAAAACAAAAATTATTATTGGTTACAGAGAACAAAATGCACAAAGAGCTTAGCCTGTTTTTGAAATATGCGCACACACACACACACACACACACACTCGCCCAGTGCATTATAGCTGCAATAAACAGGTTTTCAAACTGTAGTCAGTGCATTTTCATTAAAAGGAAGAGGTTACCCATAGTAACATCACTCCTGTGACTCAGGTAAAATTAACATACTGCTGTGATGTCCCTGCATTTAAATGCCAAATGGTGCTTGTTCATAAGGTATTGTGTGAAAAATTACGATAGCCATTGGTGCCAGGGAAAGAAACAATCAGATCCCAAGAATTTCTAGATATATTAAAAATGTCAAATTTTCTGCAGTCACTCTTTACTATCACCTTTTTCCAACCTTTACCATGTCAATGAAACTAGGCATAATCTTATTGAGTTTGTAAAGTCATGCAAAATTGACATGGTATTTCTTATGTGTGTAATTGTTAAGCTTTTGCATTATAATCCTTTTCCATTTACATATCTAATGGTCCAAAAATATCTCTTTATTTTGGGAATTTCAGTTGCAGCCTCTGTACACTATTAAGAATTAAGGGAAAAATGAAAAAAAAAGTTTGTTGTTTTTTTTTTTTTTCCAGCTTCTGCTCACATTCCAAACTTGTTTGATTCTAGAAATCATTTAACTCCTGTTTAAGCATGGGAGAAAAGCTCTTTCAGACAGAGTTGTAAAGATGTGAATTTGTTTTGTTTAGAAAGAATACCTGCAATGTTAACCTTGGTTATGGGTCAAACTCCAACTCAGCTTCTTATTCTCTCCTCCTCCACAGGACAAGGAGAAAATCAGAAAGGTAAGATTAAGAGAGGGAGATAATTTACCAGTCATTGTCATGGCAAAACAAACTGGGCTTAGGGAAAATTAATTTAATTTTTCACCAATTAAAATAGATTTGTTTAAAAAGAAAAAAAAAAGGAAAAATTTAAGCAGCCCCTTTCCCTCACTACATCTCTTCCAGGCTCAACTTCACTTCTTCACTCCTGACTTTACCTCCTATTCCAGTGAGGACACTGATGGGGATGGGTATGTACATGGTCAGCCCGTAACTGATCCTATCTGCTGCTCCTTCTCCTACTCCATTGTGGGCTCTCCCCCTGCTCCCTAGTAGGCAGGGCCATGGATGAATGTTTGCAGCTCTGACCTCTCTGTACAGAGGCCATTCCTTTAGCCTCCCACTGCCAACAACTGGCACCAGCAACCCATGCACAGTCTCTCAAAATCATGGTGTAATTTTCTTTCCATTCCCTGGAATTCAATAAATGATCTTGCTTAGTGTGTGAAGCTGGTGCCCTAAGTCATCCCTCTTTATCCTGAGGATATCCCCCTAATGTTTTAGAAACAGGAGCTCTCTGGCTCATACCCAGTCTTTGGTTTACTTCACACACTGTAATCTGCTGCCATTCTGCCCTTTTCAGCAGCACTTCTCTCCTTTATGACAGCTCTCCACATTCCTGAGTGCATTGAAGATCCCATTTTTCTATGGCATTTTTTTAGAAACACCTTCTGAGTTCCATGTTTATTTAATAAGACTGGAGCTCTGCCACTGCATTCTTCATGTCAGTGACTTCCTTTGTGGAGAGAAGAAGAGAAATTGCATTCCTACTCATAAAATCATGAAAACAGATTGAAATTAACTGCAGCAAGTGTAGGATCAACTTTACAGTGCACACAGATGTGCAGTATTGCAAAAGACACTACCAATTCCATCTAATAATTAATTTTGATTGAATTACATCTTAATCCCAGAAAAGATCTCCCTGCAGCTATAGAAGTTTTGTTAACACAAGACTCAACTACTTTATTCCAGCTGTTAATCAACCTCACTATTAAAAAAATTCTACTAATTTTTGCTTTGACTTTATCTAGTTCTATTCCAATTTATAGCAATTGTTTCCTGCTACTCTTTGTTCCACATTCTATAAAGCACTTTAATGTGTCTGGGTTTATAAATCCCAGGATTACATTTACCCATATTACCACTTCATTATGCTGCTCATAAAAACTCCTTTTTACAGTTATTATTTTCCATAAGGCAGTAGTCCTTTCAGCTGACGGGGCCTGCATTCTCTGCTGCAACAGTATTGAAATGTGTTTTGTAGGGTTGTGTCCAGTAGGCCAAATGATACAGACTCTGCACAGTGATTGTTCCTTCCTCGTGGGAGCTCAGCTGATTCTTTCATAATTCACAGATTTGTACAGCACTTGTTTTGTGTTTAGGGCCACTACTTTCATGGCATGCTGCATGTATGAAAAGCACATTTCCTTGTCCCAGGGGCTGCTGCTTTTGGCATTTATCACAGAGTTGTTAGCCTCAAGTTGAAGGGATGGCTTCAAGTTGCACCAGAGGAGGTTTAGATCATATATTAAGAAAAATTTCTTCACCAAAGAGAAGGTCAGGCATTGGGATACACTGCCCAGGGAACAGGTAGAATCATCTTGGTGACTTTGGAAGTTTGTTCCAAACTTAGTGAGTCTATGATTCTAACTAACCCTTTAGTATGTGACCCATTGGTATTAGCTGGTGGAAATCCACTTCTTTTATCTCTCTCCTTTCCTTAAAAAAGAAAAGACAAAACTTATCTAATTGCTCTACCTCAATAATTGTGTAATTCTTTTAAAAACGTAGAAAGTTTCCACTGAACTGAGGAGGCATGTTCCTCCAGCTTTTATCAGAATAGGCAATTATGAAAGAAACATCCTCTATGTTCTGTAATGAGAGCAAAGGTAAGAAGTGCACTTGCACAGACGGGTTGAGAATAGGAATGAAAATTTTGACAGTGTTAGAGCTCACAGACTTTCCTGCTGCTAAGAAGGCCCTTCCTTGACAGGTGAATTCACTGGAAGCTTGAACCTACAAAAAGTTATGGACTTTTCCAGCTTCCTGTTTGCATCCCTGGCTTCTTTGCAGCCTCATCTCTTTATTTTCCCATTGGTCCCTCTTACATAGCAGTTGTGTTCAATAATGAACTGGAATTTCTTGAGTTTGATGTAACACAACAGACAATTTTATTCTTAGGTAAAATGCATAATTAATGGATGAACAGGTCTACATCCCTCTTTCAAAGCAGGACAGAAGCATGCCCAATTAATTAAACTTTGTCCACAAGATCAGACTCCACTGTGAGTCCTCTAAATCTGAAGACCCAGAAGGATATCAAAAGCTGACACTTTTGTTATTTAACTTGCAAACTCATTCAAATCATACTGTCCAGAAGCTGATAAGTACTGACAGAACAAAAGCAACAAATAAACAATCTCATTATCCAACAAAAATTTCTCCTTAAAGATATTTCTGGTGTTGCTTAACCACCACCCCAAAATAGTGCTATTGTGCATCATGTTCTGATATAAAGAATAACTTTCACACAACTTGGAGTTTGCTGAAAAAAAGGAAATACTAAGAGTGTTTTTTATTTTGCTTCTTTATTTCAAATTTTCATAGTGCTTCTTGGGAATTTTGAGAAGACTTGAACCTGCCTTCCAAATGTCCATAAAGGGAAAAGAGAGATGGGAAAAACCCCCATGACTAGGTGTTACTCTCCTTGTCTAGTTCAAAAGTTCAAAACTCATATCTGTAGTCAAACAAACCATTAGTTGTTGCCTGTTGAAGTTTTTTTTCCCTCTTGAAATTGCATAGTATTCAAAGAAAACAAAATAAATTGGTTCTACATATGCTGAAGGTATTCAGCTAAAATCCGTACCACTGTAAGGAAAGCAAATAGAAGCATCTGGATTATATTAAATTTAGTAATCCCTTCAGTGAGATATAGCTGCTGTCCCATAGATAATGCAGAGCACCCTGGATTAAGGATCAAAGAATGCCTTCTGGCTTTTGCTATTGAAAATATTCCTTTGGCTTGAAAGCACACTGCACCTAGAAAGCAAGACCCTTAAATATATAATATATAGATATACAATCATTTACCTACTTTATATTTTGGTATGTGCTAAGATTTTCTTCTAAGTGTGATTCATGAAAGATGTTTTGAAGATGAATTTTGAAAAGCTTTAGGAAGAAAATGTTGCTTTGGTCTATACACTGGTTCTATAGCTATCCTAAAAATCAACTTGCCTTAATTTTACAAGATATTTTAAAGACTAGGAGTATGGATTTTTAAACAAGAGAAATATGTATATCTGTATGTCTCTCTCATCTATCACCTATCTCTCTATAGATCTGTATGCAGAGAAATTAGGCTATTTAAATGTAAAATTACATATTGAGATATATTGCTTTACATATCATTACAACTTTATATATACACAAATTTATATTCATATAGATATAGATATTTATACATATAAAAAGTTTAAACTTTCTCCAACTCTGCAACAGCCTTATGTATATGAATATAATGCAAGGTACAAAATTTCTGAACAAATTTCTTATACTATGGAAAAATTGGCTCCTTTTCTTTTCTCCATCCACCAAAGTCCCCTCACTTCTCTTAGGGAAAATAATTAAAATAAGGAAGTCAAAAGTATGTCTGGCTTGATATGTATAAAATATATAACATAAAAATGTGTCAATATAATATGAATATTATGCAATATATATGGCAGAACTGAATGTTGCTCATACTTCCTTTGCCAAATTTCCCTCCATAATCCTTTGGCCTGCACACCAGGATTTCTTTTTCCCCATATCTTGCCTTTATTTACTATTACCTTCTTTGCAGATTTGTCAGATTTCCTGCCCTTTCAGCTTTTGATGAATTAGAGGCCAGTGGCTCAGTAAGGCTCATTTCATTAGCTGTAGCAACATTGGGCTGCAAGAGTAATCCCCAAATCAGCTTCAGGGCAAAATTATCCAAATGTAAATTCTCTAGATCCTGAGGTATTCTCAGATCTCATTCTCAACAAACTGAGGTATGACTTTTCTGGGTGTGTGTTGGGCTGAGGAGTGTAAGTTTAAAAGTTGTAAAGATATAGGAAAAATGATATTGAAATATTTAATCCAATCCTCCACCCAGATGATGCAGCACTGACTTCCATTTTGTGACACAGGGTTTACCATGATATGAATTTTCAGAATTGACATCTGATTTGAGTATCTGGTTTACAAAACTTCAGTCATCAGATTTCAAGGGAACTGCCCTCTTGAGGAAATAAAATTTATTTCTTTATTTATTTCTTTATTTCTTTATATTTATATAGATAAATATATATTTGCAGTGTAGCCTAAGTGGTTCACACAGAAAAATAAGTACTGTAACAAGTGATTTGCTTTAATAAAAGCAATACTATATAACTGCAGAGAACATTCTTTGTGAGGCTTAATTCTAGTGAAGCTTTTTTCTGTGGCAGCACTAATCATTTTACGAGTCACTGTGACAGGACTTTTCTCTTGTTGGTGATTCATTACTTCATTCTGCTGAAATCTCTCTGAGGCTTGACCAGTCCCAGTGGAGTCTATCACCAATTCTCCATTCTCAGTGTTTGTTCCTTTGGCTATCCAAGTCCTGACTTTGCCTTCCAGTATTCTGGTGATATCTATACCATGTACTCCTAACTTATTCAGAGGGATTTAAGTTACCCCTAAGTAATGTAGTTCAAGTACAGGAAGCAGTTAAACCTCAATATAAATAATTCTATCCATGCTACTTGGAAGTCATTAAAAGCTCAATTACCCTATAACGTGTCAAGTGAAGGTATATTTTCCTTGTCAAGGATGAGATGTGCTGTGTACTTAAAGTACTGGAAGCATCTGTGTGGCCAAAATGTAAATTGTTGCATATCTGTATGATTTCCTCTTTTGGGGGTCCTCCTGAGGGGTGGGGGTGGTGCCTTGATATCTGGGCAGCACAGAGAAAAGGAAGACAGGCACAAGCCCCATGCCAATTTTTGGCTGTGGGAACCACCACGCCAACAAAACCCAAACAGTTGAATTTTCACAAGGACCTGGTTATAACACAGAGCATCAGTATGTTTATGGTTTCACAGAGGCCAGAGTGGAGAGTCATGTGCCTGATTAATCATGTTTAATTAGCAGCTCTTATTAGGCTCGTATCCATTTGGACACCATGCTGTAATGCAGCAGAGAGATCACCACCCACTGCGTGAGCAGAAGTAGCAGACAGGCACGTGTGGCTCCTGTGGCTCCTTTTTGTCTGGAAAATGCAGCTGAAAACTGTGCTGTCATGAACAAAACATAAAACACTAAATGTGCTTTCATCTTGGTTTATATAAGCTGCATTTCAACACAGATATTTCAGGCTACCTGACATAGTGCTTTATGTGAAACATAGTCCCATATTTCAGGAAGAATTTTTGGACAAACGTTTTTTTGCAGCCTATAAGTACATTGGCAAGAATGTTTTGATTAAAAATATTTAAAATTATGTAAAAGTGCTATCCTGATATAAGTTAATTTGGTAATAAGAATTTGCCTACCTTAACAAGCTTACATGCTTGGAAGATTGAAAACTTTTACAACTATTTTTCCTATGGATCTCAATTTGTATCGTCCTACTTTAAACACTGTCTCCCAATAGTGCTAGACCTAAAGTCTTGCCCAAAGATAGCTATGATATTATTATACACAATGTGTAAAGCAGCTTGCCTACCATTCCTTCTACTTGCAAGGTTGTATTCTGTTTTTACAGTACAGACTATCAGAAAAATATTTCCACTGATTCTTAACACACCATAGCAGGGATAAGAATTATACCTTCAGAAACTTCAGAGAATCCTAAAATAAATATAATAGCTTGGGCTGGAAGAGAACTTTAAGGGGCATCTTGCCCAACAGCCCTTGCAATGATTAAGGATATTTTTAACTAGATCAGGTTGCTTAGGTTGTCCAACATGACCTTGAATGTTTCCAGGGATGGGACATCTACAGCCTCTCTGGGCAACCTGTTCCAGTTTCATTCCTTTTGTAATTATTGCAATTAAATCTGCTTAGCAAACTTCCATAAAAATAAAATTATCTACTTGCAAATGCTAACACTGCTAAAGGAACTAATTGTGAAATGTAAAGGGGAAAAAAAAATTGAGAACTGAACATCTGCTGTGTTTGTGCCTCTAAAATCTCCACTTGACATATTGATTTGCAGACTTGTATTTTCAGGATTTGTTTAGGAAGATGCTGGAAATATGCCTCTACCTCTCATGCCATAAAAATTATACAGATGAGCAAAATGAATGAATTATTAAATTATATGTTAACTTCCCAGTAAATGTGGGACATTCAGCAGTTCCTGCCTCAGAACAGAGAGCTGAGAGTCACCTTTTTTCTTTTTGTTGCCATGCAGCCTTACTATCCATTTTAAAAAACTGTCCTCTCTCCAGCACTAAATGTAATTAAGAACCTTTTGAAAATAATGATTTAATGATCTGCCTTTTTTTCCCCACATAGTAGCCAAGCAAACAGAGCAACTGATTCACTCACAAAAGGTTCAAGCTATTTTATATGGACACATCTTTGCAGCTGACAGTGCTTCACCTGGATGATTTGCGTTAAAGTAACAGCATAAATTAAGCACTAATTCATTAAAAAACAGGGTTTTTTCCCCTCTTGTTGACATTGTTACTCAAAAAACAGGCTTTTGCAAGACAGTTCTGTCTTCTCCAGACTAAATTCTGATCCTGAACTGTGAAAAGTCAAACATTATAAATCCTTTCTAGATGGTCACAGTATCTTCATGCTTCCACTTTGACATGGAAGCCCTTTTAAGACTTAGAGGCTCCCATCCAGTCTTTGGTCATGTGTATTCATTGGGGGCTTTTGCCCCCAAATAAGAGTGTTTTTGGCTAAGTTCTTAGCTCTGCTTTGATCTCTTTATCACTTCATATTTAAAAACCAAGTTTGATAATAGTGGAACCATTTTGTGCCTAACTAGCTTTGACTTACCATTGGTCACTTCTCCAGGTAACAAGTGATAGGAGAGGAAATGGCCTCAAGTTGTGCCAGGGAATGTTCAGATTGGATATTAGGAAAAATTTCTTTACTGAAACAGTGATCAGGCATTGGAGTAGGCTGCACAGGGAAATGATGGACTCATCATCAATAGAGGTATTTAAAAAGCATGTGAATATGGCACTTAGGAACATGTTTTAATGTCAGGCTTGGCAGTGATGGGTTAATACTTGGACTTGATCTTAAAGATGCTTTCAAACCTGGGTAGAAGAATTGAACAGGGATTCTCTGCAGGTCTGCCTGTTGGAGTATTGTGTCTGCACTATCATTACATAAAGTCTGAGTTCAAACCCAGACTGGCTGATGGTCCTACTCTGACGGCTGTCAGGAAAGTTGTCTCAGTGGAGGAAAAGTCCAGCTGCACCCTGTGCTGTCTGACATGCATGTATTCAGCAGGGGCAGGTCCCCTTCAAACAGGCTTCAGCTCACTGCCTTCAGTTTGCTCTTGCACTGGTGGCCTGGAACTAATGCTCTTACTTGAACTGTGGGAGCAGGAACCAGATGGTTTTAGGATGCTTCAAGAGCATGGGTGAATATGGTGTGAGCTCATGGGAAAGGAGACCGTTCTTGAGCTCAGCAAAATCTCTTTCTGAATAAATGGAGGTGGAGGCAAGGTCTATACAACAGATTTTTCTTTGCCCACCAGAAAATCACTTCATCTTTGTATAGTGAAATGGATTTAACTGCTCACAGTGAACAGACGGGACTGATTTATGTTTTCAGAAGAATTTCATGAAAGCTGCCAGTTCTTTCATTTTATCCATTTTTCAGCACCTTCTGACTGTAAAATTGGCTGAGTTGTGCTGACTTCTAACTGATGATGCCAAAGTTGTTCCCAAAAACCAGTCAGGATTTCTTCAATTTTCTTTCAGAGAGGGATAAGCTTGGAAGGGAGCAGCCCATCTTAGAAATGCATTGGTCAAGTGGGGAAAAAAGGAGGAGGAAGGGATAGGTGTTCATAACATGCTGAGGTGAGTCTTCATCAAGACCAGGAGTGGTACAGTGAGGACACGCCCCTCATTCCAGATTAATCTCAGAAGTTTCTTTCTTTCTATGTATTGATTTGGCCACAGCTCCTGACTCCTCAGTGCTGCTCCTCAGTCTGCTTTCTGCTTCTTCCAAGCAATTTCTAGATCTGGAGCATCAACTTCCCAGCAGCAGCTGTCTGAGAAGCACAATAGGAAGAAGTTACTTGCTTGGGTCCTTACACCTGGTAAGAATAATTATTTTCGGCACAGACTCTCCCTTCATGTCTCCAATAGACATCCCTGTTCTTTTTGTAGCTGTTCCTCCACCTGTGCTTTCTCCTGGTCTGTATTCCACTCTTGTCTTCAACGCCTGACCAAAACCCAAGGCTGACAACAAGACAGTGACTTAGATGGACACAGCTGAAACATGAAGGGAAAAGTTGCTCACCTCAGGAATGTGGCCCAGGGAAGGAGACTGGGGGGTGGCATTCATTGTAATAATGTCAAGGTCTACTAACAACACTGCAGGAGGCAAGCTCAAGATAATAGAGACACCAGTGAAACAGAGATGTCATGACCCAAGGATCCAGGGGAACAGAAGAACTGGAACATTGTACTCTTTATGCCTCCTGTGAAGGAGAGAATATTTTTGGGGGCAACTTGTACAACTGACACATATTACAACTTTTATAAGAAATAAGAAAGGTTCCAAGTTTTCTAATTCCTAAGGCTGGATGATCCAGACCCAGGAGCTGGTATCATGTGATGCCAGTTATGTGAGTTGCACAATCAGTATGATTATATGTAAGATTTTAAAAAATTGTGCATAGTTATTTTGTTTTAGAAATTTTTAGATGACCCTTGAAATTTTCCATTACACCAAAATATTGTCTAATTCATTAGCATTAAATAGATGCATATCTGAAATGCAAAGCCATCAAATATTGGATAAAAAACTTCATTTCATTTACCTTGCAGCTTAAGTGCCAGACTAAAATCATTAGCTTCATTCTTGCCAGTGAGTTTTCAAAGAGAAATTACGGCCTTTATTGAACTGTGTGTGCCACACTGCTTTAGAGAGAAGATTCAGCAACACTATAAGTAATGAGCAGGTTTAGAAGTGAGTGGCTAAAGTAACGTGTCCAGAAATGATTGTAATGTTTTTGTAATTGTAAATGGTTTCTATGTGCATGCATCCAGACAGAGCACTAACACTAAGACACAAAACTAGTTCTTGTCTTCCAAAGCACATGGGGGTGTGGACGAGAGGAAAAAAAACATGATTTCACCAAACTATCTCCACTGCTTGTTTTCTTGCCCGTTACTGATTTTTACAAGAGGTACTTGCTTGGCATTTCTGCAGTTGCTTACTCATTTTCTCTGAATGACATTGCTGCCTGTCCTCTCTCAGAGGAGGTAGGTAGCCACTAGAAAAATTAAAAAAAGGGAGAAGAAAAATAAGACATTAACCATTTAGGTTCTTTACATTATAACTTATCTTTGTAAGAAAAGGTGGATTTCATTGCTAGATTACAAAAAAATACAATACTTCCTATGCCTAATTTATTTTTATAGCTATAAAATTAGTAGATGTACCTTCTATTCTCCAAGTCAATAAAATACAGCTTTAAATTCAACCAGTCAGACCTTACTGTAAACAAGAGCCATGTCAACAGTTCATTTTTGCTTGAATTCCTTTTGAATAACACCCAGTTCTTGAGAAAGAAAGAAGGAAGGAAAGATTCCAGGAAGGATTCCAGG
>JAOTQP010000001.1:74597022-74610431 GCA_026413545.1 Cichladusa arquata
GAAAGAAAGAAAGAAAGAAAGAAAGAAAGAAAGAAAGAAAGAAAGAAAGAAAGAAAGAAAGAAAGAAAGAAAGAGCAGTATATTCACATGATAAAAAGGATCTTACTATTTTAAAGAAAAATTTCACCGCATGATTCTATGTAATTGAAGTTCAGCATGCTTTAAGCTATAAATGCTTGAAAGGTGTTTTTAATATGCAAAGGAAGACTAACCTAAAAATAAAAAAAAAATAGGGCAGACAATTTTAATGGGACTAGTCAGACTACTAATACTTTAAAACAAACAAATTTTTCATGAACAGTCAGAAAAAAATCTCCGTGTATCTTTGAAGCTAGTACTTGAGATCAGTAACTTTCTTTACTTTCTTCACCTCCTCATAATGAAATATCAGGAGTTGTGATGGAACCCCTTCATCATACACTGTCTAAAAAATTGCTAATTATGAATAATAAGCGGATAATCCCAGTGAATTAATCTCTAGTTTGCTTTGAGGTTCATATCAAGAATACTCTTACTGACCACACTCTGAACATTCCAAACTTTCCCAGTCAGCAGGAGGGTACTTGGCTAGAAATGCACAGAACTTTCACATGACTGGAAATTCGCAGGTGAAAGACTCAAACAGATGCATAAGGCTTATGAGTACACATTTTCTTGAGACTGAATATTTAACATTATTTCTGTTGTTTGTGTTACTGAATGATCCAGTCATATAAATCAAATTATTTTTAATATATCTTTTTTATAGTGTAGATGCAGTCTCTTGAGACACAAACCATAAACACCCATATCTAAATCCACCCCCAGCAATGCATTTTTCACAAATGTCCAAGGACACCAACTCAAAATTACAATAATATTTCTGCCTTTGCTTCCCTCCCTTCCCTCAAAGGGCTCAAAACAATCCAAAATCCTCTTGGAACCTTTGACTGTGAGACTTTTTTGGTTGGGCTTTGTCCTTATATTTTCCCTATGTACAAGTCCAAACAAGACACGGTCCCACTTAATTCCATTACAGTGGCTAATTATGACACCGACAATCAATAAAAGCCCACAATCCTTCTAGCATACTGCCCTTGAAATGTGAGGCAGCCAAACAGGAGCTATAGTAATGCACTTAGAGATGGAAAATCACTCCTGGGTTTCAATCCCTCTTGTATTAAAGAAAATAATTGATGTATGTTTACTCCACTTCCTTGAGAGTGTACAATTACGGACAATACTGTATCATATGCAGGAAAGAGGGAGAGATAAACACCTCACTTTGATTACTTGGGTAGATGTACAGTTCTCAAATAAGTTTAATTCTCAAGAAGCATAATGAGATACAGGTGCACAGATCTATAGCTGACCCCTCTAACATCAGGTTGACAGATGCATGCCCAACCTGTGTGCACTCTGAGAAGATCACAAAGTGTTTTGCTGCACTTAACACATGAACTTACTGCTGTGCTAATTATGAACACACCTTATTATCAGCTCCAAGTGGGAAGGTGAGCCTGTGCCTGCATGTGAACAGTAAGGTGGAGTGGAGCAGGACCAGGCAGTGTCAATGCTCGATGGAGGAAGTGTGAAGGCAAACAGCTCCACGTGTGCTCCTGTGCCCTGAGCCAAGGACATACACCTCAGGAAGATAAAGTCAAGTGAAATTAAGTGAATTACTGCCTCCAGAATGATGAGGAACTGAAAATCTCTGCCCCAGCAGATATGTTCAAGGAGGAATAAATACCTGCTGTGGATTTTTGTGATAAGGGCTTTTTGTAAATGACTTTGCTCCTGGTTTGCAGAGCTAGAATGGAGTGATTTTAAAAGCCAATGAATGTATCTGCTATAACACACAAGTCAATTACAGCTCTTACTCACTTCAGAGAGCTGACAGCAGATGGTGGGGGCTCAGGTACCTCTGTCTGAATACCATTGGTTTTGGCATCATGACTGCTAGACATGAAATAAAGTAAACCTTAATCCTCTTAAGCCAACAAGTTGATTGTTAGTAATGGAGGGCACAGAGCAAGGCAATCTGGCCAGTCATCTTTAATGTTAATCAGGTAAACTCAGCCTCCATAGTCACGCTCAGACACAAAAAATATCACAAAATATTTCAGTAAGGGGCAGATCCAAAGGCTACCTTCACCTCTAAAATGTAAATATTTTGAAGAATTCAGTCGTGCAGCTGCTAAGTTTGCTGAAGAATTATCAGCATGTACCCTTCCATTGACTGTGGGAGGCACAGTGGAGGCTGACAAGGCATGATATGCTTGAATCTCACTGCCATGTCTTCAATACTTCCAACTGCTAAACAACTTTTTATGCATAACACTTACTGAGAAGATTTAGACTTCATAGATGTTTTTTTTATCTCTGATACTGAAAAAAAATTACTTCCTGTTCCATACTGTGTTGTTCATATGACTGACAGGATCATTCTTTCTTAAAGAAGGATGAATATTATTTAAATAGAACTGAATAACTACCAAAGAAGGTTTTTTTCCCCCTCTATGTAAAACACAATTGCTTTCCTTTCAGAAATGAGCAAAGTGTCTAAGTTCAAAACTTGGTTCCTCTCCCTGATATAGTCAAAATTGTCTACCTCTTGTATTGGTTTGCTCAGCATCTTTATTTTGAATAAAATTAAGATCCCTGCTTTGTTTTTTGTCTATCTTTGGTGCTTATACACACAGACTAAATTAAGAGATATAAGTTATTCAGGTACATATAGCATATGTATTTTAAAGGCTTCTATTGCAATTGTTGCTATGTGGAACAGCAGTAAATTTTAAAGTTTGTTTATGCATAGTTGCTTTGTGAGTCAAAAGAGCTCCAGTGGCATATATGATAAAATCAGAAGTGCTAGTATTTTCCTGGACCAAAGCATATATTTTGGGTTTAATGATACTCTTTCTATTTCAGCTATACTCTTAATATTAATTTTAACTTACATGGCTATAGTTATGGGAAGACACTTATCAGAGAACAGATGCATGCTAAGTAAAAAACCTGGACTACACAGTTAAAATTTTCAAATTTTGCACTTATTGAAAAATCAATACAGGAGATGATTATTGTATTGCTTTCTGGAAGCACTGGTTTTCAAGCCTAGGCACATCTCCCTCATGGCAAAAGCTGTAAAGTAATTTTACAGCAAAAGATACTGTAGGATGGTGTTGCAGTAACTAAGGAACCAATTTTAGCAACACAAAAAAAAAAAAATGTTGGAGGAATAACAGGACTGAAATACGAAAATCATTTTTAGGCATGGTAATTTCTGTCAGAGTCTGCTGTGATTTAAAAATAAAACTCACTGATGATGATGATGATGGTTATTATACTTTAATATGAGCTGATAAGGAACTGAGCTCCTATTGCATGAGTTGTACTACTGGTATGATGAAGTCTTTGTACAAGTACAAAGTATGGACACCTTATGAAAAAAAATATCAATATAACCTCATCCAAACTTCATCTTTAAGTCTATATACTACACTCCTGTGACATTTAAGATTAATGACAGAATGGCTTATCCTTTTTTTAAACTTTCAGAATATGAGTAGCCAAAGATCAATCCTGTGTTTTGGTTGGTTTTCATTCAAACCACTGGTTTCCAGTGCATAGAACTTTTAGTAGAACGATTGTGAGATACTTGTGAATTGGCTGGGATATTCTCAAGAGCAGTCTCCACTTATCTGTTTTACATAAGATTCCTATCATTGTACCTGAATGCTTCACTGTCTTCAGCATATAGTAGAGCAATAAAAATTAAAAAAAAGGTTTAGAAGAGGTCTTAAGAGGTAACTTAAAGTATTCTTTTAGAAAGACTGTCTCGTCTCTTGTGATTATACAAAACACTTTTGTTTCTCTTTGTACCAGTCGTTTATGTAAATGAAGGTAGATTGTTTTGTTCCTTAGACTGATTCAGTTTTTTCATGCTGTACATAGACCACGTTTTCTATCCCTTCATTCAATCTTACCTCTCTTCTCTGGACCATACTGGAGGGCAATATCTTGAATTAAATATAGCTGAGGTCTGCCTTCAGACAGAATTAATGAACTCGTGTATCTGACATGATATAAACCTCAGTAGCAGTTTTTTATTTTCTTTTTTCCTTAAGCATGGTGTTACAGCTACTAACCTGTAGACTTTGTTTCCTCCTCAGCCATTACTGTGTAAGATGTGCAAAGGAGTTGAAGAATTGTGAGTACAGGGGAAGAGAGGTCAAGAGGATCCCCTCACTCTGTGTACTGGTGGAAAAAGATCTCCACTAAGGGCAAGGGTTACCACTGTGTCTACAAATTTGAGTGCTGTTCTGCTCACACAACCACAACTGAACTACAGAGTTTCACTCCTTTTGCTCATTCTTCCTGGCATTCCTTGTTTCCCTACTTCAGGAGTTACCTATGAAATGCTGAGAGTGATACAGATTGGTCTCCTAGGTCAAAAGGACTATAAAAGGATATAAAGCACTCTGTCATATTCAGGAAAAGTTCTCTAACTGCTTGTAAAAAAAGGTTTACTTCCTATTACACTATCACCAGCATCATATGTATGATACTAGCCCCAGATATTAGTGAATCAAGGAATTCCTGGGAATGTTTTCTATGTGTATAGGAAACTTCAAAAGGTAAATATTTCATGAACTTTTCAGAACACTTCCTGAGCACAGGTATACTCTTAACAGGAGTAATATCTGGTGACAAGGCATTCACCATATGTACCATAGGTACATTACATATTTTTGTATCTTTTTAATCTTTCAGTTGCATCTGATGTGCTCATGTGCTGGAAGAGGGACTGATAATCCAGTTTCTACTAATCTCCAGAGAACTACCTTTCTAACTTTGCTGGAAGGGGACCAAGCTGCTGCTAATTCAAGGTCAAGAGTGAGCTTTTAAGAAAAGGAAAGCAAACAGGTGTAAAATAACATAGAGTTTTCTAGAACCCACCCACTATGGATAAAATCACTAAAATTCTACAGTCCTAAAGAAAAAAAGATAGGAGAGATAAATACTAATAATACAAGACAATGTTCAATAAATGGAATAAATGAAGTGCCATATACAAATAGGGTTAGGAAGAAATTAGAGGGTTGATAGACAATTTTCTGCATGCAACCTGGAAGCCTAAATAGAAAAATGGAAGCATTGATCTGGATGAAACAAAAGTATGTTGGAAACTTGGAGGAAGACAAATAGTAGGACACACTGTTACCAGAACATAACATATATAAGGAACCTAAACCTATCTGGGAAGTATAAAGCTTTTAAAATGCCAGCCTTTATGTTTTCATCTGTTTCCAGAAGCAAAAAAGATTTAATTTCAGATTCTTTGTTCCCCCCTATATAGTGCAATAAAGGTTAAACTCTGTTACACTGTGATGGGACCATGTCTTGAACAGTTAGCACAAGGTATAGTAGCAAAAGTGGTGGAAGAATGTGACTCCAAAATGATTGCTTGTTCAGAAGAACATATTTTTAATTGCAAATATTTTGGCTTCTATTTCCTTTAAATGGAAACAGCAGCTTTATGCTATTCAAACCTTTTTTAGGAACATAGAAAATGGGAGTAAACAAAGAGTTACTGTTTGAAGGAGACTAACTCTACTTTTATGCCTAGAACTAGAGGGCATGACTACAATTCCAGGCCTTTACCAGCTAAGTTCAGTTTGGCTGAAGGGTGTGTTTCAGACCTGAAACTCCCTCAGAGACTCTGACTATGTAGCATATACACATGAAAGAATTGGGACATTTTCTTTCCTGATCCTGAAGGAAAGATAACTTTGTAAAAGAAGAGAAAATAGAAGTGTCAAACACTCATTTGAAAGAAACTCCAGAGGAGAACTTTAATCTCAGAGATAAATAATTGGAGGGGATTAATTGGTCACAAATTGGTCAAAATAATGTCACAGCCAGAAGGATTGTGGAGACGTCATGAAATACTTGTATGGACCCTAGTAGCAGAGATGCCATGTTGAATTATGCCAAGTGTATAAGGACGAGTGTATCACCATACTCTGGTGTGGATGATTTATCAGCTTTGAGGATGTTTATCAGCTTTGATCAGAGATATTAACTTGTTCTAAACTTTTGCTGTTAGAAATAGATGGTTACCAAAAGGCCTTTGAAACCTGTCTGTAGTTGCTGTGGTTATTATGCTGGTGTATCTAAACGTAGAAGTAAGAAGTGCTTTTTCTACAAAGGAAACAAGAATCTATAAAAGAATGAACTGATGGCCAGATGACCAATTGACTGAAAAAGTAAGGTTCACAGGATATGTTCCAAATCTCTCATTCTAATAAAAATATTGTATCATGGATTAAAAATGAATGTTATGAAACATAATAGTCTGGAAGGGTCTGTTAAATATTTTAGTGTGCAAATATGGGATGAAGAGAGAGATCTCCCCTGAACAAGCTTTACATCCAGGGAAAGAAAGAAGAAATTTATAACACTGACCTTGCTCTACCTGCATTCTTTATAGATAAAAGAAAAGATATTACTTAAGTTGCTAACACAACCTTTAGAAAGCTATTATATAATAAAAGAAGGTGAAGACAGTTATGTTCAACTGAAGACAGATGTGTGAAAAAGTAGTCAAAAAGTGGTTAAGAGGAAAAAAGGTTGGATATTGAGGAGATAACAGTTGCCAATTCCATCAAGAAATGCTTTTGCCTAAGTTTTTGACCTTTATTTATCATTGTTGAATTATTTTTCTTTTAGCGGATGAGTCAATTGCTATTTTTAAAGTTAAATTTGAAGAATAAAGACAAGAGAGGGGAAAAAATCCCAGCAAGAGCCCTTTCTGTTGCTGTTCTCATTTTTTCTTTTTCTCCATGTATTTTGTGGGTTTGTTTTTTGTATTACTGAAGCAGCTCTGAATTCTAATGATAAAGCAATTGGCTCGAAATCCACATGTGCAATAGTAGGCTTAGTTACTCAGTACTTGTGCAGAATCTCGGAGAATCTCAAGCCTTAACACATTTGGAAGCAGTGCATACCTTATCCATGGTTTAAAACAAAAAAGAAGAAAGTGTATGCCAAAACATGGGAGTTGTAACGATTTTGAAATGCTTAAAGCAGGAGAGACAGATTTTTTTTTTCCCCACAAAACAAATCTAAAATAATTTGGAAAGTAAAAAGAGGAAAATGAAGGAGGGAGGGAATTATCAGTTATCAGGAGGGAATATGTCTGGCTAATATACCAGATGGGTGTGCTGGCATCCAAAGGCACATCAAGAAGCTGGGTAAATGGGCAGGCAGGAGCACCATGAGGGTCAATAGAGGGAGATGCATAGTCCTGCCCCTAGGGAGGAATCAGCCCAGGCTCCAGGGCAGGCTAGGGACAGCTGGAGAGAAATCAGCTCTGCACTGAAGGACCCAGGGGTCATGGTGGACAAGTTGAACATGATCCAGCAATGTGTCCTTGCTGTAAAGAAGGGAAATGGCATCCTGCCCCCAGCTTATGTTGGTGTCTTGGCCTGTTCCTGTCCATGTGCAGGACTCTGCACTTCCCCTTGTTAGACATCATGAGGTTCTGTCTGCTCATTTCTCTGGGCTGACCAGGTCCCTCTGGCAGGCAGTACAACCCTCTGATGCGCTGTTTCTCCCAGTAACCAAAGCAAAGAACTGCATTCTGAAGTCATGCCAGATCTTGAATTTCAGGGAGCTGAAGGCACCTGAGATGACAAGCACTCTGCACAACACTCTCCTGTGGCTAGCTCTGAAGCAGATTATTCTCACACAGTATGTCAGACATGCTCTTGGCATGCCAGATTATATGCAGAAATTAGATATTTGCCCATTCAGTGGGAAGACGTAATGCTTACAAAAGCTAGGACTAACTGCATTTGGTCTGTAAGAGATTAAGTTCCTTTTAGTCACTGGCAATGACTTTTAAGCCAAAAGAGAAAAGAAGCTTCTATGACTGGAGGCAAAATGTGAACCAGTTCAAGTAAGTCTCTTCTCCTCCATCTGTTGACTGAGCAGCTTTTTGGAAAAACTCCTTCAGCCCACAAAGCAAAGCAGGTGGAATTGAGAAAATCACCTGGAGGCAAACCCAGTCTGCCTACAACCAGACCATTACCTGCCATAACCTCCACCTAGTTACAGTGTGAACAGGCAGCCAAGGTGTGGGAGTCAGTCACCCTCCATCCCCAGCAATTTAAACTCAAGTATCCTCAGTAGCATGGTGCTCTCAGTCCTCTGCACAATAAGCAGAACCTTTCATAACTCTAAGTTACTAAAACAATGCTGTACAGAAAGCAGTGCAAGTATTACAAACAACAGTGCCAATGCTAATTAGGGTTAGCCAAGGTTTTCTTATTCATACAACTAAGGGAACATATGGGAAATGTCATGTTGTCAAAGCAGATTCTTTGCTTCTAAAAGTTGTGTGAAACATCAAAGCCAAGTAAAATAATAGCTGCATGCAACAAATGTGAAGTACAAGAGCTTCAGATAGCATATCTTTTTTTGCTGCCTGACAGGGGCTGCAGTAAGAATGCATGCAGAAAGTAAATCTACTGTGATGTCTATTGTCAAGCTGTTAGTCTGACTCTTCTTCTGAGACACTTCTTTCTTTTTTTTTTTTTTGTATGAAAGCATTTAAAATATGATTTTTTAATAAACATGCTTTTATTCAAAGAGCACAGAAAGCCCTGGAATTGAAAGTATTAACTGAAAAAAAGATGCCTCATAAAAGCTTTAGATATTGCTCTTCTTATGGATGCAGCTCATCTTTCTTCCTGCATTGTGCAGGTTTGAATTAGAAGAGAGTCAGCAATTCTGATTGTTAATTGCTACTTGTACATAGATCTCTCTTTAATGTGATGATTCCGTAGGAGAATAGTAGAAGAGCCATTTCACCTTCTGTGACTTCACCTTCTTAGGACTCACCTAAGAAAGAAAGATTTTCAGCTGTTGCTACAAGTGGTCCCATGTATGCATACTGTAAATATAACACTCATGCAATTTCTGTGGCTCTTGGCCTCCCTTAGGAACACTAAAGTAATTTTGAGGAGACAAACAGAAGCTGTTGGGAGGAACCCACAGACTGAAATGAACATCGGCTTACCAGGAAAATGTGTAACAGGTTTTTATTATTCTAAAGAGAGAACAAGCAACGTGCTTGAGTTAGATTCAAAATCTTGAGTTTTTACTTTTGAATTTCTTTGTGTATTTTTCATTAGCAATGTTGTTGGATTCACTGTTCACAGATCCTCAAAGAAAGGAAACACAAGTAGCTGAAATGTAGACAGATGAAGAGGTTTTCTCTATTTCTGATTCTCTGCCTCCAAAACATGAAAAAAGTAACATTTGCAAGTGCAGAGGTCTTCTCTTTGCATTCTGGATTACTCCATGGCAGATGACCCATCCCTTTGGGCTGTGGTTTCTGATTTTCCGCCTTTTTTTTTTAATTCCTTTTGTTTTGTATGTGTGTTTGGGTGTTTCCCATTTAACCTGACAGAACAGAGGCAAAAACATCTGTCAACTTTAACAATGTCTGTGGTTGCAAAAAATCGTCTCTGCTGGCAAGCCTAACGGGATGGCAAAGATGAGTGTTAAGATGAGTGTGGACCTTCAGAAGTGCAGTCCATATGTGAGACTGAGCCATATGTGAGACAATCCGTATGTGAGACATGATTAACAGGGAAGCTGAGCTGGCAAGGGAACTCTGGGTGGTCTGTATCTCTGAGTTTGAGGGAGCAAATCAGCAGGCTGTGTTAAGACTGGCAGTAGTCCGTGAAGCTGTGGGACCCCTTGGGAGCTGTTGCCACCTTTTGTGAACCACAGTTGGAGCTCTCTTCTTCCCTCAGCTCTTTAGAATCTGTGATGTCTATGCCCTGGCCCTTGGGTTTGCTGGCTGGTTCTCAGGATCAGAAAGGCTGGGCATATCTATGTTATAGGAATACCAACCAATGTAGGCCAAGAGCTTATCAGTGATTTTAAGGACTGAAGATAATGCAACTTCAATGCATCATTCAGGACTGCTCACTTATTTTGGCACTGCCTTACTTCTTAACTGAGTCCATGGCTTGAGTTGATCAACACTACATGAAAAGCTATCTACACATTGCTCCTGGTAGAAATCACTAGAAAGCTTTTGAGAAAACTCATTATTAATAATCACAGTGTAGACATTTTTTAAAATTATGATTTGACTCTCATTTTGAAGGGTCATGATTTCTTTTTCTACCAACCTTTCTTTTATGTCTCTGGTGGAAAATGGAAGGCAGGGTCACCAAGACAAACTGGCACTGTTTAGGGCCTGTAGATGGCATTATCACATTACTGCATTTCTGTTGACTAGTTCTGAACACACCAAAAATTATAAAGTACCAAGAGGTCATAAAGGTGCATTGCAGCTGTGTCACAGCTGATGAAGTTACATGACTGCCAACTAGCATCATTTAAATCCCTTAAAATATATCAGATGCAATGCTTAGCTGCAGTTCAGTGTAGACAGTGAATACCATATAAACTATGAGTAATGTACTGAGTAATGCAATCTAACTGTTTCTCAGGAGAATTTGGCTGTGGTTTTCGTCAACTAAGATTAGCAATTGGCAAATCAAAACTGGAAGCCTTTGTGTAGTCTACAGTGGAAAAGGCCAAGATGTGCCTTAGGGCCTTTGCTGTACTGGCATATAGAAAGCAAAAGGACCTGGCTACATTACACTATTGATATAATGTTCTGGAAGTACCAAAGATATGTCACTAGAATATTATTGCTCTTTTTTATTTTTTTTTCTTCTTCTCAGAGTGCAGGGGAGAAAATGAAGATGCAGCTAAAAGTGGAAATATATACTTAAGGAAGTGTAGGATTCAGCTAGCATGCTCTCCTTCCTTCTGTGAATTAAGTTTCAGGTCAGTAGTCTGTAACAAATCCTCTGTTCCAGTGGGAGACAAGCTAGTGCATTACAACACAGAAACCAGACTACCTTTTAAAATGCTTGTGAAAATGAGATTATATCTACTAGGATACCTAGAAGTATTTAACACATTCAATCAATAATATTTTTCTGACATTAATCTATCTTCTCTTATTTAAAGGACATACCCTTTCAGCAGACATCAGCTACCCTAAAATTACCCTCAGCAAGCACAGTAAACACTGAAATAATCATTATGATCTGAGATGAGAATTGTACTGTAGAGCTTATTTAAATCATAAAGCTTTCTTTTATGTTCCAAATGTGTTTATAGCTTGCTAATATTCCTTTACCATAGTGTTAATAGTTGAAATTGTAAGCAGAATTATGCTATGTATATCAAGTATGGCTGAGGAGTAATGGAATTGCTTACCACAGAGAATTAAAAGCAGGATATCAAACTGACTGTTCGTCAGCTGTAACTTGGAGGTTACACACATTGAACAGGGGGTTATTTTGCATCAATCACAGGCATACTTATATAATGCAGGCCCACTATGGTCTAGTTTTGTACCAGAAGAATAATTCTATCCTTATGCCTTTTGGTAAGGTAAATGATAATGTGTCAGAAGAATTAAATGGTCCTGTTGAGCCAGAACCTTAGCAAAATACAACTGTTAATGATAGCTGAGTCATTAATGTCCTGCTGTGGAAAAAAATCTCATCTTTTATAGTTAGGTGACTGTTAATCAGAAGTTGTATCCATATTGCATATAGACATTCGTCTATATGAAACATTTATATTTTCAGTGTTTCCACACAAGATTTTGACAAGATTAGGTTTACCCCAGATGAATATTTTTCCTGGTGTCCTGTGAGCCATGCCTCCCAGCTGACAAGATTCTCTTGAAACTTAGAGCTTTCTGCCTTTGAAACATCACCTGCATTCCTGGTTAACACACAGAGAACTGGAGCAATGAACTCTGTAGGGGCATGAAAACATAAGAATGAGCACATTGCTGTTAGGAGAGACCTCAGAAACACATCTCTGTACAACAGTAAGCACAGTCCCCCTCCATTCACTACAGTGGCTCCCTTTGGAGTGCTGGATAGGTAGAGCAGGACTTGTATCTGTCTGTCTTAGCAGCTCTGTTGGCTTTTTCATATTCAGCTGTCTGTCTTGCATTTGTGATGAAACATTGCTTCCTATGAACAAAGTCTGGAATCTTGGACAGCTTTATCTTGGATAAGTTCAATGAGGATTCTTTTCCCAGGTAATAGGTTAGCAATATATATTCATTAAAAGTATGGGATATAACTAGAGTGAAGGGAAATGATTATTCAAAAGAGCTGTATTTGATTTTGCTTGTATTGACACTATATATGACTATACTTGTTAAAAGCCTGTTTTGGCTATTACTCATTTTGTGCATTTTAGGAAAACTGTTTTGAAATGTACAGGGCAATTTTCTTCTCAGACAGAAGGTTAGTAAATGTTTTGCTGTGAGAAATGGAGTTTGTCTGCATGATAGATAGTGACTTTGTGCCTGAGCACGGTGCTCGTGTCTTAATGCTATGTTTCTTGTGGTGCTACTTAGCTGAAATACAGCCGAGTTTTGTGATCCAGATCTGGCACTGAACAATACTGTTTTTCTGCTGTCTATGAATCTGTGCAATTTAATCAGAGAGGATGAGCCTTGCAAGTTCAAAATCATTTAGATCAAGAAGTCATTTTGCTATGTCAAATACAACTGTAACAATTAAATAGTATATACAGAACAGTAAATAACTGTTGTTGCATACTCACACATACTCTAGATGACTTAAGTGTTGACTATCTTTGAGCACGCACTCTTAAATTTGTTTCAAATAGATTCTGATGATAATTTTATTGCATGTCTAAGAGCATGTTTTCATTTAGAACAATGAAGCAGGCATTCATGAATGAGTAATAATTAGACTGAGGTATTTAGGCTCTGCTTCTAATAAGAGATAGCAAATAAGATGTTTACTAATAATTATAGGGAAGCAATCTAGACAGTTCTGCTATCATACTGAAAACCATTGGGAAACTGAAGAGAACAAAGTCCATCTTAAATTACTAGCGCTGCCTTTACTGCTAAATTACTTCAATTACTAGCAATATCTTAGAGATTCTGTCCTTCTTTAGACTTCATCAGTTTCTTCTTCCCCTTCTTCCCTTTCTTCCCCTTCTTCCCTTGGTGTCTGCAGCCTAGGAGTCAACCTGGAAGGGGAAATCCTCAGCTCCTGCCTCTCAGTGACAGCAGTTCAAATGAATGGCACTATCCTCACTGCCTGGAATGGATGATGTTTGGCTTTGGATGTGGGTGGTTGCTAACATGCAACCATAAAACCTCTTATAATTTTTTTTTCTCGGGTTTCCTCAGTGCTGTCTTGATATCTTCCGCTAATTTGTTATGCCACTATGGTCATTTGAGTCAGCCCGACTCGATATCATATTTATTGTACCTCTGCTGCAAAGAACTTCTCCATAACCATAGCCAGGCACTGTTGTGCAGAGAC
>JAOTQP010000001.1:74610531-74624493 GCA_026413545.1 Cichladusa arquata
ACTCGATATCATATTTATTGTACCTCTGCTGCAAAGAACTTCTCCATAACCATAGCCAGGCACTGTTGTGCAGAGACAGGGAACAGGGCCCTTGAATTTAGAGATGTTCTACTGTACATCTCTGAAAGCAGCCAACATCTTTCTTCTCTCCCCTGCTCACGTATGGTGTGTGGGCTTTCACAAAGCAACCAACCCTCAGATCTGTAAATCCACCAAACAGCAAAAAATGAGTGTTAAAGAAACAGTACATAAAGAGAAGAAGTTTGACATTTTCTGTGCAGTTTAAAAAAAAAAATTAAAAATCCCAGAGATATATCCACTCCCCTCAGCACAGGTTTTCATGCACCTGGAAAAAGCCACAAGTTTTGGGAACTACTACTGACATGGGTAATACACAGGGCCTGGTGAAGCCCTTGAGCATGGTCCTGTTAAAACCATGGGCTGTTGGGCAAAAAAAAAGCCTGCAGGCTTTCAAAAAGAGTTAATTTTCAAGGCATGAATTGAGTCTTTTGCTCTCAAAATGTTGACTTCAAACTCCAGAATTGCCTGAAACTCATTCCCAAGTAAGGCGTGGAACCTTGAAATAGGGTCAATGCAACACCTTCAGTATTCTTCTCTAGACATCTAACTATTTTCATAAAAATTTAGAACCACAAAATGGTTCAGGTTGGCAGTAACCTCTGGATGCCATTGGGTCCACCTCCCCTGTTCAAGCAGTGCCACCTAAAGCAGGTTTCTCAGGACCATGTCAGATGGCTTTTGAATATCTGCAAGGATGAAGAGTCCACCACCTCTCTGGCAACCTGTGGCAGTTCTTGGTCATTCTCACAGCAAAAAAAAATGTTTCTGCATGTTCAGAATTTTCTCCCATATCTACTTTACTTTGTTCAGAGACATTTGCATTTTGTAAGAACAGAGGCGTATTTTCTTTGGCAAATATAGATAGAGTCAAATATAGATCATGAAATGATAGATTGATGGCTGGAGAAATGATCAGGCGTGAGAGCTCACTACAGACTTTGGTGTCAGGTACTCGTAACTCAAAGGAGCCATGTCCCCTTCTCTGGATGTCCCTACCAGTCCAGCCCTTAGAAAATTCAGGTAAATAGCCTCCATTTAGCTCCTTGTCTTCCTTTTCTAGCACCAAGACTATGCTGAGCTGGTTTCTCCCTGTCTTTCCTCGGGGTTTCATGGTCATTGCAATCTCCTGCTTTCCTCTTGGGAATGGCTAGAGAAGGGAAGGAGACCCATCAGAGGCGCCATACAAACAGCAGCCACTTGCCAGTTTTAACTTAAGACATGAAAAACAGGCTCTGTCACTGACATATTATTCAGCTTCGTATGTCTTTTTAATACAACTTCATGACAGTAGCATCCTCCTTTTGGTATTTTTCTGAATTTAGTGAACTGCCTGCCAACAAAATCCCACTTTCTTCCCCCACCAAGTTAGAAAAAAGGATGAAGCTGCTAGAGCAGATCTGTAGGCTGTTTTGGAGGCACAAGTTAAAGTACAAGATATGCTATTTGGATCAAAGAAAAAAACTTTATTTACTGTGAGGGTGGTCAAACACTAGAGGTAGGTAGAGAAAAACTTTGGAGATATTGAAAGTCTGGCTGGAGATGGTCCTGGGAAACCTGCTGTTAGTGATCCTGCCTGGAGCAGGAGTTTGAGTAAAGATCTTCAGAGGCACATCCCCAGCTCAGCTGCTCTCTAGTGCTGTGATTCTCCCACACTCCAGCTGTATTTCAGATGTGTTCACTTCTACATGAGAGTCTGGGCTTTCAGTTCTGGTTGAAAACTCTTCCGGCTACTGACTTTTCCCTGCAATATTGTGCATAACCTTATACAGTACAATCTTGATTTCTTCCGGGCTCTGAGCTCTGCTATAATACCAGTGTTATTGATGGTTTAGTTTCTTAAATGCCATGCTCACTTTTAAGTGACGGATTGTATTTTTTTTCTAAAGGCAAGGTAGCCCAAATCACAATGACTCCAAATTTATCCTGTTTATGTTAAATAACTGCATTTGATTATAAAATACCAAACTGCATTTATTCTAAATGTAGTCTTCTTTCTAGAGAGGCTTTCAAAAATTTTTATGAACTCCATGACCATTTTACCTTTAAAACTGAAAGGTGATACATTATTTATCAAGCCACGAGTCATTGTCATTGCTGGGGGACTTTTGGTGTGTATGTTTGTATATGTGGTTTTTAGTTTTATTTTGTTTTGCAAATAATATGGAGAAATACAAAAAGCAAGAATAATGCCTTTGTGATAATTTTCTTTAAAAGTCAAATTTTTTGACCAGTCCTTAAATTCCTGTCTTAAGAAACATGTTAAGTAAGATGGGGATATATGTGTGTATTACAGAAATTTCAGCTACCAAGAAAGTTACCAGAGTAAAGAAATACTCTTTGCTTCTTTTTCTGTGATGGAGTTATAAATTACTTTAAAAATTAGTTTTTCCCATGTAAGTTTCTCTAGGAATATTTTGTAGGATATCAAAATATCAAGATATTGTACCAAAAATAGTGTGTCCTGCAGGAGCAGTGCAGAGACCCTCCCCGTGTAGTTGGCACTGGTGAGACCATACTTTGAATGCTGTGTTCAGCTTTGGGCCCATCACTGCAAGGAAGACATTGAGGGGCTGCTCTCAGCACTGTGCTCTGTTTGCCAAGGTGGTGATGGATCAAAGTTTGGACTCAATGATCTTGCAGTATTTTCCAACCTAAATGATTCTCTGATTCTGTAGTTCTGTAAAACTGGACATCCAAAAGACTAGACTTGGATTCTAAGGAAATGGCCTAAAGTTACACTGGATACCATCACTAAGTGCTGGAACTCAGTAGAATTGAAATAAACTGTTTCTGTCACACTCTGCCCATAATTCTTCTTCCTGTTCTTCTCATTGGTGATTATCACACTAGGAAAAACATTTCCATATCCCAACCACCTATTGAGACAATAGGCAGGAGACAAGAGGCAAGAAGGGGTTCACCTATGTTAGTCAGTCTAAGGTGTCTTTACAGACTGTGGAAAGAAATTGGCATTGTTATGAATTAATTTGATTTAAGTTAAAAAATTGAAATAGTTTGAACATTGCTTAGGACACTTCCCAAGGATTTCAAGAATGTAGAAGAGCTTTTGCCATTCACTGGTAAAATTCTGGCTGCTATTAGAACTAGAAGAGTCTTTTAAGTTAAAAAACAACAAATGCTAAAAATTTACTGTTGCAACATAAGTAACTATCCATGGACAAGCAGGAAAGTATCCCAGTTTATTTCTATTGAGGTTTATTTTTTAAAGGAAAAAGGCCTGCATACATAAACAAAAAGGTATTAAATAATCTTAATTACTTTTCTTTCCTTTGTTTCAGCAGATCTGAGAAGTGAAGGATTCCAACAGAGATGAATGCGTTAGGGACCATAATGAGGGTAGCATGAGTAATTTTTAATTAGCTGAAATCATCTTCTATCTGCTTGTTTCATTATGTATTGTATTTCATGTATCTAGATGTGTTTTATTTTTCAATTTGTAAATGGTATATATATAAGTAGTATGCAATTTATAAATTATAATTGGTTGTGTATATATCTTCACTGAGATTGTCTCACTAATGGTAGTAATTTGTCAGTATTAGACAATAGAATCAGCTCTCATCTAACAGTACTGGAAATCAAAAAGCAGATTGTTGCATAACACCTTACTACTCTTCAGTAGTAAGGCAAAGGTTTTCCTGCCTTTATTAGCTGTAAAAGAAAAATGGAAATGAAAATAAATTCCAGACATGAGGTTTTGGGAAGTATATGATAACAGCAGTTAGCATTAAATTGCTCTTTCCTTCTGCTATTCAGAACAGTGAGTAACAATGTCCTTGTTATGCAAAATCTATCAGACTTTATTTGCAGTCCAACAGAAGGTCAAGACAATTCCCTCCAACCAAAAAGTAACAGAAAACTGAACTTTTTTAGACTATGGAAATAGTCTACCAGAGAAATTTCCTCCCTTTACTTGGTCAGCCTTGTTCACCTCCATCTCTGTACCCTCTTATGCCACACTCCCTTTCCAAGCAGTACCTGTCTAACTTCTTCCCTTCTTTTGGGCTGGAAATTTACTTAAAGCCACAATGTGACCTTGTTCCCAGCACCATATTCCTTCACAGTGATAGCTGTTTTTCCATGTCATGAAAGGATCTCAAGTGTCTGCTTCTAGTAAAAACACTTCTGGCATCCACTGATTCAGTATTGTTTTCTGTTTCAGTCATTGATATGTTACTCTACTGGATGGGAATCCCAGCATTCCTCCCAAATCGTACCTGTTTTATCCAGTTGGACTGCATGGACCAGGGGGAGGAACAGTCCTGGTCATGATGTTGTATCATAACCTGTCTGTTATCTCAGATGGAACTGTTCTGTATGTTTTGTGGGAATAAAACATCTGTGCTTTGTTTAGGTTGGAAAATATTCTACAGATACAACATGGAATTACTCAATCCCTGGTTACTCTACAGGATCACATCTATAGCAATTATAATCAGTTAGCACAATTGTTTCAAAATAGGTTTTAGTTTTACAATTTGAACTACTTAATAAATATTTTGCAACACACATATACATACACACATATTTTTGCATACTCAACTCAAATATATGTTTGTGGGTATGGCATACAGTAAGAATGAGCATGTACATAATGTTCTGGAGTGCCTGTGAATTATTTCATCCATTCATTTCACAGCAGCTAGCTTAGCTGTTGCTTTAGCAACAGAAAATCCAGTGTAGACAGCTCTCAAATCAGATGGAATTATTCAACTCAGTTCAAGTCCAACAGATATGATATCATCACTGTTTCTTTCAATATTTGTAGGCTTATGCAAATAGAACATTTACTTTGTAGGCTTATACAAATAGAATGCTCATTTTGCTTTTGCTAATGGTGTAAAAACACAGTACTCATTGTACAGAGGTTATTGCTTTAATCCCTCACTCCCCTTCCCTGTGCACTGAAAGTCACAGTTCAGGCCTTTTGAGGCTGGTAATATCTGAATGCATTGTGCTTGTGGTGAGCCTTTACGGTGTTCTGTATGCATCATATGTCTTGTTTAGAGTAATGATCTGGCACTAAACCATCTCAAGTCAGTTGGCTTGAATGCAGTAGCCTGTCACTTCCTCACCTCAGGCCAGTGACGTCATGTGACATGCCTATACTGAGTTATCACATTCTATCAAGTATTCACGGGCTAATTATTCCAGTTCACGTCATCTGCATCACTGTATGACTGAAGGTATACAAATATTTTCAGTTGTTCTGTGTCATGATGATTAATTTCCTTAATTACACAAAAAAATAACAATTCCAAGGGGAAAAAATAATGCAGTGCAAATAATTCAAGGATACATTCATTATGTACCTGGGATTCAGTATTTCATTACTTAGGTACTTATATTACTTAGGAGAACAACCTAGAAAGTCAGTTCAGGGTAAAGAAACACTACATACCTCCTTCTGTGAAGCTGGCTGTGCATGGTGTTTTGGTTAAAATGGATTAAAATGGTCTGTAAATATTTAGAAAATATTTGGATACTGAAACTTTGTTGTAATCAGTCTAGCCCATTGATTGGCAGTGGAGTAGACAGCTAAACTAGTCACCCTAAGTGCCCTCTTTAGTAAAGAAGAAAGGAGTTCATCTAACCCTAAACAGGATATCTAAATGGGTAATTTGACTAAGTTGTGAAGACAGGAATAAAAGACACACAATAGAGCTGAAGTGCAAAATTTCACTAGTTACCATTTTCTCTCTGAAGTTCCATGGATGAGACACTCTTGCTAGGAGGTTGATATCCCTCATATTCAGGTGGTTCTTCCTGTACACCAGTTTTGCCCATTTCATCTTGACCTGTTGCCTGACAACACCAAGCAGAGCCTGGCTCTTGCTCTTGGCACCCTCCCTTTGGGTACTTGTGTACACTGATGAGGTCCCTCTGTTGTCTCTTCTCAAGCTGGCCCAGCTCTCTCAGCCTGTCCTTGTAAGAGATGTTCCAGACCCTTCATCCCCTTTTTCACTGGTCAGGGGATAGTCTTCCTTCCAGCCTTCCTTTACCCTGCACTCCTGGGTAAGAGATCTCTGAGGGCTGGTCTTGACAGTGAAGATCAACACAATCAAGACATTCAGTAACTCTGACTCCTCTGTGTTATCTGTTACCAGGATCCCCCTCTATTTAGTAATGGGCCCACATTATCCTTTGTTTTCCTTTTGTTGTTGATATTGAAGCCCTTCTTCTTGTCCTTGTCATCCTTGACCAGATTTAATCACAGATAGACCTTGGCCTTCCTGGTCTTATTTCTACTTACTCTAACTACCTCTCTATTCATTTCAAGTGGCTTGATACTACTTCCACCTCCTGTATACTTCCTGCTTATTCTTGAGTAATGACAAGAGTTCTTAATCCATAGACATGAGTCTCTTGCCCCCTTTGTTTATTTCTTGCTCAAGAGAATTGGTTTTGAGATTGGATAAAATGGTTCTTGAATATCAACCAGCTCCCAGACTCCTCCACCCCACAGAATCTGTCCCCATGGTATTCTTCCAAGAAGACCCTGGAAGAGGCTAAAGCGAGTTTTTGTGAAGCCTGTGATTGTATCTTACTTGTTGCCATGCTTTCTCCCCACACAATGCTGAACTTCACAATCTCATGGTCATTGCAGCTAAGGCTGCTCCCACTCTAAATCTCCAGCAAGGCCTTCATAGTTTGTTAGATAAGTTTGAGAAGCACATTCTCCTCTCCTTTCCTACTCTTAGCAGTTCCACTCCATGCCTGTTCTTTCCCCCCTATTCTATGATGTTCAGTTTCTTTTGAAGACTTTGATGACTGATTGCAGAAGTCTTCTCTTGCAATTTTATGAGCAGAATTCCGTCAACAGTTGCAGAGTGCCTAAAAAATATTTCCTCTCACAACTTAATGAGCAATTTTGCAGACTTCCTCTGGTTTAGAGAAAGCCTTCATAACATTGATATGAGAACAAAACTATAGAAATGTGTTCACATTCTCCCATTCTTTTTTGACACCATTTGTTTGCTTCTAGCTTTGTTATCATTATCCAACTTTCCCATTGCCACCTCATCTCAAAAAAATTAGCTAATAATTTTTTAAGGGCTACAGATCCAAAGTTTAAAATCTATGACAGCTGGTATAATGTGTGTACTGCTATGAAAGTTTAAACAAAACTGATTTGTAGCTCCAGAGAATAAAATTTTAGCTTGATCTGCAACAGGAACAAATTGATAAATTAGTTGTAAAGCATAGAGCCATACCTTTAAAATATCTCTAACTCCTGTCTGGAAGTGTGTTTACTGGAAATAATTGCATAGAACCATAAAATTGAAAACTTGACTTATGTAGCTATATAGTTCTGTGTAAACATTTTGTTTTATAATCATGTTACAAAGTGCTGTACTAGCTTAGATATGCCCATCTGAATATGTTTTGCAGCATTGGAACTGTGTAGTACCCTCACTTGTGTTACTGTAATGTTCAAAGAGATGTTCAAAGTAGACAGAGTTCTTAGGTATAGAGACTACCATCACCTCATCGATTTACCATTGGCATAGGTATGTTGGGAAATAGCCAGAGAAGCCATAATCTTCAAGGTTGGTTATTACTGGCCCGTGGATGACCCCATGCCAGAGCAGGTGGATTCCTGAATGAGGCTGTGGCCCTGTGGGAAGCCAGGGCTCAAACAGGCTCCTGCAGCACTGGTGGACCCACGGAAAGAGGAGCCCACACTGGAGAAGGTTTGCTGGCAAGTCTAGTGATCCTGGGTGGGACAATGCTGGAACAGCCTGTTCCTGAAGAACTGCACCCCTGGAAGGGATTCACACCGGGGCAGTTAACTAAGAACTGTATCTCACGGGTAGGACCCATGTTGGAGAAGTTCATGAAGGTCTGCCTGTCATGGGAGGGACTCCACAGTGGAGCAGGGAAAGAGTGAGAGGAGTCTTCCTGCTGAGCAGGAAGGAGTGCTAAAGACAACATGATGAACCGACTGCAACCCCTGTTCCCCATCCCTCTGCACAGCTCAGGGGAGAAGGTAGAGAATTTGTGAGTGAAATTAAGCCTGGGAAGAAGAGACGGGTGGAGAATTTCTTTTTTATGACTAATTTTTATTTCTCATTATCCAACTCTGATATGATTGGCAATAAATTAAACTAATTTCCTGAAGCTGAGATTGTCTGACAGTAACTGGTGAGTGATCCCTCCACATTTTTGTCTCAGGCAAGGAGCCTTTTGTTATATTTTTCCTCCCTCTGTCCACCTGGGAGCTGTCCAACCAGGGTCCACCCACCACAGATGTTCATACGTGCACAGAAAGGTGCTTTGCAACTTGTTGCTTCTCCTCCAGAGACCACTAGTCTCTTCTTCAGACCCCTGAGTGCACCGACCCTCCCCAACAACTTCTGGCTGCTTGAGCTCAAGTACAGCATCAGAAAGCACAACAGGTAGTTCTGGATGTGAAACTGCTGTGTGAAGAAAGCAAGAAGCCTCGGTGTGGATGATCATCCTTCCCACAGGAGCTGGTTTTAAGCTAAGACTCTAGCCCTTGCCTCCTGCCTGAGATGAATTCAGGGTGCCTGTTCCTGGCCATGCACTGGGTGATGCAGACCCTAACCCTGATTCACAGATTGATTACCAGCTTCAGCTCAAATCTGCCTTGTCACCATGGGTTTGCCTGGTTACTGCTGAGCTATGTCTGATCCTAATTGTAATCACCAGGCCTGATCCTGATTGTGACCTTCCATCTCAGGTTCACTGACTTAGCTGATGATCTGGGCTCCATGCTGTCTCCACTGCCAGTCTCCAGCCCCCATCCTGTCAGACACGGCTCCTGCTGTGCTTGGCTCCTGATTCTCTGTCCCTTAGGGAGCAGCTGTGTCCTGGTTTGTTCTTCATACCCAATGTTCCTTTTGTTTCCCAGTCCCATAAATTGTCTCGGAAAGGTCTGGCTTACGAAGAGTGGAATGGCTTACTGACAGGTTGAAATAAAGCCTCATTGCTGTTCTTCCAGGCTCATTGGTCAGACCCTTGTGGGTGAAAGACTGATAACTTTCTGGCTGGTGGTGAGTTTTTCAGCATCCCTGAGGAGACACATCATTTTCTAGTGCAGTCTCAGACATGAGCTCTCTGCAAAGGAGTTTCTGAAATGTGAGTTTTCAAGACAAGTGCTTAACAGTAATAAGCATGTTCCACCACTTCCAGTCACATTTACATCTCTGCTGATCTATCCTAGCAACTATTATTTTCAGATCTTCTGGATATATTCATGCCTGTATGTGCAATCCTTCCAGAGAAGGAAGGTACTACAGAACTCCTCTTGGTCTGGTTGACAGCCCTTTGTCAAAGCTCCTGTTGGTGTGACCAGCATATACAAGGGTGGTGGTGTGAATGCCAAATTTCTGCAGGAGCCTATCAAATGCTGAGGTTTTCCAGCTCAGAATAATGAGGCACAGCCCTGATTGTTACACTTGTGTAGAAACTGGCACACTTGAAACAGCTCCAAGGGCAATAAATGTGCATAACTTGTGGGAGCTATTGGACTAATTAGACATTGAACTTCTTCTCTGGACTCCTTCATATGGCTCAGAGAAGAGCACAAAGACCTTCATTTCCCTTGTATTATTCTCCATATCAACTCAAGTTGTTTTATATGTTTAAAATAACATTTTATTGAAATTTTGGTAAACAAACCGAAACAGGGAAAACTTCTAAAATTTCCAATTAACACCTCCCTGTGTGGCAGTGAGAAGCAGATCACATGCCAGCAGAATCAGCCTTTGACTTATGTATTGACAGACATACCAAGATTATTCAGGCCACTGAAGGAGGCAAATGAAATAAAAATACACTTTTTTCCTGGTCATTTTATGGTGTAAAAGAGAAGTCGCAAAAAATTTGCTGCTCAAGAAGAATGCTTTAGTTATGCATTACAAGAGATCTTTTACCTCTCTACTTTTATCTGTTTTGGAGGGAGAGGGAAAGATGGCAAGGAAGCCGCTGAAATAGGCAAAATCTGTCACGGTATTAATTTTCCAAAAACCATTCCAAACAGAGAAGGCCCATAAAGCTTCCAGCTGTGTTTCATAATCTTTGTGATTATTGACATTCTTAAATAAACATTTACAAGTTCCAGCCATGATTTTAAAATTGGTTTTATTTTTTATATATTTTTTTTTTTAATTTAATTACAGTCTGCACCATAAAGCTGGTGAAATTTATATACATTTCTCCTTATTTATTACTGGCTATGTTCCTTTCTGTTATCACATTCCTCTATCTTGCCACAGATTCCCTATCCCACCTCCACTCAAGATACAGGTTACTTTCTCTCCTCTCCTGCCTGGTGAGTGTTCCGGTTTTGGTTGATGTTACTCAAAATAAAGCCTCTATTCAAATAAGAGAATTGCACGGTACACATTTTTCATTTGCCATATTCGGCTGGAGACTTTCAGCATTGCATTCTCTGTAATGTAAGTCAGATTTCGTTTGTCAGTTATGGTACAGGAGTTATTCTGGGGAAGTCCACCACAGAAGCCGTGATAAGAAATAATAAAACATGTCAAACTCATACAGAAAAGGGTCTAATCAAATGTGACTTAAAAGAGTTTATATAGAATCTATTTTCACCTGGAGCTTGATGGGCTGACAGTAATGATTATATGTACTTGAGTGAAGAAAGGTTCCAAAGGGTATGCTGTTATTCCATCTTGCCAGTTGAAATACAGTTGGAAGGGAGAAAAGATCACATATTTATGGATTTGTAAATAACGTGAATAGTTCCTTATTACCAGTTCAATCTTTTTCTCCAAATAACGCATGATCTTCAGTGTAAAACTGAAATTTGATGTAGTTGCAAAAAAGAAGGTTCTTGGCATAAAATGTCTGCCAAATTATGGGCAGTGCTATCTACATTTTAACAGTAATTCCTGCAGAAATAAAGTTATATGTAAAAATGCATGCAAAACCTCACTTTTAAATATTTTCTCCTTTTGGACTGTGAAGCAGTAATCTTGCCTCAATCTGCTTATGCTTGAGAGACTATAGTTACAGAGAAGGTTGCGGTTAAGACAGAGAAATGTGTCTCCCTGTCACAGCAGATGTTTGTTTGGATTTCAGTCCTCATAATGTGAGAGACAGAGAAGGCTGTGGAGCAGTCCCTTATTTTGCCAGCCTCTAGAAGCAAGTTTTATAGCTGTAAATAAAAAAAAGAACACTAAATAAAATCTAAAAGATCTGAGGATTATTAAAACTTAATATGTAGATTTGGCCATTTGCTTCCAATCTTCCCTTTATTGATTCCATAATTTTATTGATTCCTTTTATTGATTCCAGGGGAACTTCTGGACAGACAGTGGAGAAGAACTATATGTGTCCATAACATTACAGACCTTCTGCCTTAGGAGGGGTATTTATGGTGGGACAGGAGACTTCCTTCATACAGTGAGCAATAGTGTTTCAGGCCCCAGAGCCAGTGTTCTTGCAGGTGTCTGCTCTGAGTCTCCGTGGTCAGATGGAGGGAGGGGCAGTGGAGGAAATTGAAGAGCTGTCTCATTTCAGAGCAAGTAAAGACTATCAATGTTCCTGGGTTATAAGTATGCAAGAGGTGTAGGGGAGAGAAGAGCTTCTGTGGTTGCCAAGAGGATAGATTTAGAGAAATTGAAAAGGAGAGAGAACCCAGAAAAGGAAGCTCTGGAGTCCATCCTTTGTGAGTTATGATAAACTCCCCTCTTCCTCTGCTGTGGACAGTTGGAAGTATATGATGGGAAAATCTGAATAAACTGGACTAAGAAGTAGAAAATCAACTTCAATCAGCTGGGAAAGGAGGGATTGCCTCCATCAACAGCGGCAATTGAAAGGCACAACAGAAGATAGAAGCTGAAAATTCAATGTCATGTGCTTTGGAAGAGATTTGCCTTCTTATCCCCTTCTATCCTTACTTCAGTCACATATATATTTATCACAGCTCCTATCTGATGCACAGACTCTTCCTGCCTCATCCTAGAAAATCCTGACAAGCTGCTAGAACATCTTCTGCCCCAAGCTGCCTTACACTTGTAGAAATTTGTCTCGTAGTGAGGAGGTGAAAATATTCGGGTTGCTGCTTAGGATTTTTATTTTTCCTGGAAAGAGCAAGGATTTCATTTTGGCTGAGGGCCAAGGCTGGGACACTTTCTATCCTTGAGCAGGACTTTTTTAGAATGATGGGAAAGAGGCAATGGCAGACTGAAAATACAGTTGCCTGGGCATGCTCCTTTTGACTCTCAATGGAGACTCCAAATCAGCAATCCTGGAGGAGCAGATGAGGTTATGTGGTCATCAACTTTCTTCTCAGTAGATTTTTTTTTTCTATTTCTTAAAAAATATTTCCTTTACTCAGCTGAGGAAAAACACAGGTATTTTCTCTTTCATTTAAGAACATTTTTATTATTGCAGGACAGGTAATATTGTTATGGGTTCATTACTAAATTTTAGAGGAATTATAGCTGTTACCTTTTTCTTTTTTGCTGTAGATCTCAGTGTCTTATCATAAATTGCATACTTGGAACTAGCACGTCGTTATAGTGCTCTGATTTATCCACTGCACTTTTTATTGGGCTAGCTTTTACTCCACATAAATATCCGTTTGTTCCATGACCTTATATGTTTGCCTGTCTGTGTATTTGAGGGCTAATGGTAAAGCCACAATGTCCTGGAATCCCCTTTGCTGCTTCACGTGGCTGGAGCTGTTGTAAGGACTTAAAGTGCACCATTGCCCACCTCAAACAGTGCCAAGGCCACAGAAAGAATTTGCTGTGAGAAAAGCCACCACAGCAGGAACTTGAGAGAAGCACAGAAAGGAGGAATTTTCGACAGGAAGGTGCTAATTCTGGGCCTGATGGAGGCGAGATCTGGTTAACACATGCCAATTAATGTGTAACAGGCTACAAAAAAAAAAAAAAAAAAAAAAAAAAAAAAAAAAAAAAAAAGAGAGAGATCTCTAGGAGAAATTGAGTTGCTACTGATTGGCATCAATTGTGTGTAGCTGTCTGTAACTCTCTGACTTTTCCTCTCATGGATCAAGCAGTTTAAGATGACTGCCTAGGTTGGAAATGGATTAGTGAGGAGAATTAACGTGTCCAACTACCACAACCACGTCCTTAAGAGGCTCAAGCATATATTATCTCATCTCTATCCAATTTGTTCCAGACTTTTCTGTGATGAGGAATGTAGGGTGAAGTGCAGGAAAAAGGTCTTACATCAAACCTCAGTGACCAAAACAAATACATGCTTATATTGTCATTTGTTTCTGGTTTTTGTTTCTCTCTTCCAGCTTCAGCCTGCAACAATTCTTTTAATCACTAGATCCCTCTCATAACTTAAAGGAAGAAGAAGCTAGAGTCATCCCTTTACTTTGTTAAGAATATCTTTTGGAGCATACTTCATATTTAGGGCAGATTCCACTTCCACTCTATTGAAAACCACATGGAAGCTAAAGGCTGCATTTTCCTTCCTGAACTTCTGCTGTAAAATGCTGTTCTCCAGGGGAGAACAAAGGAGGGAAAAGTTGTTCAAGATATCTCTCTGTATCAGCAGAGCTATAATATCAAATATGATGTTTTAAATAAATTGATAACACCTGGTAATTTACACCCTTTAATGCTAGCTAGATTTCCAGTTTGTCATATATTTCTGTGTCTGTAACCTGTAAGAATGCAAGTTTTATTTTCAGTTGACATTTCATGATTCACATGTGTAGGAACATCTGAAATCCCAAAAGAAACGAAAGAGATTATAAAAACATTAAATGAAATTCTGATGGGCCTGAGCTAATATTTATTCAGACTCCATGACCTTAACATTTTGTAGAATGCCTTCCACTATTATCTCTGCTCTGCACCTCACACTACAATCTGTAAAAGCCAGAGG
>JAOTQP010000001.1:74629265-74645825 GCA_026413545.1 Cichladusa arquata
CTTCTTCTTCTTCTTCTTCTTCTTCTTCTTCTTCTTCTTCTTCTTCTTCTTCTTCTTCTTCTGCTTCTTCTTCTTCTTCTTCTTCTTCATTATGCTTTAACATTGGCTAATATATCTCTACTTCTTTTGAGTGAGATAGAACAGTGCAATTTAACTGACATCTTTTTTGTTCTTTACTTCCTGTGCAGGATTGAATGAAAACATATAGAAAAGGGTAATTTTTCTCCCTTAATAACATTACATCTCTTGTGATTAACTGCTGATATTTATTTAAGTGATATTTTAACAATGTTACTGTTGAATGCCAAAAAGCAGTGAAATCTGAGTCATACATTATATGGTAAGCTCTTCTATAGCTCTGTTATCTACAATGAATTAATGCCATTGCATCTCTGTCATTTTAGCAGCAGACTTTTTTTCTCAGTAAATACAAGATCATTAAGTAGTCAGATATCTGCCATCTAGTAACTGATGAAATTAAAGATCCCACAGTTTCACCACAGTAATAATAAATAACTTATTCAATTTTACGGTAGGGTGGATGAATGCCTTTTAATGCAGGATTTGAACAAGGCTGGAAGTTAAATATCTTGTGTATTCTGAAGAGCATATCTTATTCCTTTGCAATACTAAATGCTGGTTTTGCTAACCGGATAATTTTTTTTATGTCTCTCTGAATGCACGCAGCTACAAAGACTGGCTGTTTGCTCCTGTTTTGTCTCTGCTTACAAATTAAAGCAGTTTGTTAGGAGAAACTGCTCAGAGCTTCCAAATGGGAAAGAAGTGGCTGAATTTCATCCCTGAGTTCATCGCTGAATTGCCCCGCAACTGCAGACAAAGCAGTGAGATGGATCCCACTGTGATGCTGAAAGGAGGTTCTTTACTGACCTGAGCAGGAAAGCTGGTACTCAGGAGTTCTCAGGCCTAACCAGAGGTCAAGTCTAAATACCATGTCACCATGGAGCAAGGAAGTAATTTTCTCCTTTAGAAAAATGTGAATCTTAGACAAGGTCCAGGGCAAATGGAGATGTGTGTTGTGAGATAAAGCCATATGGGCTGAAATTCACTATATAACGCTTTCATGGTGCTCCCCTCAGTGTGACTGAGTTACATTATATTAGAACAGTTATAACTCTGCCTGCTGCCATCTAATATCCATATAAGTGCTACTTAAAGAGAATTTAGAAATAGCATTCTCTTTTTTTCCCCTCTTTCTTTCTTTGGCTCTGTTAATTACTTAGCAACAGAGCTTCTGCCATTGCAGAAAATGAGGTTGGCAAGACAACATTATGCAGTTATTTTAGCAGTTTATAAATGTTGCTTTTTAATATTCACCCCTTAAACACTTTCCTCCCCCCAGCCTCAATAAAAATACATATTTAAGCCCTATGTGTCCCTTTAAGAGTAAAAGTTTACTAGGATGAATGTCCCCTAAGTCTGTTGCATTGGACTTCTACATACCTACAGTCCTACTGGGGATCAAGGATAGCACCTGTAATGTAAAACAAATCTGTAATGTAAACACAAACCTGAAACACTTCATAAACAGACATTGTTGCCAAAAAATCCTGAGCTTAGCGACTTGTGTTTTGATTTTTCGCTCAGTAACAAGGCTGAAGTCTCTGAGATACTAGTACTAAGAAGACATATCACCTCTGACTCAAAGCCTCCACTCCAAATGGTCCCAGGTGGAAAAACCACTCAGTTAAAGCCTCTTCTGTGTTCTTGTCCATGCTTGCTGCAGACAAGCAGTGCCAACAGGGCTAGCAAGCCTGTTCAGGGGAGCTAATTGCAGCCTTCCAGTACCTGCAAAAACAAAAAGAAAGACAGAGACTGTTTACAAAAGCATGCAGTGGCAGAACAAAGGAGAATGGTTTCAAACCATTGAAGAATAGAGGAATAGCCCAAGAGTAGGTTAGATTAGATAGTCAGAAAAAATTCTTTTCTGTGAGGGTGGTGAAGCACTGGCACAGAACCTATGGATATCCCACCCCTGAGAGTACTCAAGGCCAGGCTGGATAGGACTTTGAGCAGCCTGGTTTAATGGAAGATATTCCTGTCCATGGCAGGGGGTTGGAACTAGATGATCTTTTAGGTCCCTCCCAACCCAGAGCATTCTATGATTCCATATTTCCATGATTTTGATATAACGATGAATCTGCTGCCTGGTGTTGGGAGAGATCTTTGTAGGAAACATTACTTCTACTTCAAAATTCACTCCTCTGACCCTGAGCTTTTACTGAAATTGCACAGAAACCTTAAGTTCATTGATTTGTGTTGGATATGTTATTTTAAACATATATGTATTCCCTTGAATGCAAGTGGATGCATAACTATATAATCTTACTGACATCCTTGCAAATTCAGTTTGGTGCTAGTAGACAAGCTGTGCTGTGTTCATGTCAATCATCATTACTACTGGTAAAAAATGATAGGTTAGAAAAGTTGCATATCCTCTGCCTAACAGGAGCCAGAAGATGGCAATTTCAGAGGGAGGTGTAAAAATGTTTAAAAATAAAAAATAAGATCTAACATGCCAAATGATTTCCATAGCTACACTTCTGAGCATTCAGTAAGATTTCACAGCTGTCATCAAGAACTAAAATTGGCCTGTATGATCTTTCCTACTGGCTGTGATGGGAGTGAAAAAAAGTACTCTTGTTCTCAAAATTTGTGAATATTACAGTGGTCACCACTCTGAATCTTTATTAAAAAGTGAATAAAATGCTATGAATACTGTGCCCAAACATAAAAATCCACCATGACTTAGAAGTATGGCTTATAATCTCTCTATTATGACTCTCTAAGTCATAACTCAGTGTGCTGGATTCTTCTGTGCAAATTTACCTTGAGTCTCTACTTGGAGTCATGCCATATACACACAATCAAGTCAAACTCTAGTCCTTTCTAGTTTACACCCATTTAGTCATGATCTAGAAAACGGATTGCATTTTCTTCAATGTCTTTTTGATGGTGCTTTAAGAAAACGATTTCAAATTGATATGGAAGCATATGGACAATACATTGAAGTTCATCACTCATGGATATGATAAGAATGTGTTCCAAGAGAACTAGAAAATAACTGCATAAGTGGTTTTCATCTCATCTAACTTTAACCATATGTTTTTGTCTCTACTTTCACATGCTTGTTAAAGGTAATGGAAAAAGACAGAGAGTAAGGAGAATACACTATACTATGGGAAAAAGTATATCCACATTAATCACCTTCCAGACTCATGTAATTCTCTTCACTGAACTTGGAGGGAGATTAGAAGCTGGATTCATCTTTCCTAATGCAAATCCTGCTGTTATATATACATGTCTACATTTCAGTTAGGCTTTCTCTATAGTCAAAAGGGATAAATTGGTGTTTCTTCAAGCGATTCATCAAACACTAAAGTAGAGATAAAAGTAAGGTGAATTAATTTTTCTTTCCATGTAAGCACACTGGAAGGTTATGGTGTTCTACACAGTTGAGATAACTACATTACAGGCATGCAAAGTCAGGTGAAATTGGAATTTAAGTGAAGTGGAAAATAGATGACTTGTTTAAATGGAAGACCTTACTTCCATGGGAGATCAATTCTGTATGATCTCTTCAGGTTCCAGTCCACAGTCCATATTCCATACATAAGTAGGTTAATAATGTATATTTGCTACCTTTTTAAAACTCTTTTCACAATGCTAGTGTAATTATTGACTACTAGCTGAACAGAGAGATCTGAAAATACTTTAGAGAACACTTATGGAAAGACAATCCTATGTTTGAATGTCTGTAGTAGTAGAATAATAAAATTACAGAAGCCTATTTGAAGGTTCATCCCAGAAGGAAGGTGGAGAGTCCAAATTCCTGCTGTTGTGTGCAAGCATAGGACCATGTAACACAGACTTCCTATTTTCCTTACGGGATGCAATCATAATGGGCCTCAAAGCCCGTTATACCAGATAGACAAAATAAGTATTATAGATTTGGGATTACTATTTGAATCCCTTTTAAATGCAAAATTCTAAATGGTAAAAGTTGGAGAGAATGCAGAGGTGGCTAGGTTCTGTGTTTTACTCTCTTCTGAGCAGGATCAGTGACTATCTCAATTGTTGAAAGTCTTCTACCTTCCTCAAGATGAAAACAACCCCTAGGCATAACACTGATGTGTTGGAACCTAAGGAAAGAAGAGTATTAGCAACAGCCATCAGATCTAAAAACTGAAGATAGATAGCTACAGTACATCTACAGTTTAATAAATGGATTTATCTCTAATGAATTTCAGCTATAATCTCTTTCCAAAGAGCAGGCTTCATGAGTCAAGAATTTGTCCCCACAGTACATTTTTAGTTATCCTCTTCAGAGAAAAAAACATCCTTCCAGTTTGTTCAAAATGCTGATCAGTGGCTTTCTTTTCATGTACAGAATAGGGTTTGATTTGTTGAGACATTTACAATCTTTTGGCAGATGTATTAGAGGACATGAGATTCCTACCTTATATGTCTTTTGGACCATTTTTTCTGTACATCCCATTTTTACACTCAAAATAAAGAAGCAGCTTTCTCTCAGATTTATTCTTCTTGACATAACTTCCTCAAGATTTAAGAAGCAACAGTGTCCACTGCCTGAATTTTGACCAAATGAAATGTGCCTGGACACCAGGACAGATTTTTTTGTTCTGGGCTTTTTGTGTCAAAGACACTATTCTGAAAAATTTTTTACGTGGAAAATGCATGATAAGGGACTTATCTGAACTTCATTTCATTGTCAAATACACCACTTATATGACTTTTCTAGAAGGAAATATTCCTCCTACATCGGACGATATTTCTCAGCATCTGGCTAACAGCTGTCAGCAATGAAGGTATGAAATTATTAGTGTAATGGATTGGTTTCAGAGGAATCCATAGCAGAATTAAAGGATCCATAGCTTGGGCAATGAAGAAATAGCTCAAAACTTAACATAGTTTATTCATATTTTTCCATAAAGGGTTTCTGTTATTATGATGACTTCCTATGTAGTTCTGAAAATTGTCAAAATTAACAAGAATTTGCAACTTCAACGTGAAGCAATTAAATAAGATGCTTCAATGGAAACAGGACTAATGAACTGAGGCTACCTGAGTAGCTGTGGCCTGCCATATATTTCCCACTACAGTTAGGCTTACTGTGTCCTCAACACCAAGGAGCATTGAGGAGTCTGGCAATTGCTCATCTCTGTTTCCTACTAGCAATTGCCAGATGTTGGTTTGCCAGACCCATTTGTTTCAAAACCCATGGTGGTAAAGATGGAGTGATACTGTTTGCAGGTGGGTTGTCTGTTTCTTGGTGGATGTAGGCATCATCGTGCAGCAAATGAAACGACAGTGGAGGAAACTGAACCACTGGGACCAAAACTTCACTTGGTCAGAGGAACACATGGGACCAGAGATAAACTTTCAGGGAGGCACTCCACTCTGAAAGAGGGAGGAACAGCCCCCAAGGGGCTGTGGCCATGGGTGACCCCCCGTGTTAAAGAATGAAAGAATGAATGAAACCAAGGAATGAAGCAGCAAACCCTGTTACAAACAGAGCAACAGGAAACCTGCTGTGTATGGCAGCCAAAACCATCACACTCACACAGACTCCTGTGCTGCCCATCACCTCTTCAGAGTGCAAACGAAAGGAAAGTTGGAGTGGGGAAGAGGGTGTACAGAGGAAGAGTTTGTGTTTTTTACTTAATGCATAAATCAGCTTGTACTGGTTGTCGAACAAACAAAATGCCCTGAGCCTAAGATCTTTAACCTTAAAAGGGTATTTAAGAATATCTCTACAATAATTCAAGTAAATATGCTTATTCTTATAACAATAATTGAGATAAAAATATATTTACCCACTAATGAGAATTGATTTGCTGAAACTTAAGAAAGCATTACATTGAAATCTACTAGGGAATGGAATATTTTCTAATACCTTTTGTAATTCTTTAGAATTACTGCTTTCACTTTACCTGCCATAGCGCCCGAAATCAAAATTTTTACTAGCACCAGGGGAAAAAGTAAAGGCACACTATTATTTAAATATCAATAAGATCAGTGCACAGGTTAGCTGCAAGTGTGAGTTTAATGAATTCAGGCAGATACTGGATTTATGGGTGGTAATAGAGACAGTCATGCATGTCTCAAGGATTACCACAGTCCAGGAGGGCTTATGAAGTACTTCTGACATGCTGACTGAAGGTGGAGAAAACAGAGATAATAAAATAAATATGGGCTCTGATTTCAAAGTCCTGACTAATGAAACCAATGTAGGTCTGCCATCCTACAGTGAAGGTAAAATCAGATGTGAGCTAAGTGCTGAAGGTGTTTACAGAAACTTGCTGCTCCTGATTGCTGTTCTCATGGGCACTGCCCCCATTAAAAGATGTTTCACCAAAGATTCTGCAGCACAGTGTCTGAACAAGAAACAACCCTTTTAGCAGTCTTTACAAACAGAGAAAAAGTTATCCTGACACCAAAATTATTGCCTTCTCTTATAGAAATATTTGCTTTGTTTTGTTTTGCTCAAACTGATCAGATATTTTAGAATGCAAAGAATTTTGCCTAAGCACAGAGTGCTGATATAAAACCTGACTAAGGAGAAGACAATGAGTCAGGAAAATGAAAAAGAAGTCCTTACTGCAATCTGGTAGATCTTCATTCATAAAACCAGCCCTAGTTCCTCTGCAGAAAAGTGTATGAGGACTGGAATCTCTGTACCTTTAAAAATAAAATATAGAAAGTAGTTGATTTTAAATCTGATTAAAATAATTTTTGGAGGAAAATTATTAAAAGACTTCCTTTTTCAGCTTTCCCACAAAAATTATTGAAAATTTTAGTTTACTCGTACTTTTTAATTATGTTTGAAGTTCTCTACAATTTGTCCAAGTCCTACTTGAAAAATTTCTTCCACTTTGCATTGATATCTCATTAGTAATTACATTTCTTCAGCTCTGCTTTTATTCACTAATCCATTGTTTATATGTCTGAGCATCATTTTGCTGTCAATTCATTGTTACCTTATTATTTGCCATATGTGTAGCTATCACGTGTCCTTTCCAGAGAAACTGAATTCTGGAGCAGAACCCTCATTAACCTATGGGAATTACACTTGTTACTTTTAGATTCATGCCATCTCATATAATTCATGATTGCATGTTGCCAAATGGTCTGGTCAGTCTAATACAGTCCCATAGCTAGCTGTGACTCCACCATACTTTGAAGTTATTGGAAAGTTCTCAAGTAACAATTATGTATCTATAGCTGGTCTTCGTCTACTGATTTATTGTGATTTTCATGTATATGTAATTTGTGCATGTGTCATATAAATAATAAACCATACATATCACATAAAAATAATAGCAATATCTAAAAAATTAAATTACAGAATCATAGACTACTTTAAATTGGAATAGACCCCTAGAGGCCACTTGATCTTTTTCTTTTCCCAGAGTAAGCCCATACAAGACAAGGTTCCTCAGGGAAATGTTCTATAAGAAAATGTATAGTTTCTCTGGGCAAGTTATTCCAGTGTTTGACTACTTTCCTTGTGAGAAAATGTCTCCAAATATTTTCTAGAAATTTTCTCTTTTGTAAATTTTGTCTACTTGCTGTACATATATGAGAATAATCCAGTTCTCATTCGATATCTAAAGACAGCATCAGTTATAAACTATTATCAGACAACCAAAATGTCAAATTTACACACTATGTAAGGCTCTAAGTAATTTAATCTGTAAGCAAATACACAATCATATAGTCTGATGCTTCCATTTTGACACTGGAATTTTCTAGAAGACAAAATCGAGTGCTAGAATACTCACCCATACCTAAATCTGAGATCTCATTAAAATATTGTCTATCCCTTACAAGTTTAATTGCCATTAAATCCTTTTCTTCTGTATATATAGCTTTTTCTCCAGAATTTTAATCTCAGAGGCAAATAAATTTTCCTTTAACACTACTTTGGTGATTTCATAACAGGGTTGTATAATATCCCTTGCATGAGAGAGATTGAAATTGAAATTATTCAGGGCTTGGATACTCTCACACCGCAGGATATCTGTGGAAATTGGATGCATTAGATGACCTACTGAAATTTAAGGTACTATCTATGGCCTATAAAACTTTACATGGCTTGGAACCAATTCGCTTGAGAGATTATCATGCTCTCACAGCCACTGATGTGTGTGGCAGCAACATTTTAGCTGTTGTCCACTCTTTACCAAGGAAAAGTACGCACCCATCTGAACATTGTCTGCAGCATTTCCTGCATGCTCAGATTTCTTTCTTCAGATTTCTTTCTGCAACAGCCTCATTTTTACTCTGGAGAAAACTGAATGTGGTTAGCAGGTACACAGAAAAAATAGGTGTTTGCCTGATTTGGGAACGGACTTAAATGATGATGAGGTGTAATTTAGTCATATTTAGTGTATAATTAAATATTAGGCCACCTAGAGCCTTGTATAATGCCTTTATTATATTAAACTGAAATGAATAAAAAAGATAATCAGCACCATTGCTAATTTACTGGTGATTTATTGAGGTAACAGCTTTGCAATGCCACAGGTGCACACACACTGCAGGGGGCTCTATGCACTTCAAATCTGGGAGTCCTGATTAGATTGAGAAATATTCTGCGCAGGTGTGCCCATCTTGGCTGTGCCTGTGGTGCTAAAGAAAGGCAGCTGGGGACTGTTAACTGCAATGGCCAAGTGTGGTGCCTAGCTTGTGTCTATAAAAATAAGGCACTAGTTTTGAAGCAGAAAAAGCTGGATCATCCAAATCCAGAGAGTGAGTTAGCAGTTTAACTGGCTGATGAGTCTGTTATTTCAATTCAGTCACTGACTCTTTTTTGTTTTACACTATAGGTATATTTCTCTAAAGATATTAGAAACTTGATTAAATAAGTCCACAAGGAACCTGATGCATTGGATCTACTCTGAGCAAAACTGGATTAGGTAGTTTATAATAGTCCTTTAAGCCATTCTAAAATTATATGAATATTATTTCTAGTGACAACTTGGTCCTTTCTAAACTAGTTAGTCATGCTGGTTTGCTCTTGGGTGTTGAGGTCAATCCAAAGAGAACACACTACCTAAAATCCTCTTAATCTCCTGCCTGTTGAAAATGATGCCCTAACCATTGTAGGCTATGTGCTGTGCCTGAGAATTGTTCCATGATTCTGTGGAAGATACTGGACTAGGTCAGAAAACAGCCTTCCAGAACCATGTGAATGATTTCACTTTGCGAATGGTCAAGTTTCAGTACATGGCAATGTTCCCTAGCCTTTTTTACTTGACTTGTACAGAAATAACACTTGTATCTGAAAGCAGCTTAGTCAGTTCAGAGAAGTGTTACAGATCTGGGCAGGCTCTTGCCAGCTGTTGTATGGTTGGTCTTTTCCCCTTTGTGAACTCTCCCATTGTCGTGGAGTCAGGTGAACTCATAGCCCATATTTTGAAAACTAAACCAGACCAAGCACTGTAATTGTTTACAGTGATTTTGTTGTTTTAGCGTGTTGGTATGGTTTTACTTTGGGCCACCTCACACTACACAGACAAAGTCAAGGGGCCACTTTGGATAGCACTAGCCAAGGTCTGCTCCTGATGGGCAGTAAGTACAAGGCCATCTTACTCAGAGGACAGGAGAGAATTTAATCATGAAAGCGTCTGTCTTGTGCTACTTGCCTTCAGAATGACCCCAGCCCATTTTGTTTGCTAATATAAATATAGCTCTAATATAATTTGCTTAGAACTCAGAAATGTTCAACAATATCCACACTCATTTGTTTCTCTTCATTGAGAGTTTTGCAATGCAGATAGAAGGGCTGAGTTTTACTGAAGTTTGGTATTTCTTGGGATGATTAGTTCAAGAGCTCTATGGTGAACAAGAGAAGTTTGAGTCTTGCAAAGTTGTATAGCTCAAAATTATCTCAAGCATTATCTACAAGATGACCATATATTTCCAAACTTGAAGTATTCCAAAGTACACTGGCTGCTTCTGAGATACCTCTTTCCCCAAAACACAATTTTCCTAAATTTTCTTACACTCTAAGCTTGATGTCTTGCCATTCTGATGGCAATTCTGTAACAAACTTCTTTACTCCTTTAAATCTTCTCTAAAGCTGTGCATTATCTAAATGGGTTATCTAGGTCTTTTCTTTTGGACTTCCTGATTAAACCTTTCATTTCCAATCTTGAAATTACTTTAAACTGTTCAGAACTATGTTCAGGAACAGGAATATTTTGGCTTGCCCAACAATTTTTTAAATTTTTTTTTTGACCAAACTGTGAGAGATTATTACAAGCTTAAAGTGTTTTGTGTCTGAAAATTTTCAAAAACCTTCAGCTGCAGAATTATGTTTTCTGTCCTTCTAAACATGCTGTTTGGAACTCCAGAATAGCAGCAGTACATTTTGTTCCACTTGGCAGCTGAGTGAACAACATGAACAGACAGCAGACACCAAAAGGGGACTCAGGACCAAAAATAGGCTTTTTAATTTTTCCTAGTTATTTGCTGCCAGATGGTTTCCAACAGTATTCCTCAAGTGTTTCCTCTGATATTACAGGAAGTAAGAATTTGAAGTGCCCTTAGACCAATCTTTGTGCAGTGGATTGATGTGTTCAAACAGCAGGTATGACACATTCAAAGAACTCTGAAAATGTGTTTACAGGAATCGACAGTATTGATGGTTATTCATTGTAACAATTCTGATCATTCAGATATTTATTTCGTACCCCTTTTTCTCATTTTTGGAAAGGAGTTTAAGATAGACAATGAACAGGTTTAAGTTATTGGTGTGAATATTCAGCTAAAAAGTATTTTACAGAGAAATTGGTGCAAGAAAGGGCCATGTTTGCTTGATCATATTTTCATTTAGTTGAACATGATAAGCCATCCGAAAAAAAACCTTGCAAGACACTGATTGCTGATCACAGCTGAATTCAAGTCTGCATTAGTTATTGAAAACCAAAATACAACTCAACCAATGAAGATGCAAACTTCAGATTATTTGCTTGCCAAATGTACTTCAATAATAGATTTCTATAGAGCTAATTGAACCTTTCTAAAGTTGATGTGAGTTATGAGAGTACCAAGAATTCTCATAACATTAAAACTGAACAGAGTGATATCTGTAGAAACATAACTCCTAAACTGTAATAACTTGGCATCAATGATAATGACATTTCAAGACAGGAATTGTAATGTGCTGGTGGAAAAATGTAGAAATAATTTAATTTAAACCCACTATTTCAATAGGATGGGATTTTTAAAAGACATTCTACAAAATGATATTAAATTAATTGAAAATATTTGTTCTTTCTTTTCAGTTCACTGCATTTACACTTAATAGATTATATGCTTTGAACTACAACAAAGTTCTTTTTCAAAAGGCTTTATAGGGTATTGAAGCACTGTCATATCTGAGGTCAGCAAGTTTTAAAATATATAATATGTCTCTAAGTATTAATAAAACCCTGCAATACTTCAAAGTTTTCAAGTAAATCATAGAATAGTTTGGGTTGGATGGGATCTCTAAAAATCATACAGTCCACTCCCCTTGCCATGAGCAGGGATATTCTTAGCTGGATCAAGTTGCTCACAAAGCTCCATCCAATCTGACCTTGAATATTTTCAGGGATGGAGGATCCATTTTTTCTCTGGGTAACCTTTACCAGTGTCTCACCAACTTTGTTGTAAAAAATATCCAGTGCACATCCTCAGTTCATGTCCAGAGCCCCCAGGCCCTCCTTGTCAGGGTTGCTGTCAATCCCTTTTCATATCCCATTTTTTATCAATACTGGGGATTACGCCGACCTACATGAAAGACCTTGCACTTGGCCTTGTTGAACATCATGAGATCCTCTTGGACCCACCTTTTGAGCTTATCCCTCTGAATGGCATCTCATCCCTTGGGCATGTCAACAGCATCACTCAGCTTGGTGTTATCTGCAGATTTTCAGAGTGTGCACTTACACTGTCTATGTCATTGATGAATGAGCGAAAAGTCATGGCAGTCAAGTGAAATCACCAGTGACTAGATAATAGGACACACTGCACCCATTTTCTACAGGATAGAAAGGAGGACTACCTGCCTTGTGCATAAAAACATGGGAAAGTTTCTTCTGGATGTGCTAAGGCACTTGGAGGATAGCCAGACAATTCAAGGCTGCATGGCAAATGTTGCCTGATGTACATATAGAAGCCATTCATTATTCCTTGCATCCCTTGCCAAGATCAGTTCCAGACCCACCTCGAGCTTCCTGATCCCATTCTACACAACTACTCTGTTCCTATACTCTTCCTAGGACACCTGTCCCCATTTCCTCTGCCTGTGCATTCCTTAGTCTCCCTTTAGTTTGACCAGAAAGGTGGTCAAACTGCCTCATCATGCCAGTCTTATCTTCCTTTCCTGATTGCTTACTCCTGGAGATCACTAGCTCCTACACTGTCTGGAAGATGTCCTTAAAGATCTCCCACTCTATTCTGCTCCCTTGTCCCTGAGGGCAGCTTCCCAGGGGGTCCTCTTGACTAACTTTGCGAAGAGCTGGAGTCCTGCTTTCCTAAAATTCTGAGTCCTTAGTTTATTCTTCACCTGACCCATATACCTCAGGACTGACTCCGCCAGTACTAAAGACAGGAAGTGAAAAATACCATTTAACACACACTAATTCAGATGAAATGCAAACAGGTGCCTACAAAACTAGAAGAAATTTAGAAGAGAAGGTATATGCTTCAAAGTTCCTAGATGCTTATAGAATAAAGAAGGGACATAGTAGTTTACAATGTGTGTGAATATCTGGAGGAATTCTGACTCTAGAAAGGTGAACAGCAAATAATTTAGTGGCTCAAAGTTTACGTCCTGGACTCAGAAAAACAGGTTTTGATGAGGATCTTCAGTTAATTCAGTTAATTCAGTTTCTTGGAAATCATGTTTGGGAACAAAAATTTTAATTGTGTTTAGCTGTCATGTGTAATACCTTTGATTAATACAATTGACATTGATGGTGATCTCATTTTCTAGAATCCTAGACAGTAAGATTTTTGTCCTTTAGGTACAACTAAATAAAACTACAGCAAAATTAGATTTTTCCTTATGAATACCTACAACACTTACAATTTAGCCCCTCAGAGCCAAAAATTTGCTTTTGGGAAGAGCACTGATGCTCACCTGTACACAGAGGTGCATCAATTTAACCTATAATATGAGACAAACCTGAAATGAAACAGCACAATGTGAAAAGACATGCTTTTCAGGTTTCACAGTACTGCAATAAGTACAGCTTTCAGCTAAATCAAAGCAGTAAATCTTGAAGCCAGAAGCAGAAATGAAATAGTGCCATTCTAGCTTAAAGAAATAACTGTATAGATTCTGATAGACAGACCTTAACATACAAAATTTATTTGGTTGCAATACTAAAGTAATTAGAAAATTCTTAAATGTGAGATTGCGAGACCAACTTTCCAACCATACAGTTTTCTGCAGTTGTCTGGGATAAGATGCTATCTAACCTCCTGCTGCTGAGATCAGCTGGCTTTTCAGCACTGAATTCAATGAGAGGAGTTTGATGTCTGCTATGTGCAGAATTGCAGTTGCACATTCTGTGAAGAATTGGCAACTAAAGGTCTTGGAAACAACACTGTGGCATTTGAATTACTGCTTTCTAGTGCCTTCAACCAGTGCCAGTCTTTATAAGGTGAAATAACTGGATTTAAGAAATGAAGTTATAAACTTGTTATTAAAGAGTAAAATCAAAAAATTCCTAAGAAACACCAGTGTCTCAGACTTGAATTCCTTATTTATGTGATATCAGTGATACAGTGCTAAAGCCATCTGGTAATAAAATGACCATTCAGCTCCAAATGAGACAGAAGGCATAATGCATTTTTAAAAGAGACTAAAATGCATTTTCTCAAAGAATGTTCTCTGTCTTCTAATTGAAATTAGACCATAATTTCCCCATTTTGCAATCAGTTAATATAAGCAGCAGTTATGAGTCAGTCAGCTACATAATGTGAGCAGGCATAAGTTCATCCAACTAAATTATTTGAACATGAGACTCTAAGAAGTCAAAGCTCTACAAAACTTCACTCAAGCATATGGCAATGTACACGTAGAAGGACATTAACCTGTTTCCTCCTAATGCCTCGTGAGGGCAATTCTAGCTCTTGTTAAAGTCTTACACATTTTTGCTGACAGCTCTTCAAGTGTTGTGAAGTTTAAAAATACAAATTAATGAGAAAACAGTTCTTTATTCTTGCTTTTATCAATATACAGTACGGTCAGGTCAAATTACTGCCATTCTGAAACACACACTTACTTGGCCTGTGTATGCTTTTCCACTTTTCCTTCCCCCTTCAGATTTTCTAGCATTTTCCATAACAGTAATAGACAAAATGTTCAAGATTGATGTATTGAGTTACATATGCATTTAAATAGCAGGAAGTATCAGACAATTTATAATTTTCTTCCTCTCATCTGTCTATTAAAGCAAGACATATAATAAGTTTAAATTCTTATAGAAGAGCAGTGATGAAATCATTTAGCAGGCCAACAGCACTTAGCTGAGGATCACGTTTGCAGAACAAGACCTGATATGCAAGTGTATTTTAAAATATCTAACACAATATAGAAATATTTCGATATTTCTTTAGCTTGAATATGCTTCCCAAGGCAAAACCAGTGGAGAGGCTATTTAGTTTGGGCCATGATCCCATGTTTTCAAAGCTTTTCTAATGATGCAAGTGTCAACACATAATCTTTTTAAAATCTGACAGAAAAAGCAGCACAGGAATGTTTTCATTTTAAGTTGAATTCCTAATACCAACAGAGTATTGTGGCACCAGGCCCTGGAGCACCATGTGGGATGGCATCCATCACCCCTTGGTAGCTGTGCTGTTGTGGGGACAGGAGCACATAATCAGCCTGAAAAAGAGGAATTGGGAGGAAAGCTCTATGGCAAATGTGCTGCTGGTCTGTGAGAAGGCAGACACAGCTTCTTGATCATGCTCTCAGTAGTGGTACTTTTTGCACCCACTAATATTTGTAATATTTCTGCTATATATTCCCATTATAATTGTTGCTAACTGGAAGAACACAGTGAGGAGGCACCATAAGCTCCTGAGCAAGAAGCTGGACAGAGTGCAGACATCATTGTCACAAAGCTGCATTCAAAATAGAGATATTTTAAGAGTTACTATCTTGGATTTAAGGTCACATTTTATGCTCATCCCATTTGCTAAACTAAAGCCTTCTCTCTGGATCTTAATCTCTCTAATAATATATCCCATCTCTGTGAAAGACAAAGAAAATCTTTTCCTTGCAGCTTTTAAATCCTCTGAAGGAAATTCAGCTCTGTACAAAGGGGTCCAGACTGAAGATACCTTGAATGCTAATAGTACCGGTTGGATTGCTTACTTTCAGTAAACAATCACTTTCAGTATGTTGATATAATATTATTACGCAAAACATGAGCTGAAGATGAAAGAGCAAAGCAGTCCAAAAAACCAATAGCAGAATTGTGAAAAATCTTGGTTAATTTTAAATTAGTATAATGTTTCAGCTTCAGCATTAGTTTTTTCGAAGACTTGGAGAATGACTAAAGAAAAATTTTTCAATCATATGATTCCCATACAGTTTGCTGACTTTTTAAATTATAAGTCTCTCTTTGTCTTTAAGGAGAAAATGACAGTTAAAGTTTGTTTTCGTCAACCAAAATGTGTTTTTCCCCCACAGCATTAACTGCACAGCATCTACAGTACTGACAACACGTTACTTGAATATGCAGCCTTTCAGTGCCAAAAGGAAATGAATTATGTGTTATTAAGAAAATCCCCAAAGTTCTCTTCAGCAATGAGGGAGTACAATCATGGATGCTGTAATTATGCAAATAATCATTTATATTCAATATTGCCCAAGTGCCACTAAGCTATTATATCTGCATGCTTGTAGATATATCTGCAAACATATCTGCATGCAACCCATTCATAATCAGAATATGTATTTGATCAGTTGAAGTGCATTTTTGGAAGGCAAATGCCTTGCTTATTGGTAATGAAATGAAGGCCTCAGAGTAGCTAATCAAGACTTAGCTAGTGGAAAGCTTTTTTTATACATCCATGTGCCCTCAGAACTCCTGATGAACTGTGTGGTCCAGATGATCAGACAGTGTCACACAGCCATTGACTCACACTACTTGTGATTCTTCCCACACGCTTGATTTGCTCCTGTATTAACCCTTCTCACAGCCACAGACCTATGGGAATTGCATCTTCCACTAACATCCTATTGTGAGATAGAAAATGAATGTCTTTTTGCCCTGAAGATGAAATTTTACACTTTACCTTCCATAACATTTGAGAAATGCTTTAGACAACCTTATATTATATACTACGTCCTGGGCTGTGGACATATAATATGTGATTCAGTTGAAAATGAGAATATTTAAATGTACATATTTAAATATAACTGTAACTGTCAAAAAGCTACTTGCCAGAAAAGGGGATATGGCATTTACAAAACCACAAGTGTCTTAAGTAGTGTTGGACAGATGAACA
>JAOTQP010000001.1:74652695-74664642 GCA_026413545.1 Cichladusa arquata
TGATCTTTTTTCTTTTTTTTTTTTTCTTTTTTTTTTTTTTTGGCTTAAAACACAATTCTTCACAGACAAAAATCAAACCAAAAAATGTATAATTTGTGGCTGACATTTCATTAATCTTTTTAGACTGCTGTTTAATATTAGTCCAGTTATTAAAAATTAAAGATAATTTTGACATACAGGCTGGGCTATATCTTCTGATCCTGAAATTTCATGGAGATGTCTAGGTAAAATTATATTAGTTTTATACATTTTCTCAGATACAGTAAAATGCTCAGGGTGTTTTAATAGTATGCTGTATTTTCAATATTATTTTCTTTCATCATGCTGTTTTTCCCAGCATCAGAATTCTGTCTGTTATTGAGGTTGAGTTTTTTCACTATATAGAAATTCATTTCCATCTTCTGTATTACTGTCCTCACCTATTTTCCTTTTTGGCATATAGTTTGTAGTTTGCAATCTCAGACTGTCTTCAAGAACAAAGTTTCAAATGGAGATGAATTTTAGCCAAAGATTAATTGCAATAAAGTATTGTTTCTTACCTTCTTTAAAACATTTGGAAATAATAGCGATGGTATTGGAATGGACCCAGGGCAAGAAGAAATACAGAAGTCTCCACCCACCTTGAAAGAAACTGTGGATACAACAGGACAAATAAAACATACATATGAAAAAAAAATAATGATAAATGTTTTTTCCTGTTTTAATCACATGTAATAAATTTGCAGTCATTTCCTTATCCTAAAAGTCCTTGAAATTAAGTTTTATTGCAGAAAAGAAGAGGGAAAATTACTTACCTTAGCTCCTTTCCGTAGTACTCAGCTGCATTTTCTTTAATTTTCTAATATGTAAGGCTTATTCCAATCTCTGCAGCTGTTAGTCTAATTGGATGATTTCCTGTTTGAAATGCAGAATAATTTAAAGTGACTAGCAGTTGTTCAGGGAACCTCCCTTTCTAGGACATAACTTAATCTGACATATTCAACACTCATCAGAGATTCAACATCTTTTCAAACTGATTACTGCTTCCTCCATCACACTCCAAGTTCCTTGACTTCCATTAAAGTGCTCCAATTTAGAGTCTGATTATTCAAATGAAACTAAGAGGAAAAATCAGTCTTTTTTTTTTTTTTCTTTTTTCTATGTGGTTCCTCAAAATGTACACTGTATTCAGTCCTCTGTAATCTTTGCTAGATATCTCATCTTCTGTGATGCAACAGCCAGCTCTGTGTTGAGGGTTTTATCCTTGCTGAGATTAAGAACAGTGATGTTCTTAAAGTGGGAGAAATCTTGATGTGGGGGAAATTTATGTGGCTGATATCCACCAGAATTTATCAACACAGTTTAATTTTTATCAACAAAGTTTAACCACCAAAGTTTAATTTTTTATAAAAAAGGAACAACAACTTCTCTTGAGTCAAGAACTTCATTAAGACATAAGTTTTGTGAGAGATGAAAATAATAGAGAAATGTTATTTCTTTACACAGCCTTGAAACATAAAACTTTGAGTCTGATTTGCCAGACCCAAAACTTCACGTGAGTCAGGTCACCGTGGAATCTGAAAATGTTCACTGTGTGAGAGAGACTATTCCCTTTACTCAGGCACATGTTCCTCCAAGGAACCTAATTATATCAGCCCCTTGACAAAATGCTGCTTACCTTCTGACTTGTTTGCTTGTTTTAGTTTATTTTTGTTTGGTTTTTGTATTTGGCTGCTTTATTCTTTTGCTATTGTACATGCCTATGGAATTCTCCTCTTGGTAGGGTAGAGACATAATCTTGCTCTAGATCCCCTTGAAAATAGGAAAATTTTTCTCAAGTAGTTGTTCATTAGTGTTAAGGAAGTCACTTGGCTTAAGAACGATACCTGCAGAATAAGATTTTAATGATATGTAAAGGAAAAAAAAAATTGCAAACAGACTACGTAATAAATTACAAAAAAGGAAGTGAGGTTTCTTCTGTGTGGAAGAATCTGGGAGGCATTTACTGAACAATAATGGGAACAGTTCGCTGGAGGTTTCATCTGTAAAATTTCATGCTTTGCAAGAATGTCTGCGACATGGGCAGCTCATAAAATGACTGGAGGACAGAAGAGATAAATAAGATTTCGTAAGATGTACACTGAGTCCATGGATATCACTTGAACTCAAACAAATACCACACATTAAAAAATCAAAATAAATAAATGCATTCTAATGCAATGCTTGCACCTGTGCTCATGGAGAAGGAGCCCAAAACACCTCTCCAAGGACAATTTTCTAGCTGGTAATGTTTTCTGGCTGTCAACTTGGCAGACTTATGATTAAAAGTGGCAATCTTTTCTTGTTTCAAGCTGCCATTCTCTTTTTACCTTACATTGCTATGAGCCAAGGTTCTCCTCAGAGGTAGCAATGAAAAAGGAGTTCAAAAGATGAAAATAAAAGCTGCCTGGGGTATAAAATATGGAGGGTGATTTTCCTCTTTATTCCTGAGGAGTAGAACATGTTTCAACTGTTGGCCATCAGTGGACAAGTATATATGCAATCATACACATATTTTCTAATTATTTTTATGCATTTCTTTCTTACTACAATGACTACATTTTACCAGGTCAAAGCTAAAAAACTCACAAAAACCCCAAACCCCTTTTGCTGATGCTCAAGCAGAGTGTTTACCTGAAAAACGCACAGGCAGAGGATGTGCAGAAATCTCATTGTTTTGTGGTTATCTTGGGCAGTCAAACTTTATTATTTAGGCTCAAAACTGTTTTCCATTTTTCTTATTTTCTTTATGAATTTAATTGTGGCATCATACATGGTGAAAGTGCAATATTGGGGCTTGGATTAAAATGCATCAATGTAGATATGAAGCAGTGTACTAAGTACTTTCAGGCTCCTGTGAAGGGGAGTACTCTGCTATTCCAAGAGGAGAAGCACATGGCTGTGCCTGTGTTAGCACACAGTGACAGACCAGTTGGAATGCACCTCCTGTAAGGGAAACAATTGGCAGGGAAGTTCTAGAGTATGTTTTATTGTTTGTTTGGGCTTTTTGTTTTGGTTTTTTTTTTCTTTACTTCAGGCTAGTTTTACTTTGGCCTGATGGATTGAGTGACCATGGGTTGATAGAGTGCACCAGCATTCTCCAGGAGCTTCTCCTCCAGTTTAGTTTCATCTAAGATGGTACATTTCAAGATCTCCAAAGACCACTCCTTGAGAATCCAGAGTAGAGCATGAATCTCACTTTGGAAGCACACTGCTGACCCAGGCTATTTAGAGCTAGTGTGTTAGTCCAGTGTTTTACATGATAGCAATAATGCACTGATACTGAGACCTCCATATAATATTTCAGGCCTGTTCTCATGAAACAAATCAATTTTCTTTGATACTCTGCTATATTCTCTCTTCACCACATTCAAAATTAAGGAAGTGTCAAATGAACTGGACTGATATCCTTATTGATGACTGGGACTAGTATTTTGGCTTTCTATTTCTGGAAAGAATACAAATGGCATTTTCTTAGGAAAGATTCTATAAAAGAATTGGCTTTTTAACATTTTCATCAGTTTCTTTTGAACCTCATAATTTTTTATGAAGCATATTACAGATGTGGTTGTGCATGGAAAGATTAGTCACAAGACATTTACAGCTAGTTAATTAACACTGCTCTACAGAGTTTTTATTTAGTAAAATTAGAGGGCATTGCCTTAGTCTGTTTAAAGGATCTATTATCTTGCAGCCAGCGTCCAATAATTTGTCTTACATAAGCAGCTAAAGTGAGTTGGGATCTCAATATAGCAGTTTGACAGAAGTGTTAAATTTAGGTATCATCTAAACTCACTGGAAATGGTGATTGTTTTTCCCAAGAACGCAGTCCAAAAGTGAACAAAAATGAAAGGGGAAAATTTCCAGCAGGCCTTCTTGGCTCAAATCATAACAACTATGTTAATCAGAGCTTTGTTTCGCACTGCCTGCAATTGCCTTTCAACAGTCAGTACAAAAGTTAGCAAAGCATAAGCATTCATGTGACAAGAATAACTCCCCTAGGAGTAGGAGCTGAAGCTGACCTTCTGAGGAGAGGACATTGCACAAACTGCAAATATAAGTACTTGGGGAAGGCTTGTAGCATGGTAATTTTTGTAAAAGACTAGAGGTATTTGTGTCTAGTTCTCATGGAGGAGTACTTCATTTGTTTCTGTGCACCATGAAGTCTGAAGTGAAGAAAGAAGGAAAATATCAGTTATCAGATGACTGACGTATTTTTGTGTGAACACTTTCTTAGATACCATTTTGGTAATTTTTTCCTTTAAGTCTTTGAAGCTCCTTGGTATTACCAGAAATCCCTCACCTTAGAGATTGCTGGCCTCACTATTTTGAGGCCACACAAATTGATCAGAGCAGAGACACAAATAAGTCCCACAAACAAGTATCCCACAAAAGACTGGGGGGCAGAGGCTTAGAGTGTTGAGGAATGTTTTGGCTGGGTTCCTTTCTTGTCTCTAAGCTATTGAGTGGGTTTCATAATAAGCTGAGAAAATACTATTTTTTATAATATCATAAATATAATAAAAGGCACTTGCCCTGCCAAATGCAGATGAGAACAGCACTGATCTTGAATTGGCTGCTGTCAATAAACTTGTGCATGCCTATAACAAGGCATGCTTCTGTACTGTGATGGACCTTAGTGCTTGAAATGAAAATTTAAAATCCATAGCAAATAAAGCTAAAAGAACCTGCGAGATAATAAAAATAACATGCTCAGAGATGTTTGAATAAATAAAGAAAAAAAAAAGAAAGTGCAAGATAATAAAAATAACCTACTCAGGGACATTTTAATAACATTTTAAAAGGCATAGATAGCAAGCTAAACAAAAATGAGACATATTGTCTGCAATGAGGTAATTATGTTTTAACAGATGAGGTGGGAATTCCTATACTGAATATGATGGAAATATTCCAAGTTCCCATAATAAATTTCCTCCTCCTTTTGTGTGTGTAGTTGTTTCAGGCAGAAACTTTTCCGGAATGAAGAGATGGGCGCTCAATCTAAAGCAAGTAAAATAACAGATAAGTAAGAAAATCTACAATCAGAAATACAGGTTTTCAAAAGGAAAGGTGGTAGAAGTAGAAAAGCTGAACAAAGGAAGGCAAAAGAGGACAGGTGTTCTGGGTGGAATAGACAGCAACGTTTTACCAATTAAAACAGATTTCAAAGTTAGAAAAAAATTCTGGTGGAAAACCTCAAGTGCCTTATTAATTGCTACTCAAGGAAAGAGCCCATCTTCACTTCACCAAAAACTGTGTGGCATTTATAAAGTATGCAATTTCTGCACTTCATACACAGAGTAATGTCAAATGTATGTAGTGTCTTGTTGACACTACATTTAAGCCTTTACTGCTTAAATGGCTATTCTTAGGTGAAAAATAGTCCCTGAAGATCACCTCTGCAAGAAGGATGATCTCTTGTGCCTGAAACATATTAAAGACAAAACTGAAGAGCAGGAAGATGCTTACAGCAATTAGAGTTCAAGAGCACTTCTGACAACCAGCTTTCTCTGAGCTACTTTCCCAAACAGTACAATAAACTTTTAAATTAGCAGAAATTAAAATATTTGGCAAACTTTTCCTATTTCTTATAAGTAATCCAATTTTTTTTCCTTTTTCTGACTAAGGCACTGGGAAATTATACCAATAATGTCTTTTTAAAAAGCAAAATTAAAGGTGTTAAAACCTCTAAATCAAACTACACATTTATTAATTTACTTAAAGTTTGAAATCTTCTTACAAACTTATTGCCTTTGACTACAGGTTTTTTTACCCTAACAAACTCATCTGAGTTTGTCATTTGCAGACTTCCACTAAAAATGTGCCCCTTAGACTTTCCCTGAAGGCACTACTGAATGTTCCCATAACAATTTGCAACAGCAGGATCTTCTTGTGGCTTCTGTTTTTGATATTGAGCTTAAACTGCATTATTACCTAGTAAATGGAGCTATTGTTAGAAATTACTGGAATATGACAGCTCTTGTGACAATTTCTGAGACTAAAATGCAGTTGTTCAACTTCAGAGAGAGAGAGAAAATTCTTGTTTTTCTGGAAAAAAATGATTGGTGAAAAAAGGTTTGTTTTTGTTTAAAATTTTCATTCTGACCTCTCTCTGTGTTTTCAGCAGTGATCAGAGAGTCTCCTGGAAAGGCATAAACCTTTCTTTGGCTAACATCATCAAAACCTGTGTGTCTAAGAAAAGGTTGTCTTTGTATCCTTTCTTTTTGACACTCAGAGGAAAAAAAACATTCTTTAGCAAAAACATTGCTGCAACTCTTTCACAGTTTACTATTCTTCTGTGGGAAAGCAGCACCTTCAAAACTTTATAAAAATTTATCTTCAAAAAAGGATTACTTGCCAATAGTATTTTCATTTAGTAAAATCCAATTAAAAAATACCAAGATAAAGATTTGTATTGCACATTCTGTTGATCCCTGGGTGCCTGTTGGGGCTAAAAGGAAGCAAGGTATACTGAAGGAAAAATATACTAAATGATTAGCATGAGGAATGTCTCAGCACACCCAGAAGGCAATCTTTCTAGGACAAATTTTCCCCTGAAAAAAATCCAGGAAATTAATTCTTTACATTATTCTCAAGAGATTAGGGTTTACTTGGAACAGGGAGCATCCCTGCAAACTCTTTACTAGTCAATGGATTTAGGCTCCAGTGTGATCATAGAATAAATCTGTCTTTAGGTCTTGTGGTATGAGATCAAAAGAAAATCCCATGAAGCAAAGTAAGAAGCCAATTTAAACTCATTCTGTATGGTCAGTTTTGCTCAAAAGATGCTGCTGTGCTGACTTTGAAGTCTCAGGCTTTCTCCTGGAATAAGTTTCAATGCATTATCTCTTCTCCTACATGCCTGAAAATAAAAGGGCTTAAACACTGTATTGTATGCTTCAGTGCTTATTTGAAGAAATGCCAGCAAGCCTTCCTTCCTGCCCTTCCCTGCCCTCAGTCTGGATAAAATTTGTATTTTGAGTTATCTGGTAGCATACAGATGCAATATCAATGAGTATTGAAACATGGAAAAAAGGGATAAAATTAACTATTCTTGCTATGGGCTCAGGATTTTGCAAACAGAACTAAGCAAACGCCTTTTTATGATGTTAGGGGACTATAGGTAATGATTCTGCATTGTTAGTTCTTTTTATATTGCATCTTGGTTTTTATTCATGAATCTTGTGACTTGTCTCATTTGCTTGTTAATGAAAGCTAGTATTAGAATTTTTCTAGCCTAGTGATGTATTTTTTTATTAGTTCTGCAGTGTCTTGACTAAAATAGGGTGCTGTGTATGCCTCCACCATAGTGTAAAAAGAGACAGGTAATGAGAAATGGCCAGCAAATGAAGAAAGAGGAATAAGCACTGCTGCCAAGCTGACTTCACAAAACAAAAATTTCTCTCTTTTGAAAACTGACTAAGGAGAAAAGTGGTGAGTGTTACAGCTGGGGTTGTCAGAGAAAAACCACTTCAGAAAGTAAAACATACTGCAGAGATAAGGCTTTTTTTTTTCTAACTCATCAGAAAGGAGTTCCAAAAAGAAAATACAGACCTCACCAAATAAATAGTAAAAAAGAGAGAGAACCATCTGTTGTATCCCTTTCCCCCCCATCCAGGGGGAAAGGAAGACCTTTGTAATCTGAGTCAGAAACCGACAAATAGGAGACCTATGGAAGGGGCTTTAATTCCTACTGCAGCTTGGAGAATTTGGAACAGGATGGGAAGAGAAGAACTAAAGGTAAAGGGAGAGCCATGAAAAAGTAATGGAACAAAAGAATTTCAGGATTATTTTAGTTCCTCTTTACAGATATTTCAAGATGCTATTTATAGAGAGCAGTATTTGCAAAGCAATATCAAAAAGCATATATTATGAGATGCACCCATTGATGCAAATTTCACTGGAAAACCTGTAATTTTGCTGAAAAATAGATATAACTGTGGGTCTATCTGTTTAGAGTGAACTAATGCCATCAAAGGGTGGATTTCTGCTGAGAAAACACATTTCTTGAAAGATCAGAAGACCATTTGAAGATGTAGTAATTATTATGCCATTGTCTTGAACATTCTTTAAAGATTAGAATAATACATATTTTCTGGAAGTGGTAATCACAAAAAGGGTAATATTACTGAAGTGTGAAACAATGAATCTTTGAGCACTGCTATGTGACCGTAACCTCCATTTCACCTTGAGGCTTCCGTAGATGAAATTTCAGAGCATAATGAGATTAAATATTTTTCTTGAAGAACTTTCAGCTTATGTCCAACAAGTACAACCAGGTCCTACAGGGCAACCTGGTTTGAAGCTAATGGAACTCTGCAAGGATGCTGAGGTCACTCCTCACCAAGCCTCTGGGAGAAACTCAGCCACTCAGCCTGTGTCAGGTCTGACAACAGGAGTGATGACAGCAGACAAAGCGACCCTGAGGCAAAGTCTGAATCAAAATCAGGTCGCATGTAAAGGAATCATTGGGGTTGCACTTTTTGCATCAGCTGGGAATCTGGTCCTGAGGGAAAGAAGGTTAGTGGCAGATGGCAGAGGTTCTGTGCATAGACTTTAGAAGGGCAGCAAAGCCACATAGCAATGATGAAGATCTTTGGAGTCAGATTGAGTAAAAGTGAAATACTGGATCTTGATTTGGCACACTTTTCATTCGCCTCTTCATTCCCTTCTTGTACAAACCTTTTATTTATTTTATATAGTTTTGCATTTTTACTCCAAGATCCATTTAAATGTAAGTACTTAGACTGATGTCAAAAAATGTGTTATCCTTTACATTGAGCTCAATTAATATGTAAAGTCCTTCATATGGTACTGCTAAAACAGCTGAAGAAAAAATAGAGTCTGCTGCAGTGGACTTCATAAATGACAGCTCTGCAATGTGGTCAAAATCTGTGATAAGTATTTGAAAATGAAGGTTAAAAAGTGGTAAAGAGCATCTTCTTTTTCTTCCAGGGTAAAGTAAATGAACATCATATTTCCACCCTTACAAAGTATTAAACTAATAGTATTCAATTAAATCAAATCCTCTTGAACCATAGATGGCTAATTGACAGGACTCATGATCAACCAACTACCTGCTATTACAGATCTGCATAGCTTGGTCTAAAATCTAACCTTGAATAGTGTGCTATGAAAAAAAAAAAATACAGTATTTCAAATTGTATCCAGTAGGAAGATAGCAAGGACACTGGCAAGGGCATGGAGCCTGGCAGAGCTGGGGAATCCTGTAGGCGGAACACATCAGCAATGACACTGAGAAGCTTCTTGACAAAAAGCCCACACCAGCTAACTAAAGAGGTGAATGCAGTTGAAACCAAAATCCTTTTCCATCAGATGTTTGCCCTGAAGAATAAAAATAAAAATATTGCAGCAAAGCAATTTGAGTCTTGTATGGCATCCCTTTCTTGTGAAGGGTTTTTAGATTCAGTCAGCAGTAATAAATTTATCATAATCAACAATATCTATTTAATGATGAGGTTAAGGTTGCTATCAGAGGCACCTGTAAAAGTGGTTTTGGTGTTCTTAAAACTACATCCAGGTAGAACAATGGCCACTTTCTCTTCTGGGGTATGCTGTATGTGAGGTCTGAAGCACATGAAAAGAATAGGAACAGAACTTTGCAGGCACCACATGATGCCTTTGTCAAGAGCTCACTATATGCAATCATACAACGGGAAATCAAGGCCTGAAAGAAAAAATGTCGATCTGCCTCAGGAAAAGCTATGGTACCAAAAATCCCATTGTGAACACTGGAAGCCAGGACAGAATTACAATTAACAACCAAAAAACTGTCAGGTAAGATCTTCCTTTTTTTTCACATTTTTCCTCCCTCATATTAAGTCTTTATCTTTCCCTTGTGAAATTTAAACTTTAAAGACTCTTGCTTAGAGTCTGCTTCCCACACTAATTACAGACACTAAGCATCTGTCAGAATGTCCTCTGGTTATCACTGGAATTTAAACTACCATCGTTCCTCACAGAATAGTAGTTAAATCTTAGTGTTTTAAGTCTATATCCCCTTGTACTTAGTATGCAGTGAAGCAGTAGATACATCTGAAATATGCAGCTGAGTTCTAACACACTCTCATAATGCAGATGAAGCAATCATTCACAGGTCTTTTCAAATGAAATACCTGGATCTCTCTATTCATACATGTAACTTATAATTACTATTTGCCTGAGTATTGTCCACACAATACAAAGTCCTCTGCAGCTTCTGATTTAACTGAAAGAGAAATACCAGATCTCCATTCAGCACTGCAACTTCATTCTTCGCATCTGTTTGATAGTCTCTGAAAGTTGTTTGCTTTCCTTTTGGAACTGCATAGTGATTAAAGAAAGCCAATTTGCTCAGAAAACTCACTGGTTTGTCTTTCTGATATCTCTGCAAATTTTATTCTGCTTTTAGAACTGCAATTCTCAAAATATTCAATCTTGGCTTTTCTGTTTTATTCAGATAGGGAAACAATCAGAGCTCTATTAATTTGCTCAGTTCCAATTCTATTCCTTGGAGTTTATCTGCTTTACCTGAGAAGGCAATCTTTCAAAATAAATGTTCCTAGCTACCAGCCTATCAGGAATTAGACACTGTATTTTGGACTTACTGTTCAGTTCTCCAGGTTCCCTCACTCCCAGCTTGACTCATTATCTCTGCCCTAAGCTCATTCAGGTCCTGCCATCTCACCAGCTCTTTCTAGTACACTTTTATGAAATGTGATCTCTTCATTTTATTTTGTGTGGGAGCTTGGCTATTACAGTGATCATACTGGTTTTTGCTTTCTGCAAGACATATATTTTGAGTAAAATAATTTGAACAAAGTAATTTTGTGGGGGGTGAAAAAATATTTCCAAAAAACAAGTCCCCTCACTGTATCCCCAAATTTCTATCTTAAAGGAGCCTTTTCATCTTAGCTACGCAGGCTCTCATGCAAAATGAAACTTAGGTATCCTACGTCAGATTTCAAAATTTTCAAACCTGAATACAAAATCAAGATTTCCCCAATCAGTCATTGAGTTGATACCTTATCCTGGCACCATCTTGGCCTGTATTAATATTGCACTTTTTAGCATTCCTGTCTTTCACAATATACTGGAATATTCTTAAAATGGGTAAGGCTGTCCTATCTCAGTTAAACCCTCTGCAAAAGCAGCAAAACAACAACAACAGGCATTTTTCTTTTTACCCAGCTAGAGGAACCTGACTGCGACTGTTTCTGCTCAAGGATGCCCATCTGCCCCCGAGAGGTCCATCCCAGGTGGAATTGGGGTCCCCATTCTGCTGTCCCCCAGCCCTGGGGAGCCCTGCCCATGCTGTGTGCTCAGGCACAGCCCTGCGCTCCCGGCACCTGCTCTGCTCGGCGAGGGGCAGCTTGTTTGTCAGAGGGCACTGCTTCTAGCAATTAACTCCTTTACTTAAGCCCTGGGTGGTGATCCCCAATTACATCCTGCTCTTCACAGCCCTTTCTGGAGCCATCAGAAAGATGATGAGTTAATTAAAAATTACTTAAAGTAGTTTTGAAAGTTACTTAATCTCCTCAACAATGACCTGCATTTGAAAGCTCCTGAACTTTGCACTGATTAATTTTATAGCCACTCAAAAGTGGCTCTTATGAAATGAGAAATAATGCATCACAGTAACTTCCTGCAGCTAAGTTTGACAATGTATTGCCTAGCTATATTCTGACTATATTATACAGTTGTAGGTGTAATTGCACTTTGCTGTTCCTGTTTCCTGCTTTTTACAGCCAGAGCTGCTTTTTTCAGGGTTGGCCTTTGGATAATGAATGACAATAATATCTGTGAAAGAATCCTAGCCTACACAGTAAAGCCCACGTTAGATTTGTTTCCATTTATATACATTTAAAATTATTCCTATTATTTCAGCTGTAAATGGGTAAAAAAAAAAAAAAAAAAAAAAAAGGAAAAA
>JAOTQP010000001.1:74667818-74699204 GCA_026413545.1 Cichladusa arquata
CCACCTGCTAGAGGCAAGGATGCTTTGTACTAGACCAAGTTGCTCAGGTCCCTGTCCAGTTTGGCCTTGAATACTTCCAGGGATGGCACAAATTTCCTGGGTAACCTGTTCCTGTGCCTCACCATCCTCACAGTGAAGAACTTCTTCCCAATATCTAATCTTGCTCTACCAGATTCTCATTTAAAAACAGTATTCCTTGACCTATAACTGCATTCCCTGATAAAGAGTCCCTTACTGTCCTCCTGTAGGCCCTCGTTGTGCAGAAAATGGTGTAGAAATTCTTGCCAGAAGGTACTGAGGAGCTTAAAACCCTTGAGCTTTGGTTGAAAAAAAGGGGTTGGATAAATGCATGGGGCGTGGTTCCATTTGTGCCTACTGAAGTGGGTGAGCCAGGTGCAGTCTCCAGCTCAGGTGCTGCCAGACACAGGGTCTGGAGAGCACCAGTGGCCTCAAGAGCCCTTCCTGGCCTCCTGCTGACTCTGCCCTCTGCCCAGGACCCCACAGCTGCTCCTGCAGGATGTGAGGGGCTGCTCAGAAAAGCCACATAGGGATGGTCTCCAGATTCCTCCCACCCATGGGACCTCACCTGAGCCAAGCCCAGCTTGGCCTTGACCAAGCTCTATCCCCAGGGTCAGTGCTGGGGGCTGGGGCTGCCCTGGCTGTCCTGGATACCCTGGTCCCTTTCTGGGGCTGTGGGGCCAACCCTGACTGCCAAGCCCTGCCCTGTGTCCTCAGGAGAGCAGCCCTGACAAGAGCTTCCAGAGACTCCTTTAATTGTTCCCAGATACTTTAGTGTGACACGACGAAAAGAAGGGGATGGTGACACTTGTGCCTTCACAGCAAGAACATACATTTTTCAAGCAATAAGTTAATGGACTTTCCATGAGTGGTGGGTCAGTGGATTTACAGTCAGATTGATTGCCTCATCATTTCAACAAGAAACTATCAAGGTGTGATGGAAAATCTTTTCTTTAAAGAGCTTAACACAGAACTGATCATAATTTACAAAGAGACAGGACTCAAGTTAAATTTTCAAGGAATAAGCTGCTTATAAATATCCTCAGAGTTTATTCTAACATTGACAAACTGAAAAAATAATAGCAAAATAAAAATATTTCCAGCATCATATGCATAAAATAATAGAAAAACAGAAATCATGTTGGTCAGCTTCTGTTCAGATGGCACAAATCAGAAAGGGTGCACTGGCTTTCATTTCTCTGAACCTGCTGCAGGAAAATCTCCTGCAGAAATATTCCACAGAATAAGGCAGGCATCACAAGGATTATGTGAGCAAAAGAGGACTCCAAGGCCATAGCCATAGACAGAAGTGTAGTACAAAAATATTGCATTACAAGACACAAGGTCATAACAATAATTAAAGTGTTGATAGAAAATTGGCTCAGACAACCATGTTGTAACATACTGATTTTTTCTTCAGCAAATCCATATAGCCAGGCTACCAGATTATCAAGTATCTTATGAAAGTTCACTTCAGTAGAAAAAAAAGTGTTATCTTGCCTTATACTGGTATAGGAATTGACATGATTTGCAGATTATGATCTGACCCAGAGGGGAGACAGGAAAATATTATAGGCAAAGAGCAAAATACATTGTGGTCGTTGTTGCTCAGTAACTGAGAAAAAAAAAAAAAAAAACAAACTAAAAGGGTAGAAAATAAAAAAAATAGGGAAAAAAACCTCTTAAAATACTGCAAACTTGCCAAAATTATTTGGGAGCCTGGAAAATGACCTGAGATTAGAGTACTGTCTCTGATGATTTCTAATAATAATTAGTATTTCTCTAAGTGTTAGGACTAATGAAACTTGGAACCTGGTATTCTCTCTCTTTTCTGTGATCTTAGACATTATAAAGGCTTAGTATCTGAAGGATCTTTCCTCTACCCAACACTCCTTTGAATCTTTAGATCTTTGAGACCTCTACTTCTTCAAATTTTGGCCAAATCAGAAGAAAAAAAGAAATAAATTGAATTATCAAGAAAGAATCATACCTGAGGAGGCCTAAGGAAGAAAAGATGGTGGTAGAATGGCGCTCACAGTCTCTCTGCATCTCCTTATAAGCTCATGCTTAATAAACAAAGACATTGTGAACTTTCTGCTTTTAGCAGGGGGGATTGCCATGTGTTAAATACACTTTCTGTAAGATAACACAAGGATTTTACAGCATGAGTATAATGATATTGTTTGTCCTCAAGATGACCAGATAAATGGAATTCAAATCTCTTATATGCTTGACCTGATGGATGGGTGGGAATTACTGACCTGGCCTCTTGGTGTCAAGGGCCAGTACTAGAAATGAGCACAGTAATGCTCAGAACTGGAGAATATTCAGCATATGCAACAGCCACAGCACAGGAGGGAAGCAGTTTGTGGGCAGTGAATACAATTTTATCGATGAAGGTTTGCTACCTCAGGGTGTCTTATAGGGCAGAACCATCAATGAATACAAGAAAGCTGTGTTCTGTGTGTTGAAGGGAATTTGCATTTGAGAAATTTGCTACTCTACTAACTGTAAACTCCTCCTACATTTTGAAGAAGGGAACTTTCTCCTATTGCTATCTGATATTGTCAGCATTGTATATAGAATATAAAAGCTTAATATGTGTGCGGCCCAACTGAATTTGATTAAGATTATAAACATGTTAAAGTTGTTTTTTTTTAACAAAAGATGTTTAAAATTACCTATTTGTGATCTTGCACTGATTTATAACATTTTAAAGGAATAAAACCTATCTTGAGACAAAGTCACACTCCTTGCAATACGACAGAAAACCTTAAGTATCCCTAAATTCTTCAGCATTCAGAATCAAGGGAAGTAAGCTTTGTTGCTAGGAGACTGTGACTAGAAGAAGAGATTGCTTTGTTTTAAAGATTAGAATCTGTAAGCCAAACACTTAGCAGATAAAATAGCTATATATAAGAGCTCAGTGTAGACCAGGTGAAGTATGAGGCAAGTACTAGAAAGCTTATGAGAAGCGCAAATCTTCGAATACTCTTCAGCTATCATGACATAATGGCCTGATAAAAGAAGCTCATTATTTGCCTGCTAATAATTAGGATGAAATTTCAGCTGAGATATGAATTAAAGAATAGATATTGATGAATCTGTCAAGAAGAGACTGTGATTTAACTTACTTTTGGTATTTACATGGTACTAATTTGTAGGTCTCTGAAATTTTTTTAAATGAATAACAATAAAACATGTTGCATCTATAGAGAAAGCAAGCTTGTTGCAGAGAAAAGAGGGAATTATTCTTAAAGTTATCTCAAATTTGCCAAGGACCTTCCAATAAAGAAAAGATGTTAGAAAAATTTTAAGTTTTTCCTGCCTACAATCCAACACAAACAGCTTTACATAGTTTTCACTTTGTAGAAATTAAACCTAAAAGTAATAGCTGTAATTTAAAATATTAAAACTTAATTGAGAAGTAATAATGTATTTAACTTTGTCTTGAAAAAAACAAGCTCAAAGCTTTTGAGGGCTTTTTTTGGGTGGAAAAAGGTGTTATTTTAGGTAAAATATCTCACTTCTTCTACATCAGTGTGATTCAATCAATGCAGAGATATTAACTATAGAATAATTAAAATACCCAATATCCTTATTTTGGTAGCTGTGACACGTCTCTTGCTGGTGTCCACATTGCATTGTGGCAGGAAATTTTAGATATCCAGGCCCACAGAATATGTGTGGGAATAGTATACGTAATGCCTGTATATAGGCAGATGTAATTAATTATTTCTAAAGTTGAAATATTTGGAATAATTAAAATATTATCAAAATAATTTGATGTAAAGTTGTGTTTAAAAATTGCGTTGTTCCTGAAATGTTAGAACAAATATTTTGCTTAATTGTAATTAGGTGGCATTTTCTCACTCCTGCTTCACCCTCAGTTTCCATCTGACATTTCGAGTATTTCACTGGACGATATTACAGAGGTGTTTGTTCTAAAGATACCATCAGTGAACTTGTTCATGTATGAAAACACTCCTGGGAGAGCCAAATAAGCCCTCAGTGTGGCATATGACTTCCCTCGTGCAGTCAGTCCTCCACAGGCATCAGGGTGGTTACTCATGTTTTCTGGTGGGTGGACACCCTTCTGCAGTTTCTTCTTCCGTGCCGAGCCAGCCTGCTCAACACATCAGCCTCACAGCCACGCTGGGGCCCCCTCAGCTGAGAGGCACTGAGAGATTTTAACTTTGCAATGTCAAGCCCTTGTTCACAGATGATTTTCTAGCACCACATGGTACTTTGGTAGCTCATTTTCAGTTGTGCTGCTGTACAAGGTGAAATCTGTCTTTGATTTGTTGTACTTACATACCCCTCTACCTTTTGGAAAACACTTTGAAGTTCCCATTAGGTTCAACAATGGAGATAATTTAAGCCTAGTGGGATTTATGGTTAGTATTCTTTAATCACTTCCTATCCTTTGGGATTATTTTTCAAATGTTACTCATAGAGAAATATTAGAATTTTGAAAGCACCAAAACTAACAAAAATTTAAATTCTCTGCATTACTGAAAATCAGAGATTTAAGTGTCCAAATTTATTCTCTAGCCACTGGTGAGCTAAAGCATTCTATGATATCCTCAACCTTCTGCTTTCCAAAAGTGTTCATCAACATTCTCAGCAAATTTTCCAGAGTCCAAGATCACTCAGGTTTTTTTTCTTAATGGTAATTTACACATACCTTCTTTATGACGGCAACAGCACCTAACAGCAAAGTGTAGTACCTGCATTCTCGAGGAGGATGAAATGACTGAAAAATATTTTTTTTTGCTTTAAGGTGTGGTTCTAGTTGATGCAGTTGGCAAAATGGGATGAGCATTACAAAATATGTTTTGCCACTGAGATATCATGGCAACTTGCATATAAATGTGCCACTAAAGAAAATCTGTGTTACTATCAACAAAAAAACCCCTAAAACAAAAACAAAAAAACAAACAAACAAAAACAAAAAAAAAAAAAAAAAAAACAAAACAAAAAAAACCACTGCAGTCTGGGTCAGGAAAATAATTTATTAAAGGCAATTTAGTGGTTTATTTATTAAAAAATTGAACTGTTCTACAGTGAAACGTGATTTGTCTAGAAAATGAGAGAAGACCTTACCTTAGGAACATGTGGTCCATACAGGCTCAGAAAAAGGAAACAACTGTAAAAATTACATAGTTATCCTTAATTTATATGCAGAAAATAAAGCACAAAGTGGCAGGGATCATTCAAACAGTTGTGGTTATCCACAGTGGAGGTATTCACCTCTAAGCCAATGACTTCAGGGTCTCTTTTAAATCAGGATAGAAAAGCAGGCACTTCCTAGCTTTAATTCTATTCAACATCAACCAAGTGTTGAAAGATCATATAAATCACACACAATTTTTTTTCCCTCTCCACTGACAATAAAGGCAACTGAATTTTATCTCTAACATCTCTTCTTCTTCACAGCTAGGTTTGGTCCAATTAATTGCATCTGTATGAGTAAAGTTGCCTAATAAAGCTATGACAGACTTGAAGATTGAGTCAACCTTGCTGGAAATCCTTATCAGCTCCCTGTCAAACCCATCTTTTTCTTTGCAAATGATCCTTGATCATTTGAAAGGCAAATTTGGATGCAATGTGTGAATTCCTGTGAATTTTGTCTTTCACAAACTCATTTAAAGATTCTGAGAAAATTTTGCTGATATCTTAGGAAAGCTTACAGAGACTACAATTTAGTTTTGTTCTTTATCAGCAGGTAGCTACCAAAAGAAAGATCATTCTTCCTAAGAAGAACAAAAAGCTTTTTCAGATTCATTATGTTTGGTAGAGTTATTTCATGCTCTCTGCTCAAGGTTGTTGGGCACTTAAAATGAGTGCATACCACACATCCAGACTACAACGTGTTTTTCAGAAATTGCAGCTATAGAGCTGCAATACAATTTGTCTTTAAAGGTGTTTACCTGAGATAACATGTCAAACTCAATTGTTAACATACAAGGCAAAATTTCCTGTCATTTTCATTGTTCATTGACTTTTGTGAGGACTGTAGCATTTTGGCAAAGAATGAGGGCCATTGACCTGTGCAGACCTCTACCAAGAGTGGGTTTTGGGTCTCAGTAAAGTATAACACTCATAAGAAATCTTTCTGTCTCAGCCATGAAAGCATTATGCTGTGATCAGAGCATAAAGCCAGCCTGTGACAGACAAGCCAGTCTCAGACTCTTAGTGTTACTGTCATACATGCATTTTAGAGTCCGTAGAAGGACAAGTGCAATAGCAAGAATAGCAACCGAGCTTGTGCAATTTTGGTTGTTTTAGCTTTCCAAAAACCTGATTTAGAGTCCACCACACAATTAGATATCTTCAGTTAGTCCAGTTAGAATGAACTTAAAGAGTCCACTAATTCTCTTCAGTCAGTTTCAGGGAGAAATTTTGCCAGAGCAATTGCCAATCTGTAGGAATGAATTTTCCTTCATTGCCTGCAATGAACCATTATGTCAAGAAGGTTCTGTCAGGTAGACTGAAATAATTGTATTGCAGACCAAAGGTTTCAAGATGAATGAATTAAAGTATTAAGTCATCAAAACATATTGTCTGCAATTTCCTAACTGAAAAGTTATATTGTCTGCATCAAAGGAACTGAGCTGAAAACAAAAACAACTGTAGGTTTGTGACAGTAAGTATTTGTTGCAATGCTTACGTTTGAAATCTAACAAGCCTACCCATGTTGTGTGGTATTCAGAAATTCATAAAATACACATTTTGATCTAATTTGTATCTCAAAAGTATGCTAGTTGATGTATTGCTTATTTTATAATTACTTTATTTTAAAAATTCTTTAAAAAATAGTTTCTTTGAGCAAGTTCCCTGGAGCAAAATGCTTGAGTTGCATAGATGCAAAGTTAATCAACAGACCAGTTCAGTAGCTACTTCAGATTTTGCAATTTATTGTAGACATTTTTTTTTTTTTCAACCCATATTAGGGGTTTTTTTAACTTCTAGAGGACTCAACTCCAGCTATGGAGTATATAATTTTTAAAAAGTATCAGTATTATTGCCATAACTGATTGATACTGATAGTCAGCAGTTATCAGAGCACATTGCCCACAGTGCTGCTTTTGTAAGATGTGGTGGTAATGGCTCCAGGACAAGGCTGTGTGTGGTACTGTGCTGAGCTAATAAACATTAGTTGTATGAACTGAGAGAAGCATGGACAATGCTGAAAAAAAATGATTTCAATGGGCACTCAAAACACAAGATTTTAAAGTATAGGCACAAGATGATAGAAAAGGCCACAGAGATCTAAATGCAGATTACAAATGATTGATCACTCACCGATTATTAGAGGAATACAACCTGGAAACTAGGTAAAACTGGATTTAGGGATAGTAGAAAAAGAGCAAGTTAAGGTGATTCTTTAACAAATGTTAAACAATGTTTTAACAAATGTTAAAAAATTACCTAGAGCAGACTCCAGGTCTAAAATGAAGACATCTAGAGTATCTAAAATGAAGACAACATCAGTATCACAGTCTTTTAAAAAGTACAGTAAGAACTTGGGTTAGAGATGACTCACTCTCACTCCAGTTCTTGACAAAAACCTTTTATCAAGCTTAAGATCTACTGCAGAAGTGAAAGACTGAGCATAATATCAGGGAAAGAGGGGACAGCAGGAAGTCTGTTTGTCAATCTAGGCTAAATTATTTTGGAGAAAGGGAGTCAAAAATCAGATTATTTGAATAGTAAGTTTTACTGTCATTATAACCAGGCTAATAATTATTTTTATAAGATTGTTTTCATAAGAAGAAATTCTTGCCTTCATATCTAGGGTTTATTACTGTAGCCCATAAAAGATATACATAATGTTTGGTATGGTATCCTATCCTTGAGGCCTGACTGTTAAATCTGAATGCAGAAATTCACAGAAAATATAAACAATCCAGGCTTTAATTTGCCTGTAACAGCTGGTGGAGGATATGGGCATCTTCAGCTGATAGTCTGGATGACAATCAGGAAGAATCTCTTTGGCCCAGTGTTAATCAAGTACTTTATTGGAAGCAAGCATAAAACTGTAATGAAATTTTCGGATGAATGAAACTGGTTGAGAGAAAAAGAATAATCATGTGTAAAAATTGGTTCCTAAGATCCCCTTGATGTGCTTTTCTCATGTTCAGCCAAATATAAGTCCATATGCCCAGTAACCTAGAATATAGGTCATACTGGCTTGCTATGCACTTTCCCCAGTTGTGGCTGAGGTAATTGCTGGCATAGAAAGAGAATGTTATGTACAGAGTTGTGAGGCTGATTTCTGTACCACATAAACTGATTAAATCAATGCTTCAATGGGCCCTATTAAAGGAGGTCAGAAAAAATGTTGAAAAAAAACCCATTTTTTTTTATAAATCCTTGTAGGATGAGACACCTCTCTCCATTTAATTTAATTCGTCAAAGAAGAGATTTAGTAGTCATGAAATGATGACAGTACTACTGTGCAGAGCTGTCTCACAAAACAAAGGCAAACTGGCATCCAAAGGCTGACAGAGAGCACTGGGTGAGCTCAGGCCAGAAAACAACATCTGAGAGACAATCAGTGTGATTAATTAGAAGAAATACTACAAGGAGTTCAGACAGAGGATCTGCCACTACAGTTTAAACTAAAACTGTTTGTCTATTTAGAGATCACAAAATTACTGAGTGAAAAGTTACAGTCTATGCAATGTACGAGATCAGAATAGATTGTATAGTAGACCCCTTTATCCTTAAACTCTGTGATTTATATATCAGATTTTTCATTAGCTGCTATCATGTGTAAATGGACTTGAATTCGATGTGTCTTAATTTTAAGGTATTTGGTTCCTATTTTAAATTTTCATGAGAGTTTTGCGTGACTGCAAATCCTGTTAGACTTATGCTTTTTAATAAAAGGTTTGGCACACACTCTGACCTGCAAAAGTCAAGAAAGTGAATTCAAGGTACTGCATACCAAAAAAGACATAAAAACCCCCAAAGATTTTATCAGTAGTCAGAATGAAAGATTATGAATTTCACAGAGGACCCCAAACACATCACATCATGTTTAAAACAGGCTTCTTCCAACTACAAGTGGTATTTAACCATGCCCATGTCCATTTGCCTTTGAGTTCTCTTGTTGCCCAGGAATTGTGGTCAAGTTCTCATTTTCAGTGGCCTAACATTGCAAGCCACCAATCATTCATATAACGCACACAAGAGTTTTGCTACTGACCTGTGAAGGGTTTTTTTGAATGCTTGAAGTTGCATGTAAAAAATTCCCTAGGATGGTTTAAAACTAACTTGTAGTGGTAATAGGTGGGCAGCAGGCAGGAGGAGAGATTAATGGGAAAAAGAAATGCTTTAGTCTATGTAGAGAGTAGAGGCTCCTCCACAATGTTTCTAGTTGCTTAGATGAAGGCCAATGCAATATAAATGTACCTCTCCTTAGTATGATATTATATCATACTAACTGATATATTCCTATTGAGTTGAAAAGCAGACATGACATCATGTGAATTTTTTTGTGGAAATCTATAGTCTTCTTTTCAAAGGTACTAAAGAGAGATGTAGCAACCTTACAAAATTAATTTCCTTCCTCCTCATACTCAATGTATTTTTCTGTATCTGTTTGAGGGCTTTAAAGGAGCACCCAAAACACTTCTGGCAAGTATAAAGAAGTCCAATAAAAATAAGGTCTGGAAAAAGGGACTCTTTCTAGTCAAACATAAAGATTTTATCAGCTTTCACTGAGCAGAATTTACAGGAACAAAAAAAACCCTCAAACAATAATCTGAACGTCTGCTGCCCTTCATATACTTACCAGTTTCAATTAAGTTAGGGGGTATGACACATTTAAACTTGTTACATTATCCTTTTCGCCGCTCCTATAGCCAAAATGCAACACAAACTTATTTAAATAAGCTCTGTTATTCAGCCTCCCCTGTGCAGATGAATGGGTTGTGTTTGTACATCTGAATCCATTTAGGCATTTTTAGTCAGACACTTTCCTTCTGTTTTTGAAAGAAAGTAAATGTAAAAGATGCTGATGCAGATTCCACACTTCACATATGGTGCTAAAAATCCATTAGTTGAAGACCAGCAAAGACACGGGTTGATCAGAGAGAGCAGTTGAAGGTCAGATTTAAATGGATGTATAACATCAGCCAGGCTTGATTGGCCATGGCTTTAGCATGTATCACTGACTGACTATTCAAATATTGATGTTCAGCAAACACAGAATAGTGACTACACTACTGAAAATTAAAATCAAACACAAAATATTAACATATTAGCTTCGGACAATATTTTGAATATATTTATTAAAAAATGGTGGGATGAAAAATAGATGCATTTTGTAACAGAAAGAGGATTCTTCAATACAGAGCATGGACTCTTGCTCCCATGTAGTTTTGCTGGTAAGACCCTTTTGCTGTGGTCCTAGATGTTAGCAGGCAGACTTTTTTTTTTTTTTTGGCACTGGATCAAAGTGCCTAAGGGAAATATGGAAAAGCTGACTCAGAACATCACTTCATTACACTTTGCATTGCTTCTTAAACCTGACTGGTATGGGGTCATGAAGGAATCCCTTGTGTCACCCCAGTGTCTTGTATCATAGTAAGCTTGTTTAAAACTAATTTGCTGATTAGCATTTCTAATGCAAAATCAACATGCTGGGGAAGGACTACAGGCAGAATTGAACTCTGAATAGGGAGAAAATAATAATAAAACCTAAAACAATTATTCAGCTCTCCTTGAAGTGTTGAAACTTTTTATATCCTTGGTGAAGAAAAGTATTTTCTCTTTCCCTTGCCTGTTTTTCTGCATCATCCTCTTCATGAGCTGGACCCTGGTTTCTGCAATTTATTTCATTTTTTTAATGATGGTTTTCAGGTTTTTAGTGTCATGTTGATGGACTGGGCTTCTTTCCCTATTGTCTCTTATGTTTTCTAAGCTCTCATTCATCTGCTTCTGAATGGCATTCATGTTACTGCTTGACATAAAGGTCATCGTGATATTACTCTTAAAGCTTATCCTGAATACGTTGATCTTCATTCTTCCCTCATGGCTGATTAATGACTTTGGTTTCTTACCTTAGAAATTGCAGTATAATGAGCTTCTGAATAAGTTTTCATAAACTCCTTCAGTCAAAGCTTTTGAATTAGTTAATACTTTTTCTAACAAGAACTTAAAATCTTTATGAAATCCTTATTTCATAAAGATGGCAGTTTTGAAAAATATTTTTGGGACAGTGCTAAACATGCTATTTTCCCAAATATTTTCAAGGTTATAAAAGCAAGTAGAAGCATTTGGTTATCTTTGCTGGATTTCTACCACAGTTTCATTTTCATTGCAAGGCTCCAATCTTGATAGGAAAACTGACTTATTTCTTTTAATATTTCTCTTTCTGAAGTTATGTTCCTTTGGGGACATTAATAACAATATTCCCCGTCTTCATTTCTTTGATGAAACCACAAAATTATTTTTTTTTGCTTTGCTCGCTCTTTGGTCAGTCTTTTGTTTACCATCAATACACAGAACTGAGACAGGTAATGCCATCAGAAAAATCAGCATTGTAATTTCCTCATAAATCCTTATGTTAGCTTCTTTATCATCAAACACTCAAACTGCATGAACAGAATACAATACAGAAAAGCCCTTAACTGCATTGGGTGTCACTAAAAACCACTAAAGGATATTTTCCACCATCTTTATCCACAATGTTGTTCTATTTGTTACAGCAGAGTATTTTTCCATGGAGTCTACAGCATGCCATAATTTTCCAAAGATCATCTCACGTATTCCATACAACTGCTTGGTAAATGCAGATATTTTATCAAAAAAACCTTCCTGTTGATCTATATCCATTTCAATCTAAAATGTAGAAGAATTTGCTCTGCATACATAAAGCAAATCTTTTAAATAAGTCCTTCCTCTGCTTTTACTGAAGATCTATTTCCTTCTTTATACTCCGTGATGCTGAACATTTTTGAAACACACTGAATCTTGTTACAGTAGGTATAGTCATCTATCCTTCAAAATATACTATGAAGGTGGGTTTTTTCACATTTTGTTTGAAAGCAAATGGAAAGTCTGGAGGATTGCTTTTGTCACTTGCTTTAAGCTTTTCTGTGATTAAATGTATCAAATCTCCAGTATGAAAAGTTCAATTATCAATACAGAAGATCTGACCTGATCTGAGTAATGTTCATACCTATTTTAACTTCATTTTAATTTTTGATTTAAGGAAACTATAGTTCAGCTTTTCAAAAATCTTATGCATTATACATATAAAGTATCTTTTAGCTTGGCTGATGTGGCAATATCATCACAGCATAAATAGAGGATACATTATTCTGGATCCTGCAGTCTATATTGAGCTATATGTCTGACATTAGTTTTAGAAAGGGGAGAGAAAGGCAGCAACACATGGCTGCTGACATTGCTCAGATTTTTTTCCTGGTCCATCAGTAAGTCAAGGAAACATTGTGAGAACAGACCATGGGATAGTCTGCAGAGCCCTTTGAACACTGTTTTCTTATTCTGCTCTCAAAGACTGTATTGCCTCTTGCCAGTACTTCCATTAGAGCAGTCAGTTAAGGCCAAAGAGAGCACAGTGATATGTGTGTGTCAAACTGGGTTACAAGACCTGACAGGACTCAGTTAGACATCCAGGAGTCAGAGGAAAATGGGGACAACATGGAGGTTTTTATGTGTGCAATATTAGCTATCTGAAAAAGATAGTCAAGGATAGAAAAAGATAGTTTATAGTAATCTGCTGAGATGCTCTTTTAAGTTGATAAATGACCATAGTACATTTTTTTAATCTCATGCTGGTGTGGAGGAGAGTAATATCTTGAGAGGAAGATAGTAGAAATAAACCTTGGTTTCTCTGTTCAGTGACTGCATGGATGTGTATCGACATACACCTCTTACCCTCCAAAACATATTAGCACAGAATAATTTTAACCTTTACTGAAAAGAAAAGAAATGAAGCTGAAATTCCTCTAGTTACAACAGAGGTGTCTATTCTTCTGAATCTCCTTTTGCAAATAACAGAAAGTCATGTGGACTGTGTAAATAATTTTTCTCACTTTTGCCCCTCTGATTGTCTCCTCACCCTGCTGGGGTTTAGCTGCCAGGTCTGGGTGATTCTCAGCAGTCCTTTTTAACATGTGGGGGATAAACCCATCCAATTTCAGATTTGGAGAACTAGAAAAGCATTTGAAAAACTGATAGCCTTATGATTATATTAATGGATTATATTAATGGCAGGTACAAGCAGAACTGTAGTGGGAAGTTGATTTGCCCAGAAAAATGCTAAATCCAGCAACTTACTGACTGATTTTCCTTTTTCTTGTACATATGACCTATTTTAATCCTGAGCTGATCTTGTTTTCAAATCACTCTGTGGATTTCATCTGATAAAATACAGTCATCTTCAGTGTAGATTTTAACTTTCTCCTCAAACTCTCTCCGTTCATTCCATTCATTCCATTATAGTCAATGTATGAGTATAACACAACCATATTTAGGCTGACCAATTGTCCACCTACCTCAGGGAAGATTAAGCATATACATGGTCCTTTTCATGTTTGCTTTTCTGATTTCTGGCTATTTCAACACAAAGAGTTTCCATCCTTGCAGTTAATTTTGAAATTTTAGCAATTTGCAAATTCTTTATTTTACATACACTTGTACAACCTTCTTTTAACATCCATACACTCTTTAAGCAGCCACACAGTCCTTTGGCATGGAAGTCTACAGATATTTTTAAAATTTCACTTCCTTTTGTTCATTTTCAGTGCTGTTAATTTAATGAAGCTACAGTCATATTTGTTTAATGTATTTTATTTTTAATTTTTTTGTATTTTTAGAAACACTAAACCAATTATCTCGTTTCACCTTTTTGCAGGCCACTCATGATTTTGTAGCCCTTTTGCATTTCACATCCTTTCTCCCTGTTGTCAGTTTTCCAGACTAAAGAGTACTAATCTAAAAAAATTATTCTCATCCTCAAATATACTTCTACAGCAGATAAGACAAATCACACTTCAAAAGTGCTAATTTCTCTCTACTGATTTCTGAGGGAGCCTAGAATGAGTAAACCAAAAGCCAGACATTTATGCTGGGTAGTTTTAAATTTAGATGAAATCAGTCTCATCCTCTGTTTCTGGGAGTTATCTCATTGTAAATGAGAGATAAAATGTGGAAATTGGTGAAGAGTTTCCAGCATGCAAGAAAGGAATAGCGACAGTCAGAAAAAAAGAAAAGTAACTATTATGCAATAAAATTGACTCACGCGTTGTGTACAGAGACATGGAAATTAAAAATCCAGGCTCAGACACTCTATCAGCTATAGTTACTCTTTTTCCTTTATGGATTTTGCTGCAGAGTTATTAATGAGGTTTTCAGCCAAAAATTCAAAATAAATACTAGCATTAGAATATGAATAAATTTGTTAAGCATTGTTCATAACTACTAGATGTTTATTTAGAATTATGCTGCGATATTTGTGTTCACTTTTACTCCTCTGATTCTCTCCCCATCCCACCCAAGGGAGTGAGCAAATGGCTGCATGAGACTGGTGTGTGTCTGGGGTGGCACAATGACAATAAATAAAAAGAGAAAAAAAAAAATCTGCAATTCTCAATTAATGAACCCTTTTATTTAATTTGGGAAGAGATAAAATTCAAGCAAGCTGAGTTTTATTCTATTTGTTAATTTAAAAGAATCAGTTTCCTAATGGCTTAATGCTTTCCTTGTCTTTTCTAGTTGTTAGCTAGAGCTGCATGTGATGCACACAGCTACCTGGAACCCCATATTCCAGGTTGTGAAATATTCCCTATCAGTGCTGGTGTCCGGCCACTTGGCAGAGCCCTACATCACCAGCAGTCGGTCATGCTAGCAACTCTCCAAATTGCCTCTGGGTCAGTCATGTGCTCCTGGCTTTTATTAAACCTGTGAGGGGATTTGAGCTCTCCTGGTGCTGTGTTCCATCTAGATTCATAGATGTTAAGGCCAGAAGGGACCATAGTGAGCATCTAGTCTGACCCCCTGCTTAACACAAGTCACAGGATGTTCCTAATTAAATTCCTGCTTGAAGTGTATATATTTTAAGGGAGAAAAAATTCAGTCTTGTTTAATATTTCCAGAAGAATATGCCATGACCTAAGGCAGGTTATTTGAAACATTATTTATCTTCAGTGTTAAAAGTGTACACCTTATTTCTGGCATGAATTATCATGGTTTCAACATTCAGCCCTCGGCTTTTGTTGTGCTCTGCTGGATCAAAGACATCTATATTTTGTCCTCCTGTTATCAGGTCATGCCATAACTTTTCCTTTGTTAAACTATGCAGATAACTCTGCCAATGCTTAGCTATGAAGCTGGTTTGTATTAAATTGACATGATTGTTTATAGATATTATGGATAGGTGCCACCAAAATCCATACTGAAAATCAGTGAATATGATGCTGAAATGGTTGCTGATGGAAGGGCACTCTAGTATTTAAGCAGAGTGGCTATTTCTCATGTGCAAAATACAAGAATGTTTTATTGCAATACAATACTCAACACCTTGAACCAAACCTTCAAGAACGTGTCAAGGAGAAGGAGCCAGGCAGTCTAGAGCAGTACGTGGTAGCAGGACAGGCGACAAACAGGGTCATTTCAAAATTCAGTTCAGGCTGAATGGAGAAGATTTTTCCCACAAGGACAGTTAGACAGAGGCAAAGGCTGCCCACATTGTGCAGTCTCTGAACTTGGGGACTTTTAAGCCCCAACTGGACCAACCTGTTCTGACCCAGTAGTTGACCCTGCTGTGAGCAGGAGGTTGGACAGGGACCACCTGAGGTCCTTTCCAGTTTTAATGACTTTATGATTCTACAATGTCATAAGATGCTTCAGGACACAGTGACACAAAAGTTTTTTCAGTTTTTTATATGCTTTTAAAAGCATAAAAATAGTATAAATGCCATAGTGAAATATTTTCTAGAATTATATTTGCATTAAATGTTTAATTTTTTTTGGTAGCGTTGATAATTAAGTTTATGAATAAATAACAATATTTTCTTACTTAGATTTCTGATCATAAAGCAAAAAAAATGTTTATTTTTAATGGAGGGACAAATTTAGCAAAAACATGTTTGCTGTCTTCTTTCTCACAGTGTAATATCTGTATATTATTATTAACATCATTAATGTAACAATTAAGACAACAGGAAGAAATTGTTTCCTAAGGGAATATAGGGACTAGTTGATTATAATAGAATAGAATGACTTCATTTGAAAAGAACTTACAGTGATCATCTAGTCCATTTGTCAGAGCTACCAAGAGTTAATTCATGTTGTTACTAAAGGCATTGTCCAAATGTCTTGTAAACTGACAGGCTTGGGTACCTTTCTAGGAAGACTGTTCTAGTGTTAGACCACCACCTTGGTAAAGAAATGTTCTCTAATATTAAAGCTTGCCTGATGCAGCTTTGAACCATTCCCATAAATCCTCTCACTGAACACCAGGGTTGACACCTTGTATTATATACAACTATGTAGAAATGAAACACTCCATGCAAAGAAAAATCATTCAATATCAATGCACATTTAAAAATGTTTGGATTTCTGAGGCTTGAGTTATAAAAATGTCTGCTGTGGTGTGCATTACAGCTTTCTTCCACTTGTTCTGATTACAATAAACTAGCAGTGACTTCACTTTATTAAATAGAGTGGTAAAATGAAATGTCTTTTCTTGATATTTTGCTGTTTAGTTGGCCAAGGACAAAGAGTCAGATCAGAGGGTTACCATGAGCTGGACATCTGATATATCAGAGAAATCCCTGTGAAAGTCCTTTGCAGGTCAAAGTACTTTTCAGAACAGACAACGATGGCTTCATGTTAGACTACATTAGCTTGTGTGTAGACAAAAAAATGATACAGATCTTTCTACAATGACAACCCTCCTTTGCTTTCCACCCCGCCCTCCCCTAAATTTGTTAATCTGTAAATTTTATCAATAGCTGCTCTTTCTTTTCTTTAATAGTCATTCAGAAAAGAATTTTTTTTTCACTGTGTATGTCTGTGTCCTACTGGGAATCTTTACCCTCAGATGATTCCCCCTTTACAGTTCCAAGTAGAGGCATGTCAGCAGTTTATTTTGTACATCTAATCTAAGGAAGGAAAAAGTAAAGAAGGGTTTATTCTCTGATTTAGACTTTGATTGGAACTAAGTGTTCACACCCTCTTTGAGCAACCACTGAATTAGGATTCTTTGGAGAAATAACTGCAGTAGCTGACCATAGATCAGTGTCCATACCAAGACTGTTACCTATGTGCTTAAACACATCTGGGTAACATTGTAATTCATGTTTATGTCTTCTACTACCCTTCCTCATTAAATTTGACTAGCCATAGAGAACTGATTTAACTCTAGAGGATGAAAAGTAGTACCAGGATTCTACAGTGAGGTAGAGAGAAAAAAGTACTCAGTTATTTACTAAAAGTAATTTAATTTCTCTCAAAATAATGTCAATGCACATTTCAATGATTTTTCAAAGGAAAATAAAGACTTTTCCTTAGACTAGAGAAAAAGGCAGCTAAATAGTACAAACCACTATATTTTCAAAGTGGGAAAAATGAGCTTTAATGGTATAGAATATTTCAATTATTAGAATTAAATTCTGAGGAGCTCTGGTGTTTGGATTTAAAATCTCGAAGACATTACTGTGAAAAACTTTGAAATCACCACAGCTGACTGTGATTCATAAATGTCATTTATGCATTTTAACCTGATCCAGATTAACGTGTAAATAGCAGTGCTGATCTTTCAGATCTGAGAGTCTTAAAAATCAGTCTACTTAGGGATAACCTGCTCCTTTATCACATCTTATCCAAGCAGTCTTTAAATTTCCCAAAATATTTTCTATTTAATAGCTTATTTCAGAAGTTGGAAAGTATGTGACATGAAGGATATTGAAGGAATCTATGCTCATAAAACATATCAGTGTTGTTTGGGTCTTTCCTTCTAAGATAAGCCTGTGTCTTTAGAAGATAATTTAAGGGGTTTTTTTCTGCCTTTGACTAATAAATCAAGAGAAAATGTACCATTTATCACAATGGTGCCTGATTCCAGTAATGCATCTGAATTGAATTATTTGGAAATTGAGAGACTATTCCTTCCAAAGACATCCCATAGTCAATTTAGGGGACATTTCTGTATTTTTCATTTTAGTTACATTTATAATAACACTGCTAGTGCCCCAACACAAACTGGTTGTGTCTTCCAACAGGCTTCCAAACTGGGACATTTTCTGAATAGGGGAGCAAAGATATAAAGAAAATTTTAACATCTGTATGGGAATAATTTTTAAAACTAGAGTGATAAAATTTCATACACATTATTCAAGAATGATGTAAATTATTTTTAATCCTTAGAATTTGTTTCAAGAACAGTAATGACAAAATACATTTTCAGAAGTAAACAGTCACACTATTGATTAAAAATTCTAAAGGATGTCTGTTACTCCGATCACCTAATTTCAAAATGTAATGATAAAGATTCATTTTTTATAATTTTATGACCCTGTACATGCATAATGGTGGTAGAGGGTTCGTGTGGAGGAGGCAGAGGTAGAGAGAGACTTTAGATTTAATTGAAAGAAACAGGTACCCTCATCAATAGCTGACCCATTCCTTGCCCAAATATTTATAATTCAAGACATATCAGAGCTTCAGTGTCTGAAAACTGGATGTAGAATTCTGGGCCTGCAGTTTTTAACCAAGCTAGAGGCACGTCTGTAACCTGCAATATAACAACTATTATCTTTATTTTTGAAAAAATTAAATTGATATGCTATAACAAAAATCCCAATTTTTCTTTCTTGGGCTCTTCTTTCTATATTACTCATCTGCAATTCAGGAGGAGCACAAGGAGGATTCTAAACCCAAACAAGAGAAGTCAAGTGGCATTGGAAACCTATTCTCCATTTTCTTGTGTGTTCTTGACAAGATGGTTGACTTTGATCTGCTCATCAACTTGGGTGAGATAGAAGTGATCATAAATTCAGAGAACACTCTACTTCTGAACCTTTGCTTTGTATAGCCTAAATAGGCCAAAGTTCACAAGTGTGTCAATACAAGGATGTTTTCCAGAATTCAAATAAATGCAATTTATTTGGCATTCTTCTGAACTTTTTCTAATTCAAAACCTATCACTTTGGTACTCAGAAATATTTATATTCCAACAATATCACTGACAATAGCAACACTAATATCACCATATAATAGGAAATCTTCTTGCTATTCTCCTTTTGCTACAGATATATTTTAAACCTGTGTAGATGCTAAGCAAAATAAATTCCATTAAGTTGCCATTTAATTTGATAACTTATTAGACTGCTCTTTATGTCAGTCATGGTGCAAACTGAAAATCAAAGGTTTGTTTATTTTCTCCTGCCCTTTTCTGTAAAGCTTCCCAAATTTCAAAATTGGACACTGATTTTAAGTACCTTCATTTTTACTTACTTACACAGATATGCCTGAGGGCGTGGGAGGGGTAATGCTAACCAATTTATAACCTATATCTGAGCCTAAACTCATCCTTTCCTTCCCCTACAGACAATAAAGACAAATGGGCACCTCTAGAATCTGGAGGTTTCATCGTACTATAAGACCTAGAATATTCTGGAATTACTTACATGTAAGAGCTTGAATAATTATATCACATATGCAGAGTGTAATTTTTTTTTTAATTAAGGTAAATGAAATTAAGAAATGCTGAGTATTACTAAAACATGTCAGTGGGATCAGGATATGTTCAATGGTTATAAAAACTATGCTGCACTTTGGTCTCCATGAATAAACACATTAACAATTAGCCCTTTTCTCTGTCAAAACTCCTTGGTGATATTAGTCAGAGCATTGCCTTCAGATTTTAATTAAAAACAAGTTTGCATATTCTACATTTTATTTTTTACAGAAAGAATGTAGTAATACTATATTATTATGACATTAGCAAATACATATTATGATTACAATATGAAAAACGGAGACTCAGCATCTGAAATCAATATTATCCAGGATGTAGGGCTGTACTGTATCTATCTATTCTGGCAACAAATCCTTCAATTGATTTTTTTAAATACCTTTGGGGCTGTGGGGTGGGCAGGATAAAAAATCCTCTCTTTAACTTCAGCTCAAAATTGCTGGGTCTGTGTCTCAAAGACCTTTTGCTGTGCTATAAATCAGTGGAATGAATGCTTCAATGACTGTGTGTAAATAAGCCTCACACTGCTTATTTGCTGTGCAGCTGTCTAAAATAATCCCCTAAAGGAACAACTTGGCCCATATTGTCTGTTTTGGAGAGCTATTTGTTTATAATCTTAAAATGAAGGGGGCTCTCAAAATAGAGGTACAATATTCATCATCAAAAAATAGGACATTTTTCATAATAAATAACTATAATAAAAAAAATAAGATTGAGGTTGGAATATTTCATCATAGGAAATCTTTAGAAGCAATGTGGTAGGTTTGAGGAACATTTATATAATCAATGACATAAATCAGAAAAGATCAGCTGTTCTACAGACACTGAAAATATATTATTCATTTAAATTTCTCTATCAAATAGACATTACAAGAAGGTGAATCATTACAGTATTAAATGTTTTGCTTAAACATATATAAAACTTCATCCACATTAAAAATAACTATATATACACTTCATTTTGTCAGAAAGAAAAACACCTGCAGTGATTAGGCCTTCTGAATATCAAAAAACCCCTAAAGCACCCTTTAAAATAACATTATTAAGGCACAAGAGACTTTGGGTCATATGCAAATAAATCAGTGGAAATCAAATTGGGTGCTATTTCTCATAAAAAATAACTGTGAAACAATAGACTGGCAGGGTACCTTGAGAAGTCTTCATATTTTAGAAGCAATTATGAAACAGAATTTTGCAGTACATGAAGGGCATGATTCCCAAAATAAAGAATTGCCATAAGGAGAAATTATTCCCTTGATGGTGTATTCCTTTTATTTGCAAGCTCCATGTGGTAGTCCCAGGAACCATTTTTACTGCTGTAAGAATTTTACTGCTCTTCCACTCAGTCAATATTTGTTTAGTATTTACAGTATAAACACATGCTGAAAAAAAAGAGATGATGTTCTAATGAAGATTCTGAAAACCTAACTCTAGTTAATAACTTTGCTTAAAATTAGAATGCTGTAATTTTTTATTATTATTATTCCTAGACACCTATTAGTACCTAACCTTAATTAGTAATTTTCTGTTCAATATTTATAGTTTAGATTACATAACATTGACTTATTCTTTACTTTAGATTAAAGGGCTAAAGTTGAAGCATTCAGCTCTTTCATAGACTGCCAGTAGAAGTGATTACAGATGTACTAATTATCCTTGCTTATGTAAACAGTTATGACATTGAATATAATTTAACAAGGGCAGGCTTCAGAGCTGAGAGTCCTGTAATTCATTGCTAAAATCCAAATGCTTCTAGAATTTCAAAGAATAACGACTTCCCCCAAAACTTCCTCACCATATTTTTTTTTACTTTTTACATGTAAGAAAAATGACAAGATATGGTCTCTCATATTCATGACCAAATTCCCCGATACCAAACAAAACACAATGTCAAACTTACACAAAAGAAAATTCCTCTGTACAGTGGACACTCCCTTTTGGCCATATTTATACAGTATCTATTTTTTTGAAAAACACTTCATGATGTATGTAGATGAATTGCAGTAAGTTTAGTACAAATTAGAAAACTCAAATATTTGAATTCGTTTCTCTTAGAGAGGACACAAGCGTTTCTCCTAATTTACATAAAGCATTTAAAAGCAACACAGTGATCAGTTTTTCACTGTGTCTGTGAGTGACATCAAAACTAGAAAACATCCTAACCTGTGAAAAAAAGAGACCTGAGTTAAATATTAGGGAAAATGTTCTCACTATAGGGACAATCTACAATAAATGGTGCCAAGGTACAACAGAACCTCTTAAGTAGGTCATTTTAAAGAAAAGTTGAGACAAATGTATTTCCAGATGACCTATTTAAAGTCCATTCAAGGGATGGACATTGTCAGATGTGGACAGGCTTTCAAGGGGGCTCTGCCAGCCTGCTATTTTATTTCCCACATTACAGGCCACTTGAGCTGACAGAAATTCAGAGGAAGCCAGGAGTCCTTATGACACAGAGAGAATAGATGCTGGCCACCTTTCTGAAGGCACTATGTTGCCGCATAATGTACCAGTTTCACACCTTATCCTGAGTCAGCAGCTCAGACAGGAGCCAGGAAGTGGAAAGTATCACCTCTATTGCATTTTTCTCTTGCTGACTCTTAGAGCTTGCCCTGATCCCAGGTGCATGCTGTGTGAAGTCTTCTCTAGTTGCTGTGTTGTGAAGCCAGGATGGGAGGAAACGACACTTGGAGTGAAGGATCTCATCAAAGCTCTTGTCTTGCTCCCCTTCTGTAGTTCAGTGAATATACTGAACAGCAATAGGAACAAGTGCTCTGCAGAGGTACAGATTGTTCAGGTGTATTAAGGCAGCTTCACTTGGTTTTCTCCATCCTTTGGCCCTCCTAGGCCTAATCCAAGGTTTGAATCTTATTTTTAAAACTGTCAATTTACGAGATTGAATATTAAAGGTCCATTCTACCCCTGATTCATAGCTATGTCCTAGAAAACCCACCATCACCATTGCAGAGACAAAACTGTGTCATGAGGCAAAACATCTTTATGAGCACTAGCTCTGGCACACACTAAAAACTTCTGATTTTCCATGGTAAAATTGTGTTCAAATCTTCTTTTCTACACAGTAGTTAATAATCCTTTATCATCTGTATAAGAGAGGAAACAGGGAATATAGATATAATATGGAATATAAATTCTGCAGATTTAATCTGAAGAGTTATTAAGTACTTAATGCTGAGTAAAACATGCAGATCTAAGAAATTTGCTTTTCAGAGGTCCTCAACCAAGAGATAATCAGATCAACTCACCTGGGTATAAACTCTGTCTTACAATTGGAAAGTCTGACCAAACCCATTTATTATTTCCTAGGACTTTCACTCAGATCTAGTATTCACTGAACCAAATAAATATTTTTAAATCATTACATGAAATTTAACAAAATAGCATTTCTCATGCAGTTCTCATTTTGATAAAAAATCACAAGTTTTAATAGCAGAAGGAACATGGTCTTTTGTCTCTGAAATGCTTAAAGGAGTTAAGTCTACCTATATAGACACATTTGCAATAGCATGGGTTCTGCAAGTAGGATGCACAGATTTTTACAACTTCTAAAATCTTATTCTTTAGATAGCAGATTGTATCCTATTGTGTTATAAATGATCCATTTAACCACTGCCATAAGAACTCTTGAAACATTTTCTACTGTTTTAATGTTTGGTTGAATTTTGTTTAGATGAAGGCTATGCTAGCTTTACTACAAATTACGCCACTTAAGTCCATCACATAAGGGTATTTGTTCTATCACACTGTTTTAATGCTGTCATACTTTAGGATTTATTTTCACTTTACTTCTGAGCACTGTTCACTGTTTAAAGGCATGAAGTTCTTCATGCAATGTTTCAGCTGTTTAGTTCTCTTAATGTAATATATGACTTCACAAAAATTATTTGCGAAATTACAATAGATAACTTCCAGTTGAGAAGAACTGTGATTCCTGTGCAGAGAATTTTCAGTAGGGCTAAAATGAGGTTCAAAGAGGAAGTTTTTTTTTCTTTTCTTATGCTATTTTTATGAACAAAGACAGAGTAGAAATTACTCAGAAAGATAACATGCAATTTAACAGAACTAGAACTACATAGCAGGCAGCTTAAAGACAATCTTGGGAAGAGATTTGTTTTCTGGTCACTCTTCTTCTGTCTTAATAGGTTACATTTGAAAATTTTTCCCAAAGCAATTTTTCTCAATTTCAGTAGTTCTCTAGAAAACTACTAGATTTAAGGATGACTGTTTGTGTATTTAACTTTTTTAATCAGAATTACTCTGATTTAATGGCACAGAAACCTCTACAACAGAGCAACAGTTACTGGTGGACTCTTCTTGCTGTGGGATCGTGGATCCCACTCCAGGAAGGCCAAAAGAGAAAATGATTCAGCTGTGCAATGGAGGCAACTCAGTGGTCTGGTCTTTACTGGCTAAGGTCACTGAAGACACATACCTATAAAGGTCTATAGGCTTCATGTAATTGAAATCACCTCTTAGTTTCATCTTCAGGGCAGCCAAGTCCATTAAATGGACACTGTTGTTTGGAGGTGTTTACCCATTCCCATAGTTTTCTTGCCAATCCCATCTTTCCTTACGGTTATTTAACTACATTTCAACTGGCTTTAAAGAGGTGATTCCCCACTGTTATCTGCCCTGCTTGGGAGCAGCAATCTGTTACCTTATCTCTTACCAGTCTTAACATTGGAATGGTCAATACTGAAGATCTACTTCAGAATCACCTTCCTTCTCAAATTGCCCCAAGAAATGAGTATTACAATTCTTACTCATTTGCATTTCACTTGTATTTTGAAGTCTTGGCCATGTACCAGAATCCCATTTGGACAGGGTCTGTACAAAATGTAGAACAAAAAGTAACCCTAGCTCCAGGGGTTACCAACCAGCCCAGAACTTAAAGAGTTATTAAGATTTGTGTTTCACTCCACAGGTCTCAGACTGCATTGTAATCAGACCCCAAGTTCACAAGGAATCTAGACCCAGGAACCACTCCATTTCCCTTCCTAACCTTCAGTTCCCTAGAAAGTCATGTGGGTCCAGGGGCTAGGATAGCCCTTCAGCATGTCCAGTCTGAGTTCAGATGTGTCCAGGCTTTTCACCTGCCAGAGCCCTGGGGTGAGAGTCCTGTGGCTGGGTCTGTCTCTTGGTTTGGACACAGCCATGCACAACCGCTCCATTACAATGAATTTCACCTGAGATATTCAAAATTCAGCAGTAGCACTGCTTCAATTTTGGTCTCATTTTCTGCCTCCCTGATCCATCCCAAATCATGGTAAAAGTATCCCAGTATGGGCAACAGGGTAACTTTCTGGGGTATTAAAGAAAAAAGTATATGTAAAGAAAAAGGATGTGCACTGTATAAGGCAGCCAGCCATGAGTGCCATCACTGCCACGGATAAAACTACATCATCAAATCCTTCCTGTCACTTTTGGGTTTCCAGGCAGGGATTAACTTGAGTCCTCTGTCAGGTAATAAAGATTTGTTTGGTATGGAAAATATTAAGTGTGTTGCCACGACCACAGATAGTTTCATGTAGCAATTTCCACTTAGCATGCATTCCCTTCCTCCTTCCTGTTTTCCAGCCTCAGTTTATATCATTAAAAGATTGAAAAAGGTGGAATAAGTGGGCATATGGGGCTTTGGAGCATTGCTTCTACCACTACAAAGCAACAGTGGAGAGCTTATAGGATGATGGTGAGGGAAATGGTGCAGCTCAGGTGTGGGCTGGGCTCTCTCTTCGCTCCAGCACATCCCGCAGAGAGCTGCTGCTTCAAGCAGGATGTACCCCCACTATTTCAGACAGAGTTTGTTCTACTGACATGCAAATTTCTGTAGGATTACTTTGCCTAAGCAGTAGCAAATATTTTTCATTTGCTGGGTATACAGACTAATTATTCAGCTGTAAGAAACAGCTGGTTCACAATGTTCCAATATTAGTTCTTCCCATGATTTTGATTTAATTTCAAGGGCAGACCATGGAGACAAGAGTTGTAGAAAGAGGAATTTTTTTGTTATTGCTGTTGGCTCACTTGTTTGTTTCACTTCTTTTGCAAACCTTTGTTTGATGCCTATTCATAAATTATATTACTATGTTATGGTATCTCATTATCCTTTATTAGCAGAACACTACTAAATTGAAGTTGGAATTATATATCATGCCCTGCATATGGAACAGAGCAGCATATGGAGACTATGCCTACTGCAGTTTCCAAGCATAAAAAAGCAGGAAATTATACAGGAAATTATACATATTTCAAAGACTCTCTGCCAAGTGCTTCTGTGCTGTATACTGTAATTCAGAGTCATGTTCATCTTTACTGTGTCATTTAAAATTCATATAGTAGAAATATAGTCAGGTCATAATCCATACAATAGGAAGGAAAGCAAATTATTTTCCTGAATTTACTTAAAATAGAACAAGTCCCAGTAGAACTGGTTACTGTGTCCCCAGCATCACATCAGTCAGAATGGTTTCAGAGGGTATGTTCCAACTAGTAGGGACAGATTATTTGTTTAACATCAAAGTACTCTGAGCAATTCAGTCTGACAGATAAAATATAAAGTGGGAGTAATGCATCCTCTGTACAATCATAAATGTGATTGGGATCTCTCCTTTAAAAGGAGTGTTGTCTCAGTAAAACATATGCAATTCTCAAAATGAAAACATTTTAAAGTGTTTACATGCTAATGATCTTGATTAAAGCATGAAGTGAATCATATCCTAAGGATTCTGGAAAGGAGTGGGGTTCTTTTCCTTACAAAAAAGCATTTTTGCCAAACAACAAAATTCAAATTTGAGCAAAATATTTCAGTTGTGTAGACATTTCAATTAAGAAAATTTTCTTTCATAATATAACTTTGTTTAGCATCTTAAAATTTTAATTCATTGTGTATAACAGAACATATAATGACATTGTACAACTTCCTGTGAAAAATAATTTTCTATGTATGTCTCCTTTTCTTCCAGAAAAAGAGAATATTTTTTTTTTTTACTAACTCTCAAACTTACCTTTAAGCCAAACATCATCATACTAAACAAGCTAACATACATACTGGTTCCACTATGTCCCATTTCATCTCAATTCAGTAGCAGAGACAGAAGGGTGAAATAAATACAAAAAAAAAGCTCTCTGTAGATTAAAATCAGAAGCATCTGAATCCATAGCGACAAGATCTGGTTAATGAATAATGTCAGATCAAATTTTACTGTGCAATGGACTGTCCATCTATTTTTGGATTGATGGACTCACAGTGATGCATTACTATCACCTTTTTTGAGAGATGAGTATTCAGTGGCATTTAGAATAATTGGTAGGGGGGAAAGAATATATATTCAAGCAAAAGAAGCAGAAGAATAGGTTTATACATGGAGGTGTCCTCTGATACTGTGCTGGAAAGAAACCCCAGAAAAATCAGCACCACCTTCCTGTACTGAAGAATTCTGCAAGATTCTCTATTTTGATATGCATCCTTCTCGTTTTCCCATGACAGTCATACAGACATTTCTTCTTGCAGAGGTGCACCTAGGTGCACCAGGTGATTAGGCTTGGACTGGCACCCACCATTTACAGAGGGCCAGTCCAAATGGCACACTCCCAGTTCAGGAGCCTTCCATGCATGAATTTTATGTTTAAAAGTAAATTGCATTATAGGCATACCAGGATGGAAGTATTTCTATTTATGTCAGTATGGAGTGAAGAAAAACATAACTTCCTGAATTGCTCCAGATGATCCTCCAATTATCTGCTCTGAAAAATGGTGGAGAGCCTGTGCCACTTTGACCAGTTATAAGATGATTAATCTTTTTATCCTCAGAGAGGAAGGTCACCAAGGTCTGTAGAAGAAAATTATGGTTGGACAACGATTCGGCTCATGGAACTGTGCTAGGGCTATACTATGGAGTCACTCAGAACTTATCAGAACATATCATGCAAACACTATCACATGAAAATGTGAGGATCTTATATGCAATAACTCTAAAATATATGTTGCATCCTTTCCTGCAATCTTCTTCTGAAGCCTCTTACACAATGAGGATGGTCTCCACTCCAGTGTTTTCCCTCCTAGAAATTAATCAGCATTTTCCTCTTTTCAGATTTGGACTGTTTTCTTATGACAGTGTAACGAGTAATTTCTTCTCATGACAGTCATTGTTCATTCAGGATTCTGGAAACTAGGGATAGCAGAATTGCCACTGGCCATTGCTTCCTCAGCTAATATTTTTTTTTTTTTTTTAACTGAGGAAGGGGCCAAGAGTTTTACAATGATGAAAGAATTAACAACTTTTTGGCTCTGCCTTCAGGAAAACAACCCTGCCTTGGATAGTTCCATTGTTGTGATAACAGAAGCAGATAGAGGTGTTTCCTTTTCTCTCAACAGCCAAAAGTATTTTGGAAGAAAAAAAGTGAGAAAGCCAACATCATTTTTCTCATATAAAAGAAGGAACCCAAAAAATGCCCACTCTGCTCTTGTGAACAGTGTTTGAGGCAGCTATCTGATGTTCTCTTGTCTCTTAATGAAACCCACCAGCACCAGAGCTCATAAAGGAGAGGGCCTGGAAATATCACCCTCCTGAGTGCAGAAAAAGGGTCTTGTTGAAAATGCCTCTCATGCCACTCGAACAGTTAAGATTAATAGAGTGTGGTGATGGGATTTTCTGAGATTTGTATTGTGATTTTTGGTAAGGGCATGGCTGCTGGGCACCAGAATGGGCTGCTATGAGGCTAAGGGACCCAGAAGTCATTGGAATTTGGAGGCAGGAGAAGCTGGAAGCTGTGCACCTTGAGGCACCTATGTGCTGTTCTAGGGACAGTATGTCCTTTTGAATTTACACTGGACAGTGACAGTTAAGCACTGCAGGCACCAAGAACAAGATGGAGAGAAAAAAAGAAAGTCAAGGAAATGAAAAAACAAAATCAAGAGAATGAAATTATAAGACAACCTTTTAATGAAAGTCTCGATTTTCATGGGAACTTCTATATATATGATTATCTATACTGAGGAGAAAAACTGAAAAGTTTTTATATTGATTTTGAGAATGATGAGTTTGAGTAATCATATTCTAGACAAATATAATAGTGCATCTGCAGTGTCCATGACAAGATGACCACTAAACAAATTAGGTACTTTTAGAGCTAGATGAGAAGGATGCATTGTGTGAGATTCATCAACCTTTTTATAAGCACAACTCTTATGATCCGTGGCTTGCATCTGCATGTGCCATTTCAACCTTTGGCCTTCAAATGTCACTCTTTGTGCATTAGCCAGAAACAAGGAGAAAAAAGTACTGTATTATGGGAAGAGTTACAAAACAACATCTGCTTGTCAAAGGAGCCAAAGACAGTAATTTCAAGGTCAATATTTCCCTTGATTTTATTCCATATATTTTTTTTTTTAATTAATGAGTTTTGGGCAAGCAATTGCTGAGCTTTAGGTTTTGGATTTATTTTTTGGGTGAGGGCTAAGGTTAGCTTCCAGTTCATTTTCTCCCTAATTAATGGCATCTGATACATTTAGATTTAATTGGAATATCTATCCATTCCCACTGTATTCATTAAGTCTGAAGAAGCTACGGGCAGTGGTTTGCCAAGATACCTGACATCTTCCAGCAACCACTCAATATAGAAAGGATATCCTCTAAGAAAGTTTTCCTGTGTTGATTTGGCTATATGTAGACAGCATTTGACTTTATGTAGAGAAGAACTGATACATTTTACCACCCTGCTTCCTTACTATGGATCTTAATATTTTGTAAATATGTAAAACCAAGGTTCAGGAGGATAAGCAGCTTAGAGAGAGGCTAGGGAAGAAAATCACAATATTGGAATAGATCTTCAAGGTAATCTAGTTCAACCATTGGTGTAGCACCACTGTAAATCACCCTTAAACCATATCCCCAAGATCTATATCCAGATGGCTCTTGAACACTTCCAGTGACTTCACCACTTCCCTGCGCAATTTATTTCAATGCCTAACCACTCTTTCAGTCAAAAAAAAATAAATTCTTATATCTGATCTGAACCTCCTCTGGTACAATGTGATGTCGTCTCTTCTCACCCTTCCACTTGAGATGTGGTAGCAGAGACCAATCCCCACCTCACTGCAACCTCCTGTCAGGTACTGCAGAGAGCAACGAGATCTAACCTGAGTCTTCTCAGTCTGCACCAGACTAAAAAGCCATTTCCCTCAGACACTTCTCGTAAGACATGTTTTCTAGACCCTTCTCCAGTTTTGTTGCCCATTCTCTGTACACACTTCATCACCTCAGTATCCTTTGAGTGAGGGGCTCAGAACTTGACCCGCTACTTGAAGTGTGGCCTCACCAGTGCCAAATACAACAGAGGAATCACTTCCCTAGTCCTGCTGGTCACATTATTCTTCATCCAGGCCAAGATGCCATTGCCCTTCTTGGCCACCTGGGCACATGCTGGCTCATGTTCAGCTGGCTGTTAACCAGCACCCCTGTGTACCCTTGTGCTGAACAGCCCTTGAGCCACTATTGCCCCAGCCTGCAGCACTGCCTGGGGTTGCTGTGGACCAAGTACAGGGACCAGCACTTGTCCTTGTTGGTCCTCACACTGTTGTCCTCAGCCCATGGATCCAGCCTGTCCAGATCCTTCTGCAGGCCCTTCCTGCACTCCAGCAGATCAACACTCCCACCCACCTTGATGGTGTTTGCAAACTGACTGAGGGGGCACTCAATGCCCTCATCCAAAATATCAGATACTGAACAGAACTGGGTCCTCTTGTTGCATCAGGCATAAACACTGGCAGTGCTGAGTTTCCAAAATCTTACTTCTTAGTATTATAATTGAGCTTTCGTTCTGAAATGTAGAAGAATCCCAGTATCATCTTTTCTTCATTGTGTCTCTGTAATACATAATCATCAGAGCTGTGGTACAAGAGACCCTTTTCTTTACATTACTGCAGTCATGTCAGACTCTATGCCATAAAACACTTTTTGCCACAAAGGAACCAGCCAACCTAGTATCTTATCTGGTTCTCATTTCCTTGGAGAAATAAAGAAGCACTTCATATACATAACACTTAATGTATAATATTTGTGGCTAATCTTGTTTTCTATCTGAATTGGTAATAATTGCTAGAAACATTTTTGTAGAATGAGGTATTTTTATCTGCAAATAGGCTTTGCAATATCTTAAATGAAGATATGTTTTTTCAGGGTTCAGAAGGTGAAAACCTGCACTCACTCTAAAGGAGGCAACTCTCAGAGTAGTCTCACTCTGTAGGAGGTGGAGGATCTTTAGCTTATTACAGTTCTTATTTTATATTTAATTTGCTAAATCTATTTTAATCTAAAGCTTATGGTATTTTATTTATTATTTTAATATTCTATTTCTTATCCTTATTTGCTCCCTTTGAGCTGACGTGCATTCAGAAATCTCAGTATTATTTAACGACATAAATCTGTTGTGTTGCTTCATATTTTGCATCAATAACAAAATATTTGTCTTGCTCTTTTTTTGCCAGTTATACAAATACAGATGAGTTAACCATTGCACACACTTTGATCTCTGTTTCCTTTTGATAGAGTGTATAATCTCTAAAATCTCAACAATTTTTTTTCTTTGCATTTGGGATTCCTTTTTGTCTG
>JAOTQP010000001.1:74719466-74746012 GCA_026413545.1 Cichladusa arquata
TTTTTTTTCCTTTTTTTTTTTTTTTTTTTTTTTTTTCTGAATTGTGGTACATTGCACTCTACTGAAAAGCCAAGCGGAAGCCTTAGCTAAAGTACTGAAATAAAGAATTGAAGAAAGATCTTATTCTCTATCTTCACATTCAAATCAAGTGTCTGGAAAAAAACTCAAAGCATGCAAACATTAATAAAGGACTCAGCAATTGAGTTTGAAGTAAATCTGATTTCCAGAGATCCCCCGACTTTCTTAACTGTTGAGTCAAAAATCAATTTTTGGAAACTGGGCTGATCCAGGGAAACATAGCTGTTGATGTTAAATTGCTGTCCCGCTACTTTATTTCTCCCTGCTGCATTAGTTTCAAGTTTGTGCATCTTATGACCATCCTCTAATTTATTTTTCTTTTTCTGACCAAGGTATATATTAGTTATGAGTTCCTTTTTTAAAAAAAAAAAAAAAAAAAAAAAAAAAAAAAAAAAACAAAAAACAAAACAAAAAAAAAAACCAAAAAAACCAGACTGTTCCAAGAGAGGGAAATTCCCTAGAAATGGGCAGCTGAGATTTCGGTGTTGCATATGTTTTAGGTACAGTTATTTCTGTACTGAGATTTTCAGGAAAGTTAAACAAAGTGCATTTCCATGCTACACCCGAGAACCAAAAGGAGGGCATATACATACTGAAACTCAATTATTCCTCCAGGCTTTCCCAGATGGAGAGCTCTGCATTAGCCAATGCCACTATACCTGGCACAATTTATGGAGCTCCAGCCTGCGTCATTTCTACCACCTTTCCTGACCTTCCCATGGACCACAGCAGATTTAAAAGCTGCATAGTGGTTTTTGTTTTCATGCCATGCAAGTTGCTCTGCTCTGTTGCATGGAGTAAATGGGATGGAGTGAGTGTGGGACCTTGCACTGTCTTTTAAACTAATTCTACAACAGCGGTGCAATATGGTGCACTTCCTTGCTTCCCTGTCAGCCTTCCCAAAGCACTCATTGCTTATATACCATTTCTTTTTATATTTTGGTGTCTAAATATGAGTGATGTCTAGTCTTCCAGTACAGCTATCCAGCTGTACTTAATACAGGTGATGGGCTCTAGCAATCAATGTAGACAAGTGAGATAGTCTGCGATCCAATAATTTTAGCCTAAAATTCACTTCTAGAATATGGTCAGACAAATTCTATCCCACGACTCTTCCAATTTGTTGCCAAGGTTGTACATTTATAGCTTGTTACTTTTATATCTAATTTGGGAGCTTCATTTCAAACATTTTCTCAGAAATTCTTCATAAGCAAAGGCTATATGGGAAGTATATGTAGGGCAGCCAGTTCTTTCCCATGCTTTTAGCTAAAAGACATTTTGTTCAGATATGATTTGGTAAGCTAGTTCCTCCGTAAGCTCACTGTAATATATCTTGAACCAGTAGAAAATATATTACTATATCATATTTTAATTAGCACAAATAATTGTTCATTTAATTGGCAATCTCATCAGTAAAGAGCCTTTAATAAGAAGATGTAGGCAGTTCCAAGCTTGCGTGCTCTTCCACAATAAAATTCTCAAGGGCTATTTTCAATTAAATATTCTGTTAACTATCACGAGGCTTTCTGAATCAACTGATTTTGCTTTTCTATTCCAAGGTTGGATGTAGTATGTGGTTTTCCCCACCATTTTAGTTCCCTATAACAGGTGTAACAGGGGACTAAAAGACTCAATCAAATAAGTTTAATAGATTTTGAAAATAAAGGGAACATTATGAACTTTAATAGCTTGACTCCCTAAATAACACAGGCTGAAGAAACTCTCCCAGCAATTCCTTCATTCAACAAAAAGATGTCTGTTTAAATTTTAGCACATCCATGGGATAGTTACCCAGTCTCAGTGTAAAAACTTCTAGAGAGGTAAGATCTAGCACACCCCTAGAGGTGTTTTATTTGGTAAATTACCCTGAAAGGTTAAACCATGTGCCTGATTTCATCAGGTTTTCATACCACTTTTCATGGTAAGCAGAGTCACTTCCCATGCTGTTGTTACTTCTAGATCACCAGCAGATCATCTCTTAATCCCTTTTTGAGCATATTACATGCACTGATATTCCTATTTTCCATACTATAAAAATGCTTTTCAGATAGATATAGTTAATTAAATTCTTCTCAGAACTTTTCCACTTTTTTTTTATTTTATTCTGGACATCAAAATGGGACCCAGATAATGTATGCAGAGGTGAAATTTTCTATCTACTTCATCTCAATACTGTGCAACTTGTATTTCAAAAATAACACTTTCTTTCCTAATTATAAGAATATACTGACAGCTTCCCCTAGGATAGCTATCAGTACAACTAAGATCTCAGTACTGTCATCAAATTCCCCTGTCAAGTTATTATTCTTAGACATATGAAGCTCTACTTACTTCTGTTAATTAATTTTTATTTCAATGGAAATCACCTCATCAGTTGATCCAGACCACTATGTAAAACAGACATACATTAAAAATTTTTACTAGTCTAGAAAGTCTAGACAAATTAGCACTGATTGAATTGATTTTTCTCTCATAAATTTCTTAGAAACATTCAGCTACTATGAAGGAAAACTCAGATCTCTCTGTCAAGATTATATCTGAGCTATGATGATGCATTGGCAAACTGCTTTTATTTTTGCATTTAGCTAGTCTTCATCCAGTTTTAATGATCTACTCTGATTTAGAAAAATTCTTATTTTTAACAACTGTGATATTAATGTAAAATATCTTTTCAATATCTGCTATAATTTCTGAGGGGGTTTTTGGCATCCAAATTTTTTATGTCATGGTTGTTTGGCTGAATTAAATAAAAGTTACATAAACCCTTTTTGATTGTCATTAGTTATTTCAGCATCCTTTTATTTTTATATTAATTACTTCTATATTAGACAGTCAACTAGACTCACTGGAGCTTTGAATGCCCTATCTTTTAATGATTGGGCACCAGATTTCTAAAAAGTGTAAGAATGACTGATTTTGAACATAAGAGAAATCAACTGAATATTCACTACAAATAGCAAGAAAGCCATCAATAGCTTCACTTTATTTGGGGGAAAAAGGACTGTTTCAGAAAATGAACACATTAGAAAAGTTCTGCTCTTTGACTAAAATTTGGAAAAAGGAAAACTAAATGCTTTTCCACAGCTTTAACAGCATTAAGCATGTATGTGACCAATTGATTTATTACAAGTATTCAGCATTTTCACAAAAAACCTCATTACTTTAACCTATTCCCAGACAAAAATTATGAGAGTCATATTATTACTAAGACCAGTTTTCCTGCAAGCTTGTACAGCATCAATGCCAATGTGAATAAAAAATTATCTATTCTTCATGCATAATTTGTAATACTATTTTTTTCTTTTTATTTTTCTTTGTGAAAACTGGTCAATTACTCAATAAAAGCTGATGGCCACTTTCAGTCACTGGCAGTGTTAGCAGCTCTGATGGTTTTGTTGGAGACTTGTAACTGCTGCAGTTTCTCAAAAGGTTGTGAATTTCATCAATTGTCTGTGTTGCAAAGTGTGTGTGTAGGTTTGTATTGTGGAGAGTGAAATAACAGTTCTTATGATAACACCACTTTTCTTCAAACTGATAATGGGAGAATTCCTTCACCTCAAGTAATAGAGGATGATGATACTTTTTTTTGTTTTTATTTATGAGTTGTAGCTGCATTCAAGACTGAAGAAATCCTGTAGGTCACTAAAGACTAAAACAACAAACTACTACCTGAGTCTTTAGTCTCTCTTTTTTTTTTTTTTTTTTTTCAGTATTACCTGAGAAAAATATGGGCCATTAAGGCAATAAAGCAATTTCCTCAATCTTTGTAGTGATTCCTGGTGATTTTCATACAAAGTGAGAAATGAGGTCCATTTTTACTTACGAAATGTCACAATCTTGTAAGATAAAATTTAGCTCAAGAAAAGCTTTCCCTTTAACCTTGCATTTTTTCAATCAAAACCTTTCTCATAATTTTATTAAAATGTTAATTAAGAATACAGCATATGTGTCATTAGAGGTTGTTTTAAACAGGTTCAAATACAGAATACAAAACCCCCGCTTTTACTATTACTTCAAATACCAAAAATAATCTGACGTTCAGGGCTGTCTATATTCAGTTTCAATCTCAAAGCAATTCCTCTTTGGCATTCATCCTTACTTAATATTTCTTACTTGAGGAAAATTATTCTTTCTCCAGCTGAGGCAGCAGCTGCATCATATTGATGCAATCCAAAAAAGGGAAAAAAAAATTAGTTATTTTTGCTTGGACAGATGACTTGAGGAGCCTCTATATAGAGAATATCACATAAAGTAACTATGTTGTCTCGTTGAGGCAAACCCATCTGCCACTGCAATTACTAAGTTTCTTCCACACACCGAGTTTTCTTTTGATTTTGTACACTATACGCTTGTGGTCCACTCATTATTCTTACTAAAGGCAGGAAAAAAACCCACAAAAAGCCAAAAAACAAATCCAAAAATCCCATCTCCTACAGGTAAGGTATTTCATTCTATCCAGTTTCCCAGAACAGTAATTTGATTTTTTTTTCAGAGGAGATGATATATTATGACTTAGAAGTCATGGATTTAGTGCTAAAGTATGAAATTTTGACCACAAAATATATTATTGACCCCAAAAAAATTTTTGGTACATTATTATGTGTTTGGTTTTGGGGTTGTTTTGTTCTCCTTCTTCCCCAGTATTTCTTTGTGACTCATTAGCTGGCAAGTCTGATGTCCTGTTTCCAGTGGTGACAAAAAACAGCTGTAGCCAAAAAGCACAAAGCTCTGTAGGAGATCCTGATCATCATAGTGATTGCCTCTTAATTTCAAGAGCCCTGAAGACTTAAGCTTTTTATTCTCCTTCACATAAAATAATTTAACAGTTAATAGTCATGCAATGTATGTGAATATCAAGTATGATTTTGAATCCCTACTTCACTGTCCTTGTCTTTGCCTTCAGAAGAAGCCAGGTTCTGGATATCTACACTTTCAGCTACTGCCCTGAAAGGTAATGGACACAAATAGTTTAACTTCCCAGCAGTACCTAATTTCCTTATCTGCAACTTTAAATTCTTAGTTATCAAGCCAATTCACTGACTCTTTTCCAAACTCTTGAGTTTCATTAAGGAAAACAGTCTGTTTGTTTTATATCTCTGGTTATTTATAATAATTTTAGTCATCTTAATTTATTATAGCTTGCAGTAATTTAGGCTGCTGCCAATTATGTTCACTAGAGATATTTTAGCTACAGTAACCTCATATGACTTGCTGTTAAATCATATCAGTTTACTTTTTACCTTCAAGTTCCCTCTTTTTGTTTTTTATTTTGTCACAAGAATGTAGGTCTTACTGTTGTATTTTTGTTAGGTTTATTTTCTGTATGCAAGGATTTTTTTATTTTATATTCTATTTTACTTGATTCTTTAAGCTTCTCTATATCAAATATCCATGCAGTCTCTTATTTGCACGTTTCTTCAATAATTGTTTGCTCTGTTTCTGAGGTAGATTAAGCTATCTCACATGATCTTAAAAAGAACAAAATGTACACTCGATTTGCTACTGAAGGCAAATTTGTGTATTGTAAATTTATTATGTTTTAAATTTACTCTGTTAACTCACACTGCAACAACAATGGTCTGCACCCTTGATCTCCACTCTGGAAATCTGTGACGTTTCAGAAGCAAATGGGAATGGATGATTTAAGTAGTGGTACTGCACAACCACAAAGACTGTCAAAATTGGAGGTAAAAATAAAGATGTTTTAAAAGAGGCAAATGTTTCCATTATTCTATTAGCATAATTTCTAGTGGTTTACACAGTCTCAGCAGCAACTTTTAATGCAGCATTTGTATCCCTCATCACACCTTTTTCCTCCTATTTGTTTCAGAATTTTGTCCTAATTCTGAATATATCCCAGTTTCTTTCCTTGCATGTGTTATTTCTCAGACTGTATCTGCTTGAAGGTCACCAGATATAATTAAATGATCCTGTTTGCTCTTTTTCTGATACTTCTGCTTAGTCTGATCTTCCAAAGGACACTTTAGGATTAGAAAATGATCTTTTTCTTTCCTATCTTCTCAGGAATAAACACAGTGACTTAAATATTTTATAAGTGGAGTTCCTGCAATGTTTAAAAGAATGTTCTGCAAATACAACATGTGCTTTTGCATCTCCTAATGTGTGCAAAAAACCCCCCATTTCTTAGATTTTTCACAACTTCCATTATGGACTTCTTCCTTTATGATGACTGCATAGCTTAGCAGCCTCTGCACATACCGTGCTCCTGCCTACACTGAGCAGCTGAGCCCTTATGTTTGGAATAATGAAAGGCTTCCCACATCCTTTGGATCTTCATCATGGTACTAGATTACACCTAATGTAGTATGTATTTCTGCTTAGTAGCAATAATATTTTAGCACCGTCACCTAGAGCCAAATTCCACTGCACTGTTCGCATTAATTAACTACTTACTCTGCCAGTAAGTTCCCAAGGTATTGCAAACTCAGTGTAAGGGTGAAAGGATATGCTTCTGTATAAACCATGTATGTATTCTACTTAGAAACAGTAGCTACAAATTAGTTGGATGTCTTTAATTAGTGCCCCTTGGGCACACACAGAGATACCTGCATCAGCATCACGAAGTTCCAGCAGGGAAGGAGATGTGTCTGATCCTACTTGTGTGGTGGACCTGAAAAGCTTTAACTGTGCTCCTCTCCCAATGCACCACATAACTACAGGAAGTTTGTAGCCCAAGAACCTGGGTGCTGCTTCCTTCATCTTCTGTCCAAAATCTTGCTAGCTGTTTTCTACCAATTTCTTTACTTGATATGTCCTAAAAGAGCAAAAAATATATTTGCAGCCACTCACAGAGCCAATGTATGATGCAAAGTCCATTCATGGCATAAACATACAAGAAGATTTTATACGTAAGCTAAAGAATTATTTTATAAAGATTAATGTCTTTTCACCTTAATTGATAAATGAGACTACCTGCTCTCTAATTGCAGGAGCTGACTACTTCTGACAGCCTCGCTACATACTTTATGCTGGTACCTGCACATGTTAGGTCATGATGTTAGGTCACATCAACTGCAAATGCTTTAAACATTGAGTCTCAAACATTTCATGATATATCTTCACGAATTTCCAGAGACTATACAAGAGGCATCATGGTGTATTAGCTGGAAAGGGAATCTCATTGCACCCAGTTGCAAACACTTCATTTTCGTGAGACATACACTCAGCCGGCGCTTGTTTTCTTGAACGGAAAGGAAGATACAATTAAAAAGTTAGATACAGGCACAAATGTTCTGTAGCCCAGCATAAGTCATCACAGTTCCTTTGTGTGTAGGATGGAGAAGAACACAAACAGGGAAATGTGGAAGCGGGGAAACTGGGAGCGGGGAGAGTGCAAAAAAAGAGAGTACATTTTTCTTCTTCTGTCTAACCTCGTGCCAGAAGACTCATTTCCAAGTGACTGTATGGCACCATTTTGAATAACATATGTGCTTGCAAGCAGAGTAGGGCTCTGTATAAAGATGGTCCCTTCCCAGAGGAAGCCATATGAAAGCAAAAATGTTGGGATGGCTGTTCCTTGGCAGACGGATCTAGTGCCACTTGCTAGAAACCACCTTTCCTCCCCAATATTACAGAGTATCCATTTTGTACGTGACACTCCTAAACTTCCTGCAGGAAACTGTTAAAGTCCTCCCTGAAGATAAAAAATAACTTTTCTAGAATAAAGTTGCTAATAAAATACAAAACTTGATCTTTGCATTGAGTTGGTGAGTTAAAAAATGTTCCAAATTAAAAATAAAAAAGAATACAAAGTTGCGGGAAAAGTATTTTAAAATAAATCTGTAATCCTGACAGTGAGGGGAAAAGCAGTGCCCACAATAGAACTGATACTGAAGTCTTTATAGACCTTCCTTTTTTTTTTTTTTTTCCCCTCCTAGTATGTTCCATTTTGAATTTCGCAGATAAAAACTTTCAGTCCGCTTCATAGAAGCTAAAATTTTTTTAGTGCTAGTACAGGGAAAATAATGAAGAACCCTCCTGACTTTACTTTCTCTTGATCTCAGACACATCCAGGTTCATCAAGCATTGGAATGAGATTAAGGTGGGTCAGGAAGCATGATGGATGAAATACTACTAAGTCCCAGATACAAAGGAAGGAGAATACAAAAGCAAATACATCCATCAAATTACAGTTTGGAGTCTGTAATTTATATATTTCTGAAAGGTAGGTCCTCATGAACAACAGAACATTTTTGCTCAGGTTTTCTGGGTTTTTTTTGAAACATCCTATCAAGGAATTATGAGATATCTTTGAATTTCAAGCAAATGAAACCAAGTCCTCGAAATGCATACATCAGTCCAGAGTTAATAGTGCTAATTGCTGATAAGTAGTGGTGTATTTTAATTATATGCATTTTTTCAGTGGAATCCAACCACCTTAGAAATCTGCCTAACTTCTTACTACACAGCTTCACCTGAGAAATGGGAATTTTAACCTGTAATCTCAGCCGCTGGATCCTGAGCAGCTACTAATATGATTGAATATTTTTGTTTCAGCAGATCCCTTTCATTGTCCTCACCACTCATTTTTGGTTTTTAGCAAGAATACACAAATTCTTACGCATTACAAACAAGAGTGCCAGCTTTTAGTACAGAATAGCACAGGAGAGCATGATAAAGTATAAAGAAAGGTGGAGGAGACCTTGTTAAAACTGAAGTATAAAAAGGCACCGAGTTACTGATGGATTCTGTGATGGAGCGGTCAGCCAGGAAAAGTTCCTGCAGCAAAGAGGCTGTGGTCCATAAAAGGAGCAATCATTTGTTCTCCCTGGATGAATGCTACCATTTTTTGTGGAAGCCTCAGTGTGCTGAACCATCATTTCTTTGGATCCAAAAGTTCAAGGAGTATTTACAATGGCCATGAGGGGAACTGCAACATCTTGTGAAATCTAAAGTGAGAAGATTGGAAGCTCCTGTTGTTTCAGAATTGTCTTCAACAGTGCCAACACATTTTTGCCAATCAGCATGCTAGAACACAAAGCCTCTTTTTAACTGTTGCCTTCTGGAGAAGAATTAAGTACCTTTATGTTTGTTGGTAAAGGTTTTTATGTAAACATATTTTCCCATTTGTGACCTGATTCAGTGGGGACTTAGTTCATGTTAGTGTAGCACTGAGCTCAAGTTAACATATTTGATTTTCAACAGGGTCTAAATTTACAGGTAAAGGAGTATGACATCATGCTCCTGGTCCAAAGGGAGCCCTTGCTGGAAGACAGTTGTCTACATTCTCTACAGAAGCATTTGCTAAGTTATTCAGGTTTAGGTTCATGTGAAGACAGTGGAGAAAAAGAGCAGCTTCATATGCAAGCAGATGGGTGGAAATCTTAACGTTTGCCATCGGATCTGAATTTGTTAGCCAGTTATTTCTGAAGTTTTAAGGATAGTGTCCTCTTTACGGGTTTCTTATAAATTTAAAAACCTCCCCTAAGACTTTATACCCATGAGTGTGAGCACTCAAGATTATTTTGCAAGACATGAGACAATTTTTTCTAATGGAGATAAAAATCTTGCTGTTGCTACTGCTTGCATAATCATTCAGTGAAGATTTTCAAAACATCTTTCTTTTGCTGTCTTATGACTGTTAGTTCATGGAAGGACTTTTTCTATATCCTCCTACATATAACAATCAACTTCTGACCAGAACAAGAAAGTTAAAGAAGTTCAAACTACGGTCAAAATTCTTACTTTTATCTAAATTCCCTAACTTGGTTGATGACTCTTTTTTCAATCTATGTATTTTTTAAAAAATGAAATCAGGATCATATATGCTTGTGGGGTTTCTGCTAAAAATAATTGGAATAGTGCTATACTTGGTCATAGCCATTAAGAGGAACTATAGCATCTGCCTCTTTGAATCTTGAAATATCTGAGCAAGCAACAGCTACTGTCTATTGCTCTATTATTAAATGAGATGAAGTGCAAAAGGAACAGGAAATTTGAAAATGGTCTTTATCATTATACTTCCCACCCTCTCTAAATCAATTGTGATTCTAGTGTTCTTATTTTCTTAGGTTGGCAGCACAGACTTTCCTTCACAAAGGAGCAAAATTAGTGATTTTGCTTCTAAGATTCATTCATTTTCTAGTATAGCTAGATTTTTCCTGGTCCAGCGCCTGACACAAGGCTGTAGTTTAGCCCAAAATGCTCTTGCCTGCTCCTAAGATTTTTGGTTATTTAAAATTTTATTCATGAATTTACTTCTACTGTATGTCTTACCTGACATATGGGCTTTGCATAGACTAACAGAAAATGCAGGAGGCTCTGCATGGGTTCACCAGAGAAAATCTTGGGTAGGAGAATCTGCATGGATTCACAAGAGAAAACCTTGGATAGAATCCTCGAGGGAATATTGCCAAAGTCAAAAGAAGATTCACAGCAATGAAACAATTTTTTCTCTTGCCATGGATCAGTAATTAAGCATAAAAGGATAAAAGCATTAGCTAGAAATGTAGAATTGTCTCATTTTGCATTTTTTCAACATTTGGCAACTACAGATAATCCATTCTTGTGAGATTTAGTGCATGTTTCTAGCAATTAATTGAACTTGTGAATTTTTTTTTCCCCAAAATGTTAAAGACAGGGCACAGTCACATAGGAAAAAAGTTGCTCCTGATTTGTATTGGTTTTGGCTGGGGTAGTTAATTTTCCCCACACTAGCTGATAGGGGGCTGTGTTTTGGATTTATGCTGGAAACCATATTGGGAAGACAGGAATGTTTTAGTTCCTGCAGAGCAGGCCTGTTAGCTACGCAGAGCCAAGTGCTCTCCAGCCTCTCAGCACACCCCACCAGTGAGTGGGCTGGGGGTGCACAAGGGGTTGGGAGGGGACACAGCTGGGGGAGCTGACCCCCAAGTGACCTAAGGGACATTCCAGACCATAGGGTGTCATGTTTAGGATGTAAAGCTGGGTGAAGGAAGAGAAAGGGGAATGTTTGCAGTGACAGTGTTTGTCGTCCCAAGGCACCATCACACGTGATGGAGTCCTGCTTTCCTGGGAATGGCTGAACACCTGCCTGACCATGGGGAGGGGAGAATGAAATTAATTCCTTCTTTTGCTTTGCTTATGTGTAAAGCTTTTGCTTTAGCTATTAAACTATCTTTATCTCAACCCATGAGTTTTCTCAAGTTTACCCTTCTGATTCTCTCCCTGATGCCTTTGCTGTTGGAGACAGGCAGGAAATAAGCAAACAGCTGTGTGGCTGTTTGTCAGAAAGGAATAAACCATAAAGAAGCATAAAGAAAGCCATGTCCTAAAAAGTCTTACATGCAACTGCAGTCCAATTACTTCCATACAATTCTTCTCCTTATACATGGTACAACTCATGTAGAAGGTGTTGCTAAAGGTATTAATATCTCTTAAATGTATAAAGATACCTGGAATTTGTTTAATTTTTCCTTATCCTATAACCAGTAAGTACTCTCAACTCTTTTTTCACACATTCAGTGTTTAAACAGTTTCGATCCTGAAAACTTCAGTAATGCTGTGTCACAGAAGACAGTGTGTAAATCTTCTCATATAAAATTTTAAAATGCAGATTTTATGAACTACATTCAACAATTCAGAGCACAAGTTTGAATTCCCCACAGTGAAATTTTTATACAGTATGAATCTGTATATTTACAATCCTACAACATCCAAAATAACTGTCAATAGTAAACCTGACAATAGTCAAACCTGTATGGGCCTGGTGTCATGATTAAAATTAAAAAAATTAACCTGGTACATACTTTCACTTCTTTGAGCTACAGAGTTTAAAAAAAATCAACGTCCTATGGCAGCAAAATATTTTACATTACATTAAGAAGGGGTTTTTTTGGGGGAATATTTGTCTGCATTCAGCAACAGTAATACTAACCTTACAAAGCAAGTAGAGTTGAGAGAAGGAATAGGTAAAATGTTATTTTCACTGGTATTGATTTTTTTGCTTGACATCACATTTGCCAGTTATTATGAGTTTTGTGCTGTTGGGGATGATAACTAGACAGGGCTATTAGATTTTCTGCTGAGAAATTGCAAATGTAATTTTTTTACCTAAATATTTCCCCCTTTCCACTTGGTCTTGGCTATCCTACACCACTGTTAGATATTAGTGAAATCAAGGAAAATTATGAAGAATGGTGTAATTTAGCATAGTTCCAGGTATGATAATTTAATACAAGACCCCTTATTTTTTAAGAGAGGAGTAAATCCTTGTGAATAGCAGAGGTTTCTTTTTTTTTTTTTTTTTTTTTTTATGGTATTATCTTACTGTGTTAACTGCTTAAATATTGTTTAACATTTCTTGAAAATGTTTTTATTTTCACATATGTCACATTACAGTTGTGAACAGAGCTTAAGGACTTCCACACCCAGGGATTTACTTAAAAGAAAAAGAAAAAAAAATTCTTAACATTTCCATGTTCAAGTAAGTTTTATTCTTGTCTTTTATTAAATGAGACATACCAAATTTTGAACAGAAGAAGCTGTATGCTCACCTTCATATCCTCTTTAGGTAGTGAGTGTTTGGAACTTCAATACCAGTTTTGCTCTCTGGTATCTTTCCTCACATCCGTTTCTTTAGAGTAACTGTTTTCCTTTTGCTTCATCCCATCACGACCTTTCAAATTATGTTATCAGATCCCTTTCTTTCTTCCTTGTGTCCTCTTTCTGGAAATTCTCAACTGAATTAGAAAAAGCTGCCTCTGCTGTTTTCATCACTTCTTTTTGTCAAAAAATATTTCATTTTGGTAACAAGTTATTTTCCAGATCATAGTGGCTATATCAAATATATACTTCAAAGCACAATTTGCTGAGTTCTAGTTCTCACATTAAAAGTGAGTTAAGCCAAGCCACTTAGTGTATTACAAAAAAAAAAGCCAAAAAAACCTTGATATGTTCTTCCATTGCTTTTAATATTAAAGCTTCAATTTTTTTTATCACAATACTTACAATATTGATGCTAATCTGTGGAATATCAGCTACTGAGATTTTTGCTTTAACAGATGGGAAAATAAGTTACAGCTGTTTGACTGATGCAAGTGAGAAACTGTACCAAAATCTATTAACTGCAGGTGTGGCAAGGTGGGATTTTGTTAAATTATATTTAGTGGATTAAGACAGACAAAAACACAAGGTTTTTTTCCAAATTTCTTTTTTCCAGAGCAATTAAGATGACATTTAGTTCGTGCATGCCTTATAGTTCCTTCACAACTGAAGTGATAGGAAAGCTCTCCAGAGTATTGTGGAAGAGCAGGAGTTATTAACAGACCTAGCCTTCAGGAGCAGACTTGTATCTGCTGTGAAATTTAAGTTTATCCTGACCACTCTGTCCACAAGACTAGGAAGGGGTTCCTGACCTCCTGTCAGGTTCTCATCTGAACTGTCCAGCTTCTAAAAAGCTGTGCTTATGTCCCAATGAAAGCAGAGTTTACCAGGTTTTCTTTGCTTTTCCTCTGTAATAGAAGCAATGAATAAATCAGGCCTTTTAGTGTTGAGGAGATTTTAGAAAGTTAGATTAGTAAGAAGAATTTATTTGAACTGTTAGGTGCCAAATTGCCACCTGGAAAGCATTACCACATTGTCTATAATGATTGAGGCACCTTGCAAATGAGGTCTTGTCTGCTTATGATGAACACTACAGCTTTTGGTAAAAAATATGGGGTTGTTAGTTCCACAATGTTCTCAAATATAACTAAGTGGAATCATGAACACATTCCTCACAAACACAGTGGACTTTTTTGGACAGAGTTGCATACACTAATGTTATCATTTCCTTATATTAATATGTCATGCACGGAGTTTCAGAATTGAGTTCACAGAATCACAGAATTACCTAGGTGGGAAAAGACCTTTGAGATCATCAAGATTTGCCCCAAAGGACTATCTAAGACCATTCCTTAAATCTGCTCCCAGGAGCTTTCCACCTTGCCAATTTCCACTGTGCCTGGGGAAAACATTTCTATGTCTGCCACATGCATGATGCCCTCCCAGCTCAAGCACCAGAAAAGCCCTACAGAGCTCACAGCACTCCCTACCTGTGTGCAGCCTCACAGTGGGTCCTGGCAGCACTCAAAACCCTTTGTTGTAGCTCAGTTACAAAGCACTGTTAACCATTCCTTTCACACTAGCATAGAGGGACAGTTCACACACCTCAGCAGCCGAGGATAACCCATTAGAAATGCATCCATACATTGGACTAGGGAAATTTAAGATATTATCTAAAATAGATTATGAAAAGCAACTTGTAAATGCAAGATTTTAAATCAAAATATCTGGCTGTGGTTCTGCTACAGTAAGCAATATTTTCCATGCTGTTTTTAGCTCAGGACATGGCTGGGAAACACTACAGCAGTGAGAGCATATCCATTCAATTAGTGGAATAGCAGTTCAGAAGTGAAAAAAAAAAAAGATAGATTTCTGGCTATCAAACTAAACAAATAAAAATATTAAAAACTCTGCTATATTTGGCAACTGATCTCTGCCTCTGAGCCAGGAGCATACCCTCAAATTTTATCATGTAGCACTGAAAATACTTCGACATGTGGAGTCTTGACTGCTGGTGTCGTTGCTGACCTGTGACTGCTCCTGACCACGATGTCACCCTCTCATTTATGGAACCAAAACAGTTTCTGTGACAGCACATCAGTTCAGATTTCAAGAATGAATAAGGGTTTTGGGACAAGCCAACAGGGAAAATTTCTGTTGATCAATTAAAGATCAGTTAAGAACTTCTGCACATATTTTCACGGATAGTTGAAAACCTTAAGCTTTAGAAATTACTTCCATTCATTCTAGGGACATCATCAAGAAAAAGATGATTCCATAAGGACAAGTGTGGTAGGTTAACCTTGTCTGGCTGCCACCCAGATGCTCTCTCACTACTTCTCTCCAGAACACAGAGAGAAGATGGAAAGGACATTGGTTGAGATGAGGAAAGGAATGTCACTCACCAGCTATCCTTAAGGGCAAAAAACCCTCAGCACAGAGATAATTATTTTAATTTATTGCCAATTAATAACAGAGTAAGCACAGAGCAATGTGGAATGGGTGCTGTGGTCAGACCATAACATTTCTCTCTTCCATTCCTTCCTTGCCCAGAATAGGGCCTTTCCATGATATACAGTCCTTTGGGAATGAACTGCAATGCACTTCAGCTTCCTTCAGGACATATCAGTAGTATCCAGCCCTCCAGGGGCTGCAGGTGAATACTTTGTACACCTGGGGAGGTTAATACAATGCTTATTTTTCAAAACCCTCTAGCCTATGGAATTACATGATGCTTAGTTTGTACCATCATGTTAAACATGAACCAAGAAGAAGAAGTGGAGTAACCAGCCCAGTTCACCAAGCAGTCAAGTATGACTTTGGGGTCACTGATCACCATGGACCACCAAAGAGACTCCTGAGACAGAAGAATGCATGTGCTGATGGGAAGGAGCACACGCCAGTTACTTTGGGGAAACGATTATCATATGTGTGTTTCCTTTGGAAAAGCCTATGAATTTGTATATAAAATAAAGTATTTAAACAGGAGATTTTCTGTATTCAGTATGCACAATGTTTTGGAGGAGATACCACCATGTGCATCCAGCTGAATAAAGAATGCGTCCTTCTTAATACTACATTAGTGTTAAGGAGTTCTGTTTTTACTGGTTTTTGGCCACAGCACCTGACTGGAATAATCTGGAGTCTGAGAAGAAAGTTTTGGACTTCTTTTACCTCCAAATTTGATTCGTCCTGAAAGATGTCTTTCCAAACACAAAGCCTGACAGTTGGAAATGTTTATGCTGAAAAATATTAATTTTAATTTTTTTCCGTATAAATAGTTTATGTTCTTTAATGGTCTGATGGCCTTCTTTAAGAAGTTTATTAATTAAACATAGTGTTGTTTTAGCCCATATACAAAGACTGATGGAATTACAATAATATAAATAATTTACCTTTTTGTCAGAGAGTGTTCTGTAGTATCTTGCTGGAGAAAGTGAGGTAATTTATGACAGGCAGAATTTTCAATTTATAAGCCAGAATCACTCAGAGAGACGGAGAAAATAAAGAGAAATTTTTGTTTCTCAGTAAGGAATTTAAATTAATTAAAAGTAGAGTACAAAGCTAGGTAACAAACTATCCCTTTAGAAAATATACCAACTGGCAATGCAAGAAAATGTTTCAAAATGTGCTAAATGAATTTAGCATACTGCAGAATTCAGCCCACTTCTGCTCAAAGCATACTCCTTATGAAGGTGGATGGAACTGAGAAAAACATGGGTCCTGCCATAATATCTTTTCCAGTTGCACATGGAACAAAAGACAGCTAGTGCACAAAGCAGAGCAATGACTAACCCTTGACTGGAGGACATGAAGATAAGTGGTCCCTCTTTTATGTAAGATCCATGTAAGGTCTGACTCCATTAAGGGCTTAAACTGATAACAATATTTATCTATTGCTTATATCAAAATCTGAAGCAACAGATTTTTTTAGCAACTTTAAAAATTTGTGTTTATCAGAAAAATAGAGCTGCTCTCTTATGACAAAATGCTAAGTGTTGGGATTATTTAGCCTGGAAAAGAGAAGGCTTCATGGTGATATAATTGTAGCCTTCCAACACCTGAAGTGAGCTCACAATAAAAAAAAATGAGACTATTTATAACAGCATGTAGTGACAGGACATGTGGAAATGGGTACAAACTGAAAGAGACTAGATTTTGATTGGATGTTAGGAAAATATTCTTTAATGTGAGGGAAGTGGGTGCTCGGAGAAGTTGTGTGTGCTCCATTCTTACAAATGCTCAGGGCCAGGTTAGATGGGAATTTGAGAGCCTGAACTGGGTCTGGTGGAAGATCTCCCTGCCCACAGTGGCATGGGGTGGGACAAGATAATCTTTCAGATCCCTTCCAACCTACACAACTATGTATCTATCATTCTATGACTCTATGATTCTACGATAATGACATTGTCATTTATACATTTTCCCTGAAGATAGCTTCAGAGTTTAATTCCTGCATTTTGAAAGTAGGAATGAAAAGGCATAAAATTCACACACACCAACTTCTCTAAAAGGCAAGACATTTAGCTTTTTCCAAAACCAGGTTTCAATTGTCCAAATCAAACATGAAATTGTTGTGCCAAAATTGAGGGCAACATGAAACCTACCTGCACACAGTTAATATGCATTTGTCATTTAAACTGCTGTACTAATGCTTTGCATTAGTATTGAAATGAGGTGATATGTCCTTTGAAGGAGCATTATTACACATCCCTGTTCTTTCACATCACTGGAACATTGTGAGTAATAAAATTAGAAATATTTCTTGATAGTCCTATAATTAAACATAAAAAAAAAAATCACAGGCAGTTTTATTTCAGACATTTTCCTTATTTTGTACACTTGATTGTGAAAACATAATAGTTCTTTTTTCCCCCCTTGTTGTTGGTTTTCTTTTTCTCTCTTTTCTTCTTTTTTCAAGTGCAGCAATGTACTTTTTCCCAGATCCTCAAATAGTTTAGTTCAAAACAAAGAGATATCTCAATATAAAATCTTACTAACATCTATGTGGATTGATCTTCAGTGGGAATGACATTTGTAGGTACAGCAGTTTGTCTTGTTTGAGCTGTCTGGGGCAGCAGCAAGCAGCCTTCATCTGCACTCTGGCAGTAAAAGGAAAATGAGAAAAAGTGAGTTTGATTGAGGGTTTGATTCCAGATGAGGGAAAGGAGAGCTCCCTAATAAAGGAGGAGCTTTCTACTCCACCCACCCCTTTTGCCCCCAAAGTAGTCCTGGCACTAGAACTGGCTCTCAGCTTCAGCTACCTTGTTTTGTGGGATTATAAATTAAACAGGGCCAGAACTCAGGTCTGTGAGCACTGCTCTGGGTCTGTCTGTAATGATTTATTGCTAACATTCTCTCTGCTGTGGTTTTAGGCAGACATCATACCACCATGGAGAACACTCACTTAGGGTTCAGGGAGCAGTAATTGGGACAGGGATAATTATGGAGGCACTCTGGATAAAAACACTCTCTTTTGAATGAAAAGGTGTCTATTCTTATCACATCATGCCTTACTGCTTTCTCCTGGGCAGAGAATGAACTCAGTGCATCTTTCCAAAGTGCAAAAGACTCATCTATAAACCACTAAATTTATTCTCTTTCATTTTAGACAGAGGTTTAGGGAGCATTCACACAATCAAACATATGTGGATCAGAGGAGTTGGTAGTGTCTGGTCTGAGAGCTGTAATAAACAGTTAACAATAGCCTGGTTGCCCAGTTGATACCTCTCATTCCAGCAGAATGACATGATCCCAAAAAAGAACATCTATATGTAGACTAAATTCCAAGGTGTAATACTTATACTTGGGGATTTTATAGCTTTTAGAAACCAATCCATATATGGAGTATTTAAAGAGAAAATTAAGTCATGTTTCCAAAAAGAAATTAAGTGATTTTTTTAGCCCATTAATTGTAACTTTGGTCCTGTGATCACTATAACATTAACATTGAAGAAAGAATCAAGCAGTTTGCATTGTCTGTTATTCAGAAATTGTCCTTAAATGTGGCCTGGTAAGCAGGCCAGTTACCTAGGGCCCTTATCAAATATTTATTTGTTAATATTCATAAAAATGTCAATTACTACAGCTATTTATGGTTATTATTGACAGGTGCATGTAATAGGAGGAACAACACAAAAATCTAAATTATTATTATTTTTATTCAATCTGTAACCTGGTCAAGATGGTAATTTGCAAACATATCATTATGACTGACATTGCAGAGTCCCCAGAACAGCTTCTTTTGGACTTTAATATGAAACCACAATTCCTCCACTGATGTAGATGAAATCAAACAGATCAGTATGCACTGAAGAATTCTTTCTTTTGCCCTTTATTTTTACAGTGCCTGCTCTCCACGAGGGGTTTGCTCTTAGTAGCATTGTCAGGAATTGAGAAGGAAAATGAAGGCTTGAATACCTTTTTCCTTGTATAACTTGCTTTGTCTGTGTATTTTGCCTCTTTACTGCAGAGAGATAGACAGTTAAGGGACCAAAATAATGTGTATGTGTGTGCAAGTATAAACATGGAGGAACAGCAAGCATATGATAGGGAAGATTTCTGAATGCCAGAAAAAATGAATGATTAATTCAAAAGTCATACTAATAATGTCAGTCAAAGTTAGATGTGCAAAAAATCTCATAAAGCTTTATTTTCATCAAACCTTATCACGAGCATTATTGAAGTCATTTAGCTGCCTAGTATAGCGAGCATTCAGTCTCCTAAAAATAATTTGTTGTACAGATAATTGCCACTTGGCTGAACCATTGTTTATGGCTATTAGATAATTACTCAAGTGTACAGCTCTAAATACATAAATGTTCTGTACTTCCTGATGAAGGAGAGCAGGTTAAATGCTAAATATGGAAAATACAATATTTGATTTACTTACCATATTCTGGAGTGGTAATAATCACCAAGAGAAATGGTTGGTTTTCTGCTTTCATTACCATCTTTTTATGGAAAAAAAAAATTACACTACAAGGCTTCACTTCTTAGCTTTATGAGTGACACTTTCCTTTTTCCAAGGGATAACAGGTGATGCATAAAGTAATAAAAGATGTGTCCAAGCTAATCAAAAGAACTGAAAGAGGAGCTGTCAATGAAATAAAGTACTGATTTTTCTTTGGCAGTCATGTTAGTCCCTCTGCCCTCCTTTATTGTTATTTTTGAGCTTATCAAATTTATATTTTATAAAATGCTTTACCTCCAGTTAGAAATCAGCATCCCTCAAAGGCATTTCTCTCTCAAAGAAACTATTTCTTGGAATCAGTGTACTGTTCTCAACTAGCCCAGCCTGTTTGATGGGATTCTCATTCTTTTGTGTTGCCATTCAGGTGTGATTTTTTTTTACCCTCAAACCTGGCATCTAGTGGTTGACTAAATTTCAAGGGGGATTCAGCTTGCATATTATTTGGTTTGGTTTTCATTAGTACAAAGTAGTAGATATTATTTGGTCAATCAGTTATGTATAAGACTCAGTCAGGCACAGAAATCTTTGTAATACAGATATGACTGAGAGTTTATATGGCCATGATTTGTGTTCCTGAGCTTGAATTTTCAATTTTCCAAAGGCAAAGCGTATTTTTAAAAATTTAATCATTGGGGAGCAAGGAAGAGTAATCAACACAAATCTACAAATACATAGAAAGGATATTTGATCTGCCTGTTTAATAACTGCTGGTTTCCTCCTTTTTGTGTATCCAGACACTCCCATGAGCACACACCCTTCAGTGTAGGAGTGGTGTGTTCAGTCAGTCATCAGTGTCCCATTGTGCAGATGCCTCTGAGCTGCTTTATGAAGTGCTCCTTATGTCTCCAGGTATCATTCTTACTAATACACCCTGTACAAAAGCTGCAGTCAAAATCACAGGTTCATAGAGGTCTGTCTTTGTTACAAGCCAAACTTCACCATAAATGCTTTTTGCTAGATTTTTGAACAAAACTACACACTTTGTGGAAGCTAGGAAAACTCATTAAAATGGAAATGTAAACATTAGAACAAATTAGCATGGCTTTTCTTAGAAAAGCACATAATTAGCTATATTTCTCAGCTTCAGGCTAGCCATTCTTTATTTACATAGCATGGCAGTGGTTTAGCTGTTTGAAAAGCTGAAGAGTTAAGAAAAAGTTCTATCATTTATTTTCTTGTCTTTTCCCTAATCAGTCAATCTTCGAGTATGTTTCAAATCACAAGAATTGCAATATATTCTTGTTCTCATGCATAGCTGGCACTGAGCACTTTTTTACAAAAAGAAAACAATTTTACTAATTAGGATAGTTTTGTCAAGAATAACAAATACTTTCGAGAGGAATTTCTGTGCTATATTTGAGAATGAATTCCACAGCAATGATCAGAGATCAATAACATATATGTTCCTTCCTTTTCAGATTAAAATCTTCATCATCAAAGGTGTCATTGAACACAATGGAAATTGTCATTTGAAAAAAGAGGGAAAAGAAAATGAAGTCTGGAATGAGCAATTTGTTTAAGGCAGTAACAGTCAAATAGAGGACATTCCTGAGAATTTGCAATTTCTTTGTAATTTGTTCCTTGATTGCATGAGGAGGAAGGCAGAAGTAAATAAACAATACTTTTGCAAGAATGTCTTCCACCAGCAATAAAACCAGGGCTGCTGGGACTGAAATGGCACCATGACAGACTAGGAAGGAAGGCCCTCAAGAGAGAACCTTTGCATCAGGAGGAATATCCTCTTCCACCTGTCATTTCTACCCTCTCAGCTCTTCCTGCCTGAAGAAATGAGAGGAAAAGGAGTAGGAAAGTGAATAAAAGATAGAGGAAGCGTGACAAAGTTCCCTAAATCCATAATTACGTTGCAACAGTACTTCTTGTGTGTAGCTAAAAATGACCAATCCAAAGCAAGTGCATGGAGATATTTTTTAGAGGTTTTTATGACCCAGACTTAGAGTGCAGTATGTGTCAGTGTAGAAGTGATGAAATGAACAAAATTACTGCCTTTGCCCAATCTAAAGCCAAATCCTGATTTCTTACCCACAATAAACATCCTGGTTTTCAATCTGGTAAACTCAAGTCAGTATGACACTTTCTGGGGAAGGCTACTTATTCTGAGCAAGATGGCTTGGATCTGAATCTCAGAAATAATTCAAACTACTGGTTATAAAAATCGCAGATATTCAGCTAACGCCTCAGTTTTCTTTCAGCCATAATTACCCACATATACAGAAAATGCTAATCTCTTGCAACCTCATTTTTGACAACACACTGCTTTCTTCTACTGTTTCACACTTTCTCCCTTCTCCTTTATTATTTCAGTAGAGTAAGTTAAAATTAAAGCAGTTGTTTTCAGCTTCCATGTGTCTTGATCCTTCCATTTTCTATTTCAGATTTGTGTTGAAAAGTTCATTCATGTTTTCTACCTATCGTGCATTTTAACTATAGCAAATTACTTCTTCCTGTAAGACAGCCTGATGAAAAACATGATAGAGGTCCAAGTCCTAAAGAGCTCCCTGGATGAGCATAAGGCTACACTGGCATTGAGAATTTCAGAGTAAGGTTGGACTTTCTGAATGAGAATTGGAAGGTCTTATTTCAAGTCCACTCTCTTGGAAGTAAATTGAAATCTACATCTCCCAAAGAACATGGAAGGACGCATCAAATTTGGAAAAGTAGTACCACACCCTCAGGCAATCTCTTTGCATCCTAGAGGATCCATGTCATTTGGGAGTGTAGAGAGAAGAATATTACAGAAACCCTGACTTTCTCTTCTATTGCTAGCTGCAGCATAATACTAAAAATTATCATTTAATCAGATATCTGTACTATGAATTGTTCCTGGGGCTAATGTTTGGAGGCTTTTTTCCTCATGGCTAAGACTTACCCAGATTTTGGTAAGCCATCTGTCGAATGAAAGGATATTGAGCCCTTTCCAAACTGCAGGGATAGTGATTCCAGTAGTTAATAACAAAAGATGAAATAATACATACTGAGCTAGGCTAGCAGAGTAATTATTGCCTCTTAATGAAGCTAAAGTAGAGAATAATGGACAACTTATTGAAAATGAAATTATATATTTTTTCACCAATGACAGCAAGTTTCTGGACAATACCCCCCTATAAGAATCTGAGTACATTTGTCTACATCCCTTAAACATAAATCATTGCTGACAATGACACTAACAATATAGTAGGAACATCCTCAATCCGCTTAATGGATGAAATTCAGTTTTGCAGAGAGCCTGAATGTGGCTAGGCAAGAAATATGACCGTTGCAATTTTAGATAATGAAATAAAAAGAGATTCAGATTATGCTCCGAGAACATATGCTCAAATTCCTCATGAATCTGACACACTACTGGTAAAAAACTTCCTTTTTTTCCTTTAGTAATTTTCAGAATTTATACTGTGGGTATATAGCCATCAAAGCAAAGCAAATTAATTGTTGCATGTTACATGTTGCTGTAAATGGTCCCTGAACCTCAGGAGTTGAGCGTTCATATGCCCCTAAAGCACCATTCTTTCCTTCACTGAAGTTTATTTTGATTTTTGTCATCCAGGATTTTTCCATCCAGGATTTCCATCCAGGATTTGCATATTAGACTGTGCTGAGCACCCCATATAAAATTTTTTAACTCCTGTTGAAGTCAGTATTTTGAGATAACTCAATAGCAGAGAGAAGTGCAGGTAAGGGGCTGATTCTGGGAAGGGCATTTCTGAGCAGACTCATCTGCCACTGACCTCTTGAGGAGGTGAGGACATAGCTGTGAAACACAGCACAGACCATTGCAGGGAGCAGGACTGTGTGTCAGGCTGAGGGAATCATCAAAAACATGGAGAATTGGGCCTCTTTTAAAAACAGTGTTCATGGCATTTTAGTTAAATACTGTTATTAATTATTATTTGCACTGAAGGAAAAATGCTTTCTTATCTCACAGGTATAATTCCTCGCTTATCTTGATGTAGATGGAATGTTACGTAACATATTATTTCAAATCTCTTTTGTTTTTAGGAAGGAACTGGTTTTCCTAGATTTGATACTTAGGATGCAGTAAAAATTTCATAAGCCTTGCTTTATTTGCTTTTTTTAGTTTAAATTGTTCCTTTTCCATTGAAATTCATACTTAGCAAACTGTAATAAATTTGTGCTTTCATTTGTATTACAGAAGTTACCTAGACAGTCTATTCGAGATGCAAAGGGGAACTTTGAAGTAAATGCAGCTGGACAGACATATTTTAAAATATTCTCCTAATATTGTAAAAACAGGGGATTTGTAGAACAAGATGTCAAAATGTAAATTATCTACTACAACAAAAAATCAAAAGCACCGACCCCATTATAATGTAGAGCATGGAGCTTTGGAAATTAGAAAATATCCATTTGTACTCTTGTGGTGGAACAGATGCGAAACCTAAATTGCAGCCACAGAAGATAACTTCCTGCATAGTGTACTATATTGATATTTCCCTGCATAAGCTAAGTCAGTTTATTTCAAAGTTGAGCCTAGGATAGGCTTAATTCTGAGTGACATCAAATCTGTTTGTGATGTATCTTGATGAGGTCAATGGAATTATGCTAGTGTAAACTTGGTATAAGAGCCTATAAATTTAAGTTCTGGTACATTTAAACTGTTTTGGAATAGTGTATCGAGATTGTTTATGAGGGACCTTTAAGGACATTTTCTTCTTAAAATTATTTCATTTCCAACACTGATGTATAAAACTTTCTGTGGCATTTTGAGCTAAAACTTTTATTCTTGGGCTTATATATATTAAAATTCTGTATTCCTGTTACAGGATTTTTTTTTTTTTTAAGGATCCTATCCACAGAAACATTCTCAGTAAGAAAATGGCTGAAATTTAATTCTGAGTGGGGATACAGGAAGAAAACAGTATGGAAACTGCTTCTTCCTGTTGCATAAGTACTGCCTTACCATCTCATCTTTTTAAGGACTACAGAAGTTATGTCCAACTACAATCACTACCTTTGTCTTTATGTTGAATACTCTTACTGAAATACACAGAAATGCGTGATCTTTCCCAGAACAGCTGGTATTACACAATGCTAGGATTTTGGGATCCAGAAGTATTCACTGCACAGAATATTTCTATTTAAAGTTTCTGTCTTTTGATACCTATACTCTTGTAATTTCAGGCTTCTACTTTATTGATTCCCAGTCCAAATCAATGCCATTTGTTTAGAATTAATGCAGAGCTTATATAATTCTTTCCCATGGCAGCATGTTATACATTTAAAAGAATGGCTTTATTGCTGTTTTCTTTTTTCTTTTTTTCCCCCCTTTTTTGTTATTTTTGAAAACCACATGAATCAGACTATTTTAGTCCTTATATGAAAAAAGCTCAGTTCCCTTGATAATTTTGACAGCTCTCTTATACAGCTCTCCCAGTCTGATTTTTTTTTCCTGAAAAGGATGACTAAAATTTCACATGATATTCCTAAGGATGTACCACCACTGTGACGTGACTATTTTCATATCTCAATTCAAATGTCCCAGCTGATGCATCCTGCAATCCTTATTTCAGTGTCAAATGGGTGCTTTGGTCTTATGATTGTTGATGTACTCTTTTTCCTCTGCAAATTCCAAAACTGAATTCTCAATTTATAGCCCAAAATTTTGGGTATGTATGTGCACAATGCTTATTCCTTGAACTGATATATTTTGTTCTATTTACATGGTTCCTATACGTGAAAGTGTCTAATTTTTTATCCTCAAGTGTGTTTCTATTATTTGTCTCCATGCTGTTTCTCACAGAGGTATCATCAGAGCATCACTTTGCACACTCTATTGTTTTTGCTGTGGTCATCATTGTGAAATTATATGGAGCACTCCACAGTTTTGGAGTCCCTATGTACAGCTTAGCAAAACTGGCACAAGCTGCTGGCACTTTGAATGTTTGCATAAGAAAGAACAAAAATGTCTCATTGAAACATACACAGTAAAATTCTTGAGAATCCCCTAAGAAAACTTGCACTGAATTCCAGGAATAATATTGAAAAGCATAAGCTGTGAAGTGTTCTCTGTGTTCATTTTTCTTCTAAACTGTTTAACATATTGTGCTTTATTTTGTTAAATTGACGTAGTATATAACATCGTAAATGTAACATAGCAGCATTAATATTCCTACTGGGAATGTAAAGCTTACATTTCCTGCTTAGGATTTTATGAGATATGAGCAAAACACATATGCCTAGTTCTGCTAGAAGCAGCTCTTGCTGAGATCTTTTGATATGCAGCAAAAACAAAATAATGATATTTTTTGTGACTGGAACTGTCTCTCTCACTCATGACTGCAATGGTGAGTACAGACTGGGGCTTCTCATAGAGGAGCCAAATGCAGATTTATTAGGTTAGAAGTGGGTATATCCTTGTTGCTGTTCAGTGGGTGTCTGGGCTGTAGAAGAGATCCCCAACATATTAGAAACAGAAGCAAACTGCAAGTAAAATTGTCTTTAAAGCAGCTGAGAGGTGAGTCCAGATGTACCACTGACACCACTTCACTGAGTGAGGAGGGACCTTTTTTCTCCCCATACTGTAAAATCACTCAAAAGGAGACAAGTAGAACCTGAGCAGGCATGTCAGATTGGGAAGGTCGTAAACTGACAGTAGGGATGAGTAAGGGAAGAATATTTCTGCAATGTAATTCCCAGATAGATGAAAATTCAACAATTTCAATCCCTTCTGTCGCTTGGAATTTTTGTATGTCTAAGACAACAGAGAATGATGCATCATCACTGATCAGAACTTTGCTGATATTGTCTATTAAAAAAACCAAAAACCAACAACAACTAAAAACAGAAAACAAAGAACCTTGGCTTGGGAGATTTTGGAGAACCAAAGCCAAAGGGAAGATGAGAATCACATCAAGACTCACAAAAAGAGTTTTGCTTTCTTCAAAATTAAATATCTAAAATTAAATATTATTATATT
>JAOTQP010000001.1:74747485-74760620 GCA_026413545.1 Cichladusa arquata
TCTTCCCATCAGGAACTTTATCTTCATTCTGCTGACTTCTGTAGACTCCATGCTTTATTTCTTCTCATTCAGGGGAGTTCAGGAGATCGAGAATCTTATCCAGGCATTAGAACAGTTAAAATTGCATCCAGGACGTGAAGAAGCTGGGCCAGGCCATTGCTGGAAAAACTCTGAGCCACGTGGATCATCTGAGGCCTCTTTTCTCATAACGGGGTGGGAAGGGAGAGCCTTTGGTGGCTGCCCCACCTCCCCGCTCGGCCACGCCATGTGGAGAGGGGAGCCGAGCCGAGCCGAGCCGGGGCCGGGGCCGGGGTGCCAGGACAGAGGCCAAGCCCGAGCCCAGAGCCAGGCCGAGGGGCCGGGGCCCCGGCCAGAGCCACCTCGCCTCCGGAGAGCCGGGAAGCCGAAAGAGAGCGGCCCACTCCATCCAGTGTGATTTATGAAAATGAAACAACTCTCTCATTGGCCACCTGGGATGCCAACACCAGATCAGCCTCCGACTGGTCCCCGCATCCCACAGGGAAAGCTCCCAGAGGGCGGACAGCCCCTCCACTCCCCCTGGCGGCTCCACCCCCCACCCTTCCATGTAGAACCAGCACACCAGCTGTGGTCTGTGCTGCTATAGCTGGTGGCTGTGATGCCATCTCCATAGAATAGGAACATTCCATCCACACAGAGGTGTATTGTGCTAGGACTGTAGATCACTCTCCTGTCCATAACTTGGCAAGGAGGATGACCTCCTTCTCTTGATCCCTCCCATACACTTTCTTTAAAGCTCATAAAAGCCTTGAATACATTTCATCCTGGAGTCAACAGTTTAAAAGCAACCACTGGAATGACAAGGTTTCTCTTTTCATGAAGCATGAGAATATGGCTTACTTGAAAGTGTTTGCATAGATTGCTCCCTTTCCCTTAGCAGATGATAACTACATGACTACATGAGAGTATTACAAATGTTTTTCATAAACTGAAGGTTTCAGCTATAAATATAGAGTAGGTTGTGTGAACAGGACAGCATGTACCTGCGCTAAGGTACGTCACTGGCCTTCCTGAATCCTACAACAACAGATTAAATTATATGAATCCAAATTATAGCAAAAACACATCTCTCACATAGGTAAGAAATTCCTCCTCGAATCATATGTGACCTTCCAAAAGTCTATAACTATTTCTTGTCCAATTGAATTGACAATGGTGGAAGTGAATGCTGTAAGTCAAGGTACAGCAAGCACTGCTCGTGCTGTGCAAATGTTACAGATGTAGGTTAAAGCACGACCTACAAAAATGGCAAAGGCAGGAAGGATTCAGAATCACACCCTCAGCAAATTGAAAAGATACAGGAAAAATACTTTTGCTGTGTGGACATACAAAATACGCTGAAAACTACAACCTACTTCTAAAGATGAATATAGTGAATTTACTGCTTAAAACCCAAATTTTTACCTTAAGAAATGCTGTAGCTTCTAATATAAATAAATGAATGAAGCTATTTTCTCAGATATTGCTGCTTTCAGTGTTGCAAGAAACCTCAAATCAATTCCAAATATTCAAAATATTCCTTAGGTATCTGCTGTACTGGAAGGCTAGCTACAGTTGAAGGGTTTTATTAGCCATACACACAGCAGTTCCCATATAATTTAAATCTACCTGCTTAACTCTTTAGAAATTTCTCTGTTGCGTGCTCTGTGTTCTGAGCCAGCTACCTGATAAATTAAATCCCATGAAGATTTATCTGTAGATTGGTATTTTGTAGGTTTGCAACATTACTATAAAATTAAAAATAAAAATACTGTAATATGAGAAATTTTTTTCTACATCAATAATTTGCTGATGATTATGTTTAATTTAGTTCTGAAGTAAATCTATATCTCAAAATTTTAGAACTCTTGAAGACAAGGGACTTCCATCTTCCCTGCAGCTTTAGTAGCAAGTATGTGGCTATGTTAAAGAGCAAAGTCACCTTGAAAACAAAAACTTAGAGAAGGCATTAGAAGAATGCATTCTGTGTATAGAATATTCCACTTGCTACATAATATGGTACTCCATGTGTTGCTAAGTGACAAGTCTGAGCAGAAGAAACTTATTTTTTATCTCCCACCTTATTTTTGCAGAAAGAATCCTGGGTATTTCTCTACTACTGCTCTGGGAAAACTATTAGCATTAATAGGCAATACCTGATAACCTGATAGGATATATCAAGCTATTGCATAATATCAGTCAGTGACAGTGATCTGAAAGCAGCTGGTACCACATCCCAAGCATGGATGATCAGTATTTTGCCATTACTGAATGACTACAGAAGAAGGGGAAATCACTTTACAAAAAACAAGTTTAATATGAAAGAAGGCTTTTCAGGGGAATTGTTGGAAGGAGAAAGGGCACTGCTAAGTTATTCTAAGAGTGAACCTACTTTCTTCATTTCTAAAGGAAAATGGAGAAGATATTCATGCATGAGAGATAAAAAAAAAAAAAAAAAAAAAAAAAAAAACAAACCCCAAAAAACTAACTAAAACTGTTTGTGCCTAATGTAATGGAAAATTTGAGAATTATTCATTCATGTGAATATGTATGCAAATCTGACCCTGGTGATACTACCAAGGTCAGTGCATGGTGATCTGCTGAGTAAGTGCTAATCATTCAGCTTGAAATGTGACTTTACCAGAAAAGCAACTTTGTAAAAAAATCTCATGCCATTCCCTGGTTGTTTTCCTCCTGTGGTCTCCATGCCATGCTAGTTTATTTGTCAAGCTTACGTTCAGGACTTTTCCAGCTAAAACATCTCCTTGTCAATCAAATTGTATTTCCATCTTGTGCAATGTTAATGCATCTGAGGGAACAACTTAAAATTACTCAAGCTCTAATAGGGGAGTGACATTCTCTGTAGGACATTAACAGCTAAATTAAAGTGTGGCATAGTGGTTGAATTTGAAGTACTATTTAAATTTCAAAACCAAGCTCTGTACTGAAAATGGGCCATACAAGGCCGGAACAAAACTGAGTGAGATCATAAACTTCTTGGTGCATACAATCTGAGGTTTTATGGAAAGGAAGAGCTCCTAAAAGAGGATCTGGAGAATGTAAATAAAGGCGAAGATAACATGGTAACAAAAGGAATTGGTTGATTTTTTTTCCTTAACAACAGCAGAAAATAGCATTTTTTTTTTGTTTTTTTAAGAGCCCTAGAAACTTCGTGACACTAGAAGGTGCATAAGACTTTAAAGCTCTTATTTTAGACCCACTGCAACTATGTTGGCAAAATCAATGGGGTATGATTAAATTACTTTTTCTCTACTGTCTGATTAGAGCAGGTGCACATTCAAGCTCATGATTTAGTTGTCATTGCTGTTTCCTTGGCCCACTTCAAAATCATCTTTCAGGAAGAACTACTGAGACAAGAAAAAAGGGCTAGGTTTGTTAAATATCATTCTTTTTCATGCAATAAATGCTTTTTCACCAGTCAAGGATCAGTGGATCTATGTTCATTTCAAATCTGAGGTCATAAGATTATGCAAATTTATTCCTGATAAACCTCTTCAGTGAGTCTCATGAAGCAGGTGATGAAAATGGCATATCTTACTCAACATGAAGTGACAAAAATGCAATGTTCTGAACTGTTTCTGTAGGCTGTAATGTCTGGAAGAGCTATCAGATAATTTTAAAATTGAGATATACTCCAGTTCTAGAATTTTTACCAGATTTTTTTACAGTTTATCTACTTATTAACATCCAAGAAGGACTGTAATTATTGATGTATTAAAATCAAAGACTAGAAACTAATTTTTAATAATTGTAGATTTAAAGGATGTGCTCACCATCATAATATAACATGTTAAGCACCAGATATCTGAGAAGTCATCAACAGTAAGCTCAAACACAACTCTGCAAAAATCCAGTTTTAAATTTTTTTTTCCATTGCCATTACATGGACTTGAAGAAACTGTGTGAGATTAATAAAATTCCAGGCTGAACAATGAATGGAGAAAAAAGATGCTCAGCCAAGGCAGCAGGCATAGAATTGGAAGCTCTGATTCTTTAACCCAAGCAATTGCTTCTTTCTTTATCTGATTTGATTTTCAGCTACCACCTTCTCCCTTTGCTGTGGTCTAGCATGATAAGAGGTGTAAGCTGAGTGTTGTAGGTAAGGCTTATACAATGAATGAAAGGAAAAGGTTGAAAATGTTTCTGTAACAACATTTCCTTTTTGTGCAGTTGCCAACACTGTCCTTGAATGAAACACATCCTCCGATCTACAGCCTTCACCTGTTGAAAGGATGCATTTAGGGAACAGGAAACAAGATTAGAATATGGGTCTTACACCCACTCTACGAGGCACATTACATTGTTCATATAGTCTTGAAAATAACGACTTATAAAATTAATATAATAGCTTGAGAAAATATGTATTTGTCTGGGTAAATTCCATAAGTAACAGAAAAAGGTTGATTTTAACTATTGTCCTTAAACCAGTACTTTTGGCTGTAAAACTAATACCTGCACAGTATTTAAACATAAAACATGCAGAGACTTGAAGTCAAAATATATTTGAACTATTTGGCAAGATAAGCTATAATACAAATCAGTGATGTGAGCAAAATACTTCTTTCCAAGAAATCATAACATTATTATTACTGTAAAACACAGATAGTATTAAAGGATAAAACAACTTAAAGTCAGGTGGTACAGATGAATAATGCAGCAGTTCTAAAAGATGAATGCTTGATATAGTAAAAAAGAGGAAGGGAAAACATTCTTTAAGCCTTTTTTTCTGTAATAAAGGTTTGCAATAGAAAAAAATAACAAAATTAATTTCTGGAAGTAGTTTTTTCTAACCATTTGCAAAATATTATTTTTAAAATAATGGGGTTTTATCAAATTAACAAAAAAAAATTAAAAAAATAAGAAGTGATGGACCTTCTGTTTTGGGAGAACCGGAAAAATGCAATAAATTACTCTTCTAGAGAGCATGATGGAAGGGGACCATACCCATGGAGAGATCAGAAAGGTTCTTGCCTTTCTGAAGCACAAACCTAGACTCATTCTGCCAGACAATTTCCCCTGTACAAGAGAACATCAAAAAGTAAATGCTTTTTTAATGTGTAGCTCTGTTTTCAATTATACAGGAAAAGTGCATTTCCAAAACCCATTTATCTTGAATATGACACTGTCACCCTGCGCTGTTGGTTGCAGGGATGCAAAGAAAATATTGATTAGAAACCAATGTAAGTTTGTTTTCCTTGGTTTAGGAACTTCAGATAAATAAAGTGAAGTGCAGAGGGAGAAAAATACTTGCATGACTATACTCCATGAAAGTGAATAAGTTAAACTTTATCAAAGCAAACTCACTTAATTAACTCCTCACCTGGTTTTTAGTTAATCTGTGCAAAATCAAAACCTTTTTAAGTAAGGTCAAAGTGTAGATTATGGATGAGTTGACGCTGACCCAGAAATCTTAATAGAGCTATTTTGTCCCTGCTGGAGTGGGCTCACAGCATCGAAACTGTCCTTAAAAATGCAAAGGAGAAAGGACAAACAGACACCATGTTTCCATTTCACTCAGGATAATGGAAGTCTCAACATTATGTGATGGTGGTTCCTGCTCTATATAAAGGTGATCTATGTGCTCCAGAGTGTGATTATCTGGGCACTTAATGGCAGTCCAGTTTGTGAACAAGCACTCCAGGTATCTCAGCTGATAAATTTGCATCTTTGAGATGCCAGCCCTGATGCATTTCACATGGGGACACACAGACACTATTTGCACTCTACGAGTCCTTTTCAACAGACAACTGAAATGAGGAGATAAAAGGATCTACTAAGTGCAAGCTTCTTAGTTACAAATGAAGTGTCTCCTTATGCTCCCCTAGGGACACTCTAAGAGGAGCTTTTCAAAACTGTCCTCCAAGGAAGATACTTCTGGCCAGAAGAAACAGTGCTCCTGTAGTTCACCAGTCCAAGAACTATTATGAATAGGGAGCAGGGAAGAAAGAAGAAAAGAATATTAAGGATATTATGGTTTAGATAACAGGGTGGAGAGCAAGACATGCAGACACTATCAGAGGGTGAAAAACCTCTGTTCTAATGCTTTCTGCTATGCTTAATTATTTATATAATCTCAATATCCTTATTAAGACCATATTTCTAGTTCAGAATGTCCTACTATAAATTTGATTGGAGTCCTAATGTGGGTGAAATCCTTCCCAGAGAAGGACTGAATTCAATGGGAGCCTCCCACATCCACAATAATTCTTTATTTGTGAGACTGTGGGAAAAAAAGACGATGATATTTAGTCATGGGATGTTTGTGAATCTTCTGTTTTCTTCCTTCTTATCTAAAACCATCTGGCCAGTAAACACCTTGCACTATTTCTCCAGGGGAAACAGGAATAAGTTTCCCAGATTTACTAGGATAGCCCTCCAAGGAAAGAATATATTTCTGAGATACTTGTTCTTGCCTTGGAAGAGTTGTTGTTTGAACCTGGTTTTGTCTGAAATTAGACGAGCTAATAATTTCTCTAAATAAGCTGCTTCATTAAAAACAATCAACCAACCAACCAACCAGCCAACCCCAACCAGCCAAGCCTAACCAACCAACCAACCAACCAACCAAACTAACAACAGCCCTCCAGAACTCTTGCCTACTTTCATTAATGCTATATTACAAATCACAAATTTTATGTGCTGGAAACATATTTCAAAATCTCACAAGAAAATATACTCCATCCAGTGCAGCCCTCTTCCTTAACTTGGCCACTTTTACAAATGATAAATGCCAAGGAAAGACTGAACCAAGTGTACCAGTCAGCTGGTGATCTGACTGGCATTCAGTACCCTCATCCCTGGTGTCACTTGATGCCTGTCAGTGCAGTAGGTCCTTCCTGCAGTCGGTTCCTGCACCCCTGGCCAGCACATGTAACACACTGGACATCAGATCTGACAGCAGAGCAGAAACACAAGACAAAATATGAGCCACCCAGACCACTGTTATAGGGGAAACTCTGCAAAGTTTGAACCTGTAGCAGAGTTGTAAAAGGGTGACGACTGGTCCTTCTGCTTCCCAGCTTCATTCATGCCGGAGGTTTCCTCGTCTCATTAGACTGTGAAGGCAGTGGGGTGGAAGAAGACTGAGTTCCCTCAGTGGATAAGCAATGGAGAGCATGGCCTTACTCTCTGTGGCTGTAGCACTTTGTGACAAATGACTGTCTCCTCAGCTCTGTCCCTGTGTGATATAACTGATGCATTCCACACAGCCGTGGATTTACCATGGTACCAAGGCAGCAGCACAGCTGGATACAGCTCCTTCTTTCACCTCCAGCCATGAGAACTGTCCAGCATGACACAATTCATGTCACATAACCAAAAGAACCATAGAATGGCAGAATCTCCTCAGCTGGGAGGGACACACAAGGATCACTGAAGTCCAGCATCTGGCCATGCACAGGATACACCAAGTCACACCTTGTGTCTCAGAGTGTTGCTCAAATACTTGAACTCTGTTGGGCTGGTGCTGTGACTACTTCCCTGGGGAGCCTGTTCCAGTGCCCACCCACTGTCTGTGTGAGGAACCTTCTCATCTTTTTGACTCTGATAAATGCTCAGCCTAAATGTAAAATCTGCAGACTCAAGGAGATTTAGACACTGTTTATACAAAAATGGTGCACAGAAAAAAGCACTGCTTTTTCTTCTCATCTTTTCTTTTATAATCCTAAAATCTAATCAGATTATAATGCAGATTCAGCCCTTCTTGGTTGTTTATTTTTAATGTAAAAATTTGTAGCTACTCTGTACAGTGCAAAGTAATACCTGAAATTGTAAATTTATTTTCTTTTAATGCTTCTAACAAGCTAAATTTGGGAAACAAACAAGGTTCTTAAAATTTTGGCCTGCAATACCTTGTGCACAGATTTTAGTAAGGAATTAACTTATCACAGAAATGATACCAAAGAAGAAACAGCATTAAAACCACACACACTATAAAAAGTGCATTTCAGACCTTGTCTATCTGCAGGTTTTCCTAACAGAAAATGCATTTCCTATGTCTTGCATCCATATGAACCAGCTGAGATACCCTGGACAGGCAAACATTTTACATCCTCCTGAAAACAATACCAAAATTCACCATTGTTGGGCAGCTGGCTTCTTTTTTACTTCTGTCCCTAAAAATTCAATCTTGATCCTTGGCTGAGCACTCCAGATCCCTGCCCACAGAGTCCTCATGAAACCATGAACTCTAAGGTCAATGAAAAATGATTGGTAAGTGTACAGTTGTGCTCAGAAAACTTTGGGGAGATTTTTCTGAGTGAGAGAAAGCATCTGTGTGCTGTGTCTGGGCAGCAAAAATCCGTAATTGTGATAGAAAAACTGAAATAAAATTCTATGCATTTTAGAGGGACAATATTGGTGACAGAGTAAAGGAGGGGACAGTTGATATTATATGAAACATAAGTAAACAAGAATACTAAAATCTCTCACATGCAGGAAATCTTTCATTTTTTTCCTCACATCTGGTGAACCACTGCTTTACCACAGATTAATTATTTTTTTCCTACTGCATTTTCTTTCCCCCCAGAGTTCCTTGACTGTATAAAGATAAGAGTAAATATCAAGGCATTAATGAGACAGCATGTATGCAAAGGAGAGTCAGAAATCCTGAAAACATTGTAAACTCAGAGTCTGAGTATACTTGCAATATACCTGCAACATCTTGTTTCATTTTATGCAAATAAATTCAGATCATTGGAAATAGATGAATTTTTAATATGTGCCCCTTTTCTCAGTAGTGTAACAGATGTGTAAACCATGGAGTACAGAAATTTCTCACAAGCTACTACTAGAGTGTTGAAAGAATCTAAAATGGTTTTGCTTTTTAAAAAACAGATCAATAATAAGAAACTTTCAGGTAACTGAAAAATGTTCTCTCAGTGGAGACTTTTACTTCTACTCATCTCCGTATCTCTGCTTCTCCCCTTATGCCTTGGCTGTTCCAAATCCCTCTTTAATATATATTTTTCCACCACACTTCCTAGAGATTATTCACTATAAATTGAATATCTACCATGTAGTCTATATTTTGACACCTCGTTGAACAACCTTTTGCCATTCTACAAGAAATTTATGTGCTTGTACTATATCACCTAATATAAACCAAGCCTCTCTCTTGGGGAACGGTATATTTTTGACACACAGTCCACACTCAAAAAATAACACAGTTTTCCTTCCATCTTTTAAGGTTTGCCAGAAGCAATTTACAGACAAGTCCTTCAAGAAACCTTAAAGTGCCATAACAAATAAAAGTCCCGTTTAAACAATGCATTTGAACAATAGTTTGCTTCACATGTGTTTAAGATAACAAACAGTAGATTTCTGGAGGGTATGGATTGTAATCTGTAGAGATATAAAACCAGGACAGTTTCAGCTTATGGTTTCCTTGGCAAAGAAGGCTGTTTATTTTCACAAATTGTTGCAGGCACATTTCCATATTTCACAGGGGAGGAAAAGGACAGATCTACCATTGCAGAGGAGCTTTCAGAAGGGGAAATTAATCTTTTAAATGTGTTACTACTAGAGTTGGATAAGCAATTTCTTTATCGAGACAAGTATTTTCCTTATATTTTATGTCTCAAATTCTCTTGGAAATTATGTGATTGCCCTTAATATATTTATGTGTAAATGTCCAAAGGAATTGCCATCCAGTGTTACTCATTATTTGTGGTATATGCTTTGGTCATTTTGCTTCAAGAATCTCACTTAAAAGCCAATATCTTTTAGCATTTAGAATGTCTTTTTTGGTTACAGGCATGGGAAAAGAAGAAAAAAAAATCATGTGAGAGAGCCAAGGAAAGCACACTTTTTGATTCTTCCTTGTGAAAAGGGAGATGACGGCATTTTCTTAAACCAGGTCATTTCAAGGAATGATTTTGGAGCACAGACGCATAAACAAGTCAGCACAATGGAGGCCAGCCTCAGGCAGAAGGAAGGAGTGGAAAGAGAGGTCCAGCTTTAACTTCCAGTGGGGAGAAAAACAGAGATTACAATTGATATACTGGTGAAAGAAGTCACACCACACCCTATATTGTGGAACCACTGCATTCATTAAAATTCCTGTTCTTTCCTCTGGAATTCAATACCAAACAATAGCCTTGATTGTCTGGCCACCTGATTACACTTTTGTCTGAGAAAGGAGAAGGTGGGATCTGCTCTGTGTAGTACTTTCCTATAACTTATGTAAAAAATTAAAATTTCCAGACAGCTCCTAAGAAAGCAGGTCAAATTCATTTGTCTTCTGCTTCCCATGATTCATGGAACAGAGATGTTTTTTCTTTTCTTTAGGAGATTAACTTCTCTAGCCTTCAGAGAATGCAGCCTTCTTGTTGCTCTTAGGCTATAGATATTTTAAAGAAAGGACTTTAAGAGTGTGATAATAATGATGTAAATGTGTGTAAAAATGCCCCGATTTTATATTAAAAATTTAATATCTTAAATGGGACTCAGACAACTTCTAAAATAGGAATAAACAATGTAAAAATCCTCAAATACATTTTCCACCAAAGTGATTACATTTTTCTTCCTAGTGTTACAGTTCAGAAAGCTTGATGACAGTTGCTAATAAATAAGGAACAAAAAATTATTGCCAACATTTTTCCTTTTATAATTTTGAGTATAGACTGATTCATTTCTTGAAGTACATCTTTGAGGCCTGCAAATTTTAAGGTGCTGCTTTGTAAGTCTTTCACACCAATACCACATATCCTAAATAGTGTCTGCTGTGTATATGAACAGCAAATCCCAGTTCTTTCTACACCACCTAAATGCTCCTGAGCTTCTCCCCATCCTGCTTTCTCCCAGTTATTGTATATGCTGGTGCTACATAACCACTAAGTTTTTTGGGCTTCAATAATCACCTTATTTTTCTCTCTGAATATACAACACATACTTTCCTAGATACAGAAATGTAGCAAAAAACTGGAGGTAAATATACCAGCAATTTTCACATGAAAAAACAAGGATTGTTTTCTTCTGGCTAATGTATTTCCCTGTTACTCAGTCAGCACTGTTTAAGTACACAGAAGACACACCAGTTTTTATTCACATGAAGCACCTCCTTGCTGTCAAGGGATTTGAGTCAATTTTAAATTTCTTTCAGTCAATCAACGAAAGCAGTACATGAAAATGTTCAGATGATTACTGTGGATCTCTAGTTCCTAAAGCTTATACAATGCATTCAAAGTAGTAAAACTAAAAAAAAAAACCTGCCTTCTATCTCCATATCGTCTGACTGTCCATTGCCATGAGGTTCCAGAAGGCTGTTTTCAGGAGGGTAATGAGAGGGACAGATTTGGTGCCGATCTGAATTTATTGGAAGGTGTGAATACAGCAGAAGACCCCCCTGCATATCCAAAATGACATTGACAAATGTGTTAATGCATCAATATCAAGTGAAGCAATCAAAACTACATTATAGCCCCCTGGTAGCCCACTCACTGTGAAGGAAAACAGGAATGGATAGTGGAATATGCCAAAGTTTTGTGTCAGGATTTGAAGAATTTGCATGCCTGCCAGTGAGAAGAGTCCAGGAAAAGTGTAGGAAGAGGAAAATATACTTTGTATAATTTCTCTTTCTTTCAAAATGCAATGCTGTGCTAAGAATTACAGCTATCATTTCATTTAATGACTGTATGTATAAAATTCATCATATTCACATATTCAACAAAGAATCATACTGGAAAACCCCCAATAAGATAAAGACAGCAATAACTGAAAGAAAGGTAATCCTAAAGGCTTGGAAGCAGCCAGATCTCCCTAAAAAATACCAAACAAACAAACAAACAAAAAAAAGCCATAAAACCAGAGCACTTTAGAGAAGCCTTGTATGCCTGCTGATAATTGAAAAGTTTTTCTCTGACATACATCCATTTGCAAAATAAGAATCAGGCTGCCCAACAGCTACTGAAAGACATACAGAGCAGAAAAAGGAGTGGTCAGTTTGGAGGTCACCAACCAGGTGCAGCTATGTGGTTAAAATGTCCTCAGGTTTCCCCTCTGTAGGTCCAGCATCCAGGAGTCAGTTCCTGCCACACTTGCTTCCTGCACATCCATTCAAAGAAACAGTAATCTAACCTAGCTCTGGTAGAAACCTGAGCAATTTAGACACCATGCTTTCCAGTGGGAAGAAACAGATGCTGTGTTCCTTTTGAGAATACTGTTTGAATCATATCTAAGATTATAAGATTTGAAGTAGTTCAGCTAGAAGAAATTTGAACTAAGCAGTACCAGTCATCACTTATGCTGTATGTTCTGAAAAAGAGATTTTTTTCTGACAATTTAACTTATTGAATCTGGTATAAAAAGCAACTGCTTTTCACTTCTCATTTTACAAGCTTACAACAAATGAAGATTATGTTAAGGCCATCTGTTTATTTCAGAGAAAACGTAATGATGTAAGTAAAATTTAAATAACAAAATCTTTCCTAGGTGCCAATACCAAAAATAATAAATTAATTTTGCATACCTGGTCTCATAAAAATATTGTATATATGTGAAAAATTTCCACAAGAGATCATCTTGACAAAATAAATGATTCATTGATAACTTTTCAAAGAAAATCATGTTTAAGCATTCTATCAGTATCCTAGTTCTTCCATTAGAGATGAGGAAGAGAATTCTGCAAAGACAATGACACATCTACCTTGCTACCAAATAGTAAAGAGACAATAATTTTCACTAAACAGAAAACAGGGCTGTGTGATTCTCATAAAATCATAACAGTACTGAATCCAGTCTGTCTTGGAAATTCTTAGTTAAGAACCTGGCTCTTCTTCTAAGTGGAAAGCAAGCTCAGAGCTATATAGAGACATCTACACCTGAGTTAATGATCTCTTGTCAATGCAGACAAGAGGTACTTGTCAATCACAATTCCTTTCAATCACTTCCTTTCAGCTGGAAATGCTGTCCTTAATAAACTGTTCTTGGAAGTACTGGTTTGCCTTTCTGTGGACAGCAGAGTGCTCATGGGATGTTAGCTGCAATGCAAATGTTACCTGGAAAAGGTCCCTAATTCTTGATCTGGCCATTTTTTGTGCAATTCCTTGCCAATTTTCTGTGTTTCTCAGTGCAAATTGTAAAGGATTTTTCCTGTTTT
>JAOTQP010000001.1:74772801-74783217 GCA_026413545.1 Cichladusa arquata
AAGAAAAAGAAAAAGAAAAAGAAAAAGAAAAAGAAAAAGAAAAAGAAAAAGAAAAAGAAAAAGAAGAAAAAGAAAAAGAAAAAGAAAAAGAAGGAATGGACTTCAGGAACTTCTACGATTTTTTTTATTATAGTTTTTTTTTTTTTTGCTCCAGCATTTCTTTTATTGATCTTGTAAAGCACTTTTATGGAAATTACAAATAACCACAGGATCTGGAATTGCTGGTGAATGGATGATCAAAAATCAAACAACAAGAAAAACAAGGGCACTGAGGTCCATATGGATCACATACAACTTTTCTTAATTAGTTCTGTAAATCCTGCTTGTATCAGAAGAGCCATTCTGACCCATTTCAGAACTGTTTACTGGCAATGCAGATACAAGAAGTGGAATGGGAAGGGGTTGTTTTTACTTTCAGGAAAGAGTTATATGAAATGTCATATAAAAGCAGCTTTCATCACTTAATAATGAAATTTAGATTTATTAGAATCATTCCTAGAATTGTGTGTGTTTAGACTATGATTAGTCATAAAACTGATATATTTTCAGGTTGCATAAGACAAGTTTTCCTTCCTCTGGCAGTGTACACTAGATGAGGATTTTGAAACAGGTCTGCGCTTGACCAGGAGTTTAAAGGGTGAAATGGTTATTTCCAGTTTAAATTCTTCAATCATTCCATGAAAAGTTGATCAATTTTTCAATGGAAACTTGGATATGAATACAATTATCTGTTAGTTAGTTAGCTTGTTTGTTTATTTGTTAGTTTATTTGTTTTAGCACACACATGACTGTCCAGAGGTAATGAGCAGACACCATTCCTTATGTTACATCAGTGCTGCCTTGGTGCTTCTAAAAAATGACTTTGAGATTTGCAGAGTGTGCAGATGGAACTCAGATAGTGATATATATTTTGTAGACTCTCTCTTCACTACAGGGAATAATAAATAGTTGCATGCACTTTGTGCATTCTGCATTGTAAAGGTGGATCAAGAGAAAAAAGCTTTTGGTCTAATTTTTCAGGATGCAATCCATCCTAAATTTAAAATCAGCATTTCTTTCCTAAGGATTATACTATTTTCTGTCAACAGCATTCTTCCACATATATTTTGCCCGTTATTAAATGTACAAACAAGGTGTGAAAGGCAAAGCCCCCCATCTTTTCAGTGTCTCCCTGATCTCCTCATCCTAAAGTTCGATCAAATCCACAAGAAATGAAAGGCATTATGAGAAATAAAACAACTTGCATGGGTCTGACTGTACTATATTTCTCAGTAATGTATCAGAAGGATGTAAACAGTATTTTCTAACCATTTAAGGCTTACAAATCCTGCCTCATAAATGCTTTGTAAATAATTAATTCAAAAATCTGCTGTTCTCTACAAGCACTGTAGAAATAAATGTGCCTCGTTCTGAAAGCAAAACATTTTTGTATGCTTTAAACAGTAATTCTTTGAAACAGCACAATGCTGAACTATATAAAATTGTTATTTAGAGACCAATAGGAAGGATGTGCCCTGTAAAAAAGGGTTTACCCTTCAGTAAGCTAGTTTCTACATCTAAAATGTTAATGTGAAATTTGGTCTAAATCTAAGTCAGCAGTTTCTTCTATCTTGTTTGCTCATCAAAATAAACTAGAAATGCAATCCACTGTCTGTAGAATTTAATCTTCACCTCTTCATGTCCAGACTATGAGTGAAATTAAAGCTCAGCATTGACATTTCTGTTAGCAATTTTTAATTGTTCTTAAAAAATATATATGCAGCTGTTCAGTTTAAAAAAATATATAGTGGAATTTCATACATTGGCTGTAGTGTTGCACCTTTCTGTTTCAGTTATTCAGTTCACCTAGACCAGATAACTGTGATATTGTATCACTTCCAAACAGCTGACTGAAAGAGAACTTAAAGGAATTTAAAAACAACATAGATGAGCCAATGCATTTGGCTACAGATATGTGTATAGAGATTTTTCCCAACTTAGAATAATCTCCAAGTAATTTTAAGGACACTGAATACTGGGTTAGCCAATATTTTGCCATAGGGACTGTTGCAAAAAAAAAAAAAAAAATAAAGAAAAGGTCTTCAAAAGTTATTGGAACTAGAATTGATTGGGCCTTCTTTTTCCAAATTATGTTTTGGTCAAACATTACTTCTATTGGAAATGATTCTTTAGTGTGAGAAAGACTGGTTTATATATGTGTATGAGTAGTCTATATTATGTCAGGGGAGAGGATAAAGGTAATGAAACTCCACATTGGCCAGGACTGAATAACAGATGGAACACAGAAGACAAAAGGACTCTTTTTTTTCCTAGGTGTGTCTTTGATTTTCATCTAATATGCAAGTTTAATCCCAAATAATCCCAAAGCAGTAAATAACAGTACAGAGAATGACAAAAGATATGAAACTGCTTCAATTCAAGCACCAGGACCCCAAAGGAAGAGGGACATTCAAGAAATAATGCATAGACTGGGAAAGCTAAGGGCAGGTTGATTATACCACCCTCACTACAAGAATTCAGAAGCATTAGTTGAAGCCAGCAGGTGACAGATTCAAATGAAGTGAGAAGATATATTTATTATACGGTGCATAGCTACCTTATGGGTCTCTGTTGTAGGACCTGGATCTAAACTTCCGAGCAAGGCCAAGAAACAAAAAAAAAAAAAAAAAAAAAAAAAGAATAAAAAGACAGTAATATACCAAGAACTTCTAAATGTATTATTCATGCTAAACACATAAATAAATTTCATAAATGAAATCCCCCCTAATGTCATCTGTGAACTGCTAGCCCCTGGAGGAAGGGAGCTCTGATGAATTCCCATTGTGTTAGTATCAGCATCACTGTATCCTGCCCCTTTCCTGTGTTCTCCCTTAGGCATCTGCCACTTTTCACTGCTGGAAAAAGAGGACCAGCCTTCATAGTCCTAACTAGACATCCTCTGACCTCATCCAGCACAGTTTTCCTTGTGTTTGTACTCCTGGAACATGCAGTTGTGTTCTACATGTGTTTGTGCATTCCAAACTGAAAAATTTGATTTTAATGCACGGGAAACAAGCTGATCCAGGAACTGCAAATTGGTTGCAAACTGCAGCCACGGTTGCTATGATATTGCATCCTTTTCCTCATCTGCCTCTGGGATGAAATAGGAGGCAAAAGATGTTTTCAAGGGTTTAAATGCATACAAGTGCTGCACGAAGGAGGTGCAAAGCAATTTGACCTCTGGTCCTTCAAAGTAAATGAAAAGTGATGTATCAGGCTGTGTAACCTGTAAGGACTCTTTCCATCACCCACATAACCTAATGCAATGCCCCAGTTTTGATACCTTCCATCTCCTGTTAAATTTGTTTGAAATGGTCCTATTACTGCATAAGCAATTAGTGAGGTAACAAATAAATAGGCAAATGAAGATTAAACAAAAGGACAGAGATCTCAACTCTGTAAGCTTTATTTCTTTTTTTTCTTCAGAACTTGCTGTAAGTGGAATTGCCCCTTTCCAGTGAGATCCATAGCTTTATTATGTACTTTCTCTACTGATATATTAGGAACTATACTGCATTCAGTCCTTGAATTACTATGCTTTTTAGATGCTAAGGAGAGCTGTGGAGAACAAAGTTAGCCGCCTCATTTGTCATGTCTTTCTTCCATTACAACCTGTTTGCTGCTACCCATCTGTCATCCACATGAAAAAGAAACTCCTTAGTCTCTTAAATCTGCCCTGAAACACCAAAAATGAGAGCTGCAAGAACAAGAAGAAATATGCTATTCTGTATAATCTGGGATGCCAGGGAGTCTGGAAACTCCAGACTGAATGTGTGCTCCCTTTCCAAGGTCTGAATTTCTTCTCCCAGCCATAAACCTCCCAAAGAAAGAGAAGAGCTGATGGTATCAGATGACCAAACAGTTCTCTGGAAGGCCTGTGGGGAAGAGAAACCTATGTCAGACAAAGGTAAGGCTGTTTCTGGCTTTATGAAGAAGATAGACCTTCCTGTGGAAAGCAAGTAGTCTGTAAGATGAAATAGTGCCATATGAGTTCATTGGTGTCTACCTGTCACCTCCATATTAGACTTCAAAACGTTTCTCACGCTGGCACAGAGAAGCAGTTGTGAGTGAGGGATCTGTCAAACTGGAGCACAACAAGCTGTTCATCCTGTAGAGCCAGACAATGAGAGTCTCCCCCTTCAGGGGATGCCACTTAAACTATGTGTAAGCAAAACCCCCCTTTCCCCAGAATCACAGAATATGCTGGGTTGTTAGGAGCCCACAAGGACCATCAAAGTCCAATCCCTGGCCCTGAACAGGGCTGTTCCCAAGAGACACAACATGTGCCTGAGGGTACTGTCCAAACACTTCTTGAACTCTTGAATCCTGTCTCTTGCTATGGAACCACCAGCAGACCCTTCATAAAGACACAGCATGAACAGCAGCAGATTGTCTTACTCAAGAAATGTTAGGGGCATATTTTTCCTTCCCTGTCACTCCCCTTCCTTTTTTTTTTTTTTTTTTTTAATTCCTTTTTCTTATCCATTCAGCGCTTAGCTGCCTGACAAGACCCTGGTCCCAAGTGCTGAAAAAAGATTCTGTTCTGAGTATCTGAAATACATTAGCTAAAGTGGAGATTTTAGTAAATTAAGGTGTACAAGGGACAGCTTAACGTCCTGACTATGAACATCATGCCAGTGCACATATGCACACTCATGCATATGTATATTCTCTTGGAAAATAACCTCAGCCGACACTGTGACCACAACAGTGTAAAACAAAGCTGCTGTGCTTAATCCACAACCCTGCAATTAATGCAGCAGGGAGCAAATCCAGCATCATCTATTGTCTGTGCAGAGTTAAAAGTGGAAGAACATTTGCCATAACTAAAGTACTGGTTGAGCTCCTCTCATCAGATCACAAGTTCCTTTTAAAGGTTCACAGGCAAGGCGAAGTTATTATTTTCTCAGTTTTCATTCTTTTTTTTTTTCTTCCCCAAAGGGCATAGCATTTAAGCTGTAGTTTAAATAAATATGAATATGGTGACAAATCTTTGTAGTATGTTTTAGCTCTCTAGTTCCTACAGAGCTAGCACTACCAGCTGAAATATCTCACCTCAGAAGGTAAAATTGTTTCATGAGATAACATTTTCCCTTCAGCCCCAAGAAGGCCCAGTGGGCATATTTCTGGATGCACTTGAAAGCAGCAGAACCAGCTGTGCACCTCCATATGCAAAAGGTCTGATCAGAGCAGCCTCATTTTAAAACAAACAGAATTGACACAACGATTGTTTTGCTACAACAGAGCCATTCACAGCTCCAATATAGTTTGATGCCAAGTTTTTAAATGCTTTAATGGGTCAAGTTGGCAAGGAGTCAGGACATGATGTAGCTGTGTGGCTTTGCTGCAGAGCCTGACATCCCCAATCAGCCATAAATTAATTTTCACAAAGGATAGAGGAAGATATTCAGAAAGGAGTAATGTGCCCTGATACTGTCGATCTTATCAGTGTGATATTTCATTGACATTCTAACCATTAGCTATGAACCTGGTGTAATGATTACAAATTAAGTAATAGGATGAAATTAAGAAAAGATAAGTTTTAGAACAAAGAGCTAAAAATGAGTGAGGTCTGCAAGACAGGAGGAATCTCAAAAACAACTGTGGGAAATCTGATTTCCAGGATTACATTGGACAGAGCTAGTGAGTATCCTGAGATATAAACCCTACTGTGGCAGACATTTGGCCTCTAGCTTTTTAATTTGTACCATATTACTATAAGAGTGAGATTAGAATATTTTAACAAAACTCTTTTGGTTTTGTTTTTGTTTTCTGGAAAAGTCTGGTTCATATAAACCAGAATGGTTTTTGGTTTTTTTTTTCTATAGAAATACAGCATTTTTTATGAAATATTGCAGACAATTGTTTCTCACATCTAGGGCAGAATCACAGGCAAATACCTGAAATATTCGCCTTCTCAACACAGCATATGGGGCCACTCTCAGTCTGTGATGAAGCCAGATTTCTACACAGGAACAAATGAGTGAGGCTGGAAAGAAAACATGTCAAAGGGGGAGCCTGTACACATACTTTCTCCACTTAGAGTGAGCAGAGGTCTCAGTGTCTGGGCCTTTCTTTGACTGACTTTCATATTTTCTGCAAAGGTGAGTTGTTGAAATGAGACATTTCTCACCATCCAAGAGAGATGGAGGTTAAGAACCTTGAAAACATTTTCCAAAAAATGGAGATATGACTGTACTTCAAGACTTGGATTTAGGCAGTCCTGAGCTATGGGGAGTTTAAACAGCATCCTGGCACATAAATACTGCATAGATCCTTCAAAAACACTGCAGTCTCAGGCGGTTTGAAAGCAATTGTTTAGTTTTATGGACAGAAACAGTCACTAATTAATTACGCTATTTATCCCTCACCAAATTAAGCTGGTCTGTTAATGGTGCAGAATCAATATAACCCATATAGCAAATTAACTCTATTTTGTGCGTTAGTTGCCCACATTTTCTAAAAGCAGGGGAGCAGTAACTTGTTTACTTCTAAAGGAAATAATAGAAACAGGCGTTTCTTATAAAATTGTAGCTCAAACACCCCCCAGTGAATGTGGGTGTGCTTATGAATTCTAAAAATATGAATCTTCCCAGAAAGTAAAGGACATTGTCAGTGATTCTTCTTTGCACAAAGACATGCTCATTGCTCCATGGTGGCATCTGGTACCTTACAGAACAGAGCCCATCTGCTTGTGAATCATGCCATGCTGGTAGTTCGGAGAAATTTAATTTCTTGCTTATTCTTGCAAAAGTGCAAAGGCCCCAGGGACAACTGAGAGATCAATGGTCTGATCCATAAGGATCAGGCTCAGGAAGCAGCAGAACCCCACCTAAGCCCCATCTCACATTGAGCTGGAAGGTGGCTGGGAACAAAATAGTCATGGCTTTTTAGAGTCCACACACCAGCTGGGACCCCTACAGAGATAAAGAGAGGACACCAGGGGCTCACTAAAAAAAATGCTCCAGACATTCAGTCTAAGTATGGATTTGATAACCTATCCTTCTGGGTTTATTGCTGTTCCCTAAATGTCGTGTTGTTCTGACACCCCTGAAGTCAGAATGCCTTGCAATAACATTGTCTGCACCAAAGCAAGGCATCTGTGGGGCACCTCCAGACAGAAATTCAGTCATTCCTCTTAGCAGCCTGTCTTTGTAAGGGTAAAGCCAGACAACTACGTAAGAATAGTCTCCAAGCTCTAAACCTGCTATTTTACCTGAACATCCCTCCAATAGGGATGGTACCCAACTCTCTGGTATGAAACTTTTCTTCTTTATGCCCCTTCCAGATCTTATACAGCTTCTATTTATGAGACTCTATCGAGTTCAGGTTCATAGGGCTGAACTTCTTCCATAACTTTAATAAAGTTGAGAGTGCTATGGATAATGTAACCTGACAGAGATAATTTGAAAGTGTATTTTATGGAACCAAATAAATGTTCCCACTTAGTCCACCTTCAGCATTACTGAAGATATGAACCTTACTGAAGATATGAACCATATGACCCTGAACTGTAACTGCTAATATAAATAATTTATGGATCCATAAAGAGAGTTTTCATAACAAAAATAGGTTTTATAGTGCAATTCTATTATGTACAGTCTATTTGCAATTGAGACCAAAGGGTCAATAGATACATAGACCTTTTTATGAGCATTTCTTCAGCTAGTGCAGAAAGTTAATGTTTCTGTTGCCTTAACCTCTAATAATAATAAAAAAAATTATAAAGAAGAAAATTATTCTTACATTGAGTTTCTAGAAGATAACTGATTTTTTCCCTTTAATATTGCTGCAGAGAAAATCAAGATAAAAGAAATTCCCTGCTCTAACACATGCCCTTAAAAATGTGTGCTACTTTTAAACATGTTCCATGTGTCATTAAAGCTCCTTCTGTCACCAGTTGTTGTTTACACAGTTGCACTTCTACAAAACTTGAGTCACAAAAGAGAAGATACAAATAAAAACTTCATTACATTAGTGCAATAAAATAAAGTCCAATTCATCCCCAGCTGAATGGCACTTCTGTGTATGTGTGTGTGTGCATGCATGAGAGTGTGTGCCTCTGTGTGTGCACATTTTTATTGTGGGTTTTTTTCATGGCTCTTATCAAAAGAGAAGAGCTACTCCTGACACACTTTAATATGAACATGGGAAAATTCTGCTTTCTTCACTGGGATCCATAGATTACAGTCACATAGAAAAAACACAGAAGATAACTTCCTTTTCAGTATATTAATGAGAAAAGCTGCTTTGTAATATAACACATAACACTATATGCACAGTGATTGTAAATTTAATTTTTAACTAACACACACAAAGCTGAGTGCTTGCTTACTTGTTCTCTGCATGAGCCTAAATAAAGCAACAGACAACTTTTTGTCTTCTGCAGATACAAGAGCAATGCCAATGGACCCACACAGCACACAAGACCTCCTGGGCACACACAGGATGGACTTGTCTTCCTGGTCATGCACAGATGTCTGAAACACATTCAGGGCACCTGAGACACCTGCAAAGAGCTGGCAGACAGAGCATCAGAAGGATCCATGCCTTGCTTCAGCAGCAGCTCATCACCTTCTGAAATGGCAATAAAATGATTGAACAGAGCTACAGGAGGATTGGGATGGCAATCAGTTTAGGAATAAGTTAACTTAGGGTGTGAAGGTAGGTGCCTGTATCAGACATGCTCCTGTGGTCTCACTGAGATCAGGTCAGCCAGTGCAGGTGTGCTGCCCAGCCTTCAATTGCTGCCTCTGGGACTGTGTCTCCCTAAGATCCTGTGCCCCACCTGCCAGTCACCTACAGATATCCTGCTTGCCTTTTGTTGTATCAGATATCCTGATTTTCTTTCGGTATCAGTAAGCCTCTATGTTAAGGAAGCTCTTTGCTAACTATAGGGACAGCCTAGTTATCTATTTGCATGGTTCCATGTAGGTACCTAAAGGTAGGAGTCTGTGATCCAGCTGTGAATTCCTTATGTCCTTCACAGAGAAACCAGCCAGGTTGCACGAAAAATATTCTGTGGATTCTGAAAATTATACTTTTTATTATTCTGTAGATTCTGAATATTATGCTTTTTATAATATACAGCTCCTATAATGTATGCCAAGTGTGGTTGTGTAAATCCTTTTCTATGATCGAAATCAGAGGAATGCCTTGTAAATGTCAGTAAACACGGGCGGAAAGCTTATTATCAAAAAAATCATGGGATCTTTCCTCCAAAGCATGTAACATGTTTCATTAAAGGAAAGGCATTGCCAAGACTGAAAAGAGACTGCAGAGGATTATCAACATTATTTAGGGCTTTCAGCTTCTGAGTCATGAGGCAAGATTAGCGGCACAAAAAGAACAGAGATTTCACAGAACTCCATCCCATCTGGAAAACAGCATAGCAGAGTCGTGTTGAGAAACTCTTTGTTACTGTAACTAATTCAAAACCATGATGCCTTGATGTTGGCTTACATTTGGGAAAATGTTTTTAGTAGAACTTCTGCAAATCTTCAAGTACCGCAGTTTATTCAGACAGAAAGGAGTCGTCATTTTTTCAGTGAGGGGGAAATCACTACAAGGGAAAAATGCCCTCTCTTTGTCCTTTAAACCTTTTGATTTTGAATTCCATAAACCTAGACTGGAGAACTGACAGTTTTAGAGGTAAAAGGGTTTTAGTCTGAAATAAAAATAAAAGAAAGGTTTCGTTCAGGTCAGTTCAGGAAGATTCCTCTACCAATCCTTTGCCAGTATTATTTTTTACTTTTCCTTCTGTAGACAGTGTTTCCGCAACAGTATTGGCAGAAGACACTTGATTTTTTTTCTTCTTTGGCTTCTGTTTCTTTTCTGTTTCTAGGAATCCTATGCATAGGTGCAAGAAGAGACAGACATAAGGAAGAAAAATAAATGGAAAGAATCCAGAATAAAAGAGGATACAATGTAAGAGGGAATTAATTTTTTCCATTTTTCATGATTCTTTTGTTTTATCTCCACAGAGAACAGTGATGTCCTAGAATGTCAAAGCTGGGTGTTAGGAGCTGTGCTGGAAGGAGCTAAGACATTAAATAGCATTTTCTCCTTCTGTGGTGCTAATTGCCAAACAAAGGGACCATACAGCCACCTAAAATCACAAATGTAGGAGTTGTAAAAAAAAAAAAAAAAAAAAGATTGTCAGAACTCGTTCGTCTTCATGCAATTCCACTTTTTCAAGTTTTAAAAATTCTCATTTAACTGGCTAAATTTTCATGGGTTTTCTGTCAAAATGACCTTCATTTCCTTTTACCTTCTTCTCTAGTAATGAAAATTGGAGACCAAATCAAGAAATTCAACAAATATTTACACAGGAGAGAAAGTTTACAAACTGAGCATGTCCTATGGGGCCCAAAAATA
>JAOTQP010000001.1:74793328-74806241 GCA_026413545.1 Cichladusa arquata
TTACATAATTTTAAAAACCTCTTTTAAATGAATAAATGAATAATCTTCATCCTGCTTTAAGAACAATTCAAACTTTAGGTAGCAATCACAATGATTTATAATTCATGCTATATATTTAATTCTTAATGTCTCAAATTATTTTTATGATTGTTAAAAAAGTTCAGTAGCCAGATTGGTGTGGGGTACTTGAATTTAAAATATAATTTTTTTTTGTTAATTTTGCTGTGACAGGCTGTACATTTAAACACAAAGAGAAAAACCTCATACAGCTATTTGAAACACCAGTACCTCAGGCAAACTGCCTACTGCACACATTTATATATTGCTGGACACCAAAATAGGTGTTGAATTTGATGATCCTTGTAGGTCCCTTCAAGCTCAGTATATTCTATGATTCCATATGCACTTACAAGAAGTAATTTTTTAAAATTATTAAATAACTTCACATCAGTACCGAAATGTTATTGGTGACTACTAGTCTACGCAGGTAAAAAGCTCATGCTGAAGAACCTCACCTGCTAATATTTTCCCTCAGGGTTTTCGATTCAATTTAAGATACAGCATAACTTCTAAAACAGAGATCTAATCTTAATCTACAGATACAGAAGAGCAGAGGTCCTGGTTATTCTCACCACTGAAATGTCTTCATTTCAGTTATTGTGATGGTTTGTAACAAATAAATTTGGACTTTGTTAACACTTTCTTGGAAAGTGTAAGTCTCAATGGCCCTATTAAAAAAAGGATAAATCTCTGCTGTTATTGAAGTAGTATTTGCATGTAGTGAGAAGTCACAGGATAGCACATGAGAATCTGAGCTGCTCAGCCCCTAAGGGAAGCAGTCAGCATTAATTACTGGCTTGAGCTACTGACTGTACTTCCTCTGCTCTGAGGGCTTGATATTCCACAGATTAACAATGTTTCTGAAACATTTCAAAGATGAAATAAAACCTGTGATGCTTTTGGACTGAAAAAATACAAGGATGATCATTATAAATTCTCAGCAGAGACTAATCGCTTTTCAGTGCTGGCTTTTTTCCAGGTTTTCCCAGTGTCTCACTTTCACCACTGAGCCTTTATACATGTGTTTTCTCTCTCAAAAATAGTATTAACTATCTCCCAGGATTCAGTTTGCAGAATCACCCAGACTCCAAGCATTATTTTAATATTGAGCACTTAGTAATTTTTAAAAGAAGCAAGAGGATAGAGACCTAAAATTAGGTTAATAGAGTTCTGGTTTGGTTGTATTTCCCCGATTGTATTTCATATTAAGTCCTGAAGTCATAAGATAAAAAGAAAAAATCCTGCTAAAGTTAATTATATATAATATAGCATTATTAAGTGTCTGGATTTATCTTTTAACCTTGATGTATTTGAAAGACTCCCTGATTGACCCAAGCTAAGTCTCACAAGCATCTGGAAGAACATATTACGAAAATACCAAACTGGCATAAACCACAAAGTTTGTTCATGTCATGTCAGATAAACAAAGAAAAAACAAAGGAATCCTGGGGTTTAATTAAATTCACAGCATATCTCCACAGACACACCACAAGCTGCAGAGGGATGCTGCACATGATTTCTGGTTAAAAGCCAACTCCTATGGTCTCACAGCAGTAAGATTCCTTTCATAAGCAAAGTAATAAATGCTGTGGAATTGCCACATGAGAAGAATCTATGTGTTATAGAGTTGATGCACTGCGAGGACTGCTACAATTTCTGCCCACAAGTGATGCTGCTGTATCAAAGGTCTGCTGGGGGATGAAGCCTCACAGGTGACCCCTTTCAATCCTGCTTTTCTTGTGAAAATGTGGTGACCTGGAGGCAGAGCAGAGCAGCTGCAAATTCTGCTCTGCCTACACGGCAGGCAGAGCTGGCTTGCTACACAGAGAAATGCACTATTTAGATTTAGACAGGTAAAAGATAATTGACACATTTATCTGTACATTCGTACCTTCTTGTGTTTTTCAAGCAAATCAAGACATAATATCAGAATGCTTATGAAAAGCCTGTACACTGCTAGATTTCTACTGGTATTTAAAGCATGTGAAGGGCAATCTTTACAGAAATAATTCATAAAAAGATAATGGGTTGGAATATTTTTGCCTGGTTTCTAAGGAAATGAAGCTTTTACAGTCCATCTTCCTATTAGTTCCCCCACAGTCCCCATAACTTCAGAAGCTGTCAGGCAATTTCAACCACATTTGACAGGAACAGATGTCTCACATTTGAGAACATAAAAAATCCCTCTCAACACACTGCAGTAGCACATCTACCCATCCCATAGTCGACTACTGCAGAAATGTTAGAGGGCTCTTTCCTGCCTGTACCTCCCAGCAATTAATAAATAATTTCTTACATATTTTGATGAAACCAGCAGGAGGCCGGCTGAGAGACCTCAAAATGAATGCCCTCTCTGACATTCTCTTTGCAATTGAGTTTGATTAGACCTTCCTGGCAGCAGCCAGCTAATCAATAGATGGGTTCCACGAGCCAGCTACAGAATGTGCGTTCTGTAAATGGTGCCTCTGTCAAGCTGGCAGGGCAGGGAAGGACAGCTGGAGGAAGGATGGCTGGTGGACAGGAGCCAGGGGTAAGTACAACAGAGCTGGTGCACCTTGCCATGTTTGTTTGCTGTGCTTCCTGTGCTCCTCTTCGAAAACATTTATGGTGCTGACTGTTTGGCTTTATAACTAGTCAATGGCAGTACTTTCAAAAGCCAAGTTAGTTTGCAGTAGGTCATCCCATCCCCTCAATAGTAAAAGCAGAAGACAACCTAGCCAGAGCACAGTGAAATACATATTTTGAAAAATGTCTTCTAACCCATTTGTCTGAACACTTATTCTCACCAAGCCCCAGGAAAATGAAACCAAAGAAGGATTAAAAACAGCAAGTATATACAAACTAACTGCAAGTTGACTAAGAGAAAGGGTAGATTAGAACAGTATGGAAACTTGAGCAACAGAAGAAATACTTGATATGAAGAAAGAAGGCAGAAATCTAATGAAGACAAATGATATGGGTAGAAAGCCCCTTTGGGAGTTATAATCTTTGCTTTTTTGAGGAAAACAAGAAACATCAAGGGTTCAGATGTCTAATTAAAATGGCACAAAACATGGAAACCTGGACATTAGAGAACACTTTCAGAAAGGTAAGATGTTGTGAGTGTATGTGTTTTAACTTCTCTTTTCAGTGAATTTCTATGGGGTTTTATCCATATGAATTTGCTTCTTTCTTTTTTTTTTTTTTTTTTCAGACACAGCTTAGACAAATCTTGTATTCACATAGAATTTGGGAAGACATCATTAAAATTTCAAAATTATATCCTTTTTGACTTAAATCCATCTTTCTGTTGGTCAAGAGGAGGAGGAATTTGTGGTCTGAATTGGAAAAATCTGGTCATCTGCCACGACAGCTGGTGAGGGTGTTCACAGTAAGGGCTGCACATGGACACGTGCCACATCTGAGTGTAAGTCAGGCCTGTTTCACAGACAGGCATCCATAACCACTCTCACTTCCCACCTGCCCCACACCATCCTCTCTGCACAGTCAGATGCTGCTGTGACTCATCAGTTTTCCTTTCATGTCCTCTGTGAGACAGCAGCGTTCCAGGAAAGGGGAGTGGATGGGCCTACACTGGTCACAGATTCACCACAGCTCATGCTGACACCTGTGACAATTCAAACCTCAGACAGAAATAGCTCAAATATTTCAGCCAGGAGCAGCGCTTCTACTTGTTTTCCAACTTTGTTTAAAAATATTGGTGGTGTACATATGACTGCATCTGGGCATGATCAGTGTCCTCAGAAAATTATTAATTAAACACCAATTATTTATGTAAATTTGCAGGTTGTTGTGTGCCATTTAAAAATGTCACCCAAAATTCAACACTTGAATTCCCTCCCCAAGGATACAGCTAAGTTCCCTGGTGTTTTTGATGAACACACAGCTTAATTGATTAGGAGAATACTTTCCTATTTCCTGCCAACATCTTTTTTTCCCTTAAATGCAGTGCACCAATTACCGGGTCAAGGCAAGAACTGCATTGATTAGGTCTGTGAATTTATATTACATTAAGCCAATACAGTAATTTTTATCTACAACAGCCTTCAGAGCTGCTCAGAAGTGAGCATTGGCCAGGTGGGAGTGATGCAGCAATCCTATGGCATTCCTCACCATTACTGTGTGTAGCAGTACTGTGCTCTATAGACAAAGCCCCTTCTTTTTTTAATAGGTCCAGTTTGAGTGGCTGATTAGGAACTCTGAGGTCATGAGGATCATTGATTTAAGTGATTAATTCCATTTGGATATCAGTTATGACAGCTGATTGGTGGAGACATTGAAAGCACTGTCTTCCTGCTCCTGATGCCACTGTTTCTTTTTTTGCATCACTGCAACACCAGAGATTTTTGGCCCAAGGTGCAAAAATGACCTGAGAAACTGGGAACTGCCTGTGGATTATTTACTGGGCAGAGGAAATCTCCCTACACATGGATTGAAGCATATCATTCCCCAGACCACCCCAGTAGAATCAGAATCAAATCCCAGCCTTAGGCTTTGAAAGAGACATCTGAGAGGCTTTTAGGAGAATTAACATTTGTAAGTAAAATGAGGGGTTATGTTTTTATTATAGGCCTTTTACTGTGGGGCCTGTGGAAAATTCTGCTTGTACCGCAATGGAAATACATATGAAAAAATATAATTGTATTTTGACATGTTACAGGCAGTTAGATATGTTGATAGTTGGGTAGTTATGCATCATCTGTAAATAAATGTCTTCCATCCATCAAGCAAGCGTATGAGCAAAGTGTCACTGGAAAAATACACATTGCATTAATGCAATCTCTGATGAAATGTTTTTCCATCTGTCACAAAATTTGCCATAAGAAATGGGAACTCTGTGCAAGCTTTATTTTAATGTATGATTTAGCACCAGGCCTTTTACATCGTAAATAGTTAGTAAAAACAGTATTTCAGTGAATTTTTATTGACCGTTTATTTCAATGCAGAAGGTTTGATAATATCTCTTTCCTCTTTCAGAAAGACTGGGGCAGCATTCTCTCTAGCTGGCATGACACCAAGAAAGCATCCTCTTTGTGCTCTCCAATAGCAGATATCTTCTCAGCAGAGGTTCAGGCATCACAGTATAAGTTACCACATTATTAGATACAAGGAAGAAGTCATTAACAATGATGATGGTAAAACACTGAACAGTTGCCCAGAGAGGGTGGTGGATGTCTCATCCCTGGAAGTATTCAAAGTGATGTTGGTCAGGTATCTAAGCAACTTGACTGAGCTAAAGGTGTCCCTGTTCCTCGCAGGGAGGTGGACTAGATGATCTTTAAAGGTCCTTTCCCACACAAACTGTTCTATGATTCTACAAATGCTCCCTGGAAAACCACAAAGTAACATGTGGGGCAAATAATCTTCTTTCTTTAGTCAGTCTGGGTGGAGCAGCTAAAATGGGAAGGAAGACTGTCATTGTATGCACAATGTGCAATTCCCTGCTATCACTGTGCTGAATGGTGGATGTCCTGCCCCTGCCTCTGTACCAGTGTCTTCATGTGCTTCATTGCTAAGTGAGCTGCCATATGAAGGAGATACCAAGGGCTTCCTGGGTTTACTTCAAAAAGATGCTGTCCAGGAGTTGGGGCATATTTCTACTGGTTTTGCTGACTTCTCTGCACTGCAAGAAAGCATCAAGTATCTACTGGCTGCACCAGTGTATCTTTCACCAAGGTTACACCAAGAATGGACTTAATATTTCACCCTTTGGATGATGATGAAGGAAATAGATTCATTTACAGGAATATTTCAGTATTTGTGATTAGACTATGACCTGAGCAGTGACAGTATGTCTGACAGTGAGAATCCTAAAACTTCAAAATATCTAGAGTTAAAAATCCTGAAAGAATACCTAAAGATCAACAACAGTGGCAAAACACAGCACTACAGCAGTGGTACCAGAGTTCAGTTTAATCAGAAGCATTAAATACTCATGCTGTAAAACTCTCTCTGGCTGATTGTGTTAGAATGTCTTCTACATGCACAGGCTGTTTGTACCAAAAGGCTGATGGGTTGGCTGTAATACAATCCCTACAGAAGCAAAGGAAGTTAAAATTTAGGATTAGAGTGTGTATTCCATGATGTAGAGTTGCACTTGAATCTTTTTGGGAGTTCAAGCTAGAAAACTGCACCAGTTTTCCACAGAGTTCCAGATAATGAGACAGTGAGGGAAAAAAAAAAAAAAAAAAGTGCTTTATGTTTTGTCTACCTTCTTATTTATGCATATTTAAATATTTTAAGCAATAAGTTTTTATGGCATTTAAATATAGTACTTCTTTGCTAATATCCAGTGAATTTACTCTTTGAGTTTGCACAATACATTTCTGGCTCTATGAAGGAGGCTATAAATTCAGTTTGGTTTTTTTTTTTCATTTTTAATGCATTTTCACCTCTGTAATAAGTACATTTGTTGAGAAATCTGGAAGCTCTAAAGATAAGACTAGGTTATATATATTTTAGTAATTTAAGGAAGGTGCCTGTTCTGGACGCTGGAAAAACCTTGTGATGAAACTCAGAGATTCATGTAAGGAACCTGCTGAAGAATAAAAATTGTTGACTCATTTCCCTGGTGAATTCTGAACTGAAGAATATAGAGTGAAGAGCTCAGAGGGGAAAAGGCCAATTCTTATGTAGAGGGTAGGTACAATTTTTTCAGTAGTATGCTTAGTTCTACTACAGCCAATGGATGAAAAAGGTGTGGAATTCCTATAAAACCAGTGTTAGTTTATTTACAGACAGAAATGGATACGGTAATATCCAACAGGTGAGATCTTTAAATCACAGTTCCTTTTATTTACTTGTGTTTGCTGGAGATCTTATTACTGCAAAACAATTATTTTTCTGCTTTTCCTCCTTCTGGGTGATATGCATTGAAATTTGTTACTGGGTTGTAACTGTTCTTCAAGAATTTTTCACCCTTCCCTAGTCATTGGGTCTGGTGTAGCTGTCCTTACATACTTTGATTTCTTTCAAGTGCTTCATTCCATTGAGGCCGCATCCAGGAGATGTTTTGAGGAAAGACAATGCAGCTGTTGGTGCTCCTGTGCAGTGTGCACTGCAACCCCTGTCCCGCACTGGGCTGTGCCATGGCTCCCCCCATTGCATACCCCACAAGGCCTTTTCAAATAAGCCAGGATTTTGGGAAAGACCTTGTGAATAGCCAGTCCTCTCCTGATCTGCTCTGGGTACACAGTCATAGAACACAGCCAGATCTGGGAGCCAAGAATACTTAAAAAGCTTAGTCCTGAAATAAGAGGTCTTCTAGAAGTTAGGTCAGAATGGATTTTGTATGGGACCCTGGGACAAAAAAGACACTGAGCTATGTACTCTGCATACATCTTTACTATTGCTTTTGCCATTGCAACAGCTCAAAGCTTCAGTACTCAGTTCATAGACTTTTTCTGGGCCTTTTATGCAGTACAAATATGAAAATACCAGCCGAGTGAGCAAGTGAACACCTTCTGAAGAGAAAAACCAGCTGGCACATTAAATAAAACAGTTCTGTTAATACAGCCCTGGTGACATTTGCACAATGCACACAGTGACACCTGATGCTGATGACTCGTATTCCTACACTCTTGAAGTCTTACAGAAGCAGTTATTTCCTGCATTAAGCTGATGTTTTTGATTACCTTAAAACCAGCACTTTCTATTTGCCCTTAACAAATGTCATTGTGGTTTTTTTTACATTTTCTCTAGCTTATATTGTCTGGATTTTGACTCCACTCTTCAAAAGCTTCTCACCCTTTCCGATTGGTATCATACTGACATTAATGCAAATTACTGAATAAGTAATTTCTTGAAGTATTGAGTGGGAGTAATCCTAGGACAGATTCTTCCTGAAGAAACCAAGACTTCCCAGAAAAATTAGCCATTGATAATAGTGCATTGAATTAGACATCAATAAGAAGTAGCATTACAGATGGAGGAAGGATGAGAGCAATGATTCAACAAAAGACAATAGCTGGAGCAGCACCAGGCTGTGGAAGTTTTTAATGATAAATAGATTTTAACAGTGGGAAGTATATGTGAAGAGGGACGTGCCGCTTTGGGCTTCGGGCTTTTTTTTTCTCAGCATCAGCATACGGAGAAAATTCTTTTCAGCAACACAGTGAATCGAGTTCAGAATGAGAAAAGAATGTGCAATGGTCAAGTCAAGAGGGCAAATGAGAGTTGCATGAGAAGCTGAAGTGTTTAGAAAGAAAAAGTCTAGATACTTGAGATACTGGACAAGAAAAACCTATTTATTCACTGCCTAGGTGCAAAGTAATACCTAGGATGAAGCAACCAGCTCTCTACATGTACTTTGCCTATAAGCTCTTTAATAAAGATACTCAACCTAATTCCAGATGAGTGTTTAGTCCTCACAGTATCATGCAGAGATAGCAGCTTGCATAGTACATTTAGCTGTGGATACATTTTGCCACCTATTTGTAGAGTTGTTCAGCTGCTGAATACATTTAACTACATAAGTGAGTTACCTCAGCACCATTTTTTATTATGCAGGATAGATTTGCACCGAACAACACAGGGATTGCATGAGAATTACCTGCTTTGAAATGCAGACAAATCCAGTATTTCAGAATTCTTGCTGAAGTCACTGAAGTAAAAGCAGTGAAAAAAGAGTATAAAATTTGCAGTATTAGCTTAAGAAGAAATGTAACTCCATTCTTTTCATATGTTTGTTAACAGTAAAATCATCTCTCACACAATTAAAGTTCTGCAGTGATGTTTACCAAGCCTGTACCCTTGGAGAGTCAAGACACCCATACTCTCCCTGTCCATTTCTGGCAGAATAATTTCTAATCCCTGCTTTCAAAAGGAGGAAGAAAATTACTTCATTAACAGGTAAAATTTATTAAAAACTTTGAAATGCTGGAAAACCAAAACTTATACCTGCCAGTTTAATCTGGAAGGAGAATGAAGGGTAATAAGAAAGTTTTCTACAGGTACATCAGCAGCAAAAGAAGAAGACAAGTGAGACTGTGGGTCTGTTGCTGAGTGAGAATGGGGTCCTGATAGCATAGGGCACAAAAAGGCTGCAGTACTCAATGCCTACTTCACCTCTGTCTTCACTTGTAAGACTGGCCATCAATAACTCAAGACCCCCGAGGCCAGAAGGGAAGTCTGTAGCAAGAATTACTCCTTCTCAGTGAAGAAGGATCAGGTTAGGGAACAAAAATACACCGGTCAATGGAACTTAATGGATACACCCAGCAGTGCTGACACTGCTGAGCTATGTGATTGCAAGGCCAGTCTGGACTGCCTTTAAATGGGCTCAGTGATCCTGGGAGGTTTTTGAGTCCCATAGGCAAGACCTCCCACTAGACCAGGTTCCTCAAGGTCTTGTCCAAGCTGGCCTTGATCACTGCCAGGACTGGGGCATCCACAACCTCCCTGGGCAACCTGTTCCAGTACCTCACCACTCTCACAGTAAAGAATTTCTTTCTAGTATCTAAACTAAATTTCCCCCGTTTCAGTACCCATTATTGCTTGTCCTGTCACTGCAGTTCCTGACAAAGAGTCCCTGTAGAGCTTCCCTGTAGGTGTCTTTCAGATACTGAAAAGTTGCTACAAGGTCTCTCCAGAGCCTTCTCTTCCCCAGGCTGACCAGCCCCAACTTCCTGAGCCTGTCTTCATGGGAGGGATTCTCCAATCTGCTTATCAACTTTGTGGCTTACTCTGGTCTTGCTCCAACAGTTCCATGTTCTTCCAATGTTGGTGGCCACAAAGCTGGATGCTCTGCCCAGGTGGGGTCTCACAAGAGCAGCACAGAGCAGGATCACCTCCCTTAGCTGGCCACACTGCTTTTGGTGCAGCCCAGGATGCCATTGGCTTTCTGGCCTGCAAGCACATATTGGTGGGTCCTGTTGAGGTTTTCATAAACCATCAACCCCAATTCTTGCTCTGCAGGATTACTCGCAATCCATTCTCTGCCCAGCCTGTAGGTGTGTCTGAGTTTGTTACAACCTGGGCTCAGGACAGTGCACTTCACTTTGTTGATCTTCATGAGATTTGCACAGGCCCACATCTCCAGCCTGTCCAGGACCCCCTGGATGCCCTCCAGTATGGGAACTCTCCCTCCAGCATGTCCATTGCACCCCAGAGCTTGGTGTCATTGGCAAATTTGCTGAGGGTGCATTTGATCCCCCTGTCCATGTCACCAACAAAGATGGAATTTTGAACAGTATTCATCTCAGTAGGTATCAACTCCTGAGGGACACCACACACCACTGGTCATGTGGACAGTGAGGTCTTGACCACAACTCTTTTCATAGAATAGAACCATAGGTGGTCGTTCTTAATTTCTCCTGTTAGAGAAAAAAATCTTCAGCATCCCGTTTATCAATAATTCATTGTATATGATTAGCGGGTTATCTCACACTGCAATCTTTAATATCTCACTGCTGCTAATACCAGAAAGCCTGCACAAAATGCAGTGACTGGTACAGTGGATAGGCTGCAAATGATGTCAAACTTCTGCAGCTCCCAAACATATGAAGTATATTTAGTTGTCTGAGAAGACACAGACATAAAGTCATTCTTGATTGCTGTGGGTTAAATATAATGCAATTTCACTGAAGCCTTTCATTTATGATGCCATAACATAACATGAGCTATGACCTCTAAACTAGTAAAATTAAATTGTTCATCCAAAACAATGTTGCCAAGCATTGCAAATGAAAAACATTGCAAAATCAATACTCTTTGTAACATTACTGCCACTTAACAAATCATACCCGGGCCCCATACAAAACAGCCCTAAATAGGCTAACATATAACTTTTATGGCTCAAAATGTATAATACAGAGCAGTTGCAAAAACAGAACAGTTACTGGTAAGTTTAAACGTGGATATCATTTCATCATTACCATTTTTTCTACTAAATATTTCAATGTTATTCAGGCTCAAAGACCTGAAACTTCAATGTCTTAATGCAATATTTTTAATTTGTTTTAAAGCACTGAATCAAGTAGTATTTCTTCAGCCTTATCTACTACTTTTGCTGTACAGCACAAATGTAATGGAAATTATTGAAAAAACAGCTAGTGATATAGCATGGCACAGACACAAAACATATAAATATGTAAGCCTAGGGAGTTAGGCTGATCTCTGGATGCATAGATCAATAGGATACATAAAATCAGCAATAAACAGATATAAGATACAGGGAACAAGCATAAATTTTTCAGTCTTGTTAGCAGAGTGACCAAACTTAAGTCTGCATGCCAGCTTAATAACAGTGCTGCACGTCCCCTCTAGTGTGTACACAGTGCATGCTAACTGTACTTAGTGGTGTTTAAAATGGTCCAGATTGTGGCAGAACAGAGAACTGGGCAACATAGCTTGGAAACAGCAAGTGGGTCACTGCATATTTCCAGAGAATTTCCATCTGCCTGGCTGGCTGCCCCGCTGCTGCCTGCCCAGGAGCAAAAGAGACAGGAGGGCCATTGCAAAAGGTGGAGAGAGCTTCAACCCCTGCTCCCATGAGCCTATTCCTTAGGCAAAAAGAGGAGGGAGAGGAAAGAGAAAGCATCTAGCAAAACAACTTAACTCTTTCCTAGTGGCAACGAGCGAAGAAGGATGGGGAGCACAGAGAAGGAAGCAAGAGGAGCAGCCAGGACTTCAGTTGGTGCTGAAGGACTGGGTAAAGGGAGCAGATTGGAAGGGACTTGGCAAGCTATCTAAATGCAGTAATGGCAGTCATCCTTATACACATTTTTCAGGCTAGCTTAAACACCGAGTTATCTACTTTAAACATACTCTCAGTCTCTCTATCCTGCTCCTCCCTCTTTCTGTTTTCTCCCTAAATCACTAAATAGATACTCCCATTAGAAGCTGTGGGAAATAGGTTGTTGTCAAGGTAGCTGAATATCTTATTCTTCCAAATGTGTGCAATTTTAGGTTTTATATTCAGTCTTTTCATCTTTTCCTCTGGCTCCTGTGCAATGCTCCACTTAAACTGATTTTCTGTCTTAGTGATTTTCATTACTTTTGTATTTTTCATCAGGTCTCTATTTATGACTCAGTCATCATAGTCATGGTTAAATACTGGTAGTCCTCACCATATTTTTATGCAAGAAGGGAATCAGGAACTCACTATTCAGGAATCCAAATAATAACAATATGATGGATTGAATTATGCCCTGATTAGTGAAAATTGTATGCCTGACAACAGGCAGAAAATCTATCTCAGAATTCAGAATACAGAGGACTATTGTGTTCTGGTAAATGAAGCAGATTGATAAAAAGCTTTACAAAAAGGTGAAAGAAATTTCCAAATCCATACCTCAGCTACTGCTCCGAATGGATCCCCCAAAACTTGGGACTCTGGAAAATATTGGACATTCTTATATTTCTGTTGCTGCAGAGTATGAGAATTTATATTATTTTTAATATAATGGAAGCAAAGCTAGCTTGAGAGATAGACTACATTCACAGAATCATAGAATCTTGTAAATGTTAAGGCTGGAAAAGATCATCAAGTCCAACCATCAACCCAGCACCACCATGTTCAGCATTAAACCACGTCTTCAGTGATTTGTCTACATGTTATTTAAACATTTTCAGGGATGATGACTCCACCACTTCCTTGGGGAACCAGTTCTAATGCTTTGAAACCCTTTCAGTGAAAAAAGTTTTCCTACTATCCAATTTAAACCTCTCTTGGCACAATCTGAGGCCATTTCATCTTGTTCTGTCACTTCTTACCTGGGAGAAGGGACAACCCCCCCCGGCTCCCCCTCCTTTCAGGCAGCTGCAGAGTGATGGGTTCCCCCCTGAGCCTCCTTTTCTCCAGGCTAAACACCCCCAGCTCCCTCAGCTGCTCCTCACAGCACTTGTGCTCCAG
>JAOTQP010000001.1:74829158-74845343 GCA_026413545.1 Cichladusa arquata
GAGACACCTGCACTTATGATTTCTATAGCACTCCCTTAGCAGGTATACATGCCTAACTGCTAAAGAGGATCCTCAATTTAGGTACAGTGCTTGGGGGATGCAAAACATTATGTGACTGCTAAGTACTATTAAAATGAAGAGAAAATAGATTAATGAGGAAGGCATTCTGCTTCAAGATGAAAGGGGCTGTATTAGCTTTTCATACAAAACCTTGTAGGGAAACCCTGTTTTTGTGAACAACACAAGCTCCTGATAATTTGTTTGTGTAATGTCATCGGAACTAAAACACCTTCCCTGTTGATCTTTAAGTGATTAAGCAGGTTGCAATAAGATGCTGAGGTAGATGGATGGCATAGTACTTCATAAGATAAGCAGAACAGGAAATACTGATTCTCTGGAAAATAAAGAGGAGAGCCTTGACTTGATTTTATTTCAGTATTAATGATATGATTATCATTGAAGTTTTGAAATTTTTGAAATTTTGAAGTTTTTCTTAAATTTTCTATTTCTTTATGTTCTACTTTATTAAGAACAAATTGTAATATTTCTGTCTGCAAATACAATTATTTCAAAAGATTTAAAATTTACTCGCTTATAAAAGCCAAACCAAGTTAAAACACCCCCAAGCATTTCCTTTAAAACTTAGTGGTGATGGCCCAAAGATATTTTGGACCAAACTGTTTGTGAGCAACATGGTACAGTCAGGTATAAGAAAAGCATTTGAATTAACTTCTTACCTTCTGATTTATCTTTGGATTTCTATAAATCAAAGCTCTGCTGTATCTCAGTGCTCAGCCACTTCTCACCAGCTTTACAAAGGTACAGCTGGGCACTGTGTCAAGTGGCAGGTCCTAACCAGACCCATGGGGCACTGTTTCAGCTTGACCCTAATATTCTCACTGCCACTGTGGAACCTGGCATAGACTGAAAATGCCAGGGAGGGTCAGATAGGCTGCACTATACTTTTAAATAATGGCTATTCTTCATTGAAAGGAGAATCCCTCAGAACACATGAATATGTGCTTAAATACATCAATATTTAGATAACATCACAATATTAAACTGAAGTAAAGCATTTTCCAGATATATCTGCAAATAGAGTTTATTATTAATAAGTTATCCAATGTGCAAACATTCTTATTCAGCGGGGAATACACCATACAGAGATTTTATTCCCAAGTACCTTCATGTAGGCAAGAATTTGATGAAAACAAGATGGAAGCCCCTGAAAGATGGAAGTATCTGAAAGGCAAAAAACAGCAGTGTCTAAATTTAATGATGACTCAATTTCAAATCAGTAGTACTGGGTCTGAAAAAAAGAATCCAAATAATTTTTCTCCATAATGATCAACAACACATATGTTAATTGAAATGGTGAGAGGAGGTGGGGAAAAGAATATAGTCATATGTTGTAAGACCAGAACAGGCTTTTTTCACACAGTCCTGCAGTAATAGATACCTCAGGATTTTCCAAAGGTACTCTTGCATTTTACCTTTGACTTCCAATATTCTCTTATCCTTACTCCCATGAATGGATTAAATAATCTCATTCTGAGCTGATCTTACTTCACTCCAAGGGAATTATTTAAATTCTGTTATCGAGCTGCGCTTAAAATTCCTCCCAGGCTGGCTGAATTGGGTGAGTGTATCATGACTGTCTGAAAAGAGCCTCACTGGAATCACACTGTAGGTCATCCTGGGAGCCCTTGCAGCTCTTGGCCACAATATGGACCCTGGGCTCTTACTCCTCATTTCCTCCCTACAGAGGAGCAGTACCAGACCTGTACTCCTCCTCAGTCATAATTTCTCTATGCATGTTAACTCCCTCAGCCATAACTGAGTGCTCCCTGTTCAGCTGACTCTTTTCAGGCTGCTGCCTTCCACAGCACAGTCTCCCACATTGCCAGTACACTCTGTGCTGCTTACAGATGTGTAAGATCCAGCACTAAACTGTTACAAGCTTTCAAAACTAATAAAAGTTTCCTAGCAAAGGTTTTTATATCATCTAGAAGATATCTCTGTGAATATTTAATGGGTATTAATTTGAAAAAAAGAAATTTAATTTTCTTTTCCTGAAAAACATTCTGTGTGATCTCTGACCTAAAATTTTTTATTGTTACATTGTAGAAATGAAGTTGAAAGTAAGTAATTTGTGGTAATATCCCGCTAATTCTGCCAAGATATACATCCTTAAACAAGCACAGGTTTCATTCCAAACCTTACTTTGGGATTTCAGACAGTCATGAGTCAGATTTTCCGTCCTGCTAACATCCAGGCTGTTTCAGTGGTCCAAACCTTGGATGCAGCTCTGCAGCCCAAGGACCAAGTCATAAAGTTTACATTTCTCAATCGGACCAGTGCTATACCATTTCCTACAATCACTGCCTATCTGACAAGCCTCTTTTCTGCCATAATGCTGGTATGGGCTTTGTATCATTGTTGATGTGCTTTTTCAAGAGAAAAATAGTCTTGTTACACAGCATAGCTTCTGATTATTCAGGCTTGATAAAACTCAATATTGTGTACTACAAATGGCTGCTTCTGGCAGCTGCTGCTATCGGTTCTTAAAAGTGCTGGCATTAGATGGGAAAATAGGCAATAGGAAAGAACAGTTTCTCTCACCCACATTAACACAGCAATTTACTATAGCAGTGGGAAGTTCTTTTTTGCCTTAAAAATTATAATAGAGAAGAAATATTAGTAATTTTCTTTGAGCATTAACTGAATTGATCCAGTTCTGATTACCACAATCTGAAAACAGCTTCTCCAATGTACAGAGGATCTAATTATTCCCAGAAGAAATGCCTTGTAAATCTGAGGTATAGTAAGTATGTGAACAGACTAAATATTCTTGCAGTTCATAACCCTGTAGGTATTTCTCTTCTTACATGGCAGAAAAGCAAACAGAAACATCAGAGGTATAAGCAGAAAGAACAGCTTAAAAAAGGGCTTGTATCTGGAGGACAAATGTACACCATATGGCCCCATGTGCTTCTCTCTGAAATCTAAGGACGCTTGAGGATTTCAGTATGTTGTAGGGACAGTCAGAACAAGGACACCAGGGCACCTCACAAGGCTTCAGCAAAGAACAGACTGTTAAAAAAGAGGTTCCAGATTATCTCCTGCTTGACAAAGACAAGACTGTTTTGTAAAGGCAGCATCTAATGCCATGTGCCTGAGGATAAAAGAACAGCAAGAGTCATTACCACAAGTAGCAAGTCATCAGCTTTCTCAATATGCATGCCCAATCCTTTAATCATTTACCATACATATGCATCTTAATGGAAATTCTGCCAAAGTATAAACTGTTAGATTAACTGCTACAAAATCTTGAAAAATTAGAGCAAATGGTCTGTACAGGAATGGTAATGCACAAACAATATCAATAACTTTTGCATTGGCAGCTGAGCCAGAAAAGCCATGAGCAAGAAAATAATAGGCAAGTCACTTGATCATGCCATTTACTTCACTAATATGCCCAGTTTTTGCACAGAGTATTTTCTGAGATGTTCCAACCATGTCATCTGCTAAAACAAACCCACCCTAAATGTCTTGGGCACAATATCAGGTCCGAATAGGAACAGTTTCCTGAACTTGTCAGAATTTGATTAGGCAGACAAAATGATCTTTGTTTCATGGTTTAATAGCATGCTACTGATGTTATTTCTATGGTAGAAATATAAATGTAATCCAGCATGGAATTTCTTATGCATTTCATTTGCATACTCTGTAGTGCAGGAGTGATTACCATTGCTCACAAACCTCATTTCAAAACCTGAGGTGTCTGGGACACACATCTCCAAAAGGCCTGAGAGGAAGAGGCATCAAAAGTAGCACTTGATAAGTGGACAATGACAATAGATTGCCAGACTCTCTGTTGCAGAATGGCTGAACATTAAGCAGAGATCCCATTAGCATCCACCTCATCACTTCTAGCCTGCTACTTCCCCTATTTGGAGATTGAAATTTCCTTCCATGTCAACAAGGCCCCAGACTGCTCCTAACCTAGTGAGCCTACATTTATTGATAAACAAAACAATATTCCTATTATAGGAGCTTCCCCACTAAGCTTCAAACAAATTATACCAATATTAATACTGCTACTACTACTACCAAGCACCTTCCAAGGGGACTAGGATCTCACAGAATCTATAAAATGCCAAGAAGCAGTGCTGCTGTGAGCACACTTATCTGGACTTTTGAATGCTAGATTACTCTGATCAACAGCAAAGAGAACATTCCTGAGGCATATGGAGGGAGAATCTAACCAAGGCAGTCTATTTCTAGGCATCTGGCCTTGTTTTATAATCAGTGAAACCAACAAAAAAATTTAGAGACCAATTGCTAGAATTTAGGCTATTAGCATGGACCTAATGTGTTTCACTGTAGAGGTGGCTATTTTTATCTCCTGCCTTGACCTTGCAATAGTGCCCTGGAGCAGCACCTTGCCTTCCTCCCCTTATGCAATGATGGGCTGTTTTGAACCTGTCAGTCTTATTCTCACTTCCAACAGAGTTAGAAGAGGACATTAGATGTGCCAACTCCTGGTTATCCTGGTAAGCTTGAAACAAAGTCAGAGGCCAGTTTAGGGAACCTTTGCTCACAGCTGCAACTCCTTAGAGCCTGCTCTACCATGATCCAAAAATATGAGGGTTTGCCTAGAGTTTAGTAACTAACCTTAAAATCATCTATAAAAAGGATCACTGGCTGAGGAAGCGGCATCAAATAATTTCACTCAGGGGATTTTGGTAGTTTGTTTTTCCATAGAAAAGCAGAGTTTATAATAAATGTAATTCATCCTGAGTTTTATATGTTCTATTGATAACAGAGACTAGTGTGCTGTTATTTCAATCTATATACACCATAGAAGTCTCAATAAACACACAAACTATAAAGAATTTCCTGTGCTGCAGCAAAGTGTCTAGTTAGTTCTGTAAATAGGGACTTGTGGTAGTGATGACAATTATTTCAACAGGATTTCCTCAATGAAAGCTTTCAGAACCATCTCTGATTGGTAAACCCGTGACTTCAGTACAATTGATGCCTTCCCACCCAATAATTCATAGACTGATAGGAAGATAATTCTTTTTTCTTTGCCTCTACAGAGGACAAAGTATGGTCATGTGAGCTATTTTAAAAGCTTTTTTAAAATTTAGCATATGCACATACTCTTCATTTGGGCATTAACATAGTATGATTGGTGCATGTTTTTCTATTTCTAAAGCTTTGCTTTTCATTCACCTCTGTCCCTGTGCTGAAATCCCAGCCTTTCATAGGCTTCCAATAGGTAAATTTAAATGGCTAAGCTATATATCTGATGGATGCAAAACCAACTTGGCATCATTATCTCTCAAAACACCCTTTTGTGGACAAAAGGCAATCAAGTTCAAAGGAAAACAAAACATTTCTTCCTTTCTACATTACATGTTTGTCCCACATATTGAATAAACAAAGTTCAAATCAGTGATTTCTTACAAGTATATACCCATAAAATCGGTAAAATAAATAAGTTACTTGTATTTTTTCCTGAAAAAAGTGCAACTGGAATGAAAATCCAAGTCAAAATGGGACAAAATCAGAGTACTGAAACAGGTAGCCCAGATTTCATCCTTTTAGTATTGAAAAGAAAAAGCCAACTCATCCAGAAGAAACAGGAAGGGAAGAGAGGATTGGAGGGGCAGACACTTGTGATTTGTGCCATTGTAAAAGAGACTCTGAAGTGTCTGATCCACTTATAGCACATTAAACTTAAAGGATACAAAGAATCCCTCCTGACATGTTCTGTCATCTCTCACAAAAGTGGGAATCAAACCTTTCGCAGAAAAATTTTGCACTAGGTGCTGGACAATAGAAAGAATCTGGGGCTCCATTTGCTCACATCTCAGCTGGAAGCAGCCACTGGGCTGGAGGGACTGAGCTGCTGTCACCTCTGATGGCCCAGGGACACCAGCTTTTCCCCAAGGCTCCTTGTCTTGAGTTTGCCTCCTTCTCTTGGAGAACTCTCTTGTGTTCAGGGAGAGTATTTTCAGTATTTTCTTAGCATGTGCCCCTCATTCTGCCTTGCTTTTTCTTCTCCAAGCTCTGCAGCACAGGCATGGATGGGAACACAGCCTCTGCCAGCAGCACCAAGATGAGCAGTCCTGACTCCTTGAAAACAGGAATCAAGGTCTTCCTCACAGCAGGAGACCTTTCTCACCCTAGAAGAGCACAAACACATTAGTTATAAACATACGGAATTCCTGCTTTGGTTCAGCTTTTCTTCCATTGCATCACTGAAAAAATCTACTTTTTCTGATATCATGGCCCAGACAGCAGTTGCCATTTGGTGTCCAGACAGATGTAGTCTCTCTAATTCTTAACGTTCTCAAATTCTTAACTTTCTTCAGTGACAACATTAAAGATCAGAAGATTAGCTCAAATACTAAGAGAAGCATAAAGAGAAGACGAACACCCAGGGGTACAAGGAGAGGCAGAGGCAAAAAGAAAGGAGGAATATCTGAATTCATGGCAGCATGGTTGAGTGTTTGTCTTCAAAGTGTTCAAAAGAATATAATGGTGATCTAATGAATTTCAGTCTTACCTCTTAAGTCCTCAAATATACTCTGAAGCAGAGTGAACTCTTTATTGTTAAGTATCAAAATAAATGTTGTGTGGTTTTGTTGAGGATTTTTGTTTGCTGGGTTTTTTTTTCCTTAGGTGAACATTAGTTGTCAGTGTACAAAAATTGTTCAGACAAGGCCTTATAACTGTGATACTGAAATTTTTTTTAGAACTGTGTTCTTCAGATAAATTTTAAAGGTTGACTTGACCTTCAAAAGACTATGCTTTCTGTCCTTTTTCTTGTCATTCGATCGAAGAGGCTTTGCCTCTATCTGGACAAGCTGAAATCACATAAATGCTCCTTTCCTTTTTTTTTTTTTTCTTTTCTTGTCTTTTCTGGGAGGTTCCACCTTAAATTTTGCTTTCTTGCCTTGCTAGGCAAAAACTGGTGTCTGTATTCTAGCTGCTGACATCAGCTTTCACATCCCTCCTGAAATTTATTCAGCTAATCGTGCCTTTTCAGTTAATACACTTACATGGAACTAATAACATAATCAAAACACTGAGAGGTTCCTTGTAATAAAATATATCCTGCCTCACTGTGTTTCTACTTTGACCTTGACAGTGAGCTTTTTTTTTTTTTTTTTTTTGCTTAAAGTAATTAGTTAGATGGCTACTACTCCCTCCAGAAATTCCATTCCCTTTTGTGATCTAAGGGGTGTGTGAAATATTGCTTCAGTGTTTTGTCTGTTTTTCAAATCATTGCCTAACTGGGCTTTTTCTTTTCTTCATGGACACTAGTGTAAGGACTAATTTCTAATACAGATGAGAGCTTCTGGCTGAGGTGAGCAGGAGCCATGTCAGTGGTCACCAATAAACTGAAGTCATAAAAACCCAAAAATGGCAGAGCTACACCCCAATGATGGGAACCTGAGACATGACTAAGAATGAAAAAATAGAACTTTTTCCATACAACTTTTCTTTTAGCCAAAAGTAAAATAAATATTATGTTGGTTAGAAAACCAAATGATACACATTAACTTATAAGGGGCTTTTTATGATACTCAAGGCCAGGAAATTAGTCACAGTCCCATTTTCTTCTACAGTCTGCACCTCCAAATAGGACCACACTTTCCATGAAGCACTGTAAGGGAAGACAGTTCCTCACAGCCTTAGAGCCTCAGAGCTGGTGAGGCTGTCAAGGAATGCAGATAGGGATAACCAAACCTCTATCCTGAGGTTCTATGGCCACAAAATATTTCAAATTATCTATTCTCTTCTATCAAGGATTTTTTTTTTCCCTAAAGGAAAATAGTGATATTTTCCACAGAAAATCTATCTAAAACTGTTTACTGCATAACAAGTTTCATCATTTTTTTATCTCCCTACCTTATTTCTTTTCCCCTTGAGCCTTGAAAATGGAGAAGATGAGCAAGATTCTCTGATGATATTCTTTCTTTCTTTCTTTCTTTCTTTTTTTTGTGCAAGAAAACTTGAATTTTCTTTAGCAGCTGCTATTACTTCCAGCTAAAGATCTTTTAGAAATATATTAGACCTCAAGGAAACTATATTTCCACATATAAGTTAAACAGTATTTTACATTCTTGTAGAGAAATTTGCAAAAGAGTCATTGTCTGAAAGGGCACCTCTAAAAATCAGATTTATGAAGCATCAAGCTTTAAACTAAAACATCAAAATGTGATATTTTAGAAAATTGTGTCAGGTTGGACTAAGAAAAACTTACCCTTAGCTTGCAAAACTTAGGGCCAGGAAAGTACATCTCATTCCTTTCTTTCTTCCTTATAAACTTTTTATTTTTAGAATAGCTCCTAATGTGTCACCCCATCGTCTAATGTTACATAACCTGAAACTATCTCTTTTTTGTATTGATCATCTCTAGCCAAAGACTTGAGGGATACACTCTGCTGTTGGATCTGCAATGTAAATGACCTTTTTTCTTTTCCTGTGCTAAATTTCTGATACAGCTGGTGCAAGTTCTGTGCAGACAGGAGAATAGCAATCTGTTCTTACAGGAAAAAGAATGCTGAGAAATTGAGAATATTTTCCTTATCATTATTTTACATGAAAATGCTATGGTATTAACAACAGAATATATTAGCATGGGCTAAGACTCAAACTCCTTTTAAATTGTCCTTTTGCAAAAACATTTTTTGAAACATGTTTTCCACCACTGAGCCTTTTTTGAAAGGATCTTTAAAAAGGAAATCTTAAAGAGAGTTTGATCATGCATTTCAGAAAATATAAGGCTGAAAAAACTCCATATGCTGCACTTTCAAAACGGCAATAAAATCCAGTTCATATTCCATTTTTCATTAAAGACATATAGGAATGAATAACACTTGAGAGTTATATAAAGGTTGTGCCAGTAAAGCTTTCTGCCTTTCTCTAGCACTTATTCTATGTAGGTCATATAATTTACAAAAACCCTCAACCCAACTTTCCAATTGTGTCATCTCTCATAACCTTTATCAAGTCTTTTCATATCTTCCATCATTTACAGACATACCAGGTACCCTAGGTCTGCCTAGGTACACCTCTGGGATACAGGGAGAGAAAACCTAAATGTGAGCTATATGCTTTAAAAATTATGAACATCCATCAAAAACTTGGGTTGTCCAAGTAATATATGTGCTTAACTTTCTTACAAGCTTTCATGGGATAATTGTAGCATTGGGAAGCTTTTGAGATGTTTTGTTAAACAGAAAACACTAACTTTAAAACCTCTGGTACAGGCAAATGTTGACTATTGCTACAGTTCTCACAACATGCAGCAATGGCCATGCTTCACATTTCTGTGGTTAATTTGGATCACAGTGACTGAACAAAGCAGCCTAAAACTAAAGCTAAGGATAATGCTATTGTGAGATCTCTGGAAAGGCTGGCATGGCAAAGTTTTATGAAAGACAGGATACCCCAAAATATTGCTCTCAAAGAAGATTTCAGTTTGCATCAGAATTTCCACAACTTAATAAATATGCTTCATGGAGTTTGAGTGATTGATTTCCTAGCTTTAGCTTTATGCAGAGTTTTGCTTTTCAGACTGCCAAACTATGATCATCACACACACACAGTACTAACCAACTATTTGTTTTTAGTGTAGCTACTGGCTGAGAACTCCTTACTGAAAATGCTCCTGCTGTTCCACTTGGCATATAAAGAGATAAACTTACCCAGTCCCAGGAACAACTAAGAAATTCACAGTATCTTACATTTTAATTTGAACTCCAAGAAATGGAAAACAAACAAACAAACAAACAAAAAAAAAAAACCAGCTAAAAATTCTAAACCTTAAGAAGAAACTCTAAAGACAAGCTGTCACTTTCTTTTTTTATAGAGGATGTTGCCTCTGCACCGTAAGTCATCCATTTCTTGTGTTGTACATGATGTGTAATTATTTATATTACAGAAAGATAAAGTCCAAAAAGTAATCCTGGATTGAGCTAAGCATTCACCTCTGCAAAAGGTACTCATGGTCCTCCCTCCACACCCCAACACTCCAATGTCAACTTTTAATTATTAACTTTGACAGCTTGGTCAATCTGAAAAACTATTCCCAGAAGAATTGACGCAGAACTGAGTGAACAAAGTTAGGAGTCAAAATCATCTGTCTTCTAGCACAGACTTGTTCCTGAATGATCTTTCCTCTCTGACACTGGATGTGAGGTGAAGTAGACACTGCTTTGTTGTCAAGCTCTGATTAATTAGCTTGTGAATTTTGCAATTCCAGAGGCTTGAGCATGTTTATGTAATTTGTACATAGTATACATAGTTAATAGAGAGTACACTGAGCTCAGGGGCAGGCTCCTGTTATTGTTGCATAAAGCTATCTAAATGGAGGGGGTTTTTTCAGTGCAGGATTATTAATTCCTTCCCTGTTATTGTGTAACGTGAGGAACAGAAAGCCTTTATCTCCTTTGCTGGCTGCAGGCTTTCAGCACAGTTTAAACACATATTTTGTTCTGCAAGTACAATCTGGTTCAAAACTAAATGCAAACAAATGCAGGTTGAAAAATGTTTTTCCAAAGAAACTTTCTCTAACAATCATCCTTCCACATAACAATCAGTTCCTGATTAATACTGAACAGTCTTCACTTTTTATTACAGATTTTGGAGTCTGCTCTTCCTCTGCCTCAGTATTTTGTGTCTTTCTCTCTGCAGATATGCCAAACTTTCCTTTTCAGACACATCCCAGTACTGCTCTCACCAAAACTGGTGTAAGGCATGCAGAAGCCCCATGCCCCCAGCCCTTCCCACCAACCCAGGCAGCTCTGTTCCCAGTGTCCCTGTCCCCAGCAGGCTGTCTCCACTACTGGGGAAGCACTACTATGGGTCAGGGCACTAGCAAGGCTCGAGCTCTTTGGGCACCCACCCAGCACTGTGCATACTTGAGGGAAAACTCTCTGTGGTGCTGAGAAAAGGACGAAAAGGAGTTATCTTGATAGCACAGCAAAACAAAAAGGGAGGAAGATGCAAAAATTATTTAAGAGAATAAAAAATAGACAATAAAAAAATTTCCTCTTCCACAAAATCCCTTTTTGGAGGCTTTATTGTTGAACATCTGGATTCAAAGCTATATTCCAGGTGGTTTTTTGGTCATTTGACCTTTGCACATCTCATCCAGCATCTTGCTGGGTGGACGCCCTTGTGTTTGTCTGATGGGCAAATAAAAGTAAGTGGCATTGGCAGGAACCTGAAATAACTGCAGATACTACCAGTATATGTGAGAAACCACATTAAACTAATTTTAACCCGTGATCCTGCCCTTTCTAAATGGAAGTTCTCTCTGCTTAATATGGTGCGTGTCTAGAGAAATCTGCAACAAACCACTTACCTGATTAACCAGGCAAAAGGTATGAGAATTAAATACCAACAGATATTTCTTCTCATGCCTCAAGCTTAAACATCCTACTCTCTACCCTGAAATATACACTTTAATTCTGTATTTGGTGAGAACAGATGACAGTCTCTGCTGTAAGACTGAGAATTTGTTGGTAGCATAATGCTTTCAAATAGCCAGGAAGCTGCCTTCTGTTCTGTGCTGGTGAGTAGAGGACTCAGTGGGCTGACACACATTTCACAGCTCTGCATATTAGAACTTCAGATTTCAATTATCACTTCAGGTACACGTGAATGAGAAAAGAGGGCAGAATTGTAGTGGAAAGCTCTTGCAGGCATAATTTGTGCTTCTTAATGTGCTTGATTATGAAAGAGAAGTACAAATGACCTACACAACACTATTTAGCAAGTAAGAGACTAAAAACAGGTGTGATCATTAACCCTTGGTTTTCTAGCAAAGAAAAGTCTCTATTACTGTTTTCTAGTATTTTTTTTCCCTAACACTTTCAGACTGTACCGGAGATTCAGATCAACAATCATAAATATGTACTAGCCCTCTGTCACAGATGACTACCACATTTCACTTTGATGACCATCAAATTCAAAGTTCAGCATCTTGTGAAAGAAAACTGAGTACAGAATGAGGCCCAAAGAATTTTCAGCATTACTTCCTTTAAATTACTAATACTCTGAGCCATAGATACGCTGTAATCACTGATCAGAGTTTGTCAAACTTCACCTTTGAGATCAAGGGTATGGATTTTCAAGAGAGTTTATACTCAGAAAGTTTCATAGGTAAAATGTGTAGCTATGTGTGTGTTTCAAAGGGAGGAAAAAGTTTAAATATGAAAATTAGTAGATTGCCTAATGGTGAGATTAGATTTCCTATTTGTTTCCACATGATTACTGGCATACTATAATACAAGAATTATTTTCTGTGCTTTGGTGCTTGTAACAAAAGTTAAATGTCATATCATAAAAATTGCTTTTTTTCCCTTTGTTTCTACTTCATCCTGTACATACTTTGAACCGAAATCCTTAAAGAGACAACTGTTGAACAGTTTAATCTTACAATGTAGGCTGCCAGAGCAAACAAGCAAATGAAAAGAGGAGAAAAAAATAATATAAAACTCTACTGTTCAAAAATGTTGGCATACCTCATTGTTTTCCATCAGTTTGCCATAGCTTTTTTGGTGCTACACATCTTCATTTTTCTTGTGAACAAGTTATGTGCCAGGCTCCCCACCTTCTAGCAATGCACTGAGAGCAGCTGTGATCTGCCTGACTCGCCCTGGGTGTCCATGGTGCAGGCATGCACATCTGAACGGAAATCACGGATCTTTTACTGTCAATAGAAATTGAGTAAATGCAGTCAGTGGAGTATAAATGCAATTCATTGTCTGCCGAGGTAGTCAATAAACTTTGTTTGATTAGACCTTCACTGTAAGGCAGAACAGGATGGTTACTTCAGATACAGATCCCCAGTGAACAACTTCAGTTACCTAAGTATAGATGTCTCAAGTCATGTTAGGTACCATGGTTCATCTCCTGGTGCCTCACATAGCCATCTCAGAGAGGAGCAGATCTATTGGAATTCTTGGCTCAAACATACCATCATTATTTAGAATTTCATGACAGTGCACAACAGCTTCAAACAGACTTAGATGCTGCTGGTCATGCAACTGCATCTGGACCCTAAAGTAAGATGAATCCCATGAATCCAAACTGTCAGGACAGAAGAGCAAGTGAAAAAACACAGGGCTTCTTCAGCTTAGCTCCAAGCCCTGTAACAGAGATTTCATGTGTCACACAATGGCAGTCAGACCTGAGCCCGTGTCATACTACTGGCCTTTGGGAATTTTCCTACAAAATGTAGAAGAAACATTTTTTAATGCATTTTTTTTGGAGGTTGTTGTTGTTGTTGTTGTTGTTGTATTTTGGTACTGTGTAATCAAACAAGTCAGGCAATAGGGAAGCAATAGAGACACTAAGATATCATGAATCCAAAAGCCAAGTATTAGATCAGCAGAAAGCACAAGCGCAGAATCTGGCTTTCTAAAATCTAATCTGAAGCCCAGGCTCTGAGCCACAGGGATTCTGTTCCTACTTCTTCCCACCAGTTTCCTATTCTTACTCTTTTCCTGAGCACCACAGCAGTTGAAACAGCAACAGAGAATTAGACCAGTTCTTCTAATTTTTCTGACTTTCTTTCCTGACCCCAGATGAGCACACTTCTTGTTTCCAGGCTGGGACACACTTTTTTGTGAAGTCATCCAGCTCTCCCTCTCCACTGAGCCCTTCCTGGCTGCCTGCTGCTGTGTTTGCCCGTAAAACGCACTCTCCCCTGCTGACTCTCAGCAGGCTAACTGCTGGCAAAGATTTTCACATTTTCTCTATTGGATAATTACATGGAAGGACTCCACACAACTAAAATTACTTGTCTGTAAAGATTCTACTTTTCCTGGGGTGCTGAAGCTAAAGCTGGACTTCCATCCATGATACCACGGAACGAATGCCAGACTTTTTTCCAGTCCCTGCCCTTCTGTAATCTAGGCTTCCCTTGGTACATGCAGGTTCTAGATCATTCCCTGGCACACTAGCTAAGTGCAGCCTCAGGCAGGTTCTGCTCCATTTCTACATGAAAAGAAACATAGGTTCTTGAATGGAATTGACAAAATCACTCCAGAATTGAAAACATTAATTAGAAGTCCCCAAGAGCAGGTACAGGGGAGCTACACACTCTGCCTCCCAATTTAATGTCACTCACTGTCAAAACTGATCTCATTGCTACAGTTATGCACACAATGAGGATATCCTTGGAATTATGGTGGTACAATATGGAAAACATTGATGGACTGATACAAAAATATCTTAATTGGTTTTGTATTCCTAGATTTACCTGTGCCCCCTAATCTGCACAAACACTGTGATGTTCAGAAGGTTCATGGAAAATAAGGAGGAATGAATGTTGGGTAGGGTCACTCTGAAGAATTTCCAATCTCGGAAAGGAAGCTGAAGCATTTAGATACTAAATTGGGAGTAGCTGTTTACCACAGGGGACAGGGGACACCTCCATTTGTCACAACAGAATACACGCCCAATCCAAGTTGTGTTCAGCGTTGCATAATCATGTCAAAAGGTCACTTGACTGCTAAGTTTTTAAGATTCTCCTGCTAAATAATGCTCTCTTGAGTTACCCTAAATAGAACAGATTTACACTTCATTTATGGAACAATGACAATAAAAAGGTGGCCAGATAGAGAAAGTGTCAGGAACTTGCTGATATTTTTAAAACAAACATCAAATAAATCAATCCACTTACCCTTCTCTTGAGCTGCCTTGGATAACTACCTTCAATAGGTCAGTTGTTCAAAAGAAGTTGTGTGACCTCGAGATACAGTAATCCAAGCATTCCACGCTTTCCTTCCACCCTCTTTCTCTCTCCCTGATTTTTGCAGCTGTGTTTGGTCATGCCTGGCTGTCAGATCAGGCCAGGACAGAAGGCCATAGCTAAAGTCACCAAAGGCTGGCACACTTGGCTAGGGCTTCTCTACTTCAGTATTTCTTTCTGTACATGAAATATGTTCTATAGGCCTGTCGCTAAAAACCATATATACTGTATGTCACAGTAATAATAACTCTGATACAGTGTGACATTAGGCACATTCAGAATCATGATATGGTGTCTGCTCTGACTGCATTGCTCAGTGTCATATGAGGCTTTCACTCTCTAGCTACTGAAATATTAAATATTGACCAGAAGGAATCCCTGTTAGCTCCAAAGGCTTCATAGCCTCTGAATAGGGATACACTAGGATCTCTGCACTCCGAAATCTATTAGGCAAACTGAGAACATGAACACAATCATCTCAGTCTTGTGAAAATTTCAATTACAGATATTTTTGTTTTGAAGGGGTTTTTTAGGTGCTTTTTAAAAATCTTCTCCAGCTAGACTTTTCTTGATCCACACCAAGTTAATTTCTGTATATGTTCATGGCAAAACAAATTTCAATTTCATGCATCTAAATTTGCCTCTGTAACTGTTTATTTGATAACTGCTGATATACTTATCCAATCAGAGAGCAAATATAATTTCTTTTCAATCTATGAAATTAAATGGTGAGGCCTAAATAACCAAAATGAGCTGCTTTCAGATCCCTGGTGCTGTTATATTTTGAATCAGGTGCGTTAAAGTGAAAAATTAATACAGTGAAATAAGATGTCCAGAGACGATGTGAGGGGGAAAAAATTACTGTTGTCTAATATAATACAAATTGAGTGCAAATGACCTGGTACTTTTTAATAACAGCCACTGCTATTCACAGACACCACAGAATCACTGTTATACTGTACAGACAAGGCTGAGCTACCTAGCAACCTGTCATGGATGTTTCAGTCAATACAGACTGCAATACAGATGCCATGCAAAAGAAGTCCTTTATATATCAGTTGTTTGGTGACTTGAAAAACCACACAAAAAATTCATGTCAACATAAGAAAATACTCTAAGGGATTAGAATAACACCATGCCTCTTAGCTTAGTGTTTTTGACAATGTGTTAAAAGTGTGGCTAATTAGAGACAGAATAATGTAATCTATAAAATTTTTAGTTTTGCATTGAAAAATAGTCTTCTAATTTGGACTGAACACACCATTTGCAGAGAAAATTGAAAAGAGATGCAGTAAAGCATATGAATCATCATCAGTTTCTCGTAAGTTTGGCTTAAAATAAATTTCAGTTCTCTAAAGTGGGTGGGGCCCAGGAGTCAGGGTGTGTGGGTTCTGTTT
>JAOTQP010000001.1:74850276-74870975 GCA_026413545.1 Cichladusa arquata
AGGTCAAACCAGCTTCCCTAAATTTAAATCAGCTGAAACCTTAGTGTTGACTTTTTTTCTACAAAGAGTTAAGAAATGGGATAAAATACATATAAAAACAGGTTTCTTGCACAAACAGATGGAATTTTTAACCTTTAATCTGTCCAGGTGTTGAGTAAATGCTCTTTAACTCGTAAGATATACCTATTTAAGTAGGAGAAGAGGCTGGAAGTAACACCACTGGTATTGCAAAGCACACTGCAGGATTCACCACATCATCCAGCTGTATCTTGGGCCACTGTCACTTGAGAAAAAATGAACTTATCCACATGCCTAAGATTTCACACTAAATTTTGTTATACTCCCCATGAAATCAGTGCAGCTATTGCCTTAGATAACTGCACAGTGGGCATTTATATAAACAATGGTTGTAATTTGGTCACACAAACACAAACAGGTCTCTCAGAGGTCTGTTGGCTGAATGATTGATAAAAATAAATAATAGCAAAAGTAAAAAATCCAAAACTGTATCAGTACTAGAAATGCACATTAAACCCTGAAAAAAATAAAAAGAAGTCTCTTTAAAAGTTACTGTAGAAAGTCTTTTCACTTGTTCAAGAAAAAGTCATGTAAGCACAGCTGTGAGTGAATGGGATTGCACATAGCTCAACCCTTGTCAGCCCAGTAACATATAAGAATTGTTTTCCAAATGCTCCTTGGAAAGGGAATTACACCTTCTGCCTTCATATCCTCTTAAGAACTGCTGCACCAGAAGATAAAACCTTGGGTCAGTCTTGTCCCAGGGATTTATCTTCATTTCTTGACTGAATAAAGGACATTAATGAATTGAGTGGAAATTTCAAAAAAGCATTAAACTTTCACTCATTTCTAAAAATGGTCATTTTCTGGCTGCCTGATTTCTCACATGCAACACTGTATAGAGATACATATGCCCTCTGGTAACACGTTATAGTGCATTTACCTTTTATAATGCTCTCCAACAGGTGCTCAGATTAGTAAAAATATAAGGTCAATATTTAAATCATGGAGTCATTATATATATATATGTATACATGTATACATGTATATATGTATACATGTGTATGTATATATTTTAATTGATACAATTTATAGTCTTTAAAGTTAAGTCACATTTTAGTATGCAGAGCTATTTGGTGTGGCCAGTAGAATTTTATGCATCCATTCACAAGAGCTGTAAATTGATTTTCTACTTGAAATCCCAAGGTTGCTCTGTAATTTCAAACTATTATAGAAAGATAATTTTCATTATATTTCCAAGGATCTCATTAAAGAAGAAATTTGGTCTTAACATCTTCTTGCTCTTCATTTTCACTAAGCATTTCTATGAATCTTCTATTGCATTTTTAAAAATGTAAATAATATGCACACTAATTTATAATTTTTGTGCATATTGTCCATATGTATGCAACTGTGTGTGAAAAGGAAGAAATTAATTACTCCAAAGCTATAGTTTATCAGCTAAACTTATTAGTTACATATAGATCACATAACCAGGATCATAATTTTGTGTGAAATTTGTCTCAGTGTTTTGCAATCCCAGCAGGTGCCTGACATTGTTGACATTCTGTCAATTTGCATCTTCTGTTTTAGACACTCTTTTTTTATTATTATTTATTACAATCAAAATAACATTAGAGAGTCTTTTACCTATCTTCCTTGCAGCCTCTCTAGGGAAACACATGGACTCCTGCAGACTCACAAACAGAACTAGCCCAATTTAATCAAACTGTTTTTTCAGATGAGAAGGCAGCAGAGATTGTCACAGCAAATGTGTTACTAAACTATTGCAAAGCCACGGGGAGAGCATGGTGAGTTATGCCAAGCCATTGTCTTTTAGGTCAGAGAGTGGGCACAGATACCAAAGCAATCCTGAATTCAGGGCTGCAATCCTAAATCCTGTTAGCAAACATTGCAGCACAGATCTCTGCGCTTTTCACTGGTATTAATCAGCTGGATAGACCTTTGTGCTGCTTAGCCAGACTGCCTCCAGCCAGCCAGGGCAGTTCAATCTGATGCTCACAAACCTCTTGCCTGTGCAGCAATGTGTGGTACAGTCTATCTTTAGAGGAGCCAGAAAGAATGAAAATCAAGAAGAGTCATGGGATGAATTTATTTCAGAGATTTTTAAAAGCTCACCACAATTATATTACTGTATAAATTTCTTCAGCATGTAAAAGAAATGCAGCTATGAAACTGAGGTTGTATTCTTTAAACTTCCATGGAAAAATGTTATTTACATTCAGAGATATCTGCAATTATTTCTTTGCTAAAATTATGAATCTATTATTAAAAAAAAAAAAATCATTAGGAAACAGACTATACCCTGTAATGATCATTTTGTCATTTAGATGACTTCAAAGTAAAACCTATACATCTCCCCCTCCCCCACATTTTTATGTAATCCTTCTATTAGGATAATTTTCCTTAAAGTCTGAAATACATCTCAAGGCTTTATTTGTAAAGGTAAGAAAAATAATAATTTCTATGCACAGGAAAACTACCTTCATAGCATAGGTCACAGCTAATAAAAGTCCCTACTAAAGATTTGCCTTTATGTCTATTAATCAGTATTTCTACCTTTTTTTCCTCCTCTTGTTTTTAATATAATTTTTTATTATTACTAAATGGTTTAAAATGCTGTTCTGCATGCAAGCTTGTGCATGTAAAGCATTGATTCTGCAAGTGATAGCAAATAATTGAAGTATGTACTGCCGAATTCCTGAGTAATTTGTATGCAATGTAAATCCATACAATCACTCACAGGAGTCTGTCATGGGAAAAAGCAGAAGTCTAGAAGCTATTCAGAAGCCTTTTTTATCTATTCATCTACCTCTCTGTCTATTTCGACATTTTAGCTTACAGCAGTGCTCAAAATGATTGCAATAGTTAAATCTGTATCTTAGCTCCTACTTAAATCCCAGTCTTAAAAGGATGAGAACTCAGAACAATTCCCTCCAGGCTGGTTTGACATATGGTTTCTGACAATACTACAGTGCAGCATGGTGGAAAAAGACCAATTACAATAAATTTCAGGATGAATCTTGTACACACCTAGTCCCACCTAGGAGTCCAGCCAGACAAGCTTGAAAACTGGGCTCATGGGAACCTCGTGCAGTTTAAACAAGGCCAGCCACAAGGTGCTGCACCCGGGTCAGGGCAAACCTCAGTATCAGCACAAGCTAGGGATGAGCAGATGGAGAGCAGCCCTGTGAGAAGGACTCAGTGATGCTGGTGGGTGAGAGGCTGGACAGGAGCTGTCAGTGTGCACTCAGCCCAGAAAGCCAAACGTGTCCTGGGCTGCATCCAGTGTTGGCAGCAGGGCCAGGGAGGGGATTCTGCCCCTCTGCTCTGCTGAGACCCCACCTGCAGTGCTGCATCAGCTCTGGGAACCAGCACAGGGGGGACAGGGACCTGCTGGAGAGAGACCAGAGGAGGGAGACCAGGGTGATCAGAGGGATGGAGAACCTCTCCTGCGAGGAAAGGCTGAGAGAGATGGGATTCTTCAGTCTGAAAAAGAGAAGGTTCTGGGGTGACCTAACTGCTGCCTTCCAGTACCTGAAGGGAACTACAAGAAAGATGGAGAGAGACAATTTACAAAGGAATATAGGACAAAGGGGAATGGATTCTAACTGAAAAAAATAGTAAGTTAGATTAGATATCAGGAAGAAACATTTTAGTGTGAGGGTGGTGAGGCACTGGAAAAAGTTGTGGATGCCCCATCCCTGGAAGTGCTCAAGGTGAGGTTGGATGGGGCTCTAAGCAACCTGGTCTAATGAAGTGTCCCAGCCCTTTTTCTACTGCATCAAACAGTCTGTTTCCTTTTCCTGATGGTCCAAGACTACTTCGCACTTTATTTTCAGAGAAGCATTTTCATGCCTTCTCCTTGACTAGGTATCTTATGGCTCTATCATTGTAAAATGTCACTGCTTTCTTGCACCCTTACACTTTGACTGTGCATTACAATACACATTTTTAAGAGAAATCTATTATGAAATAGAGCTCTCTGAGACAGGAGCCAGCCCTCTGCTGTGGTGGCACTGCAGTTGGGATCTAGAACCATCAGCAGGTGTTTAGGCAATACAACCAGCAAAAAATATTATCATTGCGCTGAACCATTGTGGTGGAGCTTCTAAGTCTCCCAGAAATTAGCATCACATCCTCTATGCCTTCACAGGCACAGAATTGTCACTGAAAATTTAACTTACCTGCCAATCCTACTCAGGGCAAACATGCATTTTGCCCCCTGTATCTCACTGAGTTTACCTTGGTCTGAATATATTACTTACACTGTGTACTTAATGCATTAGGAAAAGAAGCCTGCTTTAGTCAGAATAAACTACAGGAGGTTGAAATGCAACAGATAAATCATCAGTAATTGCAACTTCATATCTCATTTCCCCTAGAATAACAAATTATTCCTCATTCTCATGTGGCCTAACAAGCCTTCAAGCTGACTCCTTATGAGCCAAACTATGACTTTCTTTTCAGTACAATTACTAACTTGCTCCTTTGCATTGTACCTGGAACATCACCAAAAATGGTTATTCTTTTAGCAATCAGAATACTGTGGTCATAAGTATTTATTTACTACATCACCTTAAAATTTCATTGAGACACTGAGTCTTTACTACAGTCAAATTAATGAGATCACCTCCCTGCTCTAAACAACTTTCAAGGAAATTGTCAGAAAGAAGACACCAGCCCCAGCAGAACAAGTTGAACAAGAAAACATTTGGAAAAGCCTAACTAAATAAAATTACAATTAACCCCCCACGCCTTTCAATATTTAACCATAAAAAAATTAATGAAGTTTTAGTTATGAGAAGTCATTCCACACAGCATAATGCTACTAAGTTGTTCTCCACACATCAAAAAACAGTTCAAAATCACATGGGCCTGATTGCCATTTGCACAAAAGCCACTAATCGCCACTTTGGCAGTATAAAGGAGCTTTGAAGTGGGTACAAATTCTTGTTCTGCATTCTTATTAAGGCTCCTTTCATCTGTCAGAAACATCTAAAAAAAGACAATGCTCGTGTCTCTAAAAACCTCCCATCTCATTGTAAAACACACTCAAACTCGTAGTAGCTGTTTATCTCAGTGTAAAATTCAGGGAACTTACAGCTCAAGAAACTGCATCAAAGTAACTGTGTCTTGTGTAGCACTTTACACTGAACTGTCTGTCTATAAAAGCAGTGATAATAGAGTTTTCTGATAAGGATATAAAATCCTGCATCTTATCAGATTCTGTTAGATTTGAATAGGGTACCAAGTTGTTATCCCTGGGTCTGGCAGTAATGATCACTTCACTATACAGAGGCAGGCTTTTCAATAGCAAAGGGCTCTGCTATTTCACCCTCATTTTAATCTTCCTATCCTGTTTCAGAAAAGCAGATATATGATTTAAAGAGGAACATGTGATTAAATCTTTATTAAGCAGTGCCAAATCAGAAAGATTAGTAGAGGGATTCTTGTTCTGTAACAGACGTTTTTGGTGAGGTGCATGTGTGGATATATCTGTAGATATGAGGCACACACCCATGCATGTCAAAACACTTTCAAATGATGTTGGGCATACAGGTGAATAAAAGCTGATGTTATTGGAAATAGTCTGAGTGTACAAGCACAAATAAATGCTCTTGCAAGAATCACATTATTGACTATGCTCTGACTCTCCTCTCATGTACCTTCATGACCTTTCCTTGGCCTATGTTCTCTAATCATCCTGTAAAGTCTACAGGTCACAAAGCTGAGTGCTGCTTCCAAAGGTCTATTGCCATCCAGAGTAAGTTTTTCTAGCTCTACTGCAACCCTCTACCCCTGAACATTCATGGCTGAGACACCACCAAAACATGAAAATATTGAACAGGAGGGAAAAATGGTTTATTTTCATTTGTCCTGTACTTCAGCAGTAAGATTGGTTTGGAAAACAATCTGCAATGCACCAGCCTAACACTGTACCAGGAAACCACATGGCAAGTCCCACACACACACAACAGCTTGAATTTCCTAGTGTCACTTATCAAAAACAAAGAATCAATCAATTCATTTAAAAAACAGCAAAGAAAAAAACAAAATAATAATTCCCAATGACAACAAGAAAATCCAACTACCACAACATAAAACTTAAAGAAAAAGAGATGTAAATTTGAGCAGCAGTCATATTTGAATGAGCCCTGACACTACTACGGTGTTTGAGAGAGATCTGTCTTTGTACTCTTGCATAATGAATGGTTTTAACAAGCATGTTTCAGACAGTGGAGTGGGGTGTTCATAAAGTCCAACAGTAGGTTGGGGAAAATGCCACCAGTCAATAGGGTCTAGGGACAAACAAAAAATTTACTCAACTGAGAAAATTCAGGAAATTATTTTCCACATCCTGGACTGGTCTGTCTTGCTGCATTTCTCCCCATCCTTAGCTATAGTTCCGTGGCTAATATTAACATTTGCAGATGATCCTTCCCTAAGTGATTATTGATTACTACTTTGAATATCATCCACTCATAGCTGACTACTTGCTGTGTCTGCCTAGCCATGAGCTATTGCTTCTGTCTGTACAATGGATGGATTTCAGTCCTAAGGTGTTTTTATGCTGATTTTTAGCTGCTGCCAATACAAGGAGGGCACCTAGGCACACAAATGGTAGGCTCCATTTGTAGGAATACTCTAATATGAATATTCTATTAACTCGCTTGTCAAGGAAATTGGTTTTGCATGAATCTTAATTTTAAGTGACTAAAGGGATCACAAATATTATCTTGGTGATTGGTTTTGTATCAGTCTTGCAGCTATATTTCTAGTTGTAGGTCCCTGGATAACAGTGAACAATTCGTCTCCGTCCAAGGAACATATGTTTTTCAAATAGTACCTGTAAATCGTTATTAAAGGCAGAGTAATTGTAATTTAACCAAGCAATATGTATAAAGTTATTTTAATCTTTTCTCATAAATCACTTATCTTAGCCATTCAATCAATTAAGTAGAACTCCACTAAAGGCCTGCTAATTTGAGAAAAATCTGCTGGTACAGAGACTTTCAGTACTTCAAAGTGTCCTCTAGACATTATTTTAGTAGTGGCAGATTGAAAAAAAGTCTTTCCTCAGGTAAGAGAGCTGCTCTGCACTGCTTTCTAGAGAATTTGGTTGACTAGCTCATAGCTATATCACATCAAATGAAATTGAGAGGAACCAGAACACTGTAAAACTAGGAATTGTTGTCTTCCAATGCTCGTCAGTAACACAGACAATATATCCAAACAGTACCTCACTACCCATATGCACTGCAAATTTCATTTCCTGATCCCAAATTAGCTGAATGAGCTCTGACTGTATATAAATGTTCTTCTACTGGTTAGCAAGCACATAATCTTATTATTGGAGAACAGCTTGTCAAGATAGACTGAATAAAATTGAATGACTATTTAAACTATTCTGTCATTTTTAAAAAAATTTTGGTAGGCTATTCTTTACTCAGAGATTTAGTAGTGCAACATGACAAGTCTTATCATACTGAGGATAAGTTGTTTTTAACAGCAGTGTTGAGTTACTCAGGAGACAAAACTTTAGTCCGTAATTAGGGAAATAGAATTCTTTGCTGTCATACAGCACTGGAACATCTCACATCTTTAGTTTAAACAAATGCATGCCACTTATGTCATAGGAAATCCACCTTTCAGTTTGATCCTTCTGGATGTTTGCCAGCATAGAATTTGAGGGCATGAAAAGTGAATTTTTTAGTGGTACATAATCCTGGCACCCGGTGTCTTTAAAACCATTGGCTGTCAAACCAAAAACAGATGTTCCTGTCAGTTTGGCAGTGCTGTTGCAGCAGGTTAAACTGTCTGTATCTATCTTTATAAGAAAAGAAAATATTTATAAATTTTCTGACCACTATTTTTCTAAGAGTCATTAATCTGCTTTGCAGTTTATATAATACAGAAAATACACAAGCCCTTCTCTTTGGCCATCCACATCTTATAATAAATGTAAACATTCCCTACAGTAATTATCCTGGGTGCTTGCAGGGATAACTGCCTTCAAATGATCTTCCACTCTTTACCTCATTGTCTTTCTTCTTTTCTTTTCCTTTTTCTTCATGGAGTGTAGATGGACTTAGTACAACTTGCACATTCAGCCAAGGCTATCAGTCTAAGCTATAGTCTCAATCAATCAAGATGGTAAAATGCACAAATTTCCACCTCTGGCTAATCAAAAGCAGCTTTCCTAAGAGGAGCATTATCTATCTAGTTGAACCATAGTGACCTACCTGCACAAAACCTCTGCATTGTCTCATAACAGTGATATTACAGTCATCTGTAATATCAACAGCAACCTGTCTTCCTTTTGCATTTATATTTTCAAGAAAAAGGAGCTTCAGCCATAAAGTCCTGTTAGAAAGATGTTCCATTCCCCCGATGATACCAGTAACTTTTCCCAGTATATGGCACTATAAATAAAGAGAATTGCACAGGGGCTATGAGGGCAGCCACAGCTTCAATGCTTCCTTGTCTTTACAAAAACAGCAGAACCAAACCTGTTCCACTATGTTCTAAATGCATGATTGTGTTTTTGTAGTGTGTTCACTTAGGAATACAGACTCATCCTGGTATCAGCTTCTGAAATCCACTGCCTCCAACACTACCCAGCTGCTACTAAAGTTTTGTCACAAATGCACATTCATTGGGTCTAATAAAAAAGAAATAGCTTAAGCAATAGCAGAGCCATGAATGTTTCTCTCTGAGAAACAACAGAGTGAAAAGGCAGGAAAATACTTGGAATGTGAAAAAAAAGACTGAATATTGTGCTGTTTTTAAAATAAAGAACAAAAAAGAGATGCCAAACTACACACTGACCATTTTGACTTAAATTCCCAGCAGATTTTGTAATAAATAAATAATCTAGACACTGGCAAACAGCTGGCAAAAGACATGCACAATGGCTATCATGTCCTTTTCAAGAACATCTTGTGTTAAATCAGTCTAACTATCTCCTACAAGCAAGAATACACAGATAACAAATACTCAGGTCTGGACATGAGCTATCTGGTGTTTAGGAATTTTGACTCCAGGTAGCTCAAATGATGCTTATAAAATCAAGTTATGAACACATAATCTAGATTTAAATATTATACTGTTTGTTGTTTTTTTCAAATAGTATCTTTTACCAGCAATAAAACAGAAGAATATCTAGCATAAAGTTTCACCTGGGTTTGGGTTTGTCTTTCCCTTCATGACACAGGTTATCAAGTAGAGTTTATGCTTATGAAATCTGCAAGAAATGTGAAAGTGGGAGTGGAGGACAGGAGTCAAAGTAATCTTGACAAACTGGACAAGGGAGTAGCAATAATAAATGAAATTCAAAGGATGACAAGGGGCAAGTTGTACACTTGTGCAGGAACAATCCATTTAAACAGAATACAGAACAACTGTTTAGGAAACACGCTTCAGATTAGGGTCTGAGATTGCAGCAGATGACAGTTGAATATGAGTCAACAGTGCCACACTTGTGAAAAAAGTAGCATCGTCTCCAGATCATACTGAAAGAATAAGAATCTGCAATTCTTGAAGCAATTTCATGCTGAGGCAGCTCCAGTATTTAGACCAGTTTTGATCAAAACTTTCCAAACAAGAAAGTCCAAGAGGGAATTAGTAGAATGATGAGAAGACAGGGAATTCACCTCTCATTTGTTTAGCTCATGGTGTGAGCTAAAATCAGGAAGACTGAAAAAAATAAAACTGTTTTGTCCAAAGAGGAGAAGATTGAGGAGGTAGCTGATAACAAAGTGTGGTTGCCAAACAGAGAGAGAATAATCTGTTTTTCATGCTAATGACAGCTAGTACAACAGATAGGAGGTTGAAATTGTACTAAGAAAAACTCAAGGAGGACTTTAAAGATGTTTTTCCTTTGGTAAAGATAGTGAACTGCTGAAATACACTGCAAAGAGGAAAGAGAGAAGTTGTTTAAGAATAAACTAACTAAGAATTTGTCAATATATATCTTATGGGACACAGTGGACTACATTTCCCCCTCCCACCACCAAAAACTTCTTCTAATCCTATTTTCTCTTATACTTTCCCCTCATTCTACTATATTTCCTTTTTCTGGATATGGATTCGACTATTTTTTCATTTTCTATATACATGCTTTATGATATTAGCTAATCCCATTAAATCATCCCTTGGGATGAGTTATTAATAATAGTATCAGCTTCTAGAAAGTTAATAAAATGTCCATTTCTTTGAGATATGTAATTTCAGCTTTGCAGTTAACTATGACTGCTGAGCTGTTTACTGTTGTATCTTTGGGATTTGACAGTTTTTATTTGATAGATGGTAGTTTATTCTTTCAACATTATCCATTTAACTACATAAATAATACTAGAGATGAGCATTGAAATATCAACTCCTTACACTGCTGCATGGGTGAAACAATACTTTATAGCAGGCCACATTCTTGATATAACAATAATAAATTATTATTATCAGTTCCAAAATTCCTAATAATTTACAAAATATATTCTGTGTTATCATTTGTAGGGGTAACTCTAACAAAGTTTCAGTATTTTATGACCTGAAAGCAAGCAGTAAACGACCAAATATAGTTAATATTGTGCAATGGCAATGCCAAGCAAGAAAAATACCTACCTCAAAGAAAAAATTTAAAACCAAATCTCCCATTTGAGCAAGAGTTTGTGATTTAGAATAAGAGATGCAGTATTGCTTCTTGTGCAGATCACTTCTTTCAGTATCAGTTGTCTATTTTATTGGTACAATCACAAAACAGTGCAGAAAGGCAATGATGCCATCAGTTATTTATGCCTATAAAAACATTGCTGTAGTAACTTTAAAAAGAGCTAAATACTGGTCTCTAGGGAAAGCTGTAGTGTCTGTAGTCCAGCAAGTGAAATGCAGGCATGAGTGGCACTTAGATGACCCAAAAATCTACTTAGTGGTTGCATCACTTATAACACATTAAACTCCCTTCTGAAGGCTTTCTTGAGGTGGAAACATTTTTCATGTGTGGAATTAATCTTCACTCTTTAATCCCTGAAATGGAGTGGCCAGAGCAAATTAAGCCAATGCTTATTGAGGGTGATCCCCAGACCTTGCAGGCTCCAAAATCCTTCCTGCCCTCTGTCTGGAAGATTTCTGTTAGGCCTAGGCTCAGACTAAAATGGAGTCCAGACTGACAGACTTGGAACAGTGTCTGGCACTGGTAGCTTGCCTGTCTTTAGCCCATCTCCTGTGGCACCAGTCAGGACTGGACTTGGCATCTGATTTCTGATCTCCAGACTGAATCTAGTTTAACTGAGGCATTCACTGGAAAACAGGAGATGGACAGAGATGCCTTATGCACAGCCATTTGCAGTCACATATACTCCAGAACATGAGAGTCCAGACACCACTTAGTGCCATCACTTCCTTTTATCTACCTGAAGAAAACCCCAAAACACACGTGGGGCTCCTCTGAAACCCCCATTGTTTACCACTGACTGCAAAAGAAGGTTAGGATTGTTTTATAGATCCTCTATATCATCTTGCAATGCAGTGCCCAAGGTGGAGGTGCTTGAGAAAACACTTTAGGTCTTGCCTTAAATTATAGAAGAAAAATTATTCCATAATTCTGAAGCAGCAGAGGAAAATTTGCTTTCAAGATAAAAGTTATGAGTTCTTTCCTGTAAGGGTGGTGTTGATAGTGTAAGGTTAAAATGTTTCTAAAATCATGGGAATTGTATACAATAGATTCAGGGAGTGGAAAGAAAGGTTGGGTCTGGTAGGCCTGGGAAAGGGAACTAGGCCCTGGGAACAAATGTTGAGCTTTGTCTCTATTAGATCATATGAAATTGCACCTGTGTAATCATCATATGATAAATAATATGATTGTTAAATGTAATGATTGCTAATGGAATATAATTACTGTTTAATAGTAATAAGAATCATGAGAAATGATGTAATCGTAACAAGAATCATGAGAAAAGATATTGGGGGTCCTGATGAAAATTGCAAGAATACATGAATACATGCTTGGACAAGATCAATGTATACAATAGAACAATATGGGTTTAACAATTAATATATAATTATGTAATGAAATGGGTATAAAAACATGTCCATCTTGAATCCATGTCAGAGTCAGATTTGGGTTTCTACCCCTGATTCCCAGAGCTCTTCAATAAAAGCACCTGCATATAATCATCTTGTGATTATGTGTTTCAACACTAACAGTGTGACACTGGAAAGGTTGCCCAGAGAAACTGTGGGTACCCAGCTCCTGAAAGTATTCAAGGCCAGGTTGGATGGGACTTTGAGAAAACTGATCTAGTAGAAGGTATCGCTGCCCAAGGCAGAGGGGTTGGAACTAGATGATCGCCAAGGTCCCTTCCAATCCAAAGTATTCTATGATTCTTTGGTCCACCTTGAACAGAAGATACCTGAGAAACTTGAATAAATTTTCCCTGGATGTCCTTCCATGTTTGCAATAACTACAGAAGCACACTACAAAACTTCATACATCTTTTAAATGACAATGTAAGGTTACATCTATTCAGTCACATGATGTTGGAACCCTGGAAAATGAGGGTTTGGGGCTTTCTGTGCTGACAGGCACTGACCCCCAGGAAAATACTGCTTTTGACCTAAGGCTATGGAGAAGGCTTCCAAAATTGAATAATAGAACTGGGATCACTGGTCTGTAGTTTGAATAGAAGTGTGTAATATCCTGTGGTGGAAAATTTGGAATTTAAGGTTTTAAAATATAGTAATATATATGAACCAAGATGGAGGTTTTAGGGCAGAGGTTTCTTTCTTCTTCACCTTCTTCTTCATGGGTCTAAGTGGTACTTTTGTAATTGGATAGAAAATTCCAAATTGCAAGTCATGGGTAATTGGTTATTGGGTTAAAGGTAAAAATAATTTAGGTGTTGGTTCTTAATTGAACAGACTGGCCCTTAAAAGACCTTGTAGAGAGAGAAATACATCCCCATTTCTGGCTTGTTAACTAGAAGTGCTGTAAAACTCACTGTAACATAGATAAGAATTAATAAACATCTGAATCTGAACACAAAATACCATCTCTCGAGCAATTAATCCCTACTCTGGCAAGAAAAAAAGAAGATAAAATGCAATAACATCTAGCAAAACAAATAAATTTAACTACTACATTAAGGCCTTGTTCTACCTATAGTCTTTCCATACAATCCTCCTCTGACATCCTTGGCAGGTCTGTTATGGACTCAACGGAACACAAAGAACAGAGGTACAACCTGTTCTGAATCAGTGTGAAACCTCTGCATCAATGCCATGGTTCCAGTTTCCCCCCAAAGTACTTGACTTTTCCCAACTGATTTCACTGAAGTTTTCCTGATAACCTTCAGCACTTGAGAAACCAAGAGTCCTTTCTGAGCACTTCATAGTATTGCAAACCTCATACTTGCCATTCAAATCTTACTTTACATATTGATGAATATCACATTCCGGCACCCAGCTACTAATAATCCACAAAGAATGGCCTGCCATTGTTTTATTTTCAAAATAAAAAAAAATTATTTAAAATCTGGCCTTTCTTTGTATGTCTCTCCTTCAGTCAACACTCATATACAGGTGGTATTAAAGCACACTATGCAATCCTTTAAGACTGCATTATCCATGGGTAAAGAATAGGTATCCATGCACAAAGGAAAAGTACTACAGTATGAAAAATGAATGTAATATACAGTAGAAATAATCTGTCAATCTCAATTAATTTGGCTTCTGAAGGATTACAGAGCAAAAATGAAATTTTATTTTATTTACTAATTTATTGCCTCTAGTTAACATATGCTTTTCCAAGATGCCTTGGAATTGCTGTCAATAAGAATTGAAAAATCTGTCTGTAAAAGTTTCTATTAGGTCGCAGTGTACATGTTGGGGCAGACTTTTTTTTCCAGAAAAGATTGTCACAGTGACAATTCATATTTTATCTTTCTGAGTGTTCATTCAGATGATAAAAAAATATTTAGGAAAACTGATAACCTGACAATATCCATTCATGTTCCTCCTATCCCTGACACTGCTGCAAGCCTAGTTCCCACTTCTTCAGAAAGGCCACGAATCAAAGTGGCTCATGATCATATTTGCAGAAATCACACAATTACCTAGGCATGGATTTATTCAAGGAATGAAGCCCTCATTAAGAATGTATAAGGCTTTAAAAATACAACAGACACCATCACTAATAATTCAATGCACAATGTCAATTTGATATGGCACGAAACAGCCTTGCACAGAAGATGCACTTCTGACTGGCTTTATGTGTCTTTTTGCACCATGTTTGAAAATAGGCCTGGATGCAGTACCAGAAGCTTTTTTGTTTCATTTTTTTCAAGTTGAAGTCTAATGATGACAGCAGTAACTCTGAAATGCAAATTAATAACAGCCACATGGAACCAATATAAACTGTATTATAATGTATTAAAGATATCTTAACTCACTTCAGTGAATACTCTACCAAACTTCTGAAATACTGCTGGGAATTGGAATATCATATGATAAGCAGTGCAGTATTCTTTTATTGCCCTGTCAATCCATCCTCATCCTCACCATTAAGTCTTTCATTTATTCAGTTGTCTCTCTGAGTCCCTGTAAGCCTTTTCATAAAATGGAATCCAGGGATTTTTCAGGCTCAATTTATCATACAGTAGAGTTTGAAACATCATATCTTTCCCAGTAATTTATAGCTGTGTGACTAATAACTTCTTTTCCACGACAGTGCAAACTCAGCCAAGATAGAAATATCACTAAGTTATGACCACTTGTCTGAGATACAAAACCTCACAAAAATGAGTTGATGGTTTCAGTAGACCACTGTTCTCAGCAAGACCCATTATAATAGACACTAATACCTACTAATACCTCCAAGATTAGACTGGACTAGCAAAATTATATTTCTTAGATAGTCTTCTTATGATTCCACATCACAGACAAACCACAGCAGTTCTATAGTTTTCACAAAATAAAAATTCAGGCTTCATGGAAGTGTTATAAGACATGGTCTTTCAAACACTGATTTTTTTTCAGAAGACATAATGTGCAAAGATAAGATGCTAAAGCAAATGTTATATTAATGTTTTTAATACTGATGTCATTTCTATGCATAGAGGAAGAATTTTTCATGTATTTCTATGGCCATGCCAATAATGAGATATAATTTCCTTGACTAACCAGGTATGTAACACACACAACATGTATACTGTATGTACTTGATGTCTACAGTATTGCATGTATTGTTACAGGTGGCACTGGGATTTCACCTGCTAAACATTTGTTGTGCAGTATTCAGTGCCTGTGCAATCTTTCACTGAGTTGTGCCAAAAAACTTTATGTTAACTATAAATACCAACCAGGTAAATTAAATCTGATGTGCAGCATACTGAATATCAACTTGCAATACAATTAGGAAATAACACTTAGATCTAGGATACATTGGTTTTACTCCTGACTGCTCTTGATTCTGTGGTTATGGACAATGTCTCTTAATATTTAGGCTTCCTGAGTGACACAATTACAGATTTATTACTACCTACATAGGCCTTAACTTTAAGGGTCGGTGGGTTCAGCTGGTTGCAAGTTCTTAGTCACAGATGCTCCCAGAGGTGGAATGATGTTGCCCCAAAAACTCACTGTATCCCATTAGAGTTAAAGTAGTCAGTAAGAAAAATTGAATTGCCTAAAGCTCCATGGAGAAATAGCATAAGCAAAGGGGACTGGTAAACATAGAGGCAGGACACTTAAAACACTTAGTTTTTTTATCTGTAACTGTGTCCTTAAAAGATATATTATTTAATCTAATTTAATAATTTTAGTGCACTTTCTATTATCTTTAGCTTCCTAAAAACTATTTATATTTCTTTTGGAAATTTTCAGTTTTATAAATGAAAAATTGCTTGATATACTTTTTGCTCTTCAAAAAACTAAGAATAGCTAAGAATAGTCACTTCTTCCTTCCTTCCTTCCATCTCACTCACTAGATAAATTGTTTTGCAGAAAAGTTGCAAGAAATCTAAAGAAGCACAAAGTTTCCCAAAGTGCAGACATTAAGGGCTTATGTGCAAAAGAGCTTGAAAGCTTTTCCCATGTCTCCTACATATAGTTTATTTGTTTATGGCTTATCAGGAAACCAAGCTTTCTGAAGGTGCTTGAAGTTGTGTTGCTGAAGACAGGCAACAGCTGACAGCAAGCAAGCTGACAGATTCTTTGCTTAGAGAGCAAGAGACAGCCTTTCAGCTGAGTGATGGAGGTATCTGGTTCCAACATTAGCCAAGAACTCTCCACCTCAGCAAAATGCTGCAGTCTGACCCTCTGGTGTGAAGTAGGATGTTTAATTCCATCCAGGAAATTCAGGAATCCAGCCTGCACACATATTGCCAGAGAATGCTCTAATTGAATAGCTCTGCTGCAAAAAGCAGGCAGTGAGTGTCTTGCTCTCCCATCGAGTGTGCTTTTTACACACTTTTTACACTCATGCTCCTGGCTGTAGTGGCATGGAAATCAAGGAGAAAGGTGGTTTGCTGGATACAGCCCCTTTGGCACTCCCTCTTTGCTGGCTTAGCCATTCCCTGTTTAGTCTACTAAACACTACTGCTGCAAATCTCATCTTTTGGCACCCACCCTTCCCCATTCACTGTCCTTCAGCTTTGTCTCGATTGTATTCTTGAAGCCAGGCCACTACATCTTTGTGCTGTCACCCTAGCTGCCATGGTAGGAAAGGCCCTTGGCCAGTTGCATTGTCTCTATCTGTATTTTTCTCCTTTTTCTCACCAGTAGTTTTTCTGTTCACTGACTAGTTTCAAAACCTGTTTTATGGAAAGACCTGGTCAACACCTGAAAAATATCTGTGTATACAATACTTGTAGCAGTAATCAAGCAGATCATCAAGCAGATGATGAAGCAGAGAAGAAAGAACCTATTAACATCCCAAGTAAGCAGTATGGTGATACAGGAATTAAAGATGTCATTGGTGCTACAAAGCGTAAGGAGAATGAAGTTCTACCTTCTTCCTCTCCTTTCCCCAATGTACCAATCATAAGAAAGCTTCACTTGGATCTCACAAAGTGACACACCAAAATCAAACAGTCATGGGATACAAATCTGCACAAAGTCAAGATTTTTTAGTTTCCTGTACTCAAAATACTACTTGGATCACTCTATTCCCAATAACACTTTCACACAAGAATATCAGAAGCAACCATCATGTAGGCATAAGGATTAATCGTCAACAGATAATTTATGGGAAAGGTTTTGATTTGTTCTGCTTACAGATTGTCAATTCACAGCCAGATTCCTACTAATAAAGTAATTCACCAGGTATTTTTCACTCTTTAAAGGTGCATAGGATATTCACACCTTCACACTAGAACAGAGTAAATGGTTCTATCTGTTATTCCACAGTTAACTGTAGCAGCTCCTTTGGATAGAACAAAATCAATCAATCCCATGTTTTCACACGAGGCATAATATGTTTCCAAACTTGTAGTGAGTAACTTGAAAATGCCTCACTGAATATTTTCACTTTTTCTGTTTTAAGGCTAGTCAAGCAGGATGTTCTGGAATACAGCTGGAAGGATGATGGCCAACACTTGTACTTGTGTGTTCTGGCCCCTAAAAACAGGTGTTCTAAAAAGACAAATGCACTTTATAGATCCAGAGATTATCAGGGTTATTGGAAAGCAACAAATGTTAAGTTTTAGCTTACAAAACAACAGCTTCAGTTTTCTATCTGGAAGGAAAAGAAGTAAATTTAAGAACAGCATGAAAATGGGATTTTTGACAGCAAAAACTGAAAGAATGTTACCTAGTCCCCATTGCAAAAAATAATAAAAAAAAAAAAAAAAAGAAAGAAAAAAAAAAAAAGAAAGAAAAAAGACATAGTAAATACCAGAGAAAAAAGAGGTAGCATTTCAGTTTGTTGCAGGCATAGAATCATAGTATCATAAAATGGTTTGGCTTGGAAGGGACCCCTAATATCATCTTGTTCCAACCCTCTTGCCATGGTCAGGAAACCTTCCACAAGATAAGGTTACTCAGAGCCTCATCAAGCCTTGAACACTGCCAGGGATGGAAAGTTCACAGAATCTTTTGACTTATAGATTTATTTTCTTCTTTTTTCTTAGTAGAGGATGAACTGACAAGACACTAAGAAAAAAAAGAAAAAAAGCTATCTAAAAGCCATGTAGCTATCACTAAATGTCCAGGGGCTTGACTAAACCTATTCTTTTTAGGTTGGCTAGATGGTAAACTAATGAAAGGCAAAACTGAAGCAACAGATATACACAATGTATACCCTAACAAGCTTGTTTACAAATAAACTGAAAAACTGTTTTCAGCCTTGAGTGGTGGTAAGCAAAAATTTAGTAAAGAATGATGCTTCATCATTTCATGGCTTTGCTCATGAGTGAGTGTAGGAATTACATACTCTGCCTCAGATTCACAAGGAATATCTTAATTTTATTTTCTCAGTCATGAAAATAATTATTTATTGAAAAGCAATAAAATGTTTCTTTTCAGTACTTAGGGTTTTTTCACCTCTATGCAGTAATTGGTACCATGTAGAAACTCATCACCGTACCCCTGCTAAGACAGGAAACAAGGCCTTAAAACTCACTATATTGAATTTTCTAAATGACACCAGAGTGGCAGGCCCATTTTTCATTAAAGTGGAATTACTCATCCCACTGTCCATGCAGTACAACAGAGGTACTGTCCATGCAGTGCAACAATTGCCTGCAGTGCTTTGTTTAAAGATGCATCTTTGCAAAGGCTTCCAAAAATTCAAAATACAATTCCTTTTTCAATTATTTCAATTTCAGTCTGATCTGCAGTGCTGTTTTCTTCGAAAGTCAGAGGAAAACATGGCTCTGACTATAAGAAATGTACAGAAGTCAACAAGACAATATTCCTCTGATGCTGAATTCCATTGCACTGGTTAGTTACCACTCTTACTATGAAGGACCAGGCAGACTCATTAGTGCTCAATATAAGGATCACTCATGATGCTCATGCAGGGGGATGAGGAAAGCCAGTAGCTTGCTTGCTGGTGTGCCACTGTCAGAGGCCAGAGGCCAGATCCAGCTGTATCTAGAGCCCATCTGAAAAGCTGGCTCACACTGTGAAGCCAGAAAGTCCAAGCAGCTCAACCAAACACTGCTTAGCACCAGCCCTCTCTATTTACCTAGGAGATAAGTAGGTGAAATACCACCAAACTGGGCCATGGAAAGAACAAATCAGCAGTACAAATGATCAATGTCTCAGCGCTTCGAATATTTTCTGGGTTGCTTGTTCAGTCCTTGAGTTACCTTGACAGACACACTGCCACAACACTTTGCTCTCCCTATCCCTGTAACCTCCTACAAAGCAAAACTGAGAGATCATACAGCACATGGATTATGAGCAGAGGCTGGAAACACAGGAGTCATGCTTTTTTCAATATGCATGCTGAGAACCATCCATTCTTGCAAACCAGCAAGAGCAGATGTATGATGAAGTTTATGTTGGGGTACTATTGAAAAAAATGTTTGTTTGTTTTCCCCAAGGCTTCTCCTAAAGGAGTTAGGCCTACCATATTTCCTGAAAGAAAAGACTGCAGTTCTACCAGCCTATGATAACTAAGTAGCCTACTGAGAGGATGGAAATAATAGAGAGGAACCTGTTTTCCATATCTCTTTTATCAATTTACAGACACTATAAATACCAATTTGCAGACACAGCTGCAGAATAAAAGGATGCCTGTTTTCTATATCAGGCATCCTTCACCCATAAATCATTCCAAAGCTGAACTCAGTAAACAAAAAATGAAAGGAAGGGTGCAACAGAAGGATTTCATACTCATGAATTTAATGTGAAAAGTTTCAACTCCATTACATTTATGCTCCAATTTTGGGGCCCCAAAGTAAAGCTCTGCCAAGGGAAGAGCAGTCACCTCAACACTACTGGGAAAGCCCAGCTCCTTCTTAAGATCATCTGTACAACACTGAGGTCATTTAAATTCTCCATCTAAAATAACATATGAATAATAGTACTACTGTAACTCATAAGGACAGCAGAAAGGACAGGCACCCTGAAGTATTCAGATCCTATGTGATCATATAGAGAAAGGAGGAGAATAAATTTTGGATTTTATTGTCAAAAAACTAGAAGGGAGTAGAAGTGAGTTTTCTTTTTTTTTTTTTTCCCTGGGTTTGAGTCTTTGCTTTTTTTTGAGAGTATGTTGGGGTTTTTTTGACCAAGCATAAAGGTTTTTCCAAGATCTTAGGAAAACAAAGAAAAGAAAAAGTTTTCCAATGCCACAGCTAGACAAGCTCAAACTTAGTAAAAATGTCAACCCATGTAAAAACTAAGTGAGTCCTTTCTCTAGTACAGTTTCACAGTGAAACAAACACTGCGAGCAGTGACCTCATTGAAAACAGCATTTTTTGGACAGTTGAATATGTTGTGTTTGAACTTTCAGTTTTAAAAATCTTCTCACTGCTCTACCATGTTTTTCATCTTTTTTTTTTTTGGGGGGGGGGCGGGGCACGGCAGAGGAGTAAAAACACTAGAGCTGCTGATGGCTTACTGGAGTGAAGAGTCAGCCACATATATTACATGTGCTAAATGAATTACTTATTTTCCATCATGGCAGGAGACTAGAGAGGATGCAAGATTGCCTT
>JAOTQP010000001.1:74883164-74896046 GCA_026413545.1 Cichladusa arquata
CCACCTCCCCCCCAAAAAAACAACCAAACAAAAAAAAAAAATCAACCAAAAAAAAAAAAACAAAAACAAAACCAACCAAAAAAACCACCACCACCAACAACAAAAAAGAACCCCCCAAAAAGCAAAAAGAAGCAGGCAAAGCCCACAGAAACAGCAGGGTCCCTGGTCAGAGATACCAGTGTCCAGTCAACCCACCCTCTGAAAAAGAAGATTGCCTCTCGCCTCGCCCCCAGCTCTCCCCAGAAACTGCGGCTCAGCTTCCATTCCTCGCGACAGCCCTGGAGCCAGGGAGGATGGGGGTGGGACAGGGACAGCAGCCACCCCTGAGCACGCAACAAAACAAATACAGATCAAAGACCCCCAAAATGGGATGGGATAATAAACCATCCCCAAGACACACAGCCTGATTTATGCAGCAGAAAACCATATCTCTTTATGTTGCAGAATAGAGAGGAAAAAGCATCAGTTCAAAAGCCGCTCTATGCACTTCCCATATGGATATGGCAGCGAACAGCGTGGCAGAAAGAAACGTCTGTTCTGCTGTCTCTTGGTCTCTAAATGTAAGGAGAGGCAAAACACAAGAACAGCAAATAGATCAAAAGTCTCAGAAACTCATGAAGAAGGATGAGTAGACTTATCTCAGAGAAAAAAAGACACGAGGTAATAAAAGTGGGTTAAGATACGGTGGATTACACCTTCTCATTTGGGAACAAACTTGTGAAGACCAAGTCTTTCCTTGTCATGGTCAGTGTCACCTGAGGGAACAAACCAGGGCTTCAGAAGCCCCTTTTGGTCCACGTGCAGGACACAGCAACAGCACCCTGCTCTTGCCTCCAAGTAAAACCACGTCATTATTTCTGTAGATGTCCTAGCAAAGGGCTATGGAATGAATACAATTAATGTCCAGACTAGGTCCTGTCCAGTAGTTGCCCAGTTGCTCTGGCTGCATTATTTTGCTGTTAAACAGCTCGAGTGAATTTTTGAGAGTTGCCCAAAACAATGAAAATAATTTTTTAAAAGCACCAATAAAATAAACTAAGCCCTCAACACCAAGCAGGTGATAAAGATTTTTTATATATGTATTTTACAAGAGATAAACATCATATTGTAGACTTCAGTGAAAAAAAATATTTTAAAAATCACTTTCAACTGAATGTCTGAGAGATTATAAGTCAAAGGAGAAGCATCGAGGAGAGATAACAGGCTGTGGTTTAATACTGTGGTTAATTTTGTCAAACCAACTGCCCATTTTGTTTGACACATTCGACTAGTTATTGAGTTACATCTTACTCGGTATTTATTGATATAAGAATCAAATGATTCACTCTAACTGGCATTACGTTGTAAGACTGTGAACTTCAGTATGACTGAAACAATTATAAATTATTAAACTATTTGCTCCTTATTAATGTTCATGTAAATGTTCAAATGCTATTCATACTTCTAGACTTCAAAAATTTTAGGAAAACTAAGCCAAAAAACCTTTAAAAAGAGAAGGGGGTGGGGTGGCAGGCGGAAAGGCAACCTAAGTATAGTCTGTCTAGAATATCTAGAATACAGACAAATGCAGTGAGCTGGTAGCAGTTTATAGTGCAGCTCCATAAACAGTTGGCATGTAGATGGCATAACAGTACCACTAGTCAAGTGTAAATCCATATGCACTACGTTCAGACTGCAGCTAAGAAACACTAACTATCAAGACTACAATGGAACAACAAGAATAGTTTTTACTGAAACACATGCATCAAAACCCTCTTTCTCCCCATGAAGTAAAAAAGTTCTGATCCTTATGTTACATTTGATATGGTTTAGAATGCCTATAGCAGTTTTTCTGTGATTCCAGCAAATGCACTAAAGAAGACTCATGGCTGTTTCAAGCCCATAAACCTCAATTTACTGACCCACTTCACTTATTGGAACTGTTGCAGAGGAAGCTGGATCTGTATTTCATATATTGGCAGAAAATACTCCAGTTTACAAAAAGTCATTAGCTGTTTATCAGAATATTGTGACAAGCAGACTCAAGAGGCATGCAGTAAATGGGTAGTTGTTACATGTGAATTAAGCCAGAACAAGATATATGATCCCCTATTCCAGTCTTTTCTATAGCTCTTCCTATAATTCTGCTTCCCATTATTTACCTGAAATAAAGTATACAGATTTTCAATATCCAAAAAGATGAAGACCCCACCACTCCTCACGGTAGCCACTCCCCAGTTTTTTTGGTCAGAAAAATCATTTAAACGAAGCTGTCTTTCCCTCACAGCCTTTGGCTTTTGCCTCTTCCCTGCATCACTGACACACATTAAAGGTGTCTCCCTGTCACTGCTTCAAAACTGTGAGTCACATTCTGTCATCACCTGCTTAGCTCCTGCAACCTGACTGAAATTGTAACTTAACAGTAGGCAGAGGTGTTGGGTGTTAACTCAAGAACAAGCCACAGGGAGGCAGACAGACATTCAAAGCTCTGGCCACACAAACCGTCAGGTATCTCTGAGGAAAGGAACTCTAAAAACCTCAAGCTGTGGCCCCCAGCATCACAGCAACCAACCTTCAGCAACCAACAGGCTGTGTTCACCGTGCGGTTCCTTCCTGTAGACACCTGGATTTTGCTGAAGAACAACCATCCAAGTTTCAAGGCATGATTACTCACTGGCTCACTGTCAGAAATAAATGTGGCTTTGGGCAACACTGCTACTTGGAAGTATATATTTTGTCAAATTTTCCTGCTTTTCATGCAAAAGATACCAACAAGGTATCTGAAGAGATAACAGCAATTCTATCAGACTGTAGAGAAACTTTGAAAATGCTATACAGAATCTGAACCCATCAACTTTCAAATTCATAATGTTTATACCTTTTTCAATACTAATTATTCTCATAGGTCTCTAATATTCCTCCTAAAACACCTTTAAGTTATACTGGTTTTAAGTCTGGACACTCCAGGTACTTCATCATACTGTAATCCTTACTTCTATGCTTTTTTAAAAAATAGTAACTATTTTCTTAAAATGCATTGAGAATAGATCTTTCTAATTTAAAAAATTCAGCAAGTAACTGCACTTGGTAGGGGAGGAAAGACCCACCTAAAGACATAGAGAAGGGAGGAAAATGCTCCTTTGTGTAGCTATCTTAAACAACACTTACATGTTTTCAGACTTCTAGTCTTGACATGTTAACAAATGTTAATGGGTTCGATTGCAGACAATTTTTAAAATTCTTTTTGTGTTTTATAAGGAGGTTGTCTGTGTCAGGCAGAGTGGGTCTAGTCTGAAATATGTCTTGAGAATAAAGAGAAGCACCATTAAATTCAGTCTGAAATGCATTTAAAGACAAAAGGTAAGGGGTTTGATGCTTTTCTGTGTGGCTAGCAGAAGACCAGAAAACAGCTGGTCTTTTCATAAGATGTATCATGATCTCTTAACAGGCAAAAATAATCAATGTCTCTTGCCGTCACTGAGGCAGGCAGATTTGATTCAAGACATATATCATAGCTTTCCTAAACACAGCCAAGGAACATGGTGTTGGACACATGCAGCTGACTGTGGACATGGAAAAAAATTCCTTTAACCAAGGTAAAAGGAATATTTGCCATACTGTGTGTTCATTCCTAGTAGGAAAATAGCAGTCACTACATGAATACACACTACACAAAAAGCCTGACATGAAGCCCATTAAGAAGTAATGGGAAAATTTCTGCTGTCATAAACAAGTTTCAGATCTGATGAGACTCATCCCTGAAATTCTTACATAAAGAGAATGACTGTAGATTTTGTAGACATATATAAAAAAGAATAAGCTCTTCAAATTTTTTGCCAAAATTTCTGATTGCTCTCTTTCCAAAGTGCTTATAAAAACCCAGAAATTCTGTCAATCTTCTGTAGACATGTTCCAAAGAAAAGCACCATTAAAATAAACTGCAACTATACTGTTAAGACTGTCGCTAGGAGCAGTCATTCTCCATAATCACATGATTCCTGGACTCCTCAAAGGTCATCAATAAAGAGATATATAATGATATAATTCACAAAAGGAGGTCATGTAGTACATCTTGTCCTTGGGCACAATTATTTCTGCTTAAATCACTCCTGACCTATTTTTATTTACTCTAGTTATGCAGATTTCACAGTATCCCCAAACAATCTATTTCAGTGTTCGGCTCCTTCACCATTATAATAATTTTCTTTCTCCTAAACTAAACCTCCTATGTTCCTCTTTCTGCCCATTCATTTTCTTCTGCACTAATCTACTGTGACCATTTAATTCCAAGTGTTTGCTTCAGTATGTGCCACGTTTAAGAGTACCACATTTCCCCTCTGATTTAACTACTCTTAACTAAAGAAATACACCTGATGGTGGTTTCTTGCTTTTTTCTTAATGTACATATCTAGATAATAAACTAACTCAGGCTGCTGCTGCTGATTACCTTTTATGGTTTATTGGATTAATTAGCATGAAATACATATCATGTGTGTCTTATCAATAACTTGTAGAAAAATCCATTATCCACTAATAATTTAAAATGCATTTGAAGAATTTCCTTTCAGGAAAGGGAGTGAAATCTTGCATGTCAATGAGGATCAATTGGGCAAACTTTGGTCCCTTTCCATGCACTTTAAGTCATCCTATTAGTTTTTCTTGTTTTCACTTCCATTCAGTGTTTTGGGGTTGGCTTTTTTTGTTTGTTTTTTTCAATTTAATTTCTTCAGGTTTTTTCTCTCTCTTTGTTTACCTTTCTTCTTTATTCTTTAGGGATTTCAGTGGGAATAATTTTGGCAAGTTTTAGTCCTTTTCACTGCACCTCATTTCATCTCAGTGCAATTGGTTGTAGTCACTGCATTTCAGATTTTCTGTCTTTTTTCAATTGCATTTCAATTTGATAATATCTTCTTTCAAGAGAGTTTATTCCACTTTGGTTTTCTGATTCCAGGATTTCCTTCCATTTTCTGAAAGGAATTTTTTTTTTTATCATGTCAGTTATTTTCATTGGTACTTCAGGCACATTGCAGATCTGTTAACACATTCAAGTAAGGTGTTTGCTCTGTCCTCATCTCATGTCCCTGAGATTCTCTGTGTGGCTTAGGATTAGTATATGCCACACCTGGTCCTGTCCTTTTTTGCACCTGGAGCTGTGAAAGGCAGAACAGGCAATAGTGCACCCACACTGATGGACCTTGGGCAACCCCTTCCCATGGCTCTACAAGCCTCCCTATACCTTAACTTGGTGTCTGAATCATAACAGAAGGTGAGGAATCTGTGTCTGAGTAGCTGAGGACACAGGAACAGAGCCTTGTGTGAGCCTCTGGCTTTGGAGAAGAAGGAGCAGCTGCCATCTGTCACATCATGGGCAGCCCCTGTCCCCTGCCTGGGCTCAGCCAGCCTGCCCTGCCATTGTCCCTGCCCTTCTCCCTGCCCTCTAGCCTCATGCACTGGCCTCTTCACCTTCCCTCTGGGCCAGCACTCACACAGCCTTTTCTGTGTGTGTCCTGGGCCCCTCTGCCATAGCAACCACCAGCATTCTCCCTGCTGCCATATAAATGGAGAGAGCCACAGCCAGAGGGAATGCCCAGGCCTTGGCTGCCTGGAGAAAAAGGGCTGTGGCTCTTCAGCCTTGCTAGATGCTGTGAGATGGATAAACCCCACAGCTCAGGCCAGTGGGGAAATGGCCAATGTGGTGAGCTGCTGTCACTTCTGTCTCTATGGACAGCCTCTCGAGCCAGTGCTGTGGTCACTAGCAATGACCCTTTATTCTCTAAATAGAGCATTTCATCTCACAAGTCATAATTATATGAATGGGTGTTCAATCATTTAGTACAGAATTCCTATCTTTTAGTAAATCCTGAAAACGGAATGCTGGCTGTTGCTGCACAGGATGAATTATACTCACTTGGAGAATGATGACAAAGTGTTATTCAGTTCACAACCCTATAAGTTGTTCCTTGACAAGGTATTTTTGTCCTGATCCAAAGCTAGTGCACATTATTTCTTCTCTAGTCTACCTGTGATGATTGTCAAGATTATACAGATTTACAGACTTTGTAACCACCTTCTAAGGTAAATCAACACTAATTTTATTCACAGGGATAAAGAAGATCTTTAGGAACAGAAAGTTGAAAATGTCTGCAAATTTTGGATGCCTAGCTTCAAAATCTTGAGGCCTGGTTTTGTAGGTCTCCTAGCATAGTATTTATCATTCATCTCATACTGACTTTGTTTTTGTAACATCTGTTTACCACCAAAATCTCTGGGGATTGGTATTTGTCTCCTCTGACCACTGGAAAATACACTACTGACATATATAGAGATGTCTTCTCTATAGATACATAGACAATTGAGTCAATGGAGAGTGATCAGTACTTCTACAGCAGATGACCCCTTTGATTAAGACGAATAGCAACATTAAATGTTCTCGTTTCTCTCCACTGACTGTAACAAGAGTCTAACACAATCAGTCCTAAGGACAAAGGATGCCTCTTCAGCATCACAGACTGGTGGTTGTGGAGCAAGTCCTTTAACTGCATGAACTGTTCTGCTTCCCAAAGCCTTGATTCTGTACACTGATATTTTAAACACTCATACAAGAGGGGGAAGTTCTGCGTGTCACCAGGGCTATGTATGCAGTTTGCACGAGATATTTATTGAATAATGCATAATAACAGTAGTATCAAAAGCCTTTTTGCTTCTAATTTATTTTTTCTTATTCTACCCTAACATGATTCAGGTCCCAAACAGTAAAAAATACTTCAGTACTATACTTATAGCTCCCATGGGTACTTACTTACTGGTGCCATGAAGCAACACCCTTTATTAGGGATAAAATCTGAGCAGGAAGGGGAAAAAGTCAGGCCTTTTTTATGAGCAGATTTCCCTCTGCATAATTCTGAAAAAATATTTTTTCAGCAGCAAGGTGAATGCAAAGGTCAACCAAAATAAGCAATAGATTGCTTCTCAGACTTGCCAAATCTACTGCTCTCCCCTTACCATGCCCTCGCCTTAAGAGCAAGAGAACCTATTCCAGATTTTTGAAGCCAAATTTCACACAGAGATTTAACAGAAAATATGTGTGCTAGTGTTTTTTTCTAGTAGCTTTGGTCCCAGAAAATTTGACTTTTATTTTCCTATGATCTCTTTTCAAACACCACCATTTAGATTACCCAAATCCAAGTTTCTTAGATTGTCCTACACATGTCAACAGAAAGTGTTTTTTTTTCTCCAAGTATGTAGAGTGTGTCATTCCCCAGGCACAAAGGCATTCAGTATCCCTTCTACCCTTTGCGTGGCACAAAGAATATTACTGTGCATAGTGCAGGTCTTACCTGTTCCCTCATTTGCAAATTTTGGCAGAGAGGTCTCTGCAGATTCTCCTTTGCTGCTGGTATCCATCCCCTTGCACAAGAACATCAGCCTAGCAGTCATTGTCTGTAACCCCTGTCAAAAGGATGTCTGATCCCAAACAGCTTTGCAGCTAAATACAAAGGACATTAAGAGATGGTGTGTGGGAAATTAGATCACTCTCACTTTACAGAAGTCCACTTTTCAACTGTACTCTATTCAGCGGCAGTTTGACACGGATCACAAAAATTTATTGTCCTCTCACTCCCTGTAGTTTTTCCTTCCCTTCAGGAAAAACACCATGTGGTAGGAAACAGAAAAAGTATGTGAAATTCAAAAGATGTCATACCCTTCTGACCTGGAGTAAGCCATTCCCCAGCACTTCCAATTCTTGCCATTTAATTAATATACAACAGCAGTAGAACAAACAAGTTATCTTCACCATAATTACAAACCCTTTGTGACTTGCAGTTACTTGCAACTTATTTCAGGCAAGCTTATGAGAGGATGCTGGCAGAGATATTTTGGTAGTAATCCGCAATGTGGAGGACCTGACCCTGCTCAGAATACCCTGAGAATCACACCATGTGCCTGAGAGCACTGTTCAAACACTCAGACAGGCCTTGACCACATCCCTGGGGAGTTCCAGTGCTCAGCTGCCCTCTAGGTGAAAAACCTTTTCCCAATATCTAGTTTATATGTCCTCTGACTCAGCTTCGTGGTGTTTCCTCAAGTCCTGTCACTGCTCATGAGAGTGAAGAGATCAGTGCCTATCCCTCTCCTCTTTCCCTCACAAGGAAGCTGCAGACTGCAATGGGGTCTCCCCTCAGCCTCCTCCAGGCTGAGCACAACAAGTGACCTCAGCCACTCCTCACACGGCTTCTCCTCCAGACCCTTCACCATCCTTGCTGCCCTCCTTTGGACACTCTCCAATAGTTTAATGTCTCTTTTATACTGTGGCACCCAGAACTCCCCCAGCTCTCGAGGTAAGGCTGCCCCAGCTCAGAGCAGAGCAGGACAATCCCCTCCCTTGCCCAGCTGGCCATGCTGTGCCTGATGCCCCTCAGGACAGGGCTGGCTCTCCTGGCTGCCAGGGCACTGCTGGCTCATGTCCAGCTTGCAATAGGTCCCTTTCCATGGTGCTTTTCTCCAGCTTCTCACTCCCCAGTCTATACACACATGCAGGGTTACTCTGTCCCAGGTGCAGAATCCAGCACTTTCCCTTGCTGAACTTCATACCGTTGGTAATTGCACATCTTTCTAATTTGTTGAGGTCTCTCTGCAGGGCCTTTCTTCCTTTGAGGCAGTCAACAGCTCCTCCCTATTCAGTGTCATGACAAACTTAATATTCCCTCTAGCTCTGCATTCAAGTTGTTTATGAAGATGTTGAAGAGAACTGGGCTGAGGATGGAGCCCTGTGGAATCCCACTAGTGACTGGATGCCAGCCTGATGTCACCCCATTTACTGTAACTCTTTGTGCCTGACCTATGTGCCAGCTGCTCACCTATAACAGGATATTAGTGTCACTCTTCTTCCATAACCTTGCCCCTCAGATGCATTCCTTTCTTTGTAGACCGATATAAGACAGACCATGAAAAGCCTATAGCAACAGAAATAATTAACAATTTCTACTTCCCTAGTATATAATTTCCTCTTATTCCCTATTCCTCCCTATTCCGTAGTGAGCTTGCACATCACTGCAGGACAGAAATACATAGGCAATCAGAAAGATTGTGTTATCCCTCTATTTAAATTCTTTAGGCACACTTATTTTCTCTTTCATCCAGTTTCTTGCTCTTTTCTGATGGAAGATTTGGACTTACGAAGGGGAAAAACAGGAAAAACTCAATGCTATTTTATTGCATTCGTGTCATCCAAAAATAATTTCATCTTTAACAATTAGTCTGTGCCCCTCCCTGTAATACTTCTGGAAGTTTTTCTCTTGGCTTTAATAGCCCTGAAAAGCAGGCTGAGAGGGATGGGGTTGTTCAGCCTGGAGAAATCTGCAGGGTGACCTTATTGTGGCCTTCAAAATGTAAAGGAGACTTAAAAGAAAAATGGAGAGAGAATTTTTAACAGGGCCTATAGTGATAGGACAAAGGGCTGGTTTTAAAGATAGGTTTATATTGGAGATAAGGAAGGAATTTCCTATGTTTGTGGCGGTGGGACACTGGAACAGGCTGCTGGGAGAAGCTGTGGATGCTCCATCATTGCAAACATTAAAAGTCAGATTGGATGGGGCTTTGATCAACCTGAACTAGTTGAAAGTGTCTCTTCCTATGGCAAGGGGGTTGGACTAAGTTATCTGTGATAGTCCCCTCCAATCCAAACTATTCCATTAGAGTTAAGACATGAAATCTAGGACTCCATCACATATTTTATGGATGCACCTGTGTAATGCAAAGTACAGCGTATCAGTGCAAACTTTGCCTGTCTTTGAGCACATCTCATCTGGACACCTATTTATAAATTTTAGTACAAAAATTAAGCATCATGCTGTTTAGCTCCCCCTTAGAAGATGTAACTATCACTACTGCCATGGCCAGCATAAATTTAGTTTTGAAAGTACTAAACAATATTTTGGAGAAAACCTGTGCTTTCTCAGATTCTCAAACTAGTTCTTCTGCTCATCTCACTGTGAGGGTTTGAACTGGCAGGACACATTCTGAACTAAATTTACACAAAGTTAAAAAAAAATTACAGAATATTTAAGGGAGAGATTAGAGCTGTACCTAATGCAAAGATCTGGGAAACTGTTTATACTGTTATAACTTTTTCAGTAAAAAAAACCCAAACAAACAGACAAACAAAAAAACCCCACTGGCTCTTCTATTTATATTTGGCCTTTGTTACCACTGTAGATATTCCAAGACCTGCCCAGAATTCACCTGCCTATCTCAGACAACATGAAGCAGCTTCACTAAAGTATCTGGCTGAGTACCTCATTCAGGAATATCTCTAATTTACATAGGTAAGACACTGTTACAATTCCCTCACATGGAGAAATAAACTGAAGCTCTAAGTGTTTTACACATGTTGGACGAGTACAATAATCTAAGAATCTTTGAATACAGTATGTTGAGTAGTTTATGTAGACAGTAGTTTTGTACATGTAGACATGTTTTGTGAAATAAATTTGAGTTAAGAACTTCATTTCATGGATTTTTTAAAGATTATAATACTCTTTCTTCTGAATGAAGAAGGTTTCCTAAATCCATGGGGAAGAACAGTATAGTTTAAAGCAAGCTCATCTCTTTAGGAAGGAAAATCACCTTCTTGCTTTCCATAGGCATGTTGCTGATCAGATATGGGCTTTTTCCAATCCCTTTCTTTTCCACCAGTCACTACATCTGAGTATTGTTCTTTAATCATCTACGATCTTGGCAACTAAAATTCCTAACTAGTGGAGTCACAGACTGAATGGAGACGTGGTTTCACAGCCCTTTGCAATTTTCCAGTCACTTCTTCCCTCTGCCCACAGATGGCAACAGCCTGTTTTTTCTCTGGTGTAAGTAATATCCATCTCAATTGAACACAGTTGCAATTTAGTTTGGTACTTACTGTGTTTCTCTTAGTGAAAAGTTTGTTCCTCTGAGAGCTTGTCTTCCTTTAGCTACATATATGGAGATATATATGCATATACACAAAAGCTAGACAAATACAAATGTTCCTCATTCCCATAAACTTCACTAAGCACTTTTCTGTCTTTTTGCTAGACAAATGAAACAAAGGCTTTATTACTCTACTCAGTGATAGTTTCAGATCATGGTTGTCAGCATAATTCATTTTCAAACTGCCCCTGCATCAGGCTGTAATTTTGTTCCCTTTGGAGTGCTGTTTCTGCACAAAATGGACACTGCTTGGTGCCCAATGCTCTTGCTCTGAATACTCTGTGGATTCAGCATGAGGGTGATCGAATTTATACAGTGATATAATTTTCTTTTCTCTTTTATCCCAAATAATTTTCTTGTAAGTTGCAGGATGTGATCTGTTGATCTCTGTCATAACCTCGAGTCTCACTTTTATAGCATTAATGGTCACCTCAGACTCCATCATTTTATACAGGAAATTGAGTGTCTTTCTCCTCACATGCATCACTTCACATTTATCTACACCAAATTTCATCTTTCATTTTATTGCCCAGTCACTCCATCTCATATACTCCCTATGTAGTTCTCCATAGTGATCTCCTGTCTTTTTTATTTTGAATAAATTCATATCATCAGCAGACTTTGTGACCTCAGAGCTCATACTCTTCAGCTCATTTATGAATATGTTGTCTGGAGAACAAATGTATGCTGTACAGAGAAGAGCTCTCAGTGGCAGGTACTGTGAACCTTCAACACTGTGGTACAAAAGCACCCACCTGGAAACTTTTTCAAATGCCAATGGTTGGAGGATTGCACAAATTATCTTTTGGATGTTCCCTATGGAGACAGGTGCACTAGGCTGCACTAGAAGGGCGAAAGGCACACTCAGACACATAGGAAGTAAGGAAATAGTAATTCCCAGATAACATGGGAAGGATTGTGCAATATGATGACTACATACAGGTTTTTTAAGTGCTGTAGTTATAATTTGTTAAGAGTGAGGAAGACGCCCTGGCCACTATCCAAAAGACCAGAGTCATATACATTATCATATTCAATTTCAGATATTTGTTTCAAAGTAGACTTCTACACTCTTTCAACTGTTTTCATTGAGAATTATCTTGGGTTTGGTGTTTTTATTCTGCTATTCCATTGCTTTAAATCAAATACAAATCTGGAAGCAAGGAACATATATCATATTGAAATGGAGTTACAATTGGATAAATTATTGGATATATTATTATAAAAGGGCATCTTCTTTATCATCATGGAGATTAAATGTCTTTGGAAAAACATCAATCATGAACTGAATGTACAATCCCAAAACAAAGCCACAGCATCTAACTAGACAAATATAAACTTTGTCTCTCTAAGTAAGACAGTAACAAAGAAGAAAGGGATTTTCCTTCTCTGGTTATTAATTACTTCAATTTTAAAACATATGCTGAAAAGTGAAAAGCATCAGAGATCACTAGGACTTTAAGCAATCTTGCATTATACTAAAGGAAGGAACTCAGTATTTATGGAAAAAAATCTGAAAATTACAAAAAGCAGAATCTTGGGAATAAAAAAAAAAAAGAGATAAATTTAGTGACTGGAAGCTCAAACAAGACAAAATCCAATCAAAACTAATATTGTTGCTTGAAGTGAAGTGATCGACTGTTGGGTCAAATGGACTGTATTAATACATTTTGGTCGTGAGTTGGTATTTTTATACAACGACGATCTTACTGAAATTAGTTATATTCCTGTTATGCAAGCTGGTTTAGAGTTGATATTGCATTTGTCATGCTTAGGGCTTTAAAACAGACAAAGATTCTGATACAGGAGTAACTGTGTCTGAACTAATGTTTATGCAGAGTTCAGAATATATAGATTTTTATATATATATATATTTACTTATTTATAAATATATAAAATTATATATATAAATATATATATGTGTGTATATATATATAT
>JAOTQP010000001.1:74896410-74920535 GCA_026413545.1 Cichladusa arquata
TATATAAATATATATATGTGTGTGTATATATATATATATATGTATACAAAATATACATATGAAATTATACTGGATAAACATGCTTTATAAAGTGTCAGGGTGTTCACAGACCCTTATTTCTACATCTCTGTGGCCAAACTGTGAAGTCATCACAATTGCATGAAGCTCTCTATCCACTTCAATCACCTATTTGGGAAATAGTTCCATATTAGAATGATCCTTCATATCAGAATTCTAACATCTACGAATAATTTTATGCACAGTGTTAACTCTCTGGTACGCTCCAAGTCAGAAATACCTTGGACATAACAAACTGATCATTAGTGAGGTTTTATTCTGCTCTCAACTCAGGATCCAGTATTTTCATCTTCTGATCAGAAGACAAGATACAGTTGTTGGTCTTTGTGTGATGACTTATCTAAACAATAACTGAGAGCTGCATATCTCATTATTCCTTAATTTTTCACTGTTTTGTAGACCTAAATAATCCTCTTCCTGATGGGCCAGTTTGTACCCAATAGTCCCAGAACGATCCCTGCAGTATCTGTCCCAGATGATCTCATTTGAAAGACTTGTTCCATCAAATTACACCAAAATCATTGCAGCTTTAAATGCTTTGGTAAAGTTTCATAATTTCATAATTAGTCCATTAACTCTTGTGTTATATGATGTACTTCTCCTGCGAAAACTTTCACCCTAAGGGATTTTGGTATTTGCGTTAATAAAATGGAATTATTTTGTCCTTGTCTTTAGAATTCCACTGAAAAGTGCCATTTGGGAATGAATTGATTAGGTTTAATCAGAGACTTGGATTACTAAATATTATGTATCCAGCATAAGCAATTATTTTGCTCCTTGCTAGTTTTTCTGGTCATGAATGATGAATAATTTGTCACTAAATAAATATTAGTGGCTCTTATTAGTACCTGCAGCAACTTTTCAGTTCTTACTTTTGCTTGTGAGTTTTAATATATGTAATATCTACTGTGCTAGGTCATCATGATGGGGGTTTTTTTGATCCCACAGAGTAATCCTGCACATGATTAAAATGTGTGCTTAATGTTTCAGGTCATCCAAGGGCTCTCTCTGTCACACTTATCACAGCACTGCTTTTCAGTGACTCCATTTTACTTGCAGGTCTAGACATTGCCAAATCTAAGCTTTTTTTCTGATGTATTGACTTTCCAGAGCTAGAACCAGTCTAGGTAAATTAGCACAGCTCTACTTATTTCAGTGGAAAAATTCTTTTTATTGCCTAATCCATTCTTTCTTACTGTTAAAGCTAAGTAAGGTCATCTAGTGAAGGAGATCCCATATAGGAATCGATTCTCCAGCACAGTTATCAAAAACCAGGGAAATAAAACCCCAGCCACATAAAAGAACGTTGGAAAACTCCAGCTGTTCAGAAAATCATTTGTTATAGTTTGATTATGTGTTATTCCCAGGTGACATTTATGAGCCTCATGTTATTTTTTAATGTCTGTAATAATCCAATAGAAAGTGCACTTGAACAAATTGCACAATGCATTTTAGATGATGTTGCATTCCTGGGAAAATTGTGCCATTCCTCATAGTTTACAATTTGTCTGACTTTTCCATTTTCTAGTTCTAAACTGATACCTGTGAACTTCACGTCTTTTTTTCTACTCACACATTTTCTCTGCTTCTTTTCTGCACTGGATCACAAAACCAATGGTACAAATATCATGGCACTGTAACTTATGCTTTGGGAAAGGCTGCCAGCTGTCATAGGCAGTGATCAAATCCAAATACTGCTTCATTCTTTTTTACACCCTTTCTGTAGAAGCCAGGCTACCTAGAATATGATTCAGTAATGAGTGATGTGCTCACAGAAAGGCCTTTTTCCTTCTTCTTTGGATGCAAATTCCTCTCCTGAAATGTGTGTCCATTTTCCAGTGAATCCTAAATAGACATTCTTCTTAAGGACAGCTAAACCCATGCCTTGATCCTCTAAGCAAATGTAATTTTGGTTCAAAATATAAGAAAGTGAATACTTCCTACAAAACATATAAATCACACTAACAAAAAAGAAGCAACTCAGAGGATACAAGGGGATTTGTCTATTTATCTATTGGTATTTCAGGACTGTGTACCCAAAGTACCTTAATAAAGTGTTTTAAATACTGAGATCCTCTAACAGTAATTGCCAACAAGTTATGCCACGAATAATAAAAATTAAATCCAGAATATATAATACAATGTGATTTCATGAGAATATTTTGGTGTCTAAAAAAGAAAGCATTCAAGCTCAGTGTGTGAAAACGATCAGAATGAAACTCCTATGTGATTTACCAGGAAGTAACTTACATGGATATTGTAACAACTTAGAATTGTTAGAAGGTTTTTGTTTTTATTATAAGAGTAAATCTGATTAAAGAAAGTAACTCTGTGATTTAAAACTGCTTTAAAATGACTGATTGGATGTTTTGTTCCAAAATCTGTCCTGAGGGAGTGGTGTTTTAGTGAACCTGTGAACTTTGTGCCTTTTTTTCACCCACACACACATTTTCAAGAATTGGTATGACATCTAGAACAGCTTCTGCATCACTGCCATTTCTGTGCTGGCAAGCTGCTAGGAGCATGAGGTCAGCTGAGTGCTAAGGGGATCCTCAGACCACTTCAACAAACTTCTCCAGCCTCTGTATCTCTGTCTACTTGCAGGCATATACAAGAGATGATTACTCTGTCAGCGGAGCAAGTTGCAGATTTGAGAGCTATAGAATTGCACAAAGTACTCCATAACATAGAGTCATAGAGTGATTTGGATTGGAAAGAACCTTAATGAACACTTAGTCCAAAATACCTGCCATAAGCAGGGACAAGTTTCACTGCATCATGCTGCTCAAAGCTTCATACAACCTGACTTAACATTTCCAGTGTTGAGGCCTCCACAAAATGTCTCAGCAAACTGTTCCAGTGTCTCACTACCCTCATGGTAAAAATAAATAAATAAATAAATCTTCCTTACATCCATTCTGAACCACCCTTCTTTTATTTTAAAACTATTGTCCCTTTTCCTGTCACTACAGACCATGTTAAAAAGTCTCATTTTTTCTTATAAGACCTCTATACATATTGAAGGACCACAATAAAATTTCCCCAAAGCCTTCCCCAGGCTGAATAATCCCTGGATACATTAGTTCAGGTGCTATCTCATGAGAAGAGAGATGATCATGAAAATTCTGTACATACTCTGTTCTTCCCATTCTGCAATAGCATCAATGAAGTTGTTCTGTAAAACACTTTCTACTATATAAGAAACTTCTCTTTTGCCCTTTACTTAGTAGCTTCTCCTTTCCTAAGAAATCTTGTTGTTTTGCTGGTAAAGGATGATAATTCAGAATTGGTCAAGTAATTAAACCCCCAACTTCTTTGTTTTCTCTTTTTATCTTAGAGGGTATAGTGTACTTTTTTAAATATAGCTCAGTCAGTGGATTAAGTATTCTCAAGTCTTGTGTGAACACAGGGATCATTTGTTCTGATGCTGTGCTGATTCTGTAGATCCTCCTAAGAGAAGTTAAAGGCTTCCTTACTGAGCTGGGCTGTTTATGAGTACGGACTGTGGGAATTCCTGCTCTCTAGAATGGGCTTCTTATTGAGTTTGCTTACTGAGCAAACATTTCAGCTCCCATCAAAGACTGACATGTGTCTGGTCTTGACCAGGACAAGAACACAAGGCATCTGCTGAACCATACTGCTGAAAGGATGTGATTAGTACCTGCATTTTTGCACTGGAATTAAATTTTAATTGGTTTTAACTGGTTTAAATTTTTTGCAGCCCTGGGAAGGTGTCCAAGACTTCCATAATTTGATAGTTGATAATTTGATTAATATTTCCATATATTGGTTCTACCTGAAAAATACTCTGACTCTTCACTTAGAACCCTCATGTCCCAAGGATGTACATGAGGTACAACACTGACCTGATGAAATTCATAAAAAAAAGATAGCAGGGATGGATTTTTTCCTTCTCATGGCAGTGAGGCAGCTCAAAAACTTGGATCTTGACAGTGGTATCAATCAACCACAAAAAAAATGGAAGTTATCAATTTTTATCAATTTTGTAAAAAATCTATAGGAAGACTAAAATGAAAAATAGCAGAGATATACTTGGCACATCTAAAAGAGCACCTGGTAGATTTTCAGAGGAATTTGGAACTGACTTAGCTCTTTCAAAATAATCAATTTTTAGTCACTACACATTTTTTTAATAGCACTTGAAATACATTTTCAATACTTTAATATTCCTTAAGATTATTATGTTTTATGTAAATATACTCGAAAAATAGAAAATATTTATTTATATGTATTTTTAACTTTTTATCTTAGTAGCAATTGTGTAATTTTTTAAAATTTATTCCCCCCTTCCCCCCAGTTGTTTTCTGGATGGTTTCTTTGTTTTAGTTTTTTTTTTTGTTGGGGTGGGGGGGTTTGTCAGTCTACACCCTTAGTGTTGCAATATGCTGAAAAGCTGGGGCACAGAGCAAAGCTCTATTAAAAGCTTTCAGTAAGATTTCCCTCTCTACTACTTCTGTGGCTCATCAGCACTCCCATTCCACAAAATAATTAAGTGGGTGCTTATACTTAGGCTTGTAAATTGGTTCAATTTGAAGATGGATGCTGCAAAGTTTAAAATAAGGCTCAAGACATTTTTCAGACTCAGGGTCTCATTATTTTCCTTATATCTGAGGCATGCTGTATCAAAGGGCCACAGAAAATCGTCCAGCAGTAATGTAATCATAGCTGCCTGAGAAGACAGGCATGGAAAAGTCTGTAAATAATGGCAAAGCTTTTCTTTAGTTGAAATAGTACAGCTGGAAAAGCCTTTACATTGGGTCTTTTACAATTTTATGCCTGCCAGTGCTGCAGGATTTCTGCCTCCCTTGAGTGGATATGTAGTGAGAGCTCTAAGGTGACTTAAATATCACCTATGGAATGCAAGCTACTACAGCTGAGCAATATGTATGAACTTCTTCTACAAACTACATATGGCTTCTCTTTGCCTATATAGGAATTTCAAATAAAAATGCTTTATATGTGAAATTGTCTTATGCATATTTTATAATTTATACAGCTCAGAATGCTGTATAAAAAAACTAGCATTCTATGACAAGGTACTTTGCAATTTAGATAATTTGTAGTATCTCTAATAGAGTGGAAAAATACAATTTTGTATCTTTCCTCTTTTATTTTGTATCAAATAAAGTAAATTTTGCCATGTCTAACCTTTGTCAGTGTCTTCCTGCTGTCATCCATAAAGCAAAGAAAACTGCACGGAACAGCTGTATGTTCTCTGGCAATAAGGATTAACAAACCACTGCACAAGAGACTGAAAAATACCTCCAATAACTAAAAAGTCACAATAAACTTCGGCAGCAAGATGAACTTCAGAAAAATCCCATTTTCTTATGCCTTAGGAACTCATACTGAACTCATACTGAAATTTCATTTGCTTTGACTTCTAGGAAACCATCTATGTATTGAATCTCGAGTACAAGAGAATACTATAGAGAAATATACTAGAGATTACTGAGTACAAGAAATTTTATTAAAGTGCACATTTTTGGGGCTTTATATGATATACAAGCGACTCCATAAAGAAATGTTGAATGCAGAGGACTAGAATTTAAGTCTGATAGGTACTTGACACAGCTCTTCCACTGATATGCCTCATCATCGATTTAGCACCTTTGAACTTGCATGTACTGGTCTTTAAAATAGCTGCCCAAAGTCTGCCAAACTCACGGGGCCCTGAGAATTTAATAAATAATATTTGCAAAGTAGATTCCTATCTTAGTATTGGAAGGGTTTGATAGATTAATGTGACTTGATTAGGAAAGATACTGGAGGACACAGGGGTAGGAATTAGGTGCTCAAATACTTTACAGAATCAGTCCCCTGCACTATATGCACTAGATGTGTATTTAAATGTAGATGTTTATATAGCAACTGAGACTGGGACAGTGATTGTTATATCAAGTGTGACAATGCAATTTCCCAGAAAAATCAGTCATGCTAAACGGCACCAAAGGAGAGAGTAAGGAACCTCTACTTCATGACCAGCAATTAATTTTTATTTTCTTACATTTTTCTACTTTAAATTACACAATGAATCAGATAGTAAATCTGAGCTACTTCTAATTAGGAATATTTTCTGAAAGACCAGTTCCAACCACTAGCTTTTTATCCCTTTTTACAGCAGGTACTAATTTTGTATAATAATTCAGTCTAACAGATCTTTTGCAGTCCTTTTCCACAGTATTTTGGACACTTACCCTATCTTCACAGAATTTTTGCTTCAGTTTTGCATACTAATAACAGATTAATTTATTAATGAACCGAGTCAACCATTTTTGACTCAAAATAGAGCCAAATATCTCACCCTTTTAAATCTTGAATAGAAAGCTAAGTCCAGAGCAAATTACTTGATGGAAAATACTATGAAAGCTATGTTATGAGAAATAAATAACATTAATGCTCAGAGGGTCTTACAGAGATTGCAATAGAAGTCTCTTTCTATGCTGGCTTGAGATTATATGATACATTAAACTTCATGGTGGATCACACTGCTTTTCTTTGGTTTACCCGTCAAGAAGGACAAAATCACGGATTAATTTAGGCTGGAAAAGACCTCTAAGATCATCCAGTTCAACTGTTTACCAAGCACTTCCAAATTCCCACTAAACCATGTCCCCAGTACCACATCTAACCTTGACTTCAATGCTTCCAGGCATGGGGCATCCACAACTTCTCAGGACAACTTGTTTCAGTGCCTCACCACCTTCACAGTAAAAGATTTCTTCCTTCTACCTTGACCTCTTTCAGTTTAAAGCTATTCCCCTATGTGCTGTCACTACATGTCCTTTTAAAAATCCGTCTCCAGCTTCCATCTAGGTCATCATCAGATACTACAAGGCTGCTGTATGCTTACTCACGAATCATCCAGTATGTTCTGTTTCCTCTTGAATTCTCAGCTTCAGTACATTTAGTAGCAATGAGTTATACTGATAGTTCGCTTGCTTATCTGCTTTATTTTTTTTTAATGTCGGCTTTACTCACGTTCATGTGTCTGCAGCTACACTTACTTCAATGATCTCTTCAAGTCCTGTAAATTTTGAGTCGAAAGTTCTCCCCAGAGTATGAGATTAGCTTGGGGAAAGAATAAATTCTGCATTATATTCTAGACATAAGAATAAAAATCATTATATTCTGTTCCTGTGCATAATAATGCTAGCATGAGAGAAAAATTAGCTTATTAATGTCATATGAATTCTAAGAGTTTTAAGAGATAGTCCAACCTGGTATCACATTCTATTCCTCTTTTATATTGAAGAAATTGTGTTCTCTGAGGTAATGCTGTCAATCTGCCCTTTCCATTTTCTGTTACAGCCAGTAGTAGTAATTTTTATGTATCTCATGCCCTTTGGGTCTAAAATCTGCTTAGCAGTACTTAGAAGCCAAGTTTCTAGGTGCCTTTGAAATGCTAGAGAAGAGAAGAGAAAGCCAGAAAGATTGTCCAGGGCTCCATTTACCTTCTATCTTATTTTAAAAGCACATTAAATCAAGAGCTTAAAGCACCCTTGCTAATTACTACTCACTATAGTTAATCATAAGACAAGATGGCAAAATAGCCTACTGAATCATTTGGACAGACTGCACAAGGATTTGGTCTTCTGTGGTGCTGTGTCTTGCATTTCAAATTGCTCAGAAAATTCAAATCCATGATCTAAATCAGCTAAACACTGCAGCCTCTGGGTTCAGGGCTAATACCTGTGTACACAGGATAATAATCTCCTGCCTTCTCAACATTTTTGAACAGTAGCTGGCAAGTATAAGTTGCTTCAGTTATAGGACAGAAAGCCAAATACTTACAATATTACAATGGGATATGGTATCTACCCTGTCCTTGTAAGCAGTTAGAATGAGAATTGACTGAAAAGTCCACTTTCCCATGTAAATGGTAAATCAGTACCTTCTAAGAATTTTGTTCTCTCTTGCATGCATGATATTAGTCCTGTGATGCCACTGCAAAGGTGGGGCAAGAAATATGAAAACAGCCAGATACATTCTGCTGGGGTGGATCTGACGTCACAGCAGATAACAGTGCCCATGGATGCACTTTACTATGCAGGAGCTACTAGAAATTTTCCTACTGTGTACAGCAGCTGGCCTACCCTAAACCTGGCCTTTGCATCACTTCTCATGAATAACATGGGCAATTAGTGAATCTGCTTTCAAAGAACAGAATGTCCGTTTTCCAGTTCTTCTGTAAAACAATGGCAAGTTGTAATTAATAATGCATAACAGAGGTATTATGGAGATATGAACATACTTTGAAAATGGCTCAGATACTATTTTAGATGGGGAATGATTTTAATTGCATCAGTTCCACATAGTATATTATATAAATTGTATTAAAGACATGGTAATTATTTACTATTTTTAGTACTACTAAAAAAACCTCATACACAGGTTATCTGCATTTGCATAATGATATAAAAGGAAATCTAATACTCCTCAAATGCATCCACATAGTGTAATCTCTAAAGAATCCAGGTAACAATCCTTATATTTGCTGCAATCCGATCTCCAACTTTTATACGTATGTTCTCCAGTATTTACAATCTTAAAATCATAGACATGAAAATCATAATCTTGCTTACAAGAAAGAATGTAACAAAAAGTCTTTTTCACTCACTCACTCACTCACTCACTCATTCACTCACTCAAATACCTAGGGTCTGGCTAGGTTCATCCATGAAAACCTTTCCATATGCAAAAATATTAACTCTTAGATCCCTGATGATGTCATGAACTGAACACAGGAGAGTACGGCTACAAGGTCTTCGTTAAGTTGGTGATAAGTACCTGGGTGATAATAAATCCAAAAAAAGAAAGTTTGTGAAACCCTCTTCTCCAGCAAATACTTAATTTATCAATGTCAACCTGACACACAGCCTACTAATCATATTAGCCACACATTTTTGGCTAAGGGAATGATAATGCACTTTGCTGAATAAGGTTGCTTTATTATGCAAGGTTTAATGGTCTGAAATGAGAAATGGTTTGGTTGGAATTTGGATTAAAAACAAACAAACAAAAATATCTATTGAGGATATCGATTATATGTGATTTTCTCTTGGCCCACAATTAAACTGAATTTTACATTTTTTTCCTCTGTAGATTGCTGATGAAAATTCATAGCATGATACCAAGAAACTAGTTTTCTTCTATATAATCTAGGGCAGAGCTCATTTTGCAACAGATGACAGATAAAGAAAGAGCTGGACCGTGTAAAAAAAAATCAAATATAAACAACACAGGAATTTTCTTTTATCTAGGAATAGCTTCTTTCCTTTAATCAAAAAGAAGTCATATATATTATGAGCCTTATAATGAAGATGAAAACACAGTGATCCCCAGGACAAAACCAATATGATTTTCCATTACATTAAAGCTCATTATAAATCTATCCATTTTAAAACATGTTTTACAGAAATCACAGAATTGTTTAATTTGGAAAAGATCTCTAAGATCATCAAGTTTAATCCAGCACTGCCAAGTGCTCCACTAAGCCATGTCCCTGTGTGCCATGTTTCCAAATCTTTTAAATACTTCCAGGAATGTTGACTCCACCACTGCTGTGGGGAGCCTATTCCAGTTCTTGGCAACCCATTTGGTGAAGAATTTTTTTTCCAAAAATAGTCAATTCAAACCTCCCCTGGCACAATCTGAGGCCACTCTGTCTTGTCCTGTCACCTGTTACCTAGGAGAAGAGACTGACCCATACCCCACTGAAAACTCCATCCAGCTCCATAGAGTTATGTGTGTCTAAGGGGTGTAGCAGCTGCTGACCATTTCCCCCTGGGTTATAGGGACTTCACTCTGTTCCTCATCCCTGTTTTCCAGCTCAGAGAACCTGGGAAACAACCAATTTTAGTATCAGGGACTGAGGCAAAGAAGGCATTAAGTACCTCAGCCTTTTTTCAGCCTTTGTTGCTAAGTGTTTTCCTTCATCCAAAAAAAAAGGATGCAGATTCTCCTCGGCCCTTCTCTTTTTTTTGCCAAGGTATTTGAAAAAAAATTCTTTGTTGTCTTTTATGGCAGTAGAGAGATTAAGTTCTAGTTGGGTTTTGCTCTTCTAATTTTCCCCTTCATAACCTCACGACATCCTCTCAGTCCTCATTTTCTTCTTGAGTTCCAGATAAAGCTCTGTGTTTAGCCAGCCCCTTTGGCTTATCTTTTGGCACATGGGAACAGCCTCCCCCTGTGGCTTTTAGATCTTCTTGAAGAATGTCCAGCCTTTCTGCACTACTTTGTCCTTCGGTCTGCCTCCCAAGGGACTCTATCTACTGAACTCCTAAAAAGTCTGTGCCCTATTATGCCAGGGCACATGGCAGGGTAGAGCAGTCACAGAGGAGCTGCCTCATAAGAAACTTATATTGGAACATGATGATAGTACAGTGTTCTGATTATGTATCACATCCTTTTCTTTAATGAATCAAATACAGTGTAGAAAATACAAAGTAAAATGCTGAGAAAAAAAAAATTAGGGCAATAAAAATAAGTTCACCAAAGCACTAAATCAGAATAAAATGAATGAAACCTTTAAATGTCATTTTAGTACCTACATGCAGCAATGGCCTTAAACAGAAAGAGTAGAGAAAATATTAGAAAGGCCAAGCATGGGGATCTCAATATTTGGAAAGTTTGCCCTTTGTACCTTTCACACTGCAAATTAGAGGGAAGAAGGGGCAACACTCAAAGGCTAAAAATATGATCTCTCAGCACAAAAAGAGCAAAAGGGTAAAGATACAAAATACAAAAGATGACAGCATTTGGATACAAGCCAGTCACATAAAGATATCAGCACAGAATAATAGAAGAGACTGGCACACATCCCAAATCAATTATGGAAGATTAGTGCAGCATAGACCAATATACTTGCCTTCAGAAAGCCTAAGATGTGCATAACAAAGTTCAAGAATAGCTACAAAAAAAGGGAAGAAAATGTGAATTTTGGGAGATAGGAGGAAAATGAAGATGATGCTAATTATAAATCAAAGGAAGGCACAAATGTATTATTATTTCACTATACCTGTTTGTCACCTCTGTATGAACTATACAAGGTCTGAATTCACTGATTACAGTCTCTAAGTTTGAGTTAGATTACAAAGACAGTAATTCAGTGGGTATGGAACATATTGAGACACCTCATTTTGTTACCAGGTAGACTGTCACTTGATATTCAGTACTTCTGAAAAGATAGAAAAAATTGGTGTAAGTTCCCATAAGCTTAATTTACTCAAAATGTGAGATATTCTTACCAAAGCAAGGATGTCTAACATGATGGATTTCCATTTCTAAAATTAATAATGTTTTATGGAGACTAAAAAAAACTTCAAATAAACTACTGCTCATGAATCAGTACTGCTTGTAAATAAGCCCAAGGCCATTTCCATCACTCTCTCAGAAAAGGAAAAATGATCACCTTGGGTATCTTAATACTTGGAGCAAAGGTAAAGTAACACTGCTCTGCAGGGTATTTCACCAGACATCAATAATTGGCTACTGGGGCTACAACTAACAGTTACTTACTTGGACTACAGCTCAGCTGTCCATCACATTGAGACTGTGTTTGAAAATACTGACAGGAAGCCAAGCATTAAAATCACCTACTGTCCAACTTTTATGAACAGCAAACTACCACTGCTGATTTACTTTAAACCATAGCTCCTTCCTCTGCAATTATGTACTGAATTCCAAGCTAAGAATGCTCATCTTCCTTGGATTCATGTTTTTTCTTTGTGCTTCTTAAACACCTAATATAAGAGCAAGCCCTCTAATTTTTCATCTAAATCTCTGTTTACACTATTTAAAATATAACTGACTTTGAAAGGCATTGTCAGACAAACAGAAAATTGCCCCTTCCCCCTCACTTACTTTTTCTTCTGTGTGTTCAGTAACTGAATTTAGAAGAACACATTATTTTTACTTCTGTAGAGAGTTATTATCCTTATTTTGTTATGAAAACGATAAGAAGATGTGATCGAAAAATAGTCAGACTGTAAATCATAGACTGGTTACCTGCCTTACTGTCATGAAGCTACACTACTAGAACTCATCACCGACTAGATCCAATGAGGGACATAAAATAGGATCTTTCTCATGCAAATATATGACTCTCTGTGTGTGCAGGTGTGAAGAGGTAAAAGAGTCACCTGTAAGAATATAGTAAAAATAGTCACATAACTTCCATTTCAATTACCTAAACAAATGCCTTATCTGTTAAAACTGTGAGATTTGATCCGAAAACATTGTTTGAATGCTTTTGTAAAATCTGCACTAAGCCTCTTTTATCTCTTTTAATCCAAGAAAGAGACTGATCATTTTTCCTTCTACAAATTGTTCTTTTCAGATCTCAGTGACTCAGCTGATTCTGCTCCAGATTAGTTTACTTTGACACCTGACTGAAGACCAGAACTGCAGATTCTGTAATCCGGAAGTTTTAAGCAGGGATATTTCTTTCATTGGTAAATACCTGTAGATGTCTTTGTTGAAGTTTTTGCTTAGTTTCTTAGATCTGCACCAGAACCATGATGTGCTCAGTCTAAAACAGCTGTCTGTGCATAGCATCACTATGTGACATTTTGTCAGGCAGATGTGCACAGACTAAATTCAGATATCAGATTGATAAATATAATTGGTTCCCACCTCCAGTGACTTTTGATATAAGGTCGCTGCCAGTATAGCCACACAAACAGCAGTTCTCCAAAAGATCTTGGTTACTCAATGAGTAGTCCCATGGTCCTTATTTTAACTGTGGGTGGAGAATGGTAGTAATGCAAATACATCTAATAATGTGCTGAATTGGTCAGTGTTAACAGAATGACTAAAAGGTTCATGGTCCATTTCTCTTCTTCCTTCCCAAGTAAATCTGCAACAGCAATAGAGATACAATTGTAATGCCTGAATATCTACTGTGCCTGAAGATCTCTTCTGAAAATCAGACTTTCAAAATTAGTAGGCAGCTTTGGGTTTGGTCTTTATTTAAAGGTCAAAATCAGTATTCTGGTATCCTGTGGTAAAGTAAATCAAGTCAGGCTCAGAGCTGATGTCTCCAAAGCCCTTTTACAATATGCTAGATGCTTATGCCCTGCCTAGGAAGGTCACAAATTCTCATACACTGTTCACTGGGCTCATAATGGCTAATAAGAAGCTCACATGGCCTACCCCTGCTTAAAGTAAGTTTTCATTGCAATGCAGCCAGAGCAACCCTACAGCAGAGCCTCTAATGCCTGATCTTATTGGCTTCCCCCAGTCCATGGCAGCTTCTAAGCAAGCTAAGTGCAGATGAAAGAAACTTAGGAAGGAAGGAAGTACAATAGTATCTAATGCTGTTTGTTGAGATCAAAAGACTTCTTGTTGCTCATAAAATATCCACAAGACACCAGGAAGACACACGAAAGATGCCCTGTAAGTTTAACATAAACTGTGTCTGAGGAACTGTGAATCAAGCAGCACAGTCCCCTCGCCAGACACTGTAATCCCTGAGCTGTTTTCAGTGATCATATCACACAGCTTTCAGGGCTTAGTCAAAGCCCTTCTCCTTTTAGACAAGCCTGTAACATCAGCATACAAAGCCCACATATGATGGGACAGTGCAGCCTTGCCAGGAAAAAACAGAGAAAACTTCGTAAGGAATTTTAGCCTAATGAGTTAAACACTGACTCGTACTTCCATTTGTTACCTGATAATTTTGTGCAATGTGACACTGGACAAATAATTGCAGTCCATGTTTTCCCTATTTCTACAGTGTGAATGTTAACAAACCCCTAAATAGCTTCCAGTGAAAGGCTCTGAGGATTAGGCCATTTCTGTGAAAACTCCTGAAAATGAAATGTCCTTACTAACTCCAGAGGAATGCTGAACATGGTACTAGAGCTGAGCCCTGCACAGGCCTACAGGGCTGCCCTGCAAGCTTTGTTGCATGGCACAGAACTGAGAAATAATGAAAGTTTTTCAGGGAGAGCTGGTAAAATTACCTATTATCAATTTGTTCTCCTTTCCTACTTTTCAACCCTCTTTTCAAACGTTAACTGTTTGAACTGAAATGCAACATTCCAAGTGTCTGCCTCAGGCAGATGTCTTTTTATTCCCACTGAATAACTACTATACTGCTATTAAGACTGCTATGCCAAACTTTCAAAAAACACTCTGTGCAAACTTACTTTGGTCCCTTGCATAGCTATTACAAAGACAACTAACGACAAGATCAGGGACTATTTTTTCTTATAATCCCTGCCTCATTCAGTGCACAAATTGGAGGTCAGCACAGAAGGCAGGATTCACCTGTACTGCCTTCAGATATCTGCAGCCCTGATGTCTACAGCTGAAGTACACAGTTTGTGCTTTCCTTAGTTTCACTGGATAATAAATAAATAAATAAATAAATAAATAAAGGTAGTTCCAGTGCGCAACTCAGCTTATTCTTAGATAGACACATTAACCCTGTTCAAAAACTGTCAATTTTTGTCTATGCTACAGACATATCTATGGTTTGATGCTGGATTTTATTTCACAGATCATATACCATGGATGCTACAGTGTATAGTGAAATACATCATCCCTTTTCTCAAATGGGATTGGGATGCAGAAAGATTAAGTTTCCACTAGTTCTAGACACTAAGATTTATAGTGCTTGGTATTATTTAGCACTACACATATTCAAGAAACAGCTAACAACAATTGTTAACTTCAAATACAGTTATGCATGCTCTGAACTTCTTCTAATGAGACTCTACTGTCTCCAGCTGGGCATCCAGAAAATGAGAAACATAGAGCTGAAAAACAGCTGTGAGAAATCTGGTTTTTGTCATCTCTTTAACAACACACAGGTGGGTGTAGAAACCCTTCCACGTCACTCATCTGCCTCACGGATTCAGTTTTCTTTTCCACCCACTTCCTGCCCCACACACTTCATAAATTTAAACACTGCAAAAAATGATATAAATGTTCTACAGACTATCTCCCTTTGTACTGCAAAGTCGTGATTTTTCTCCATTAGGCATATTTAATCCTCTGAAAAAAGTAGTTTTCACACATAGTAATTACAACATATGCCCTACATATGCAAAAAGGAGGCTGAATTAAGTTTCATAAAGTGTTTTATTTCAGAAATGTTCTAACTCCTGATTGTTAACTTAAGTTTTCCTAAGTTAGATGTCTAAATCTGTGCTAATCATCCATATTTGTCTTACTGGATGAAGAAAAGAAAGTCATTGGAGGTGGGGAAAGGGCAAGGGGAGCTCAACACTTCCTAATTATGAAAATAGCATGTGAGATCAAGCACCCTCTGGTGGCACCTGCTTTTCTCTCAGACTGTAAATGGAATATACCATGTCTGCACCAGATTTAGCCCTCAAAATGTTGTTTACCTTTCTGACTTTTGCTTTTAAAAACTATGTTTAGAGCAGATTGTTCTGACATGTGTTTATTGAGTACACCAGTTTTAAAATGTCCACGATTGCTGTAGGTGTGCACAAATATTTCTTTTCCTGGTCTTTTTCTTCTGCATGTTTTTATCTTCCTCTGCCATTTTCAGAGGTCTCTGAAGAGGCCTTGGTATTTAATTTAATACTTCTGAATTAAAATCAAGCTCAGTAAATGACAAAATATATTTTACTGTACATACTACTTCCTAGGAATGCATTGAATTAGTATGCCTTGTTGGGCTCTCCCCCAGGAGACTGATTTAGTCTAATGATAGTGCAAGGTCATTAGCAAACTATCAGCATAAATTCTGCTTAACCAATGCCAGGTGGTTAACTAGTTTGTGTTAATGTGTTGTGTGCATAAAACTATGAACTCAACTCCTCTGTATGACAATGTGATCTCAGGAAAGATTTGGGCAGCCTGAATGTATTCCCACTAATCTGGAACCAGAGATAAGTCATTCTCACAAGTGCCTTAAGATAAATTGAAGACTCTCATTGCCATCCAAAGCAGATTCAAAATATTTTTTCTTAGCAAGCTGTTTTAAAAACTGAATATATTTAAAATAAAATCTTAAGCATGTTTAATGTGCTTTCTCCAATATTTATAAATCAATTCCATTTGAAAATGTGGTTTCTTGTATATTTTTAATCAGTTTTATATGGGTTCTGTTTTTCTTATGATCTAAAACAATCTTTGCCAAAAAAAAAAACAAAACCAAACCCCAAACTGTAAGTGCAGAGTACATTTTGCAACAACAAAGGTGGCTGGAAGGCTCTGCACATGGGTCAGGGCAATGCCCAGTATCAATATGGACTGGAGGAATGAATGGATTGAGAGCAAGGGAGGAAGGACTTGGAAATATCAGAGGATGAAAAAATGGACACGACCTGCCAGTGTGCGCTCATGGCCCCAAAAGCCAACCATATCCTGAGCTGCATCAATAGAAGTGCAGCCAGCAAGGCAAGGGAGGTGTTTCCACCCCCTCAATTCCCCCTTTGTGAGACCCCACCTGAAGTGCTGCATCCAGCTCTGGAGGCCCCAGTGCAAAAAAGACAGCAAGCTGTTAGAACAGGTCCAGAGATGGACCCTGAAAATGGTCCATGGGCTGGTATACCTCTCCTATGACAAAGGCAGACAGAGCTGGCAATATTCTGCCTGGAAAAGTCTCAGGGTGGACCTTACTGACTTCCTTCAATATCCAAACAGGGCTTATAGGAAAGATGGAGACTTTTTACCAGGATCTGTAATGACAAGACAAGGGGAAATGGTTTTAAAGCAAAAGAGGGGAGGTTCAGACTGGATGAAAGGAATAATTGTTTTGGTTTTTTCTGTAGTGAGGGTGGTGAGGTACTGGAAAAGGTCACTGATAGAAGTTCTGGTTGTCCCACTACTGTAAATGTTGAAAGTCAGGCTGGATAGGGCTTTGAGCAACCAGATCTAGTGAAAGATGTACTTGCCCATGGCAGGGGGGTTTCCCTAAGTGATCATTATTGTTCTCTCCAGCTCAAACCACTCTATGATTCTATGATAAAAGCTCTGAATTTTGAGCCTCAGAGTTTTGCATTTTTGACTTTTATGTTCTGGATTTTTCCATTTAATGATGTCAAATTATTGATTGTGAAATGACTAAAAAGGCTTCATTTTGCTGTATCTGTGAAATACAGGCAAGTCAAGAGGAAAATATGACAAGTTTGTTTTCCAACAACCTAATTAAACTCAGTACCAAGAGGGTCAGCAATGGATGAAGGGTTCTCCATTCTGCATTGAACATCTCTCACTGCAAACCAGAATCTTCCGTACTTAGGACGTTGGAAAATTCTTGTGTGGGAAAGAACAGAAAAAATAAGGGTTAAGGTTTTTGGATGATCAGATTTAGGAAGTATCTCCACTGCACATGTGTGCCCAGACTTCTAAAAGGGTTCAAATTACCCATGAATGAAAAATAAAAAAGCCCAGCATCATGGCTTGGCAGTTTTGAAGCTGTTGACAATATGAGTCAGTGGTGTTCTGTTGAACTTAACAAAGGATTAAAGGCAAGCTTTAACTCGGGAGGACAAGAAAGAATTTTACATGACTAGAAGTTTCAGTCCTTATAAAATCTTTAAAATACTTCAATAAACTTCTGATTGTATAGGTGGCTGTATAGAGTAATTTACACAGGATTTATATGTATATAGCTGCACAGAATTTCAGCCTTGGGAAATCTTCAATCACCAAAGGAAGATATTTGATCTCTTGCATGTATTCTGAATTGAGCACAAACTGCAACACAGCAGATGACAAGAAGTTCATGTGCCATCTTTGTGGTGCCAAGACACGAGTTATTGCTCTCAGGCTGCAGCATCAAGATGCATTTTAGTCTTTTTAACAATGCTTGGGTGATATCTCTGAAATTGTTTACAAGATAATAATTTACAGAATTTGAAAAATGTTCCCATGCTGAAAACATGCTGAAGAAAACAGATGCTGAAGTCAAGAGAAGGCAAATACATCTTGTCCCAGAGGAGAGAACACAGAAGGAATGTCTGGGCAGTATTACACACAGAGAACCTACACCTTACTGTTCTTTGTCTTACTAAAACTCATTGCTGTATTTGCAAAGTAGTACCTGCTTCATGCAGACAGAAAGCACGAATTATCATGAAAAATTCTGAGTCTGAAACCTGGATCCTAGCAATCTCATACTACCAGCAGTAAAACATTCCTAGAATTTCTCTAAAATTTTAGATGATGGTTTTCTAACTTGAATGTATTGAAGGCAAACAAAATCTGACATAAATTTGACAGGTGAAAAGAAATTGATCACAGAAATAACACAAGTGGTTAGGTAGAAGATACAAGGGTTTGAGGACACCTCTTTTACTAAAACCAAACCAATAATTTCAGATTACTTGCATCGAAATATTTAAGACCAAGCACAGGATCCTGATAAACCATTACTGTTTATTTACAGCACAAGATCCAGAGGGAAAAAAAAATTAAAAACAGTCATTAATCACTTGAATTACCTAACATTGATGGTGCGTGATTCTCTGTCTCAAGATACTGTAAAATTGATTTCCTACTATTTTTAAAGCAAGTTTTTATCTTTTATTTTTCTAAAAGATACCATGCTTTTAAGCAAACAAAGCAAGAGGTCAGACAGCAAAATGGTTTGGCTTACTAATGCAAGAACTCAAACTATATCATGTCAGAAAGCACTCTTTAAATCTGCAAACCTGGGAACAGGGCTACAGAAGAAATGCAGTCTTTTTTAAGCTATTACCTTCTTATTATGAAAAACTTAAAACAAAACATAGCCAAATATTTTTAAACCCAAACTTATATCTAAATGCTGGTTCCACTGATATAACTGGGGGCTAAAAATCCTACTTAACCTCAGGAGGGCAACATTTCTTATTTCATTATGGATTATATTCAGTTTTTGAAAGCATGACTCTGAATATTGCGTGCACACTATATGTCAATTGCTACTGTCACTAGGTACCAGGGAGATACTCTGAGTGATACAGCAGTTTCTCAAAATTTAATATATCAGCATGTTCTGCTTGGGATATCGTTTTTCTCGCCCTTCCTGTGTGCATGTTGGTGCAATATTTGTCTCAACATTTGCAGTGGAGAACTATCTAAAAGTTACATAAAGCTAGCAAAAGTCATTTAAGAGTTGGGACCAGAAGCAGGTATTCACTGAAAGGGAGAAGGGCACAGCATCCCGTAGCAGTGCAGGCACAAGAAGGAAAATCAGAAGACTGAATAAATCAAAGCTGCCTACAGCTGTTCTCAAGAAGGAGCCAGACAAGTGACCTTGCACAGCTGGTTGCTGGAGGAGGACAAACAGCAGCACCTCTTGCAGGTCTGTGGCTCAGATCTAATGTTCAGTGTTTTAACATGAGGTTCCACAAGTCAAGGCTATGTTTGTAGTGATACCAGGCAGAAGTGCTTGGGCTTGTGTTTGATAGGTCTGACCACCTAAAATGATCAGTTTAATTGGGGATTTTCTATGTGTATTGTTGAATCACTGCCTGAAGCTCCAGTTCAGGAAATCTGGCCATAGATCCCTGTGCTGCACTTTCTTTCTTAATGTCATGGTGCCTGGGGCAATTTTCTAAGTAACATATGACTCTGCCTGTGTTTTCTAATTCCAGACATATAATGGCTTTGGTTGAATTTTCCTTACATTCTTTTGGTCTTCCGTCATGGTTAAAGTTGTTTACTTAAGACATATTTTAGCAATTCTGCGATGTTTCTCCATCCGACTCTATGCACCTCTGCTCATTCTTAAATTTTATTCACAGATTATAAACTGAGGGATGAGGTCATTGCCCTCACTTGACTGCCCTCCTATATAACAGAAATCACAGTGCCTGGAATTAATCCTTGGAGATATATTTTTTTCAGTTGTTGTTTTCCAAGAAATTGCAGAATCACTTAAAAAATTATCTGTGGCTTGTAGCATAGAACATATGAACATGCTTTCCTCTGTTGCCTTTACAGACTTTCTAGAAATGATCAATAGACCCCAAGACTTCCTAAGCGCAGCTTGAAACCACTTGACTGGTTTTAGGAAAACGTAAAATCTGGCCTTTCAGATTTTCAGTGGTGAAGAACTTTGATACTTCCATAGCTTTCTACAGAGAAAAATGTGCCTTTTACTTCTAAACTTAATTTGTCTATCCCCAGCTTTCACCTTGATATATCATTGTCCGCTAGACAGAATAGCCTTCTAGAATCAATATCCTACCTCCGGGAGGTAGCTGTGACCCTTCTGATTTTCTCCTTGACAAGCTAAACAGCTTGTGATTTTTTAAGCTTTTCCCTGAGTGGCATGTTTCTCAACCTCCAGCTAACCCTGTGGTTTTCCTCTCAGTGTTTCTCATTTTATGATTCTTTCTAAGACTTTATTCATAGGAACTTGACGCAGCAGTTTAACGTCCCTACTCAAACTGATATTCCCTTCTATAAATAAATATTCAAGGATCCCAGAGAAAACTCACAGAGATCTTGAGTTTTGCCACTTAATCAACATAGTTTAAGTGTTCTGGACAAACAGTGCATTTGTGCTCCACAGACAAACTGTATGACTCTGGAGCATCTCCCAATGATAACAGAGATGGCTACAGCCCATTGACTTCCTTGATAATCTACCCCCATCGTTTTTTTTCTGCATCACTGCTTTATAGGATTAAATACCCTATAACTATGCATGTATTTGTTCCCTGCACTCCCTCCATAGTGAGTGGAGACAAACTGGACCTTCCAAACCACCCCAGCATGACTGCCAAAAACCTCTGGGCTAGAAGGCCCTCTGATGGGAACCCAATTCTCTCCATGCACAGTGAGAACCTGTGTGACTGCTAACACCAGGCACTTCCAGAGGACTAAAATGAGGTGGATGCCACAGGCACCGGGCAGAGCTGCCAGTAGCTATTTCAAAGCATAAGCTGGGTCAGGGCTCAGCTTTACACTTATATTCAGTATCTACACATCTGTCTTAATATATCACCAATGCTATAAATCACCCTATTGTTACTCCCCCAAAGTTTTTGTCATCTTCAAAAGTCATCAGTAATAGCTGCATTTTTCACAGGTCATTGTTGGAAATGTAAACCAATGCAGATGTAAAAAATTAGCCTATGTGGCACTCTCTCAAAGAGAATCCATTTAATAATGTTTCCCTTTTTCATAAACATTTTTAAGCCTGTCATTTAAGAAGTTTTGAAAACTTTTACTATGCATGGCTTTCATTTCATATGATTCAAATCATACAGTACCAATTGCTATGTTATGAAAGCCATAATTGGATGCTATTCTGCTTGTCAACCAGATTTCCAAGTCAGCATGATAAAATTTTCCAGGTTGATTGAAAATAATTATATTATTTTCTTTTTAATTTCTATTAATTGAGTTTCATATCAGCTGTGAAGACTTTTTTATTAGAATCCCAGTTGAGCTGACAAATCCATATTAGCTAGGTTATCACACTTATACATCAGTGTGTCCTTTTGTGCAGCAACTGTGACTTGCTATGTCTTCCTGTAGAAGCCACCTGATGCTTTAAATTATCCCAAGCACTTAGAACACAGATTAGCCAATGTGCTAGAATGTTTGCCAGAAAGTAAAGACCCAGTGATATGCTTATAAAACTGTCTGAGTATAATCCAAACTTCTCTCTTTGACAGGGGTTCTGTGACACCTTATTATAAAGATACTTTTCTGGGTTTTAGTGGGTCTAGAAGTTATTAAAATTAACTAAGAAGCTGTAGCAACAGCCATTGGAATGCAGGCCTTTCCCCTAACAGTCTACCAATGCATGTTAGTTTTGCTTCTCTGTCCCAAAATCTTTTTGTACACCCGTACATCAAATTGGAAAATCTGGGGTTTTTTTTTGATACTAGGGCTAGAATAAACATCTGATAATTCACAGAGCTAGGCCTCTGTTTTGGACCCCACAAAGTTATTCCTTGTTTTCTGATGTGAGAAAGAGACTTGTCTGTTCTGCTACAAAAAATTATTTTGCTTGAAGAACAAAGAGTGGTACCATCCCATGCTTTGCACAGGGAGAAACAGAAATGTACCATGAGCATATGATAGGAGTTTTGCAGGGTTCCTCTTAGTATGTCTCAAAGCCACTGGTGGTGGAATCCACCTGCCTGTCTCCATCATTGTCTAGTTTATGAGGCCTCATGCTGTTTCGCTTGAGAATTCTCTAAGCAACCAGGTATCTCTGCTACATAAACAGGAATTTCATCTTATGTACCACAACAGTATGTACTCTAAAAAAAAAAAAAGTAAAGGGCTGAGGAAACATCACTTCTGTGCCCTGATCAGCCTAGGAAATTTAAACGTACAGTCTCTATTAAGCCAGGGAGCATGTCAGCCAAACAGCTGTGGAGTGTTTAAGGTAAAAGCCTCTCTTACCCTTCTGTTAAAGCTGGACCTTTGCAGCCAGGGAGGCATGGGGCCAGAGAGACTGTCTCTAGACCCAGGTCTTGGGAAGATGTATGAATTTATATAAGCAAATTTATATGGATGAATTTGGATACAGAAAGAGAAACAGCCTTGGAAATAGTGCCATTTCTTGACTGAACTGTGCAACTGCTCAGATACTGTCAAAACACCTTTTGGCTGGAAGGTAATCTTTCTCTTCCACCTTAAAATGGCCACTTCTCCAAAGAGAACCAATTATGGGTTTCAGCATCCTGAATCTAAAAAAGAAGGAGGGCCTGGAGGCACTAAGAAAGGCAAGACTTCACCACGAGTTGTGGCAAAGGTCAGAAGAGAGCTGGGGAGCCGGAATTCTATTGGTGTGTTCTGGAAGTTCCTTGTAAGGTAACTGGAGAGAGGCAGACACACTGACTGGATGAACAGAAAACACCTCCCAACTCCCCCATACTCATTCACCCCGTGTCCTCTATTTGACTTTGTTTCTATTTGGATGATTGAATTGGCCACCTTCCCTCTGTTCACCGGTTTCCCCCCTTGAAATGGGCACCTAAAATATAGGCACATCTGCTCACAAATGAAGCACTGTTGGAGCCTTTCCATTATCTACCACATGGGAGCAGGATTAGGTTCTCCGTCAGTTTTGGGGAACATGAAAGGGATAAAGAAGCATGAATTATGCATAACAGAATTGCACCCTACTGGTTTCTTAAGACATGCAAGATGTTTCAGTCCCATTGTCATCCTAGCATGCTCTCGGAGAAAATGCTTCACACAGCCAGAGGCAGTCCTCACAGTGTAGCAGGACTCATCCAAGACTCCTGATACAGCACCATATTGACATTCTTCTGCTAGTGACGTATGTTTCATGTTGTTAAAGATCTGGCAGCATGTAACAGTTTGTTAGACTGGCTAAGACCGCACAAAATGTTGTAAGAAATAAATTGAGTAGGGAAAAATTTATTAGAGAACTGTTAAAACCTGAACGTTTTTGTTTTTGTTTTTGTTTTTTTTTTCCTGCATCTTCCTTTTGATTATTTTCACCATGGCTAATGGAAAGAAAAAGAATATTAAACTAGCAATCTGATCACAACCCTCACATACCTTTGGTTTAGATCTAAACTCTTCCAGGCAGTAATACAATCTTTTAATACCAGACCAAATTTAATGAGTTTCTAAATTAGTAAGAACTAACTTTTTATGAGAGGCTTTGGACAGTGCTTGGCATGACAGAAGAAGCCCGTATATTTCTCCCAGGGACAACTTCGGGTTATTCACCAGCTGCCTCACTGAGTCTCCTCACTCGCCCTGGCACAGCTGGGATATTTGAGTCATTCGGTCCAGCGATCACTTTTACGTGTCACCGCGGGCCCGAGGGTGCCGGGACCCCCGGGTGTGCGGCCCCTGTGCTGGCGGAGAGCCCTTGGCTGACGGCTCCGTCCTACCCAGCCGCCAGCAGCCCGGCGATCACCGCGCACCGGGGACAGCCCCGTCCCCGCACCATCCTCCTGCCACTTTGCGCCCGGAGTCGCAGGGAGGGCCCGGGCACGGCTCCCGCCCCTTCCCGCGGGCCCCCTCTCCTGCCCCGGCCCCTGGCGGAGCGCGGGGCGCTGCCGGCTTGATCAATTTAGAGGAATGAGGCTCCCTCCCGGGGCAGGAAGGCT
>JAOTQP010000001.1:74920635-74945032 GCA_026413545.1 Cichladusa arquata
GCCCAGAACTGAGCCCAGCATTGGAGCTGTGGCCTCAGCAGTGCCCAGTGCAGGGGGACGGTCACTGCCCTGCTCCTTCTGGCCACACCACTGCTGGTCCAGGCCAGGATGCCATTGGCCTTCTTGGCCACCTGGGCACACCCTGAACATCATGTTCAGCTGCTGTGGACTCACACTATCATGTTCTTTTCTGCTAGACAGCTTTCCAGTGACTCCTCCCAGTTCACTTACTAGTGATTTTTTAAAAATCAGTTAGTGTTTTTTATTTAGATCTCCTCTTTGTTGTACCCTTCCCTATCCTTGATGAGGCTTTAAAATTCTGTTTCAGGGATCACGTATCAACTCCCACTCACTTTTTATTATGATACATAAAAACTGCTCTCGAAGTGTATGTATTCTAACAAAGCAGTCTGCGTGGTGGTGCTCATTCAAGGTACCATTTTAGCCTTCCTTCTTCATTTACATTCGCGGAAAAGAGGTTCTGAATCTTGTGGTCAACAGTTTGGATGAATTGGTCTTTTGCCAATTTTTGTTCCTTTCTTTTGTACTATGTGTCATTCTTCCGAAATACTTTGCTGGGGATCCCGGATGTTCATCAGGAATGGTTGTGTTGTCAGAGTCTCTGTAAAACAGCCAAGCTGGGAAAAAAATAGTTGAACAAATTTGATGGATTGAGCAAACATTTAATGAGGATCAAGGGAGCAGAGGAGTGAAGCTGCAAGGAGCATCTAAAGTAGTGCATTTCCCCTCTGTCTCTATTCTCCATCACTTTGCTTGGCATGAAGGAGCTGAAGCCAGCTGCCTTCTAACATTTGAATGCAGCAAATTATAGCAGCTGATTTTCGTCTCAGACAGCCTGTGTATGATCTTCTGCCAGCATAGGAGTGCCACAAACACACTGCAATAGGGCTAGGAGAGCAATCCTGTGACACAGAAACAGCTTGGTAGCTTTGTCACATAGAAGACCGTAGACCCCACTGTGAAATCCAGAGAGCTCCCATTCACTGCTACAGAAATTCCTGACCTCGTCAGGAGCTGGGATTACCCTGAACTTCTATTTTAGTGTTATTTTGGCAACCGTTTCACTCTTCACAATTATCTTATTCTTGTGTAGGAAAGAAGGTACCTGAAAAATGACACACTTTGTCTAGTGGGAATTTTTAGTCCAGTTTTGTCCATTTAAAGGTAAATGCCTCCTGTTCTAAGGTATATGGAGGTTGAGCTCCTTTCCAAGGCATCCTCTCTTGGCCAGCTACAGAAAAAGCCTTGAGGTGACAGAGATACCTTGGCTTTAGATGTCTGTACTTGGATGAACCCCATCTTGCTTAAAATGCATTCATTTTCTACTACTTAGAGGGAGAGAGGAGAGAAAATTACCTGTGTGGGTTCAAGCTGGTAAGTATCTTGGACTCAAAGCGAGAAGAGGGCAGGAGTGTCCATTCCCCTCTGGGAGCTTTTTTGGGCCAGTTGCATGACGTAAAGAAGCCAGCTCAATCTTTCTGTTCAGAAAGCATCAGCAACCAAGTAAGTGTCAGCTTTGCCTTCTTTTTCTGGAACTTTTTACTTAGAAATCCTGGATCTTCGTAAAGGCCTACATTCCTCTGTATTGCAATGTTGATTTCATTGTGGCTTTTCTTGTTGAGAAATTTTATTGATGATCTTTCCGTTTCCAAACATACGAGCAAAGAGTGGCCAAAATATCTGTTTCAAATCTTGTATATTGGCAGAACTGCCAGCTTTCTCACTGGGGTTTCTCTGAGAGCTCCAGCCTTTCCACCTCTGTCACAGGTCCCAGCTGTCACGCCTGCTGCCGAGGTCTCTGCTGCGGTCTCTGCCAGACCTGAGCCTTGCTGGGGGCTGGCAGCCTCTGCTCTGACCTGGAGCCAATCTCTGCCTCCAGACTCCAGCCCAGAGAGACCAAGAATGAGTAGAGCTCAGCTCAAGGGCAGGCAGTGAATTTCCTTTGGCCCGAAGGAGGCTTTTGAGTTTGTTTTTTTTGGTTTGTTTTTTTTTTTTTACAAGCAGCATACCATTTGCACATTTCAATCCCCAGTGATACCAGATAGTTGCAGTGAGTGAAACCACAGAAGTGGCCAGAGTTAGGAGAAGCCTGTCAAAAGCAAAACAGTATCAAGTTGTGGTACTTTGCCAAAATGTGTTAGGCCCAGATTGTATCTAAGTGAATATAAAAGATGAAAGTGGGGGTCAGGGACAAGGTCAGGCATCAGGCTGGAGGTTCACTTTGGCTAAGAGGCAGTAATTGCAGCCTGTCAATAAGCAGAAAGGACTTGCCAGACAATTCAAAAGCTTTATGAACAACCATGGCTTATTCTCAGACAAATATGTGCTACAACTCTTGTTTGTTTTTATGTACATGAGATGAGAGATTCTTTACATCTTGATGAGTGATTGGAGTGAATAGTGTGTCTTGGGTTTCTCTTCTTGCTTAAGTATGTAGAGCTAAACACTCTATACAGTATATTGTCAGAGATGAGAAAGTTGGCACTGATGCAAGGCACTTTCCAGTCCTCTAATAAATTAATCATAGAGCTCTCATAGCCTCAGACAGCTGCAATGGCTGTGCTACTCCTATAGACATCTTTTGCATTTGGGGTCAAGGAAGTGACCTTTATTTGTATGAACAACTCCTGCTGGAAGGAGTGGCCTCACAGTGGCTTCACTGATGTGATGTGAATTAAGGTTATTTGGAGGGAACAACACAATAAACTGCAGGATTGTGTTGTTCCATTGACATCCATTACCTATGCTCCAAAAAAATTGGTGTCAGTAGCAGAGTGAATTCGGGGGGGTCATGTTACATGGGGGCCTTGTTCAGTTACATATTAGCATATGGGTGGGGAAGACAGGTTGCAAAGAGGACGCGTGGTAAAACGATTTAGTCAGGGAATGATGAAACCTACTTGATGTGTAAGGGTGGGTTTTTTAAGGATCATACACGCCTTTTTATTGAATGTCTGTTGTACCCCACCTCCTGTGGCTTCCCTTAAGTTGTTACGGAGTTGTGCTGAACAGCCACTGTTTCTGAGAAGTCAGAGCTGTAGAATGCCCCAGTAGGGCTGGTCCTTGTCCCAGGAAGTGTAGCCCTGTGGTTGTCCTGGGCCTTCTACCAGCCAGCCTCGGGTCACTGCTGTGCTCTGACGTTCCTTTGTGACAAGTGCCAGATTTCTTTCCTGGTCAGACTGGTATCCATCTGATCTGGGAGATTTAAAAATTACACATCAAACCTAGGGAAGGCTTTATCAGTCTTTCTCCACAGTCAATGGAAAGAGCTATCCACCTCTGTAAGGGGGTCCATCCAGTACTAGCATCAGCATTTCTGGTGGGTGGTGTGAACTTTCCACTGTGTATTTCTGGTGCTCTGGTGACAGCAAGGGAAGCTTCAGCTTGATTTCATAGGACTAAGGTTTAGCAACTTCATTGTCATTGAGATGACAAGAATAAAGCCGGGTTCTAGCAAGAGTGTAAGAGTATGGCTGTGTGGGTGTTGTAGAGTGGTGATTTAGACACTGCCTTGCATGGAAAGAAAACAAAGCACAGTCATATTTAAAACCTGCTGGTTTCAGAGGCAGAGATACAGGTTTCTTCTGCATTTCATTAAGTGCAAAGTGGATAAATTTTAAATATATTCAGTTTTCTTTCCTTTTTTGAGTAAGATTTTCATTGTTTAAGTAATTAAATGCTTAAATGGTTTTATTTTTAATTTAGTCTTTTAATAGGAATAGGTAGAGATGTTATCATTAAGTTTTGTTTGCTTCAAGGTTCTCTGGTCCCATTTTTAAATAGGAAATACTCATAAGTTCCTTACCATTTTTGTAGTAAAATTTAATACTACTTTATTGGTTAGCTGCTATCAAGAAGAAATTGCACCTACTGTGCAAGAGCTGCTATTCCGAAGCAGAAGAACAGGGTGCTTAACACCTTTTGACAAAGCTGTTTTAGACACAGGGTAGTAAAAGCTGACTCTCTTATTAGAGTCTAAAATTCTATAGCTGCATGTAAAAATGTGTGTTAGAACTGTGTCATTGCCTCAGGCAGAGGCATCCCCCTGCTTCGTGCCCGATTAATGTCATCTGTGCCTGCCATGTCCTGTCCTTCAACCCCATGAATGCACTGCTCAAACACAGTGAATTTTCAAAAGTACTGTGATTGTACAAAAAAGTATAAATGTTTGGGATACTTGAAATATCTGAATTACATTATAGTGGGAATAACTGTGTGTTACAACTGAGACTCTGCCAATGTCTCCTCTGCAAGAGTGTTCTGTTTTATATTCCCAAACACATGCCAGACTTTAACTGCAATGCATTTTTCTTTTATCCTTAACATAACCATGCTATTTAGATACGTACTTTTTTTGTAATGGCCTAGCTTTTGCCATAGTTTTTGACACTTCACACAAATTATCCCTAATGCATTTAGGCAGTAGACTGTAACTGAGGTGAGGCCTTTGTATCTTCTCTTTTAGTGTAGAAACAGACATTATAAGGCAAAAGATGCCAGACATAAACTGGAAATCAAAACACAGTTCCATATTAATTTCCTAGGTTCTTTCTTCTTCCTCATTAAAAACTTAAAGAGGCTTGTGTTCCTGATATGAGTTCCCCTTTCTCTTCTTAAACTGATAGTTCTAGGGGAACAGTAGTTCTGTAATAATAGTTTGCTATGGAGTGCTATGCAGATGGCAAATATAGAAACCCTGAGGAGGTTTGAAGGTAGTAAATACTCGGTCTGCATAAGTAGAGTGAAAGACGAGTATGGCTGCTTGCAAAAGGGATTGTCTAGAGGTTTTATTCAAAGAGTTATGGTCAGTGGTTCATTGTCCTAGAGGAGACAGTGGGATTTAGTGCACTCTCAGAAAGTTTGCCATTGACACCAAGCTGTGTGATGCCGTTGAAACACTGGAGATTTATTTTCTTGTAGTTTTGTATAGTGACCTAACTACAACCGCCCTTTAAAAATAAATACCATGTTTGGTGTCAAGAGTAAATGTGCATTTTAGGTTGAGATAATGTCTGATCTGTGGTGTTTTGTTGCTTTGAAACAGAATGAATTTGAACAGATCAGACTAGTTTTATGCCATCAGAGTAACTGTACTGATAAATTTATCTGTAAGGTTTTGTTGTGAACTAAGCAAATTATACTGCAAGGTCATGAAATTCAGAAGCTGCAAGTTAGATTTCTGTATGGAACTTGAAAGGAGATGAAGCAGTGCAAGCAAGCAAAATCATTCCTGTGTTGTACTTTGTCACATCATTGATCTTAGTTTAGCTGATAATTGCTTTTAATGCACTGAAGATTCCCTCATTTTTTTTTTTTTTCAGTCTTATACAGTGTTCAGTATTACAGTGTTCATCATCCAGAATTTCAGTTGTATTCTTGTAGGGCATTGTAGTGGAGCATCTTATTGAACTAGTGTATCATATCATCATAGATAATATTTTTAGAAGTTGAAGCTCTTATGTGAAATAAAATAATTTTGTTTTCTCCGATCACAATCACAAAACATTTAGCAATTTTAAAAATGTCTTGAAACCAGTAGATATTATGGCTTTGGTTTCAGAAGAAGCTTTTGCAGTGTTAAAGGGACAATGCAAGTTTAAAGTTTTTGTTGCGGTGAAGTAGTTCACCTTTTACTCTGGGTAGACATTTCAATCTTGTAGGAATGTGGTTTGTAAATTGGTTACATTCTGCAAATGTACTGAGGGTGAAAGGATCAATGAGAAGGATCAGTCCCTGTTCAAAATCTGGCCTCTGGTTCCTGCACAAGAGAATAACGTTGCTGTGCTCATGTTCCTGATACAATAGAAAAAAGGTTAATAGGGTGCAAAATTTCTCGGTAAGAAAAAATAAAAGCTGTTTTGCTGAAGTGTGTGGAACAAGCTGACATGAAAACGTACCCAGGTTTTATAAGCCCTTCTCAACTTCAACTGCACCTGCAAATAGACCTTCTAGTTTTACTATGGCGAGTGAGTGCTCTTGGGCTCAGATTTGTATACTGCATGACATGTCTGGAGGAGTTACAAGCTCTTGAAATGGGAATGGTTTGCTGTTTGTTCTGTGTGTATGTATTGAGGGGTGTAGGTAATTGCACACTGACCTTTTGATATAGCAGCCCTTACAATTGCTGCTATAATAATCATCCTCCTTTCAATTCCATGGGAGAATGGAAACTGCAGTTCTACAGATTGCTTCTAATTTTATGTATGAGCTTGTTTAGAGGCACCTATCATTGAAGAACATGCTGTCTCCTCGCTGTGGCTTTAAAAAAGTCTGTAGCACTGTAGTAGTCTACTGTATTTGATGACATATGATGCTGGATGCAGCAGATCAAGCCATTATCACAAATGCATCCTGGCATCAGCCAAATTGAATTGCTTTACTCCTCTGCCCATGATGACAGGTGGTGGTGAGCACTGCTGCTTTTCCAAGTGATGGTGAGTGATGGACTTTCCCTTAATGCTGGCCAGTTGTGGAGTGGGGCTTTCTTCTGTAAAGATTTTCATCTGCAACCTTCTTTAAAGCACTGTAGTGACTGGAAATCAATTACCTCCTGCTGATATGATGGCTTGATGTTGTTCAAAGGTATGGTATTACCTTTAAGGGCATAGATGTCTTTGAGAACAGTTCTTGACTTGTCAAAGATCTGCTTTGGTTTGGTTTGATTTTAGTTGGGTTGAGGTTTTTTGCTTGTTTGGGTTTTGAGTTTGGAGTAAGGAGAGAGTGTGTTCTGGTTGTCTGTGGTGACAAGAGAAGTCAGTGTCCTTCTGTGACACTAATTTAAGTAATACTTTTAATCCACATATCAGGTTTAGTGTCCTGGCAGTGTGCCTAAAGCCATGAGCTGGTTTCTGTCGGAGGTATAATCTCAGTGAGCCAAATCCAGAGCTTCTGGCAAAGTCCATATTTAAGTACTGGTCCCTGGCTTTTCTGTAGATGTTAATGGTGTTAAACCAACAGAATGACTTCAGAAAGGATCAAAGTGCCAGGGGGCAGGAATGGGGGTCCATGGAGCTGAAGGGGGGCTTGGCACTGGGACTGCACTGTTCGGAAACATGAAGGCAGAATTGTTAACATGGTGGGATCGGGAAACAGAAAGTCATGGGCAGGTTTTGAAGGGGATAAAAGACAAGGTGTAAGAGTCAACCATGGGAGAGACCTTCCAGTAGAAGTTAGTGATAGGATAGAAAAAAGTAATGAATACTTTATAAGACAGAAAATAACAGGAGAGGTGCTATAGCATGGTCAAGGTATAGTGGTGCTGGCATTGCCATGTGCGTCATTTCAGAGGCCTCATCATGAATGATTGCAGGCACTGAGTTATCTTTGTGCTCCACGCTTCTGGAATTGACTCCAGTGGATCCAGGAGATAGCGTGTTCTGGGGATATCATGGAGAAGGTTTGCATTGTGTCCCATGCGTATTGCCAATTTAAAAACAAGCAAAAGCAGTTAATCAATTTTTGGAGGTTATTGTTTTGAATTTCAAGTTTTTTTTCTTTTCTCAGCTTCTTAAAGTCTTCATCTTTCTCTATATCCACCTTATGACTCCTGAATTATGAAATTCAAAAGTGGTCTTTGTTTCCCTGGTATATAGTGAGTGTGTTTCTAAGAAAGAAATAGATACTGCTAAGAGGAATCCAAGGGAACAGCTCTTTCCACACCTTAAAAAAGCTAAAGCAAATTCATACCAAAAAAAAGCTGAAAGGAATGTTGAGGACTCAGAGAACTAAGTAAAAATTGGCTTCAGCATATTAATGGTAAAACTTCTAAGATAACCATGGAGCCAATGTTGCAGCTTTGGATTTAGTTTCCATTACTGCCATTAGAAGTACTGCCTGTTCCCCTGGTGTCAAATGAGCACTGTGGCACTTTCCCATCATTGTACAATACTGCAAGGGTCACTGGAAGGAAAGCCCACACTAAATCCAGGTATTTGCTTAGTTTACAAAGCGTTGTTTTATTGCTGATTTATCATGGGGTAGAAAGTGTGGGGAAGTTTCCCAGCTGTTTCCAGACACCTCCTGCAGGGACTCTCCCCTTCCTGACAGCTGAGGCCACATCCCCTGTCTGGCATGACAGTTGTACTGCCAAACAAGAAAGATAGCCACACAAAACTCAATGTCTTTAGTGTATGGCCTTAATTCCCCATCTGTCTAGCATCCTGCAACTATTAGAGATGGATAATTTTCCTGCAGGGTAGAAAATATTTCCTGGAGCTGTGGATCATAGGGAATTAGGAGTGCTATTATGGGGTCACTAGCTGGAGAGAGTCTTTACATCTCAGGCAGCCCCTTTGGTTTGTTATCAAAAATGCATGGGTTTTTGTAGTGACTTTTCTGATATAACTTGTCTTAATTTATATTGTTCTCAGTCACTGTCTCTCAAAGTTTTTCTAGGCAGCTGTTTATCATTGGGGAAGTGTATCTCCAGTAGAGAAGAGCAGATGGGCACCTCACTTCAGACTCTCTAGGGAATTAGCTTTGTGAGTCTGTCTTATAAGCAAGTTGGCTTCAGAATTTGCCTTTGTTTTGGAAGCAGAATTATGCATTTGGCCAGAGTGCTACCCTGCCTAGGAGTGGTGAGGTTAGCATGGGCCCAGTGAGTGTCTAGAATCAGAGCTGCAAATACATCTTCCTCTTGATTGTCCATGTTCAACACATTCTCCCTTAGGTCAATCAAGTTACTAACTGTATTTTAATATAAATTCTGATGCTGTGTGTCCCTTCTGTCTAATACTTCATACGTCTGTGTATCTGGATAAGTTTGCATGCATTGGCAGAAAATTACCTCATAATTCTGTGTAGCTATAGTAAAATTAACCTGAAAAATTAACTTGAGAGGAACAGGAAACTGCCAGTAAAAGTTATTAATGGTCTGTTGGTAGAGAAAAAGCTAATGCCACTTCTTCATATTTACAGAAATTTTCCTGCTTACAGGATTCAGGCAAAGCACTGAAGGTGCTTAAGCAATACTACGTCAAAGAAGTGAGTACATAAGGAAGGAATGTGCAGGTTTGGAAGAGGCTTGTCAGACTGGTAGCTCCATCCTTGTGATCTTACATGCATGGTTGCATGGCAGAGTGGCTGCAGTTGTGCATGTAGCAGAGAAGCTGGGCATCGACCAGGGCAGGGAGGTGATATGCTCACACCTGGGAAGGTGAGGAGTTAAATAGCACAGGACTGTGATACTGGAAACAAGGCATTTCATCACTAGTACTGTTAAAAGGAATTTATGGAGATGCACTTGTGCAGAGGGATCTTGAGAGCTGTATCAGTGTTATCCCAGAGAGGGCTACTCCCTGTTTCTCCACTTCAAACACCACTCACTCTCCTAACAGCATCTTCCCATATCCACGTTTCCTGCACAAGAACCTGCCTTCCCCACCACTGCAAGGCAGCAGCAGGCAGCAGCAGCCCACTCACACCTTTTACCTCCTTAGGTATTCTGCCCACCCCATGGGCAACCCGAGATTATTCCCTCTCTCTCACCCCTAGAATTAGCAAACTCTCCCCATCTGCTCCCTCAGAGCCAGGCAGGAAAGCCCAGAGGCTGTGAGCCAGCGTGGGAGGAGGCGTTTGGCTGCTCAGCCAGCCATTCTTTGTGCTGCCCAGGGAAAAGGCAGCCAGCTGAGCTGAGGGTAGGCACTGGGTTTGACACTCCAGCTGCCACTTGGGCCATGCTGCTGCAGCACATTCCAGCCATGAGCAGTGTAAAATGATACACCAGGAGTACAGATGTGGTTTGATGGCTGGCACTTACTTCCCAACATTCCTGATCTGTGCAACATGCACATCACACTTTCTCTCTTCTCATTTGATGGAAAAATGATGAATACACTGCTTTTCTGCTGTTTAGGGACTTGGGTCAGTTCTCTCTCTTGGCAGAAGAACAGAGGTTGTGGTACAACTTCCACACAGTATTGCAAGCCTGTAAAGGCATCTGTTATTCTGCTTGTGTAGACTGCGAACATGTATGCACTTTATGCTGTTGTGCTCTTAAAATGCACTATTTTCACACTGCGGGAAGGCAACTGTCAGGATACTAGGAGAAACGAATTGCAGTCACAGAATAGTTGAGATCAGAAGGCACCTCTGAAAATCATCAAGGCAAGGTCAGCTGGAGCAGATGACCAAGGGCTGTGACCATTTGCATTTTGAATGTATAAAGATAAAACTCCACACTTCCTGTGGGCAACCCTTTATAGAATTTGGCCATTCTTGAGACTAAGGTTTTTTTATGATGTCAAATGAAGTCCCATGCATTTTAGTTTGTGCCCATTAGCTCTTTTTCTTTGACTGTGCACCAGTAAGATTCTAGCTTCATATTCTTGACACCTCCATCAGGTATTTACATTCATTGATAAGAGCCTTCCCTTCTCTAGGCTGATCAGAGCCAGCTCTTACAGCCTCTCATCATATGACAGGTGCTTCTGTACATCTTTGTGTACCTTTGCTGGATTGTCTCAGTGTGTCCATGTCTCCCTTAAACTAAGGACCCCAGAACTGGGCACAGCACTCCAGATGTGTCTTAGCAGTGCTTTGCAGAGGGGCCATGCTCTCCCTGATGGAGCCAGGAGGCTGGTGGCCTTTGTCACAGGGACACTTTGCTGGCTTTTGTTGCACTAGGTGCTTACCAGGACCACCAGGTCCTTCTCTGAAGCTTTTCAGCTGTTTGGTCACAGTCTGTCCTGGTCTTTGGCATTATTCCCTCACAGGTTCTTTGTTGAACTTTACGGGGTCCTTGTCAGCTGATTTCTCCATTTTCTTTGAGGTCTCTCTGGGTGGTGGCAAATCCATCTGATGTACCAGCCACTCCTCCCAATTTTGTATCATCTGCAAACTTTCTGGTGCACTCTCTTCCATCATCCAGGTGACTAATGAGGATAGTAGGCAGTATTTAGTAGATGCCAGTATGAACTATAGGGTGCACCACCTAGTGACTGGCTTTCAGGCTGATCTGGATTTCATGTCACTGACCACAGCCCTGTGATCTTGACAGTTTTCAGTCCGACTCCCTGGCCACTTACCTAGACTATGCTTCATCTGTTTATAGCTAGAAAATGCAGTTTCTTCCTTGTCATTTGTCAGCTGGTCTCAATTCCTATTCAGCAGCAGGCTTGCATTTTTCCCTAGCTTTTCTGTTGTGGATGTAGTTGTGGAAGCTTTTGCTGTTGTCTGTAATCAGATTAAACTCCAGATTGGCTTTAGTATTTCACAACCGCATTCCTCCACGTTCAAGTTGTTTCAGCATTTCTCCTGTCCCTGCTTCCACCTCTTAATACTCTTCCTTTTTATGATTGATCAGGACCTTAATCATCCATGGAGGCTGCCTGCCACCAGCACTTGACTTCCTGCCTTTTAGGGATGGACTAATTTTGAGCTTGGAGGAGGTGATCCTTGAAAGTCACCCAGCTCTTGGACACCTCTTTGCTCTGGGATGATACCCAATAAGTTCTTCCAAGCAGATCCCCTAGCAGTTGATTCTCCCAAAGTCCAGGGTTGTGATCCTACTGTTTGCCATGTTCCATCTTCTCAGGAGCCTGACTTTTACCATTTCATGGTCCTGCAGCCAAGGCTGCCCCCAGCCTTCACACTTCTGATCAGTCCTTGTTGATGAAGATCAGGTCCAGCAGAGCTGGACATTACTAAATAATCCTCAGACACGGGGGGTTTTAAGCCTTGACTGTGAAATTAGTTACATTTTCTTGAGCCATTGGTAGCTTTTATTTGTTACTTTTTATTTTTCTTGAATGATTGAAAATTCACAGCACCATTCCCCACAAGTTTTGGTCCAGAGTACTTGTACTGTGGCCTGCTCTGTTTCTGTAGGTGTCATTGTATGAACATTACTTCTCTCATCCACTAAGTATTATCCTGTATTTCTGTGCAGTGGCAGTTAAAGAAGCAGAGCCACAGTATAGTTATTCCTGGCCAAAAGGTTCAACATTATTTGGAGACAACATGGCCTTGAATGTGGAGCATGTGAGCACCATTCTTTCTGAAAAGCCTTTTTAAAGACAAGCCAAAATTAAAGACATAACGAAAATTGTATCTTTGTTCCCTCACATTGCAGAGAGGTTAAGTTGGTTCAGTTGTCTTGTGTGTGTGCTTGTCACATTGATCTCTTCCTGGCCTGTTACCTGTGCCAGTATGGACATGTCTTCCTGAAACTGAGCTTCAAATACCTCAAGTCTTGCATCTAATACTGCTTTTACCAGGTTTAGTTTGACTTTTTTTTCCTAGGCTTGAATCCTTGCCCAAGGACAAGCCAGTGTTTGGCTCCTGGCTTTTTCGGAAAGTGCTGGTGGTGATATAATCAGTTCTTTACTGTCAGTGTGTCACTTTTCAGTTGGCTAGCACAACAGTAGATTAAAAACTTAAGTGGGTGGAAAACCAGCTTTAATTAATTAAGATACTTTGTAACTATTTCTAATGGTACTGTTCTCTGAGGACATAGTCACCCATGAATATGCTGCATTAGTTTTAAAAAGACTAATTTCTCCAAAAGAGAAAGTATCCACTAGCAGTCTATGTAGATATTTTCGTTTATTTTTTTTATTGCAAGTGGATTTTGTTAGCATGGTTCATAAATGATGACTTTCATTGAATAACATAATCCTGCCTTTTTCTGCATTTGTCTCGACTCATGAACCTCAGCTGAGTGGCTTTGGTGAAGCTGGGGACAACATTTACCCTGGATATGTTTAGGTAAGTGTTGGTAAGAAGCCGTACAGATGATAGGACAACATGGAATATTGTGTTATTCAGTATTATCCCTTTCCCCCAGAACATTTTTTTGACTGTCCAAGCTTTTGATCACCGTCTTTTTACATGATCGAATTCACTTTCTGTGTCTAGAGGCTACAAAGATTAAAAAACTGATATCTCTTAGAAAATTAAGCTTCAACATTCATCTTTAGTATCTTTTCCTAGATCTGTGGCACTCCCTCTGGTGAGTACTTGCCAGGAATGCTTTTCATGGGTATTTATAGCAGTATTTTTTTTTACAACTAAATCTTTTGTGATAGACTTTGGCTTTTGGGCTCGTTTTTATTCCATATCTCTACTTCAGTTGCACAAGACCTGTGACATGTGGTAATCCAGTGAAATGACTAGGGTTTTCAGTTTAATATAGGTTTACACAAGTTTTGAGGCTTTGTGCAAGTTTTGGAATATAATTCAAACAACATTTTCCAGTATCATTATTGAAGTCTTCCAGATATTTCATAATATATTCTGGTAATTCTTTGCTTCATAGCATATTGATCATTTAAGTTATCTAGCTAAGGAAACAATCTGGGTGAAAATGAAGATTAGGTGCCTGAGATATTGAAAATGCATCAGTAGGGATATTTCTTTAAGAAAAGTAAATAGATCAAAGGTCACAAAACAGGAGGAGAGGGAACTAACTCACAGCTCATCTGTCTATATATACTCCCTTGGGTGAAGATCTCTGATCCAGAATACTGGGTCACTGAGATACTGGTTCAAGTCAAACAGGGCTGACCAGTAAGAAATTTCAATGTTTGTTTTGCAAGTTGTGTTGTCATTTCTTTGATACTCTTTCTGTTGTGTACATGATGCCTGATATGAATTTCCAGTTGTGGAAATAGCTTGGAAATAGCACTAATAGCTTGGAAATGTGCTTATCTTGAAGAAACAAATAGTCTTAGGTGTTTTCTTGCATCATACCCGAGGGCCTCCCTCATATCTATCTATTCATTCTACTGACCAGGACTGCATCCCTCTCTCAGCCAAAAGTAAGCATATGCCTTCTTGATTTCCTGGGAGGATTTAAGCAAATGTGTAAGAACATTACATTAGCTTCTTTCAGAGTCCTAAGTTTTACTAAAAGTAATGACTTCCCAAACTTCCTATCATTTGTCACATTTTTATGTACTTTCCAGCCCTGGGAAGTCACTCAACCTGATGTTGTCATCCCATTCATTTTGTTTGTATTTTTTAAAATTTCTGGCTGTTGATTTCAATTTGAGCAGATCTAGGCCAAAAGATCGTTTTACCTGGTAATATGGTGAAAAAGTGCTACTTAATAACCTGAATGACTTAAGGGATGAAGAAGCCTGGTTTTTTGTTTTCTTCCTTCAGCTAATTCATTTTGGTTTTCATCCTTTCTTATTTTTATTTCATTATCCTCACTTCTTCATTTGTGAACTTAGAATAGTTACAGTGTATATAGGGAGGGGGGAAAATAAGAGAACCCCTCATGACAAATGCTGCTGAGGTTGTAGCTCTCCTAGAAATGTGGTAACTTTCAAGAAGCTGCAATATTCGGCATGCTGTGATGTGCTGTGTGTTATGATAGCTACCCTGCTATCAGTACCGAGATAGCTAATTTAAAGATAGCTCCAATATGTTCCCTTGAGCTCTGCTGACTCCTGGAGTGTTGACTGTGAATAAGTACTCTGATTACACAGTGAATGAGTATTCTATATAATATATGGGGTATACTCGACAAGATAATGGAAAATGGAAAAGGAAGAGTGCTTTTCTTTGTTTGCAGGTATTCAGTTTGACTGTAGAAAATGAAAAAGGTGAAGAAAATTATGTGAAGGTAGTGCAGGATACCATTGTGATAAGAATTACTGTGTCCATTTCTTCTTGTGAAAGGGCAGCATTAAAATTCAGACGATCCCAGCTGCAGGCAGAGCATCAGTGCCTTTCAGGAGAGAGGAAATGCAATTCAACAGTGCTTGCATTTGTCAGCAGATCATGGGATTGGGAAGGGGGAACCCACATTAAAGGGTTTTCTGCACTGACTTCAGGTTCCAGAATAGTGTATTGTCTCATAATTATTTCCTTCACATTCGATCCAGTGAACTTTCCTCCACTTCTGCCAACCCACATCTGTTTTGTTGCACAGCTGTAACTGGTTTAGAGTCCTTGTAATAAAAAGGAAACCTCTTTTCTTTCAAAGCAATCTGTAGTTTGGCAGGGAATAAAATGGCTACTTCAGCACTGGTGACAGAAAAATCTGCCCTTCATTGACAGAAATAACTTTCTCTGGACTCTTGTTTAGGCACACTCTCTGCAAATATCTACCTTGAAGTACCTTAGGGGTTAACATGTAGCATAGAAATACAGTTTAATCTTTTATACTTTGTAATAATTTTCTTTACTGTGCTTCTCTGTGAATTCTCAGTCTTATGCTATAGTGTTTCATTCAATTTCATGCATTTCTTTGCTGCAATGCTGTATTGCAGTTTCACTTCTTTATCTTTTGCAATAAAGCACTTACTTTTCTTTGTAAATTGAGTTTCTCTGCTAGTATTTTTTTTCAAGGACCTTCATTTTCTATTCTGAACAGAAATTGTATGTAGCAGCGTGGTTTTACAATCCAAAAAGTTCTAGAAGCCCAGACCTGATCTGAAAAAATATTTGGGTTTGCAACTCAGAACAGAAAACAATTTGGAGAGCAAAATGTTATTTGATGAGCCAAACAGAGTCAGCACAGCCTCTGAATGCTCTCTTCCTACTCTCAAACCAATGCAGAAAACAGGGACAAAATACATTGCACCATTTTTGTCATGCATCCTGAAATATTTTTCAAATCTCTAGTGCCTTCTCAAGCTGCAGACTCAGCCCTTGGTGAGAGAGAACGTGAAGTTGCCTCTGGGCAGTGGGATGGCAGATTTCTGCAGCAGTTGTCTTCTTCAGCCATTCTGTCTCCCTCTGTTTTCCACAAGTTCACCTCAAGCCATTCAGCAGGGAATTTACAAGCTATAAAACTGCATTATTCAGTTATGAAGTAACAACCTCATCACCATGACTTCAGCAAGGGCTCGTAAAAGGCAGCGTCAGATTTACAAGCAGAGGAATTGCCAGCTTAGTCTAACAGATGGTTTGCAATGACAGACCTGCTGGTTTTTGTAACTCAAGTAGGTAGAACTCTGATTACATGTTCGTTGATAGTCTTTCTTTGTAAATTATTAAATGGGTTAAAAATAAAGCCAAATACTTCATGTGGAGCATTTTTGGGGGGCATATAGTATTGTCCTCTTGGATGTGATTTTCTACATTGCAAATGAACTTCCATGTTCTTTATTGCTTTTACAAAAGCAGTCATGATGCAGAAAAATGCTGTTCTTCCATGTCACAGTTTGGTCACTTTCCCATGTGTAGTTTGTCAATTTTCTGTTCTTTTGATGCTCCTTCAATATGAAACCCAAGTATTATGTTTATCCTGTGGGTTAAGTAAAGGCTGAGGTCTCAGCTGCCTGCCTTTGGAAGGGTCAGAGCATGTACCTTTGCTCTCAAGGTACTTGTTAACTCTGTTTTTGAAAAACAGAGGCCACATTTTCCTTTTTTCCCCTTTTTTTTTTTGGGAGCTCACCAGATCTATGCAGTCTTTCAAATCTAATTGCCAGTGGCTCAGAAAGTTCATTTATTTCCCTCTCACTTGAGGCTGTACTTCATAGCTTTTATTAGTGAACTGCAAAATACTAATGAAGGCATCAAGCCAGTTTTTTTTTTTTTTTCCCCTCATAGAAGCATGAAAAAAGGTGAAAGACAGTGTGATCCCTTATATCACCCACACATATCAGACTGAGTATTTGGAATATCTTAAGAATTGTTCTAATACACAAAATCTGTTAGTGCAGTCTGGACCTATTATTAAGGACAAGCTGGAACAGATACTGAGAGGGCTTTCACAGAGCTTCAGAATAGCTGTTTCCCTTTAACCCTACCAGGACCCTGTAATATTGCAGAAGGTGTTGAAAGGTATTTAGAGATCATTAAAAGATTAGGCATTTAAAGATGATTTTGAAGGCACAGAGTCATCTACATGAACCTGGAGATCTTATTAAGTCCATGACTGCCTGCATGGAAACTTCTTCTCTTTCACAAATTAACCCTGTAATATTTCAGTAGTCATGAAATTATGACCTATTTAATTAGAAACATTGAGACTTCATGATAATATCAGCATAATTCCTATCATTTTTTCTGATTGCATGAAGTCCTGTAGCTCATGGAAGAGTGGGATGTTGTCTCATTTTGGCACAAGTGGTGTTCTGGTGGCATGAGTCAGTGACAGTTTAAACAGAGACCATGTCTGCTTCTGCTTGCAGTGATTGCCCATCTGTTTCTTCTCTATTATTTGCAATTATTTATCTCCAAACTGAAGAAATATAAAAATGGCTATTCTGGTTTTGTAATATTGATATTCAAAGTCTGATTCCACACCGTTCTGAAAATATATACAGTGAAAATTACACAGTGAAAGATTACAAACAAGAATAGTTTCACAAAAAGCGCTCAATACATAATGTACTTAGCAAAGTTAATAGTTGCTGACATTACTGTTTGCCTTAAGGTCAGAGTGATACAAGTCTGGTTGGACAGAGCGACATCATAAGCCTGGGGTGGCATGGACATGTTGATGCTGCCAGCCCATGGGTGTACTGAAAATTATTGAATTCTGAGATTGCACAGACCATTGCAGTGTGGAGGTGATGCTGAATTAAGTTTCAAAAGGAAAAAAAATATTTGGAACATCAAAAGGGGAGTGCAAGCCGCTCTTCAGCTGGGTTCAAAGGTGGGAGCTGTGAGGCATGGACAGGGCAGTGATCTATGCTTAGGGCCAATGTGAGCATTGCTCATGGTCCCTTGGAAGTGGTCAGAGTGATTTGTTCACCTCTTGATTAATGCTTGGGAAAAAAATGGAAGAAGTCTCCTCTCCTAACTGCTCCTTAACCTTCACTCCAGGAGCGCCTTTTGAATAGCAATCTCACAAATCTCACATTAAAAAATCATGGTATTAAAGAAAAAAAAAGAAAAAAATAAAAGGAACAATTGTGTGAAAATGCATTACAGGAATGACATGCCTATAAAACACCATGTTAAATCAATAACATTTCTCACCAATGCAACATGAAAATGTGATGATATTTTAATCACCTAAAACTTACTTTGATACTTCTGAGTATCCTGTAAGTGCTATTATAGTCCTGGAAATATAGGGATATGTTTCTGAAATTCTGAAGAAAGTAGTGAACTGTATACTTTCAGCTGCTCATTGTAACTTAACAGATTTTATATAAGGAAGGACGACAAAGTCTTTTGCAGCTCTGTCAGGTAATATTGTCATTTAGTGGTTCCAAATTACTCCAGTAGCCTTTGTGGGCTTTGCAATTATTAATTAGTGATTAGGATCAATTGAGATTATACAGTTCCATAGATACCATAGCGCTCTGGTCAAGGGTTGAATTAATAGATAAGGAGATCATTGGTGCCAATCATAGAATCACGGAGTCGTTAAGTTTGGAAAAGACCTCCAGGATCAGTTCTAACCTGTGACTGAACACTTCCATGTCAAGTAGACAATGACACTAAGTGCCACATCCTGTCATTTCTTGAACACCTCCAGGTTGTTCAAAACTCTACCACCTCCCTGGGCAGTCCATTCCAATGCTTGTAAAGCTTTCAGTGAAGAATTTCTTCTGGATGTCTGGCCTGAACTGGTGCAGTGTGACTCCCTTTGCTTTTGTGCTATTGCCTGTGGGAAGAGGCTGACTCCCACCTTGCTGCAGCTTCCTTGGGTTTGTGCCAGGTGTGCAGGCTGCTTTTGCACATGTGGAGGTTAAAGCTTGTTAGCTTTTGTACAGATTGATGAATGCAATATGGGCATGGGCCCTGCTGGGTTTGAATACAATTTACAATAATGATGCATGCTATTAAAATCTGACATTTATTAAGCACAGACAGACTTCCAAGTCTGCTGCAGCTGTGGGCTTGGGTGTGCCTTCCCCTGTGGGGTGCATGTCATCTTCCTGAGCCACACCAGCACTGGTGGGACAGCAGGGAGACTGCCAGCACTGCCCACAGACCACTTCAACTCTCTTTCCAAGACAGTTGTCCGAATCCTGGGAACAGGAAGCTCAAATCTTCCCCCAGTCCAAAACTCCAGGTAGATGCCGAACCCATGCCTCATTGAGTTAAAGAATTTGTCTCTGCCATTAATTTTTGCAGTTGTTAACTGCATTTATTGGAAAGATTGTATACATTTTCTACCTTTTTTTATTATGGCTTTCATTTCATCTAAGACAATTCCTACTTACTTCTTTCATTAGAAATTGCTCAGAAGTCATTTTTATGCTGGCACATCAGAAAATGAGCCCAGTTGTACTTCAAAACAACACTTCAAAGGTTTTATTGATTTTTGGGGGTTTTTTCAGAGGAATGTTTTGCCAAGGGCTTTCAGTGAAGTTCTTTCTTCAACACTTCTTGTAATATACAGTGCTCTGAAAAGTCAAAATGTTGTCTTCTTAAATGATTAACATTAAAGGGCAAAAGCATCAATGCCTGAGGAGTAGAGTAAGTTGAGACTGTTGTATATGAGTTAGTAATGCAGGTTTTTCTACTTAGATGTACAGAATTTAGAACTATATCCTGGCAGGAGGCAAGATATGAGGGAAATTCTCAGTTAAAGGTTTTTTCTCTGGGAGCTCATGTTTAACTTCTCAGTTTATGTGGATGTGTGCATATTTTATTCAATCTTAATCTACAAAATCTGAATGTTGTAATGTGATCAGCACTTCATGGTGGTCTTACTTTTTAAATTGTATACAAGATTACACTCATGAGTTGTATGTGTTTACAGGTATAGAGAAGGGTGAGAGGGAGCAAGGGGAAAAAACTGTGTTCTCTGGGATATGAGATAAAGATTTTATTGTGAGTCTTAAAGGGTTGGTCTGTATTACTGGAGATGAGCCATGGCACAGTTATGCACTGTTTTTGGAGAAGTGCTGATAACCCTTATGTCACACCAAAGCAGAGGGGGTCTGTGATGGAGATGGATCAGGGAAGCTCCTGGACAAACAGCTACAGTGCTCTTAAAAAGTATCTGTAGGATTATTGCTCATATCCATTTGCTTTTAAAGCTACAGTCGATTCACTTATATGGCCTGGAGTTTATCCTTTTATTTCTGTGCTGGAGAGAGAGCTCAAGTGCTGGGCACCATGCCCCTGAGGGCAGCCACCACTCAGCACACTCCAGAGCTGGCTGGCACACCTCCCACCATGCAGTTTGCACCACCCACCAAACACCACCCAGTGTGTTCTGGAAGGAGGGATTGGCTCAGCTCAGGTCCACTCACAGTCCCACTGAGCGTTCTTAGGAATGACATCTCTCATGAAGAGTTCATTCACTTCCTCCTTGTCTCTTTTTTTTTTTCCCCCTCAAGATTGATGACGGTGCTACACTTTGACAGCTTGGGATGAGTTTTTCCAAGATGAATATCTGCCCTAAGCCATATTATTTTAATTATTTTCTTTAGAAAAATGATGACAAGAAAATGTCAGGAATTTCTGGGAATAAAGCAGGCAGAAAAAAAGTTTGTTTTCTGATCTTGATAAATGTGTTGACTTTGAGTAGCTATAACTCCTCTGTATTTTGACGATGGCTTAAAATTTGTCAGGGGGTGGTTGGTGGTGTGGATGAGGGGCTGAATTTCCTATTAAAAAAGTAGATTTTGTTGTGCCACTCCTACACATAACCAGGAGAAAAGCTGTGTGTTTGTCTGCACTGAGTGGATATTCCATGGAGCTCCTGTGAGTGAAGCCACGTGGAGCATCTCCTGGTTGAGGCTGTAGACAGATTCCCCTGTGGTCACACCAGGGCTTCCATGGGGAACACAGAGCTGCCCGTGCTTGGTGTGACATCCCAGCTGGCTGAGTAGTGTAGAATATTGCTGTCTTGTGTAAGGGAAGCACTGTATTTCCCAATGTTGACCAGGAGGAAGGGACTGCTGAGGAGGGAGCGCCACACTCTGCTCCTCCATCCCCAAGCAGTGGGTGATGTGCTGCCTCATGTCAGGTGTGCTGCCTCCAGCACAGGAACTGGAGCGTGCACCCGTGCATCATCGGCTTCTCCAGCGTTTGGGGTCACTCCTCACAGACTCCTGACTCCCAGTCGTGGTACTCAGAGTACTCAACACTGGCAGCATGAAGTTGCAAATCACACTCTTGCCACTGAACCCAGGCAGCAGCAGTCACTGATGGTGGGAGTCCTGTTTTGGTGTGTGCCCTGTTTAAGTTTGTTTCTTACCTAGGTAAGTGCTTAGTGGCTTTATCTCTGCTGGATGTTTGAGGGTGAGGTAACTATGATATACATCCCAGGCATGATTTTAGATGAGCTAGGCACTTTGTCCTTTGTGCAGATGTAAAGAGTGATCACATGGTTTGGGGGCTGGCCATCACATGTTAGTAAAAAAAAAAAAAAACAACCAAGGTTTGTGATGCCACAGCAGCACCAAATGGTGGAAGGGGAAAAAAAGAAATCAAGCTCTACTCTTTTTAGCCTCTTTGTTCCTCCTAAGCTGTGCTAGTTTCGGGAGGCTTATGGATAAGAAACAAGGAGGAAGAAATGTCTGCAGTATCCAAGCTTGTGCTACTCATTGAGAGCACAGAATCAAACCCAGGTTTCAAGAAGGAATCAGAAACAATATATTTCTACAAAATCAGATAAAATTGTCAGTGTTGTCAAGTATTGTAGTGTGTATTCAGATTGTGTCAAGTCTGTTGTAGGCATGAGTGCTGTCTCTCTGGTTTTAAGTTAGTGGAGGGAAAGAAAAGAACTTGTGGTCTTGTCCAGAGGAAAAAAATTGTGAATATTTTTTCAATTTCTGCAGTCCCCAGTTAGGCATGATCAAAGTACTCCTGAAGTGATTTAGCTCTCTGCCTCTCACTAAAACTTAATACAAACCATTCACTTCACACTGTGTGTGAGAAGCCCCCTGTTACTCCAGTGAGTGCTGTGTATTGACAGCAGAGCAGGCAGACCAGAAAGCCAATTAATCTTTCCTGAAACCTCACTTGCTGTTGTTATAGAAGCTATGTTAAATTCCAGCAGCTGGTTAAAACTTGTGGCAGTGCTCCCAAAGTCCTCAGCCCTCTTGGTAACACCAGATGCTGTGTCAAGGTACCCAACTGTGGTGAAGGGGACTGAAGCAAAGAAGGTTGTTGGATCTTGCCAGGCGTGTGAGCGGGTCCTCAGTGGATGGGAATGGGTGCTCCCCAGAGAGGACCTGGAGAAACCAACAGCCCTCACCTGCAGCCTCTTCCTTCAAGGTGAGCATTGCCACACCAAACAATGAGCATCCCAAAGTGAGATGATTCATGTGCTTGGACCAGCAGATAAATACCTTAATTAATTCTGAATCCACTGAGTGTAAATGGAGCCTGTGGGACAGGTTTAGTGGGATTTTCAGCAGCAAAGTTATGATCTTCTTCAGCATGTTCGTATCCCAGTCCTGGTTCTGCTTAGGTCCCATTTCCCAAACATAAACCAGTCTTATCCTCTACCATCAGTACTGTTGGGTATAATTTTTGTCCTGAGTATGGCATGAATAAAAAAGAAGAGGAGGTTACTCTGACAAGATGGAGTCCAACACAAGCAGTGTCAGGTTAAATTTACAAACTGTTAAGAGCAGTCCTGTGGAGAAGAACTTGGAGGTATTGGTGGCTAAAAAATTGAAAATGGCTTGGCAGTGTGCACTCACAACCCAGAAATTTAATTGTGTTCTGGGCTGCATCCAAAGCAGTGTGGCCAGCAGGCTGAGATAATAACCCACCTGATGTGCTGCATCCAGCTCTGAGGCCTTGAGCCCATTAAAAAAAAAAAGCATGGGACTGTTACAGCAAGTCTAGAGAAGGGCCCTGAAAATGATCAGAGGGGTAGAACATAACTCCTGTGAAGATAGGCTGAAAAGGTTGGAAATGTTCAGCCTGGGGAACAGAAGGCTCAGAGGAGATACTACTGCAGCCTTTCAACATATAAAGTAGGCTTATAAGAAAGAGAGAAACTTTTTACCAAGGTGTGTAGTGACAGCTCAAGGGACAATGGTTTTAAACTGGAAAGAGGGTAAGTTTGTATTGGGTTTGAGGAAGATGTTTCTGAAGTGAAGATGGTGAGATGGTGGAACACGTTGGTCAGAGAATTTGTGGATATTCCATCATTGGTAGTTTTCAAGGCCAGGTTGCATGGAGCCTTGAGGAACTTGGTCTAATGACAGATGTCCCTGCCAATTGGCAGGAGAATTGGACTAGATGATCTTTGGAAGTACCCTCCAATGCAAACCATTCTAAAACAAGTTGGCATAACTTGTCTGACCTGATCATTGTAAAGTTACTGTGGGTATTACGTGCAGGAGAGTGTAAGGGAGCATAAATGAGTTCCTCAGTGGCTGGTGGGGACATGCATGTTTCTAAGTTACATGGCAAACTAATTATGGCAGTCAAAGATTGCAGATCATAGAACATAGTTTATAACCAAGAGTTTGATAGTATGTAAGAAGTTACAAGTAAGCCATGATAACTTATACAGCCTTTGGCAGTCAGAACAAGTACTGTAGATGTGCTACAGCAGAGTAGAGTGGGTCAGTAGGTGATGTGTAGATGATGTGATGTGGTCAAAGGCATAGGCTTGCTGCAGGAGTGTTCAGAATACATACGAATGGTGCACAAGTGGTGAAGGTAGAGATGGCAGCTTAGACCACGTTTCAGCTATACAGCTTGCTGTGAGACTACAGGTACAGCTTATGCAAGGCAGACATAACAAATACAGGACCTGGAGTGGGAAAGTGCTGCCAGCAATACATACCAGAAATATGATGATAGAACGCCAGTAAATGAGATGTAAGGGGCTACCTGTTTCTTTTCTCCATATCAGTACATCTTTTGTCATAGATCCCTACTTTACTGGATACAGCAAAGCTCAGCATGTCAGCTATTAATTGAAATGAATTATCCCAGGCTTGGGGTGTGAAGCAAGGCTTTGATGTCTCACTGCCTGACAGTGATGGTTTCTTAATGGCTGCTGTTGTATTATGTGAAAAAGTACACAGAGAAGTATGTGAGCATTGCAGTGTCAGGTTTGGTGATTTACTTCATTTTCTTCTTGTTTAGTATTGCAGAATATCAATGTTTTCAGTCCTCAGAAATGTGACACTTGTACGAGATTTGTGACTGTTGCATCAGTAAGAAGCTTGGCACTCTGTCAGCTTGGCATGCTGTTGACTCTGCAACTTACTCTTGAATGAGGGAAAGCAGGCCCCTGAAAACCATGAACATGGCCTTTTAAAATAAATGTTTGTCATAAGTTTGGTTTTAAAGCACTTCAAAAAGACTTACATGACTAATGAAACTTGGTGTTGTTTTTATTAGAGTTTTACCTTTGCAACATAGCAAGTCTTCCATGAAGGTCGTATTTGTTCCTGAAATCAAAAAACCAAATCCCCTTCTTTGGGCTATTTCTTACCTTGGAAAATTTTTTTCTTGCATTGTAGCTCTAAATAACTTTATAAAAGCTGCTTTTTTTTTTTTTTTTTTTTTTTTTTTTTTTTTATATTAAAAAAAAAAA
>JAOTQP010000001.1:74945132-74961465 GCA_026413545.1 Cichladusa arquata
TTTTTTTTTTTTTTTTTTTTTTTTTTTAATCTGACTAAAGCATATCAGACCTCCCTGATCTGGAGTCCAACGTGCTGTTCAGTTCCATTATAGAGCCTTGCTTGCTTCGAGTGCATGTGGACATTGGTGTGCAGCACCACATGCTTCCACCAAGACAGTTTGTCAGATTGGCATCCTGACCTGGCTCTGGAGGACCCAGAGGAAACCAAACCAATTGTGAATGGCAGAATGCCACCATCCCATGGTCCATCATAGGGCTGGCTGAGCTACACACAGTTCTTCAGCAAGCATGGGCTACAAATAGCCCATTATTTAATTTTTGATAACCAAATGCACACAACCTTATCTCTGCTAGGACAGATAATCCTGAGAGGGCAGGGAGTGAATTTTGCATATGTTATTCATGCTTGTTAGAAAGCAAAGAGAATGCAGTGACACTTGCCTTGTTCCAGTCATTTAGGTCCATATGTAACTTCAGAGACATGAGAGGTTGCACAAAGTGCTGTTAAGAGACTTCAGATCCCTTTGGCAAAGGACAGGTGCTCCCTTTTCTTCAGTCTCTCCCTGAGCAAGGGTGATGCTCTATGAATAGCTATCTGGCTCTCAGTTTCAGAAGTGCTGCTTATTGAATATGAACTTATGAAAACAGCTATTTAAAAAACCATATTTTCCATGCTATATGCGTAAGTGTGATCTGAGTGTCTTCAGAATACTAAGGAGCAGCTGCTGGGTCCCATAGCAGTTTTATCTGTTTCATTTTATAAAGCCAAAGTGCTGCTGCAAAGAAAAAGTTCTGCAGGGTTCCTGAAATTTTTATAGGGTCACAGAAAACTATCTCACTTATAATTGAAGTGTATATATCTGTCCTGTAAATAGGAAATTTTTGCTTCATTTGTATAAAATGGGAGGTTTGAAGAAAAAAAGCAAAACTAACAAAAAAGACTGCTAACAAAACCCTTCTCCCCTCATATCTTTATTGCTTGTCTGCTTCTACTGCTGCTGTTTTAAGATGTTGTCTAGATTGCACATAACTTCACAATGGTGCCATCATAACTATTGAGTTATTACTGTCTAACTATAAATTAGATTATTTGTTCTAACCCTCTTTTCTTTACCCAGTTTTGTAATTGGCTTCTTTTGTTATGTTGACTCTTCAATTTTTCTAAAGGTGGGTTCCCTATGAAGGATACATTGAAAGTACCTTCTGTACACATCGACCTTTTCCATCAACAGAACAACCATTAACGAACCTCCTTCCAATGTTTAGGATCCAAAGTGGAATAAAATGATACAATTGCTGATCTATTTTTCTGCTTTTTCAATATGTGTGTGCTTTCAAAGCAGCAAGTAGGAGGAGTGGTTGGGATCCATAATGAATGGTGACAAGTAATGATCCTCATACCTGTCAAACACATAAATATGCTGTCACACTGGATGCAACTGAGATGTAGAGATGTTGTCTGCTTTGCTAGATAATAATTTCTGGGAAAGGACAGGGTTAGAAATTAATTCAGCTTGGAACTACTTTCTCTGCATTCCTTTTCTGTGCTTTATTTTGCCAGTTTTAAAGATACTTTAAATACCATGTACAGTCCCTGAGATGTGGTTACGTCCTTCTCAGAGACTGTCATTGACACAGCATTTGGAGAGTTAAATTCCTACCTGAATTTAGTGGAGAAAGAATGCCATTATTTTTTGATGTAGTTTTAATTAGGTTTGCTCATTATCCCTGGAGGCATCTAGAAGAAATCAGATTCATGAACATATATTCCATCCTGCTGCTGGAATCAAGCTGGGAAACTCTTGTATGTTGAGTTGTTAATACTTCCCTCTAAGTAGGCAAGTGCCATATCTCTTTTCCATATGCAGGTGTGTTGGTTACCACAAATATATGTGTTTGCCAGGCTGCTCCTCTCACATGTTCTCGCTCTGCTTTTCTCTGGCCACAATTACATGTGTGCCATAACTTCTCTTTTCTTCTTCTTAAAAGCATTACCATAGAGGTGTTACCACCCTTTCTCATTGCCCCAGCCTTTGCCAGCAGCACATCTGTCTTGGGGCTGCCAGGGGTTGGCTGTTCCTGACATGGGGGAAGCATCTGGAAGCCTCTCACTGAAGCCACCCCTGTAGCCCCTTGCTACCAAAACCTGGCCATGCAAAATCCAATGCAGCATTTTGTCAGTTAACTCCTGATCTCTGATGTTCACATTTGAGGTTAAGAAAGGGCGATTTTGGCATCATCTGGTTCCCACAGATCTCTCCGATCCCTCTTATTAAGACACTCGGTCTGAAACAGAGTGAGGCCCTTTGATAATGCTCACCAGGAGCCCTTGAAGGTCAGGTGCTTGCTGTTCATGTCAGGTTATTCTGCCCATTCTGCCAGTGTTTTACTGCACAACCCGGAAGAGATCAGTGAAATGCTGCAGCCATAACATCTTTGGGACCTCTTTGCTAGAGGGGTGTTTAGAACGCTGCCAAATGCAGTGAGGTAAAATTAATAAGAAGAAAGGCAAAGATAACAAAATGTCTTAGTAGAATTCAACTCAGAAGTTGAGCAAGAGAGAGACAGTAGGAAACCAATCTTCGTTTGTTCTGCTGTTTGCAGAACCATTGTTTCTAATCTAATACATTGTTAGTAATCTAATGACAGTGGGCTATAGCATGTACCCTGCCAAAGTTAAAATGGATGTTCATGATGCTCTATTCTGATTTTATCATCTGTGAACTCTCTGTCTGACAATAATGTATTTGTTGATTCTTGGATACGTATCAATCCTTACCTTGTCCCCATTTTTCACTTTCTTTTTTTTTTTTTTTCAGTTGACACTGTCATTATAACCTGTAGATCATGGATTTAGACATTGATTTGGATTTGGTGTTGTTGGGTTATTAGTTAGTTAGTTAGTTTGTTTATTAATTAGATAGGTAACTGCTGCCTGTTGTCTCTCAACTGCTCTGAAATCACCTCTTCAGTGAGGTTTGAAAGAAGAGGATCCCAAATTTTACTTCCTTCCTCCATGCGTTTTTACTCTATCTTCAGCCATGGACTTTCTGAATGAGGGCAGTCCTGTGTGTCCCCAAAACCTGTCTAGGTATTACTGTAGTGTGTGCTAGCAGCTTTAGGAGCAACTTGGAGGCATCAACAATAATTCTCTTCATACATTATTGAGTTTCTTTTTCACAGCAGTGTTCACCAGTTCTTGTATCAGTGATGCACGTAAAACACAGAGAAACAATACTGCTCTGAGCTTTGGTTGCAACTAGATTGTTCTCTGCTAAAATTCTTCCTCTTTGGGAATTGTTTATCTTAGTGCTCCATAAAGCTTGTTGATTGTCACAAAAAATATTTTTAATCCCAGTTGTTAATTGTTAACTTTTATTTTTGGAAATTTGGTATTGTTCAAAGACTTTGCTGAAGCAAACTGTGCAGGAAAGAGTGCATCAGGGTCAGATCTTGGGTCCCTAGTCAGTTCTGAGTCTTTTTCTCTAATGTAATTGCAATATCTACACATAGAAAATGTCATTGAAAATGTTGCAGAAAAACCTAATTGTTGTAAGAAAAATGCTCTGAATGATTTAAATCCAGTCGCAAAATGCAAACACATGTAAGACTGTAGTAGGGATAAGATTTTCATATTTTGGTGATGAATTTAAGAAGACCAAAACAGCATTGCCCATGGTTTATCTAGAGCAGAAATGAATGAGTATTACATAAAAAAAATTTGTACTCTGAAGAGAATTCTGAAGAGAAGTCCTTCTTCTTAGATAGTACATAATGCTATCACAAGATCAGTAATTTTTGATATTATGAATTCTGTTCACTGCTTCTCTTCTCTTTAATTTCTTTGCCTGTATTCTATGTATTTTTTTAAAGAAAAGTTTGGAAGTTTTTTAAAGAAACTCAGTGATTAATATATGATTTTAGCAATCACTTTCTAGTGGTAAACTATTCACAAAAATAAAAAACATAGTGAAATAAAAGTTATTGATGTAATGCTGAAGTGTTTTTTCCTTTATGGGTTTATGAAAAGGTCTGTTGAAAATACAGATTTCTAAATAATAATTGAATCTTTATATTCAAGATCAGATGTCACTTTACAAGGGAAATGTTAGCATTTTTTCTTCCAGTCTTTCTCTAACTACTTTTGTACTGCTTTTACCATAAATACAGCCCCATTTTTCAGCCTTTTCCCTTCCGAAGAATCAAAGTCAAGAGTCGATTGCATCCATACTGTAGCCACGGCTGGAATGCAATTTCATTTTCTTCAATATTTTAAGCATGTGCTGCTACCCCAGAACGGACACAGATTATTGAACAATAGTAAGACAATACAGAGAAATCTTCAATCTCTCATTGTGTTGAAAATACTGGCTTTTTTCTGCCTTTAAAGATTAATACTTTTGCTGGGATATATTCAGTTCTTTTGATGTTTAAATATTAGGAGCTATAGCTCTTTCAGATAAAGTTAAATAGAAGTGAAATTTCTGTTCAAATCTTTATGGTTGGCAGAATTCTCTCACTAATATGTTACCCAACTGAAGGGACCTTGTACACCTTCATCTGATTCTCATACTAAAATACTTGGGTCCAGAAAATATGAGGTGTATAGTGTTTGGATTTTAAATGTGCTTTGATCAAGGTTTTGTGTTTGGATTTGATTTTTTTCCCTTATTTTTTGATGTGTCAAATTCCCAGGGGAGTTTTTGCATTGACTTCAGTAGCAGTTGAACAGGGCATATAGGAGTCTGAAAAACATGGTTACTTTGCCAAGGAGTTGTTTCTCTTGATCTGTTTAACCAAGCATTGATTTTGCTCCCCCATGTGCTCTGAATGCACTTCAGAATTAAAGCCTGCTTTTATTAGCAGTTTTTAAGGCAGGGAACAGTGTGATGTCTTCCTGAGCATCTTTAGAGAACAGCAGCATCACAGCTCCTAGAAGAGCTTTGCAATCTATGTGTCTTAATTACTGCTAAAAATTCTTATCAAAAAGTAGGTATGATTCTACTTATGGGTTTTGTTAAAAAATGAAGTTCAGCCCTAGCTGAACCCATCTCATTGTCAAGCAGTAAGGAAGTTGTTTAAGTCAGGAGTGGTTTAGCTCTTCTCTGTTTTCCTCAAGGTGTTCACTTCCAGGAGAAAAGCTCTGGTCCCAGTGGTCTGAAGAGTGTATTTCATCTGCCCTTCCTGCACTCCCCAGTCTGGCATAAGAAGGAGGGAGACCTCAAAAAATCCACTTCTAAACCTCACCAGTGGGACATGGAAACAAAAAAGGAGAAGATCAATGAAAATCCAGTATGCCCAAAGGCATTTTTTTAAGACAATTCAATTAGTCTAATTAAAAATGTTAATTTTTCTTACAAAATTCCTTTACTACCCTCAGACCACATATCATTTTCCTACTGGCAAATGATGGGCCATATAATTAGTAATGGATGTGAATATGACTTGCTTTCTTCATGTTCTTCTATTACTTGTCATTGTTCTTCTATTACTTGTCATTGTTGCACTTACCTGTTTTTGGTGCTCCATCTCAGTTCTTTTCCCATCCTGCCAGTTGTCATCACAGCAGCTTTTGCAGGAGGGTTCTGTGTAACCATGTGGTGCCTAGCTCAGGAAGCACCTCGAGTCCTGAGGACTACAAGCTGCTGCCATGATGCACTTTAAGAGCTACAGCCATGTCATGGAGAGACATCTTGTCACTGAAGGTATCCCCAAGCAGTTGTGGCATGCTCCTCTGCCAGCCCAGGAGGAAGGATTGTGGAAGCTGTGGGCACGCCTGTCCTGCGTTGTGCGCTGCACAGCAGAAACCAGTGCTGCGTGTTTTCCTGAGTGTTGTGTGTCTGTTGATAAGCTAGGTGTGAAAACCAGAACTTCTGTAGACCTTGCTGTGTTCAAAGGGGGAAGCAGATTAGAAATGTGTTGCCTGTCATCCTGACCAATGATACACAAGCAGTCTGCTGAGGTTTTTTGTGTGATTGCAAAAGGAGGGGAGGGAGGAGAAGGATGGCTCACGCAGCAGATGATATGATTGATCAACATGTTAACTAGTGTAGCAAAATCCCATCTGTTTGTATGGTTTACATCTTTCCCAGCTGTGAAGCAGGGATGAGAAGAAGCACAGAAACAAAATTCATCATTAATGAAAAATTGGAACCCAGTCTTGTTACTGATGAAACTTGCACAGTTTCAAGAAGAATAAGATCATGTCTTAAGAAAGAGTCAACATGAACATCCACTAATACTATCCTCCTTTAATTCTGCTTGACAAGAGAATGGAGCTTTTTCTCTCCAGATCTCTGTTTTTTGTTCAAAATGTGGTTAAGCCATTGGCTGTCTTCTGCAATAATTGAACGGAATCTTGAATAAAGGATATTGCAGCAAGGGAGCCTTTCATAACTACTTGCTACCTAATTGTGATTGGAGTTTTTCTGTTTCTGTCTGCTTGGTTTCTCTTATTCCTGTTGGCAATGGAAGTGAATGGGATAGTAAAACATATTGATATCCAGACCAATTCTGATAATTGCATTTCTTTAAGATTGCGTATTTTAAAATATGACAACACTTAAAAATTATTTGTGCTGTGAGCAGATTCTGTGGAGTAACAGCGCCATGTCTGCCTTGCTTCTTTCCGTCCTTTCTACGAAAGAAGTAGCTGAAGTGGCTTTAATTCTGAATGAAGCAATGTTTATGGTTTCTTTAATCACTGTTTACTTTGAGTAAGAGAGCTTTTTCGAGTAATGTGAGTAAAATATATTCTTCTATCAATCTGTCTAAACATTAAGAATGCTATGTAGAAAACTGTTATAATTTAATCATAGATGTACTCATCTGGGGGGAACAAAATCACCAGAGGCATGCATGCAGAAATGTCTTAGCTGTGTATGCAGATTCTCAAAAAAAGGGCTGTGAATGTATAATTTTGCATGCACAGAAATTCAGACTATCAACATTTTGACTTCTGTCACAGTATGTGTGCTCCATGGCATGCCTGATGAAAAGCTTTTGTGATCTGCCAGAAGATAACTATTATCTCTTACCAACACAGAATCAGGGGTAATTCGTGACCAGTCAGGCTGTGTTTGGGATCTCCTGGATATGGGCTGGGGCAGAGGGTGCAGAGTAAAGATCTGCAGAAGATGTGGTGCTCACAGGTATCTAAGAAGAGAGATGGCAGTTTTGCAGTGAAGTTAAGAAATTGCCAGAATTGTAGTACAAATGTGATGCCCAACTGGTATTTTTGGATCTAGCTACAATTTGGAGTACAAATAATGTGAGTAATGACAAATGTATTGATTCTCCTTGTAAAGCAATCCAGTGTCCAATCTCCCTGAATTGCAAATTTTGTCTGAATCCCAAGGTAATTTAGAATACTTTGGTGATATCTATTCAATACATGGCCTCCTAGGACTACAATCTTTTTCCCATTCTGTTTGTCAACATCTGTCATAACAGAGCCTTGGTCTTAGTCTGCAGGAAGTAACTGTATATTAACAATATTTCTACTACTACCACTATGCTAATAATTTGTAGCTCTAACATGTCTCATATCTTTTCCAGCAGCCAAGAAAACTCCCTTATCTGCCACTGGTTTTGGAGTGTAATATTTTCTTTCATATCCTTCCACTGACCTTACGTACTTATGGTAGCATCAAGTGCTTTGACAGGTTTTGTGGCCTGCTCCTTTAATTTCTGGGAGAAGATACATTCTTCTGGCTTCCTCATAATCAGCCATGTGTTAATGTTCTGGTAGAAAGCCATTCCCTGCAAACTTTTTCCTCTCTAAGAGTTGGTGCAGTTTATGAGTTCTTGTCTTTTTGAGGGAGAAAGAAGTTAATCCCTACATCCATTCTAATAATTCTCATTTAAGAAAATAAATCCCTGCTTTTTAAAATTTCTCTTTTCACTGTTTATCTTTTTCAAGCCTGTAGTTGGCTTGAGTTTTTTTTCCTTTAATATTTCTTTTAACAAAGTGGTGTTGGCAGTGGACTTTTTTGAAACCACCTCCTCCAAATTCTTTTTTTGAGCTGTCTCCTTCTGCTCTTGGATTTCTTCATTAACTATTATAGTTCATAAAGTCTGATAATTCTGTGTCTTGACAAAACAGCAACATTTATTTGGAGAATGTGAAGAACTCTGTTCATATGTAATTGATTCGTAGGCTTTTAATAACTAGTTAGCATTTCTCTCAGGACTTGCTTCTCAAAAGCAGTCTTTTTATAGCCATATGGAAATATTTCAGATGAGTAAAGAAAGGGAGGGAAAAGAACCTAAAGTCAAGTATCTTATACAATGATCTGGCATTGACAAGATTTTAAGTGAATTTTGAAATAAGGCTCTGAAAGTGTCTATATGTTTATGTCAGTAATAGACATTACATTAGCTTTTAGAAATCCACAAATGATATAGCATCTGAGTGATTTTATAAATGGCAAACTGTGTATTTCAATGTCAAATTCTTTCTTCAAAATCTGTGTTTTAGCTCTATGAGGTAGTGACAGTTTCGTTCAAAAGATGTGACCAGGTAAGGGAAAAACCATGAGAGGAACAATGTTGCCTGGGTGAAAGCTCTTTTTGGTTCATATGAGAAAAACTGGTTTGCACTGTTTGAGGAGCTGACATTCTCTTGAATCACATAGGAGTCCCCAGTGCATGTGGGTGAGACTTTCAAGGATGCCTGACTTACTGATCTCAGCAAATTCTAAGAGCACTAAAAATGTGAAAAGAATGAATGAAAATCACAAATTTTGCTGAATTCAGTTATTAAATTTATGTACAGAAGATAATTTGAATATGACAAAAAATTAACAATATATTAATGTTTGTGTAGAAATAGACAAAAATGTTTTCCTCTGGATCAAACAACTCAGTCCTTGTTGATATAATTAGGAATCTTCCCCAACTCAACCTGCAAATTAAAAACAAAAGCATGTGTAAGTTTTTCAACTCTGTTTAATAGGTCAGAGACACACCTTGAATTTTCCCTATGAGGAGATTTAGTTCAGTTTCTCATGAGTTCAGTGTAGCACTGCACTGAGCACTTACTGCTCCTGCTCAGATTAAAGTTTTCTTGTCCACTTTTCACCTGCTGCTCTGGTCAGATCCTCAGCAGGTGTAAATAGCTGTGATCACTGTAGGGATGCTGCTGATTTACACAAGCAGGTAGTCTGGTTCCAGGCTGTCTTACTGCTCTATGAAAATACATTTGGTAAGTGGGCTTCTTTTGTAAATGTCTGAGCTGAGTTTATTAACATCTTAGTGTGCCTCAGACAAGCAAGGGTTGGGGTTTTTTTTAGAGTATTTTCATTTTATTTCTTAGGAGAATGTTATGTTTATTCTTTCTTTATTACTTAAAGGCTGCGTTGGAGAAACAAATTGTCCATTGAGATGGGTTTATTGGAGCATTTGTTTTGTTCTTGACAGAATGGTTCTCTGCATCCATTAAAAAGTAGGAACAAAAAAAATAAAGACATTTTATTTAGAGCTTTATGTATGAAATAACCAAGTAAATGTGTATGAGGCTGGACTTGAACTGGCAGATGGGGCCCCACCAGTCCCTTAATTATAGTGGATGAATCAGCGAAGACTCTCAGCCTTTACCTTGCAGCTGTGTAGCAGACAAACCCTCAGCTGGTGGGAACCTGGGTTTCTGCTGGGCTTTTAGGGTTTCTGGTTGCTTTTTGGGGAATGCCACCTTCTTCCAGTGCATTCCAGGACTGACCCTGCTGCTCCTGAGCAGGGAGGGAGGGAGGGAAGGAGGAAGAGAGAAGGAGGATTGCCTTCTCCTTGGCAAATACTTGATGCACAAATCTTGGTAGTGTCTGCATATGTCAGTGTGGGCTTAAAAAACTCATACAGACCTGTAATTGAGAAAAGAGCATGGATGTGGGCAGCCTGTGCCATTGTATACTCCATCCTGTCCATAGCCCGTGATGCCCTTGGGGAGCGCAGTGAGAGCGATAGCTCTGAAACGCTGCCCCTCGTTTTGTGCAGGGAAAGGGCAAAGACTGGCTTGGCAAATCTGCTTTGTGGGAAGGAGGTGGCCTGAAATGTCTCTCTGTGATTCCACCTGTGCTCCTGCAGCCTCTCTTAGCTGGTGCCTGCTCCCCTCCCCTACCGCTGCGGCCAAGTCCAGCATCTCACTGGTCCTTGCAGCTGCCCAGTGCAGCAGTGAGCAGAGAGGAGAAATGGCTAAGCATGGAGTGTGTCAGTGTCCGTAACAACTCATGAGGATTACCACGTGGGAACTTTGTTTTAGTAGCAGATGAGAAGGTCTGAGAAAAATGGAGCTGTTGTGAGATGGGGAGCGCCATGAAAATTGCAAAAAATTAACCACTTTAAATGAAGTAAATCAGTACATAGACCAGCAAATGATAGGACAGTAGTGCTATGTAGAGTACTTAAACTGCTCACAACTGATTTTAGTAATGCAGTGAAGCTGTCTTTTACCAAAACTGTCAGTTATTTAATTATAGTTTATACCAGATGATATTTAAGGTCATAGTTGTGGTATTTTCTTATTTACAGTCTAAACTATAAAAAGACCCAGAACATTTCACCCTAGGGAATCCAAAAATAGTTGCTGCTGTTCATTCTTATGGAGTAATCTAGAGTGTCTGCTGTAAAGCAGGACTTTTGAAGTCTCTAAATCAAGAAAGGTTTAAAATTTCATCCTTTGATGGACTGTTCTTGCATGGCTTCCATAGAAAAGACTGAGATAAACTAAACAGGAGTAAATGAAACAGGTTGGAAGTTCAAACAGCAAAAAAAGTAGTCTCTGGAATTCTTACAAATAAAAAATAGAAATCAGAAAAATACAATTTTGACACCAGATTTGTAATTAATCCAAGTTTTATACGTTTTCTTCCAAGATTATTTTTTTTTCTTTCTTGGATCAAATACGTGAACTAAAACATTTTTCTGACGTGTATTTCATCGCTATTGTAAGTAGAGATGTTTTTTGTCTTACTGGACTGTAATCCTAGATGTCAAAAAAATATACAAAACCAATTGAGTAAAATCCACTTGTTTGGGTAGTCCAAGGAGTGCCAAGGTATCCTCATGCATTTCAAGCGTTAATGTTGAAAACAGTTTTCACAAGAAATGGTGCAGAAAGTCCCTGTCTCCCTTGAAGAGCTCTGATACAGAGTGTTCACAAAATGATGTGAGAGTACTGTATTTATTGGACTTTCTCACCCTTTTTATCACAGTTACATAAGCCTCTTATCTGGCTTCTCTTTGGCCAAACAGCTGCTCGGAGCTGTGTTTAATAGTTAGCACACAGCTGTGCCCTCTGAGCAGACAGCACCTCAGCACAGGGTGTTCACCCAGATGTGCAACATCAGTACCAGCACAGAACTGGGCTGAGACAGGAGTAAGAGTCCCCTTTGACCTCCCCATCTAAAACAGACAGGAGGTTAGACGGTCTCACCTGCAGGCTGCAAGCCTTGATGGCCTGGTGTTGATCTCGTGTTCCACGTGTTCTTTGGGAGCTACTCTGCTCCTACCTCAGCCAAGCATCCAAGTCCTACCTGCTGACCAGCCACATGCATGCCACCCCTGTGTGCATCTCTGCTTTTTTACCATGCAGTCTGCATCAGGAAGTGTAAAGCAGAACCCGAGATTGCTCCCTTAAACCCTCTGCCGTGATACCTGCAGGCATTTCTCCTCACCATTAGGTTTTCAGCTAGGTGGGGGCAAACTGGGTTTGGTTGGTTCACCGTGTTTCTCTGGAAGCTTTAATGTGGGGGGGTGCTGATGGTGTCTGCTGGTGAACCTTAAGTCCTTTCATGTGTCTTCTGAAAGCTGGAGGAGTGAAATGTGTCCCTCGGTGTTCCTGCTGGTGAGATCTGTACCCAAAGCTGGTTGAATTTTTCATTGTAACCACTCAATTATTTTTTAGTCAAACATTTCACTGAATCCACAGTCCAAGGACAACTTTGAAGTTTAGTTTTTCTCCAGTGCAATTGTACGAGGACTCCAGCTTTCCGTTTAAAAGTGAGAGTTCATTGAAGGTCCATGAAAGTGAATGATTATTTAATTACATCCTGATTTGCCAACAGTATATTCAGCCCTGCTCAGAGCATAAAGATACATAATGTCTGCTCCCTGTGGAGTCTTAGTGAAGTTCTGGTTATCATTGCCTCCATGTAGGTTTCAGTGTGTTTTCATCTGCTCACTTAGAATCTGTTGTGCCTCTAACTTAACAAACCTACAAGTAAGTTAGGCTCTTCTATTTTTCGTCAGCATCCCCCCATACAGCCTAGGAGGAGGAATGTTTCCAATAACTTCCTCTTGGTGATGAGCCAAACAGCTGTTTTTACAGAAGAGACTTGGGAAGCTGAGGTGTGTAAATCAAACCTTTGGAGCAAGCTCCTTTTCCAGCTTTGGTTTTGGCTTACAGTGGTCAGGATGTGTCAGTACTGGTATGAAAGATGGTTGCTGCCTGTGATACAGCAGCTCCTGAGCTTTTGGGCTGTGCTGATACACACCAGTATCATCTTCCCAGCCACTGGTCCCTATATATTGGCAGTGAATGAGCTCTCCTGCACTTCAACCACATGTAGTTTTGTTCCCAGGTGAAGGACAAGGGAAATGCCTAGATGATCCTTTGGTGCAAGATCATAACAATAAAGGAAGCCCACAGCCAAGAATTTTATGTGCCTGGAAACTTTGTTGAGTTGCAGTTTCTATCCACATGACAGCTCTGCAGCATTCTGATGCCAAACCTCCAGAGAAAATCCTAAGCACTTACAGGAAAGATCCCCCACACTTCAAGTTCTCGGTACTTTCAGTATGCATGACTTAAATTACTTTCCGGACTGGGAATTTTGTTTCTCAACACGGGTTTTATCGAAATGATGTAAAGCTGCCCCTGTGGCCCTACTCTTGTTCTGCCTTCATGCCAGGAAAAGATCTCAATGTCTTCTGCTCTCCTTGCACCAGTGCTGTGGTTTTCAGCAGAGGAAAACTGAGACATGGGGGCAAAAAGGGGGCTATGGCATGCTCTGCTCTGGTCTGAACTGTCAAGGACTGGTGACAGAGTGCCTTGGAGTAGAGAGTAGAAAAGCTGCTGAGTCTTTACTCTTCTGGCTAAATCTCAAGTCCTGGTCCTAGTGCTAGGAATTTCTCCTGCATTTTACCTCCATCCGTTCCTTCGAAACTGGACAAGCCATATTTGAAGCAGCATCCAGAACCCGTCCGTCCCTTGAGAGGAAACAGAAGTGGTCTGAATTCTCTTGAGCGAATAGAAGACTCATAACACGGGCTTCTGTTTCGTTGGAGGAGATTAAGCTGTGTCCTGATTTTGAGAATAGAGTTCATTTTTTAGCTGTTAGGCTACTGTATAAAAAGGAACAGACTACCAACAATCGTATTTCAATGCAATGAGATCTGCCTTTTTTTGAAAAGATTTAGGGAACTTTATGTTATTAGGTACTTAGTTCACCTGCCTTAAAGGGACTGAAATATCCCCACAAGATTTTATCTTTGCACAGTTGATTGATATATGGGCTCTAAGTGATAAAATCATGCCCGTGGCAAATGCAGTCCAAGGAAAGGATGTCTGTTAGAATACTATTGCCAGACTTCCCATTATAAGAAGTGACCTTTCACTCCCTTTCAGAGATTTTGTATCTTCAATGCTGACATAGAGGGTAAGGAAACATCACATCACAAGAGAAAATTGCCTTGATTTGTCTCCATAGAACAGATCTCCTTTTACTGCCTAATGTTCCAACATGTGACCTCCACTCTGTAATTGCCTATCTATCTGCTACAATATGTTCAACGTGAGAAGACTTTCCCCTTTTGATTGGATCTTCTTTTTCCTTCCATGAACATTTTTCTTTCTGAAAGAAAAATTCCATGTCTTGTTCAGACTTAGAAGTGCTTGAATGAAACAGTTTCTGAAATAATGTTTTAAAACAAATTCTCTTTTAAGACTTCAGCTGTGCCAGACTTATAAGGCAAAAAGTCCTTTTTTGGTTGTAAAAAAAATGAAAAATAATGAAGGGAAAACAGAAAAGGAATATATTTTCATTGCACCAGGAGAATTTGAAGGAAGCTTCCCATAAAGGTCTACTTTCTTGAAGCCATTGCCTAAACAGGAAAATTTGGAGTGTCTAAGTTCAGAACGTGCTATTTCTTTGCAAAACATTATGAGCCGATGTCCAGTGTTGATATTTGTGCTTAATAACAATTGTGTCTCTAATTGGCACCGTCTTGTCCAAGGCACTACACAAGTTTTATGTACCAGCCTTCTTACAAAGATGTTGGCACTCACTGCAAACATCTGCTTCAGTTATCATGTTTCCCTTAAGCTCTTTGCGGCACCAGGAGAACCATTTCCCTCTGTATTTTTTTTCCTCACAGTTTCTCAAGGTTTTATATGTTTTTATACTCATGATAGTGGGGATATATGCATTAGTCTTACTGCACATCGTTAGAGCTACACATTCTTGATATACACATTTTCTTCTTTCATACTTAATTATGAAATCCCAAGAAAAAATACACAGCAGCATTCAGTTTGCTGTTGGTTTAAGAGTCCAGCAGAGGTGCATTGCAACACTACCACCCATCATGAAATTACTAGCAGTTTAAAAAGTGCTTTATATGTTGGCCCAACATATGTTACTTTTCTAAAGACACTCTTGCTTTTACCATAAGACATTCAGGATGTTCTTTTGTGTTGAAGAAAATCTCTATCAAGAAGTAAAATGAAAACAAGTAATACAAGTCACTGCTAAAAGCAAATGCCTCTGAGTTTGGTATCTTTGTAAACATAATTAAGGAATTGTTTTCTCAGCATTCATCTGTGGAAGTTTAAGCAAAATCCCCACCAAGGCATACAAAAGGAGAGCCTTCACCCCACCAAAATGCAGTGCTGCCTGTTCTTCTTTTCAGGACTGTTCTTTTAGTTCTGTATGCAAAATGCAGTTATGATGGTGACAATCTCACCATGGGGAAAACAGTATTATTAAATGCAAATGAAATTATGCTTATGATAGTGAGAAGCATAGAGACAGGCTCTCTCTTTGAATTATGTGCCTAGACTTCCTTTTCAATTGCTCATTTAATAGTCTGATAAGTGGTTTTTGCTGAGGTCGTGTTCAACCACAGATTGCCTGTGTAGCACCAAGACTTGTGGGGTTGCTCTGTGCAGAACCACAGGCAGACTACTTACCCTTCTGTTTCCAAATGGATGATGGCTCTGAATTGAAATTTAGATTTATGGAGTGTTTTCATTCTGTGATACCTTCAGTACTGGTGTTGTGCACAGGCTAATTTTGTTTCTTTCAATTAAAGCTCAATTTTTAGTTTCTTTTGTAAATCCTCTGTGGATATATTCTTGTAGCAAAGATCTGCACAAAGCTTGGGGATATTTTGATATTGCCTCCATGGCAGAATAGGTCATGCTTTAGATTTGAACTGTGGAGTTGCTTGGAGTACCTTTCATGCTCCTGATCAAAAGAAGAGGCCTGTTGATAAGAGAAGGAGCAGGTACTTGGAGCTTCTTCTTTGAAGTCCAGTGGCAAACCAACCAAGTTTATAGTCGTTCATCAGCTCCCATGGGATTTAGGTTCCCTTTTTAATTGCTCATTTGCTGTGTGGTAAGTAACATGATAGGTGGTGTTAAAATGCTGTTCTCTTTTTTTCAGTCTTGATCCAGCAGATGCCTTAAGTATGAGCTTAATTATAAGTTTAGTGTATCCTTGAAATAAATGGGGTTATTGAAGTTGTATAAAGCTGAAAGCAACTTGAAGTGGTGTTTTGGTTGGATCCTCTGCCTGAATATACCCCAGATATACATCCTTATACCAGATTTGCTCTTTCTCAGTTCAGTGCCTCTATAAGAGATAACTTACAAATTTTAGCCTGGCTGGGATTATGCTATACCTGTTTTATCACTGACCATCCCAACCCTTTCCCTCCTTTGGTTTGCCTTCTTGGAGAACTGCTGGTGAATTGTGGTGGGAGCAGAGCTGACTTAGGTGAGTTAGGCTTCTGTCATTAAAAGGACAGAGATGTCTAGGACTGGTACTACCATACAGTATTATATTCTGCATTAGAGAGCAGAAGTGTGATGATGTGTTCGCTGTCTAGGATTTATTTTATTGTTAAACAAACGAACCCACAAAAAAATAAAAAAGCAAATCCAAAAATCCTCCATTTTTAACAAGGAAAATGACCTTACAGTTTTACATCTTCCCAACAAGCTGTGACCAGCTACAAAATACACTATTTTGATAATGAACTGCTTCATCTTTTCATCTGATTTACACAGAACCTTATGGATAACAAAGTTTCTGCTTATTGTGGGGGGGGGGGGAT
>JAOTQP010000001.1:74961565-75014441 GCA_026413545.1 Cichladusa arquata
AAAGTTTCTGCTTATTGTGGGGGGGGGGGGGATAAAAAAAAAGTCAGTGGCTGCCTGAACAGGCTGCCATAAATACAACTCACTTGGCATGCCTGTCCCTGAGATGAACTGATTTGTGGTCTGGATTCAAAAGTGTTTTACTGTTCTTTCCTTCTCTGTGGATTCAGCTATTTAGATCAGGCTAATTTTCAACTGGGGGAACTGAAGAGCTATTATTCTCCCTGAAGGTTTTCTCATTTGTTTAAAAACTGATGGCAAACCACTGACTGCTGTATTTTTTTTTATTTTTTTAAGACAACAACAGTGGGGGAGGAGAGTTATATCTGGAAAACTCCCATGTGCAAAACCCCCAAGGTCCTTTCCTGAAATAACAAATACTTTCATAAGTAATAAAATGAACTTCACCATGGTTCTCAGAAACTCTCTCCTCAGCTGTACCAGAGGATGAGCTCATCAGGTTACACTCCATGGCATTTCAGAGGGTATATTTCTCGTCATAATACATTCAGAGTATGGTATTTTTTCAGCCTTTACCACTGTGTCAAAGTTGATTGGCCAACTTCCCCAAGGGGAAGATAGACAGAAGCAAACTTACACACAAGACAACACCTTAAGGAGTGAAGCCGGAATCCCAGAAACCTTAGAAAGGTGGAACTAGGTATTCCATGTTGTTGGTTAGGTCCTTCGGCAAGGTCATTTTCTTAGTTCTTCTTTTTTCTAAAGGAATTGACACTTACAGATTCTCCCCACTGGATACATCATAGAACAGATGTCAGATTAGCTACTATCAGTTAGAAATTGCCTTTTAGGCTAGTTAGGTTTTTAAAAATTATTATTACTATTTTGTCTGTAGTAATAGGGATGTCATGGCTAGGAGGAGTAGCTTTAAGAGGAAAGTGTTGATATGTTGCTAAAGCTCACAAGGAAGTGCAAGCATCCAGAGAAAACACAGGATGAGTTTTGTCTTCCTGATTCTTGCTGCTCCTGCAGCATGGCCTAGCTGGGAAGGGGAAACATGGGATGTACTGGGCACCCATGGTGTGGACTGTTTTGAGACAAGCACATTTTCCTAGGTATTGAATTGTACCTCCCCATTCCCACTCTGACACCCAACTGCACTCCTTGCAGGGGGAGGAAGGCAAGCACTTTGGAAAATGCAGCTGCCTTAAGTATTTAAATGGGAGCTCCTCTAATTTGGACAGCTGGACTATCATGTATGCCATTATGTTTAAAATTAGTGGTTGCGAAAGAATTAAGAGAAAAAAAATGAGATATTAGTTCAGATAAATAAAATATAGAGCAAGCTGCTTTGCAATCAGCTCAGACTCTCTACAGGGAATTGCCTCACCAAAAAGGATGTCTTCCAGATTCCTTCCCACTCATCTTCCTTATGAGATAGTTTTTCTCCCCCAGTGCAAGGATGTGTTTGTGACTCCTGCCATCTAGAATATGCTCCTTCTGTGTATGGCCTAAACGGCCTTTTTGCCTTATGACTTAGCACCTGCTTTTATTCATTGTGAAATGATTTTATATGCTCTTTAGTGGATGTGACAGGCAGTGCATTATGCACTGTCTTGTTTTATTTACTCCCATAAAGCACATATGGAATGCAGTTAGAATGTGACATCCCAGGACACTGAGTAGTGCTGCATTGTGCTATGTTGCAGCATGGGACAGTTCTGTGCCTTGAAAGATGCACTGTCTTTTCCTTTGCCTATATCTTTTATTAGGTTTTTTTTACCCTGGCTTTTCTCTTGGTGGATGTGTGATTTCCACGAGTTCCCACAGTGTCTTGTCTGCTTGGAAAGGTCTTATTTTAGTCCTGTGGCTTTGTTGATGGAAAAGGTACGAGAGTTGCTCTCATCTCCTCAAGCTGTTTCCCAGGTGCTTGATGATTCATGAGGAGCCAACCTTCTGGGAGCAACTCTGGGTTGACTGTGTTCTACCTAAGCCTGTTAACACTGGGAAATCCCAATGAAAATCCCCTTAAGAAAATTCTGGTGTGTTTGATTACAGTGCTGGCTACACCACTTCGGGTTGTAATTTAGTACATGGTGAGGAGGGTGAGAGGGAATCAAGCTGTTCAAAGCTCCTGAAGAGTCTGCTCCAGCATCAGGTGAAGACTTTGAATAGCTTTAGATTTCATCCCATGTGGGCTACAGAAACAGTATTTCTGGCCAGTTTCATCAAACATACTTTCTTCCTTTGTGGAAAGGGCTTTTCCTCAGAGTGGAATATTTGAATATCCCTTATTTGACTATAGTGAGATTTCCTCCCCATGCTTCTCTCCAGCCTTTCCTCTCCAATCACTTTATAATTTCCATGTTTACCATGATGGAAATAAGTCACTGTGCTTTGATTTTTAAGTTTCATAACACACACAGCTCTACTGCTCCATATACCTGTAGAAGTTGGATACTGCAGAGCTGTGCCAGCCGTTTCAGCACTAGTGTTGGTGAAGTGTGACTGCCTTGTAGGCAGAGCACTGCAATCTGTGGGATTCAGAGTTTAACTTAAATGAACAGCTGTGACAGACCCTCTTCTTGATGTACAAGAGAGCAGGTAGTGTTCATTCTCTGTTGGTGTGCTATGTGTACAGGTGTTTTGTTTGGGGGTACATGTAGGAGCACATTTCAGAGATACTGTCCCCAGAACTCTAATTTCAGCAGCTGACGACATGAGGGCAAAGCCTGTGCTAGGACTACCTGGGAAAAGGAAACCTTTCCCACAGAGTCATGAACCAGATTGAACCATACAGTGAAATGCATGGTGACAGATTGAAAATGGCAATAGTTTCCTGTCCAAGAAAGAAGAGTAAAGGACTCTCAGGCACAGGATGAGTTTTGCTGTGTTTTACTGCAGTAACTTCGTTCTGATTTAAGGAATGGTTGTTTTTCACTAGAATTTGTTATCATCAAATCTGTTTTATTTTTATCCCTTTTCTTGGATGCTTTGGATACAGTCCTGTGAAATATCTTGTCCTCTTGGTGTACTGGGTGTTTTCGGAGTCCAAAGGTCCTCAGGATTTCAGTAAGAACTCAGTAGTGTTGGCTGGACATTTTGTTTCATTCCAGATCAGGGGAGAAAAAAACCCCCACAGATGTCTTTTTTCCCTTATTTTAGAATAAAAGCAAATACAAAACAGACTTCAGCATAGATGTCCCTGATGAAAATCGCAACAAAACTATTCAGTGGGTGGTCTTTATTTTCACCAAATTGGCACTTTTCCAATCCAAATTGTTTGGTCAATGCAGAGCAAAACAAAACTGGCTAGTTCTGCACTTTGTGAGCTAGGGCTGTGTTTGCTTAGAAAGGGTGGCTCAGAGTCTGAAAGCATCTTAGAAAGATATCACAATTGGGTCTGTGGAGATAGTTTTATAAGAAACACAGACTTTTTTCTTCTGAGTTTCAGGTTGTTTGGAAGCTAGAATTACTGTGCTGTTGGAAGTGTACAATGAATTGTTGTTAGAAAAGATGGTTTGCTTACAGCTGCATGCAGGAAGGTATTTACAGCCAGGAATCAGTGAAAAGCAACCTGAAAAATAGATGTACTAATCATGAAATTTGTGCCATTTTTCTGGATTCCTGTTTTCAATGAGCATATATAAAACAAGTACATGTATTTCATATAAAGAGCTTAGAAAACTTCAGTCACATGTTAGATTTTATTTTAAAAGTGAAGACTTAGATTAGCGTGTGAGACAGATGGCTGCAGCTGGTTGCTTTGGTTTTGTATTTCCAGCATTCACAGAGTGGCTTGGTGGAGATATTTTTCCCCCATTTGTTCTTCCTCAGTAGCCAGATTCAGGAGAAGGCACCAGTTTTCTATTTCTATTGCTTACAGTGGAACTGGAGGTTGACATGGCATTCAGCAGAGTGGAGTGATGTTCAGTTTAAGATAAAGACACCAGAGTTTGGGTGTTTGCATGAAGGCAAGTGTACAAATTCATGTAGATCCCCACACATCATGTGGGGAAGGAGCACAGGTAGCTGTCCCACACTTAGAGGCTCAGAGGTGCATGTCTTGGCTGGGAACTGAAAGCTGCTGTGGTCTGCATGTTGCCTTGGAGCCTTCTGATCCTCAAAATTTCCACATACCAAATATGTCAATGCACAGAAGAATGGTTGTTTGCAATTCTTTGATGCAAACTGACCCGAATTCCAGTATCAGAAACAGCTGGGCAGTGCCAGAGCGTGGTGCAACTGCGAAGACATTTTGACTTTTAGAGAGCTGGGTCTTGACACAGTTCCTGTAATCCTTGGAGCCAGGGATTTACAGCAGCAGAGGTTTTACCTCAGAATAAGTAAACTTTAAGAACAATTGAATGTTTGCTCAGGCAAAAGTTGTGGAATTTTAATTAAGTAAAGACTTGGCTATTTATCTTGAAGTTTCTGAGTAAGATTGTTGGGATTGGATCTGGCCTCAGTTACATGGGTATATAAGCATGGAGTAGCTGTTTGAGTAAATGGACCATAGGCAGAAAATGGTTCACACCACATAAATAAAATCAAAGTATGACCTTACACATGTTTCTGGGGAGAAATACTTAAGCACAGTAAAGAGATTTAATTTCACCCATACTCACTTTCCGGTAGCCCTTCTCTGCTGCTTTTGTTTAGAGGGCATTGCTCCCCAGAGCACAAAATTTGAGAAGCAGTTTGTTTACCTTTTTTATTTCAATCTGCCTTATTTTGTTGTTCTCAAGCTTGTAGCTTTTATTAAAGTTTAATTCTGTTTTAAAACCAAAGTGGTGAGAATGGCATTATATAATCAATATAAATGTAAAAATAATTGTACATTTCTTGTAAAATAAAGAGTCTATATACTTGAGCTCTGCTGTTCTTACTGTTTAATAGGGGATTGAATTAAGAGAAAATACACTGTAATTCCTATTTAATAATAACTGCTCCTAGACCCAACTTTTTATAGACTTGAAATGCAAATAATTGTGCTGTGTTATAAACTGTTGTGTTTTTTTGCCTTCCTGTAACTGGAACAACATACTAATTTCTACAAGTTGTGACTACTAACAGAGAGCAATCACCTCACAGACTTGTACCGAAAAGAAGAGAGCATCAGCGTGGCAGGGAACGGCTGCATCCACAGTCCTCGCTTCCCCAGCAGCTACCCCAGGAACCTCCTGCTGACGTGGCGCCTCCACTCCCCAGAGAGCACCAGGATCCAGCTGGCTTTTGACAATCAGTTTGGGCTGGAGGAACCCGAAAATGACATCTGCAGGTGAGTGGCAAGCGAATGTTTGCAAAGGGCTCCTTAAGTCCCCCTTTGAGCTCACTGGCATGAGACTGCAAAGCAAAACCAGGGCATCTCTGGCTGGGTCTAGGATGTCCTTGCAAGGAGGACAGACCTTTAAGGGGCCCTCCCAGCTGAAATTGATCTTTGAGTTCATGAATAAACTGAGCTGTCCTGGACCTGAAGCAGTTTTGTCAGGTTTTAGTCCTTCTGTAACATTCCAAGCGCAAGGTACTTGTATGCTCAAATCCAGCTACCATAGCATATCCCACTTTATCCAACAATCCTACTTTAATAGGATTTTGTCCTCTATCGCGTTTCAGCCAGGCAAGAAACATCTTTTTCAGTAGGTGGAGGGCTTTAGGAGGTTTGAGTGAGTAGGTAAGTGGTTTTTTTGGGTGTGAGAGACAGAAAAAATGCTTTGAAAAATATAATTATGTTCAAATTAATTGCTTATCTTTAGTTTCACTCTTCACTGGTACAGTTTTAAATACAGATCCACAAACATCAGCGTGCTGATGCATGCTGATGTATCTATAAATCTGTTAAAGCCTACCCCACTGTATCCCAGTTGCTTTGGTTCCACTTTTAAGCAAAAGTGACCTTAAGCTCAGATGATCTGGCTAATTAACCTAGGTGGATAAACTGTTTTGCATTAGTAGAGTATAGAGGTGAATCTTGCCAACATTCACTAAAACAGTATAAATCCCTGTGTTTGTATTTCTTTTATTCAGCTCTCTTTTCTGTGTGAAAAGACAAGCTCAGGGTTCCCATGCCCTCCAAAAGGCAGATTGCTGTGATGCTACTTACTTAAAATGCTCAAGTCTGAGCCTCCAGCTCTGCCTGATCATGTTGTTACTTACACCTTATCTATGCAGAGAACTTGGTTGTTAGTGTTTCTGCACACCCGTCCTCTTCTTATCTTATCTTCGTCAATTAATTTGTGTTTGTAGGGTTTGGCATCTCTGCAGGCATTTTACAGGGTGGATTTTTTTTTCCTTATTTTTCTTCGTTAAATTTTCTGCATTACTGATAGAGGGAACTGTTCCTACAGGTTTGTTATCCATGTAGTAATAAAAGAATGCAGCCTAAAATTGGCTCTCCTTCCCTGCTCCTTGGCAGGTCTGCTCTGGTGATGTTGGTCCAAGATCAGCAGCAGAGTCAGTAACAACAGTAACCTCCCAGTACCCCAGCACTTTCCCAGATTCAGAGCCTAATGCACACAGAAGCGGCCTGTTAATATTTACATAGTGGATAAACTGTGGCTGACCTGAAAGCATTGCAACTTTGAAACAGAGGGCTAATTTACTGTGGAAAAAAAAAGATGAAGTATTCTCTGTCAAAAGCCATTGAAGGTGGTGGCAGAATGAGGGAAAGTCAAGCTGTTACTGACATTGTGTGCTTGGAGAGCATCTTGGAAGACAGTCTGCTTGCTTTCTCCAGAGCAGCTAATTTAGAATGCAGAGAAAAGCAAAGACCTTCCATCATCCATAGTGTCTATAGAAGCTGGAGAAATATCACATTCTTTTCTGCAGTAAAGCTTTCCCTAGAGTTTCTGGAAGACCTTTATTTGGGTAGTATTGCTTCCAGAGTGAGGAATTTTTTGGTCAGACAGCTTGTGACGGCTTTCAGTCTGTTAAGTACTGTGTGCAGTTGGATTTTTTGCTAATGCTCAATATATTTTTCAAAACTAGATCTTTTCTGCAGCTTCAGTCCCTGGCAGTCCCTGCAATGCTGCTTTAGAGAGATGGCCAGGACTGTTTTAATTGAAATGAATGCGAGAACTGAGCATATGCTTGAATGCTGGGCATACTGGACAAGTAATTCAGGACCTCTGCACCTTACCTTGCTTTTGTATTTGCTTTTGACCTTAAGCTTTTTTCTCCAGAAACTTCCTAGTGTTTTCTTTCAATTTTTCATTAATGGTAATTATTGTAATTTGCATACTATTAAGACTGAACTGATTGAAATTCATTCAGGCTGAGGAATAAAAAGGTATATTTTAGCAGGGCTATATTTCTGCTGAGCTTCTGAAGAAGGAGAGGAAATATTCAAGGTCTTACAGAACATTCAAAAAGTGCTGTTGCCATTTCCACAGGCACTTGATAAGAGATGATTCTGAAAAGCAATTAAATTACCCAGCCTCTGAGGCTCCTTGGATGCACAGAAGCAACTGAGAATACACCTACTTCCATGATCATTGCAGCAAAGCCTCTGCTGTTGAAAGCAGATATAATCCTTGAAAGTCCATGGATTTTCCTTGGTTTTGCTATTTTGTCTGGCTTCCAAAAGTGGGGAGGCCAGTCAGGACAACTTTCACCAAAGCTTACAAGGTTATCTGCTGCTGAACACCGCAACCCCTTGTTGCAATCAGCATTCACAGTTCTGTGCTGCCAGGGGGGTGGATGCTTGGGAGCTCTGCTGGGTACCACATCCATCACCACCAGGGAGTCGGAGCTGGGGATGGTGGAGAGAGATTGAGACAAGTTTACTTCTGCCTGGAACTTAATTTTGGTGTGCTACAAAAAAAGAATATTTCAGCAGAGTTGGGGCAGATTTAAGTGGTCATGATGGATCTGTTATTTTCTGTTCTGTGCAATTTGGAGTGGGTGAATATAAAAGCAGCAGAGCTGGTATTCTCAAACCACATAGTACTTGTGGTTTTCTTCTCATGGGCTCTCAGCAGAAAAAGAAAAGCATGTCTGTTATTTACAGAGCTATTCAGCTCCCACAACTGGGCAAAGAGGAGGGTGCTTGGCCCAAAGACCTGGGGGTGGAGAGCTAGCAAGGATCACTTAACAGTTCTGAACTCCCTCTTTGGATGCTTTGATAAAAGAAAACATTCCTGGTAAAGACCTCCAGAATTTTAAAGCTTAACTGTACTGTGAGGATGGCACTCAAGCTGCCCCTCTTGTCATCACCTCTGCCTTGCTGGCAGCAATGTGTGGGGCCTAATTCTGGCTCAAAGATATTGAGAGACGTTTTGTCATAGATTTAGTAAAAGCAGAACTTTATTCTCTGTCCCCATTATTCTCCAGCTCAGTAACTGTACTCATTTTTTTATTTTTTTGTAGGGTCATTTATACCCAAGCAGGCAAATGCACAGGCTGGAGCAGTGAGTGCTACCACTGTGTCCATTCATCCCTAGGGTTTAGTGCCTTCTGCTGCTGGCAGAGCCCTCTTTGGGCTCAGGGACCTCTGCTGTGGCACAGGTGCCTGGCCAAGATGTGGCTTTTCACAGAACACTGCAGCACGCAGAGCAGCAGCATGCTATCCTGCTTGAAAGCTGGACATAAATCTTTCTACAAGGAAAGTCCTGAAAAGCACCTCTCAGTAGCATGCTCTGCCCTGAGTCCCTCCAGCACCTCCCTTTGCTCCTGGCACGGTGGCTGCCCCTCTCTAGCCCTCTGACTGACACAGCAGGCGGGCGCCCGTGGCTGCTGCTGCTGCTGCTGCAGCTGCTGCAGGGAGTTGGGCGACCACCAGAAAGTGTACAAGTGCTTGCAGCTGCTCAGGTTGGGCAGCCTGCCTTCAATAATATTTTATCAGCTCTCTAAATTATTTACCCACCACATGAAACGCAATGCGTGTGCTTACTGTATACTAAGCACATGCAAGTGCCTCTTATTGCTACTTTTAACGTGGTAGCAAATACTGTCATGTTCCTGGAGCACAGAAATCAGTCATTTGAGCACTCAGGCAGCAGCCTGCAGCTTAGTGTATTTTGTGGCACGTGAACTTGCCCACCATTTGTAATATTTAGTTTGATGTCTTGGAGTGGAGAACAGGGGACAGGTGTCTTTGGGTCTCCAGCTGTGCTCCTGTCACTTTGCAAGCACCCTCTGTAACCAGAGTCAGCAAAAACTGATTCTTCATGCTCTTTTTCAGGTATGACTTTGTGGAAGTGGAAGATGTATCAGAGACCAGCACAGTTATTCGAGGACGGTGGTGTGGACACAAGGAAGTACCTCCAAGAATAACATCAAGAACAAATCACATAAAGATAACCTTCAAATCCGATGACTACTTTGTGGCTAAACCTGGATTCAAGATATGTTACTCTCTTGTGGTAAGTCTCCTAGGGATAATAGGGGTAAGAGGCAGCTTGCAGTGTAAAAGAGCATCAGTTCTTGAAGACTGAATGGTGCAGCTAACCGTGGGATCGAAACACTAAATGACTGAAAGTAATTTTATTCCAGCAACTGCATTAATGCAGATCAAAGTATTTTTGACATTATGTCATTAAATATAAAATAAAGTCAAGTTCAGTTCAAGATTTACTCTAATAACGTGTTTCAGAAGCACTAACACTTTCTACACTAAAGCTGCACTGCCACTGCCTTGAGAGATGCTGCAGAAGTAGCAAAGAAATGGCTGCTCTTTGAACCCCTTTTTCGTGTTCATTCGAGGTCAAATAAAAATACCTTGAGAGGTTATGGCTGTGATTCTCAGATAAAGAGTAGTTTATTCTATATGCAATAAAAGTCTGCATGCAAGACAGTGTGCTAAGGATTACGCTGCATTTTTAATCAGTTATCAACATACCTCTGTATATGCAGAAGCATTAGTAGTGTATCATGTACTGTTTCAATAACATGAAATCCTCCTCTTTTTTAGTTTTTATTTTTATTTTTATTTTGTATTAAGGGAGAAGGAATGCTCAGTACTCTTAAATAGAATTTGATACAAATATGTATTCCTTTGTATTGCTCTGATTAATATTATAATGCTTTTGGTGCAGTGTAGCTCGAAAGAGGCAGATTTTGCAAACACTCAGGAAATGGTAAGCAATAATTTATTATACTGTCATCATTGTATTTTCCTATCCATCACACTTCTTATTCTCTTTTAATTCAATCCACTGTTCTTTAACAAGAATAAGAAAGCCTGGAATAGCAATAATGTTGTAACAGGAAAGATTCATTGTTTGAATCATTTCACTTCCACCTCTTGGCTTTGCATGCATGTGTGCCTGTGTGTGCTAAAAAGAGTCCATAAACAGCACATTGTCAAGACAGAGCAAAGCTATAAAGATTTTGCTCCCTTGCATTTGAATTGTTAGGCTTCTAGTGGAGTAAGGCATTAAATTGTAAGTACATTCTGAGCTCTAATTTGAAGATAATCTACTAAAACTCAAATGCAGGCAGAACAGTTTATGAAAGACCACTGGGCATAAAAACGAGAGTGAAGCAGCAGCCTTTCTGTATACTGTTCATATGTCAGCACAGCCACAGAAACTCTGCTGCATTTAGCAAGTTTTATTCCAGAGAATATACAGATAGTCTGATAGTATTAGGCTTTCCAAAAATGAATGTTATCACTAATAAGACATGGGACTCTCTGCACTAGAGAGCTCAGAAAAGGCTACTGTATTTATCTCATTTCAAAACTGTGAGTAAACAGAGAATTTGCAATCTGGCAAATCTATTTGCAAGAATGATCTCTAAGTGCACCCTCTGCTGCTTTATTTCAGAGAAGAGCCCTGTACAGGTGACTGGTGGTATTTGTGATGTGGGGGGTGATTTGAACTTAGCTGCTCTGCAGATTCCGAACCATCCAACCAAAAACTGCAGGATTGATCCTGAGCAGAGTCAGCCCTTATTCCATAGTCCCCACAGTCGCCTGGAGTGCAGTTCACAGATATCCTGAGCACTGCTGACCCCTGAAGGTTGGACTTGCTTTGTGTTTCTGGTCAGTAAACCAGGGAGCATCAATGAAGCATGCAAAAACATACGGTATTTTTTATGAGATGAAGTTAAGGACCCTTTTTTCCTTCCCTTTCTAACCTTCTCCAGCAAAAGGCTACTTCTGGGGCCTCTCTTGGAACGTGGTGCACAAGACGTGCAAGTCTCTTAATCCCCTTGCATTTTCTTATGTTTGGGGTTTGGATTTGCGTGGTAGTGGTTTATTTGTACACCAGACTCTGATAATTTTCCAGAGAAAATAAAGCAAGTGATTTGGAATTTATTGATCAGCTCCATCTTCTGTGCATCATGCCAGAATGACTGGGCGAATTTCTCACAGTTACTCATGCAGCCAAACAGCCTTGCAGCCTGACTCTTTGACCTCTCATTTATAAATCTTCAAGGAAGTCAGTGAAGCTCACCACATTTGATGCAGATCAAGCTTTTACTTAGGTCAGCACTCTGCGTGAGGCACAAATAAGGCACCACAGAACTTAGCAGAAATGTCCTTCACTATCTTTGTATACTTGTGTTTTCCTATTAACTTCACATTTCAGTAGAAACATTTCACATTTAGAGAAACAAAAGGGGATTATTTTTCTAGAGAAGGTATAAATTAGACTTGTATCTCTTGTATCACATTTGCCCATGTGAAACAAGGTATAGAAAGTAAACATGCCGTGTAGAATGAAAGGGCTTGATGGGATTAGAGCTCAGACTGATTCTGGAAAATTAGACAAAAAAGATACAAGGGTGGTCTTTAACAGTATAAGGTTGAAAACTATATGGATACATGAGACTATTTAACTGTCCCAATATAAGATAAGGAACAGGGAGAAAAATCTCTGAAATAAAGTCTGACCATCTAACTACAGCTTTCAGCAACTTCTGCTTGCCAAGGCTGTCTCCCTCCACCTTCTTCCTCCTCCTCCTCTTCCCTCATCCTCTGTGTCTTGGCACCTCTGCCTCTGCTCTCCCCCCTGTGGATCTGAGGGACTCAGAAGGCTGGAGGGGGAGCAGTGATGATGGTCTTGGAGGCACAGAAAAGGTCCAGCATGCTGTTGCCTGCTGCCTGTCCCAGATGTGCTGTTCCCTCTCAAAGTTGCAGCACTCCCTGGAGTGGGAGCTCCAGGCTGCACCTGGCTCTAAGAGTTTGTTACTGAGTTGAGTGTGTCCCACTTCCCACTGCTGACCTTAAGTTGTCTAGGAGTCAAAAGTGTCCTAAGCTGTCTGGGAAATGTCCCTCCTCCTCTGTGCTGGCTGCAGGAGGAGGTGGGTGTGCAGAGCTGTGAGAGTCTACACTCCACACTTCACGTTCAAAGCCCTCAGTTGTAGCTGTGCAGTTTATTGGCTTAGTCTGAGTATCCAGTAGAGAATTGTTTCCCTTGAACTTTTTCTTTAAGATTCACAGATCTAGAGCAAAAAGGGTCTGGAGCAAGACCTAGACAGCTATTAGGCATGAGCATCATTTGATGACAGTTTTTTTTAAATTCCTCCCTACCATTATCACTTAAAGACATTATTTCTCAATATTTTTTAGTGCTTTTTCTTGATTGAGTTACCTTAGAAATACTAAATTGTATTATAGAAGGCACTGAGGTATTCTAGGGTGGCATTTTATTTGTTTGTTTGTTTGTTGGGTTTTTTGTTTGGTGTTGGTTGGTTGGTTTTGTTACATTATTTTTTACTCTAAGGACATAATCATTCACAACAAATAGTGTAGAAATCCGTGAAGCAGAAGAAAATAAATTTTTATAATCCCCTTTTTCCTTCTGAAGTTCTTTCAATGTCATAATTCTGGAAAGGAATGTTAACAAGATTGGATCCCATGTTTTATAACTTAATTTTCATGGACATTTAGTAAAATAGTCTAGGAACTCATTCAAGATCATGTTTCAACAATAAAGGTGAATGTTTGAAATTAAAATTCCCAACTCTGCATCTAATTTCATTTTAATGAGGCAGCTAGAAAATGTTGGATTCCATTTGCTAATTGCAAACATTATTTTAAGTTTATTGTAAAAGGCACATAGTTGCTGTACATTTATAACAATAAATTCCTATTGCCTTACTAATTGTTTGGTTAATCCTAAATGAAATCCATACTTTGGAACTTCGACTAAAATCATTATTGGAAACAAGGGCCACCAAAAATTAGGCACATATGTATATGTACTTTTATAAACATCATGTGTGTAAAGATGTAAGGTTACATATACATCCTTTTACATATACATGTGGACATGTGGTATTAAAGAGGAGGACATAAGAGCATTTGTCCCAAGATAAGTTTATGCATCAAAATATGTATCAGTTTGTTAAATCCTAAGTAATTTTGGCTTGTTTAAAAATTAATTCTTTTGGATGAGGGGGCCATAAAGAAATTAATGGAATAGAGGAGAGAGGAACTTTGAGTTTGGATCCGTATTTGGAATTTTACAGGGAATAGCTTTCTGCTGAACACCGTGTATATAGGTCACCACTCCTATGATCAGAAAGAGGGCATTAGTCACAAACAGGGGTAAGGCACCACAATAAAATTCAATTACTTTCCCATGCAAAGAATATTGACCAATCAAAGTTTGCTCAAATTCTAGGCTTAAACTGTTTAATACTCACCTGTTAAGTTCACAAGAAAACATACAAAATTGAAAGACAAATCAAAAAATGAAAATGGGAAAAATAAGAACTTGATCCTGATACTTGCACTCACTACTATCACTGATTTAAGCGACTGGCTCCCTGTATTTTACTACACTTGTCTGCTCAAGTAGAGCAGCAGCAGGCTTAAGGGTTTTTATAAAAAGTCAATAAATAAATGCCCTTAAGAGTTAGCACGATCACAAAAAGACTCACCAGTGGGAATACAGATTCATAAAGATCATAAGGAATGATTAATTCTGAGCTGAAGCCAGTCTGGAAGCTGCATTAGTCTGCTGCTGTACTTCTGGTTTAGCTTGTCACTTCTTTCACAGAATGGATAGATAAGTCATTTCTGTATCCAGGACAAAATATTCTGCCTGAAGCTCCATGTAATATATCTCATGTGACAACAGAAGTGATAATGGTGCATCTATACCTTCCCTGCTATTAGATAATCCACAGAAGGAATCCCAGTAAATTGCTGGGAGTACAAAAGGAAAGAATGGGGTGGAGTAGCATGTCTTGGTTAATAAAGTGGTCAAACATGAAATAGATTTCACAATGAAGAAAGAAGAACTTAATCATGGACCTTTCATCAGTTCTTCTACTACTTTCTCTGATTTCAGTTTTGATTGCCTGTCTATGCTAGATAGCAAAGACTTTTTATAAATACAACTCATGTGCAAAACACATAACAATCAGTATGATGAAACTTCTATTTTCTTCTGACAGAAAACTATTTTCTGTGTTTTGCTCAAGGCAAAACTATCCTCATAAAATTATCCGCCAGAGGCTCATCTTTCAGGAGAGAAGTAATTAAGTCCTGGGTTCTAATTAGATAACACTTGCTGAAAATCTTTAACATTACTTCTCCAACTTCACATAAGCAGGGAATTTAAGAGATTATCTATGCACTTTACTTTTTTTTTTTTTTTTTTACTTTGGAAGATGTTAAATTTTTTAAACAGCAACATAAGATGGCAGCATGTTAAAAATATATATTACTTCTCTGTGCATCTTGAGACATGAAGTATCTCAGAGTAATTTTATATGGGGAGAAGGAATGCTTTCCATTTAATAAGGGTTCCTGAGAATCCAATATCCTCAAACTGGTGCTTAATTCACAGGACCTAACATGTCCTTCAGCAAAATTTGATGCAGTAAGGAAGGTGGCATGATAGAAAAGCAAAGCAGTGTGGTAGGCAGGCACATTCTGTTCTCAGAGCAGCACAAAAGATAGTGAAGGATACGAAAAAAGCAAAAAGTGGGAGTCAGATTTCTTGGCAATAAGGAAAGGCTATTCATGGATTCAGAAGGCATGTCTGGATGATCAATTTCACAGGCAGCATTGGCTGCTCCAGGGACAGCCAAAGTTTCTAATTAAGAGATTCATTCCGACATTTGCACCAGCCAAGACCTTTTTCTGCCTTTGGCATCCTGTCACACCTTCCAAAACCCTAAACCTTTACTGACTAACTCCCAGGTCTTGTCCAGCCAATCTCTTTTCCTCCAGTGTGGGAAAACCTGCAGGTTTTCAAGTGTGAGATGCACCAGCTGAATGCAGTGTACGAGTCACAGGTGACCTGGGGGCTGCAGCCAGAGCAGCCAAACCTGACATGACCCAGCACTTGAGTCAGTTGTCCCTGACTGCATTGTCCCCCAGTGTTCCCTAGACTCTGGTCCTAAAGTGGTCCTTCTCTTGCCAGGTGTTCTGAAAGTCTCATGCCCCTTCCATGTTTACTCATGTCTCAGACACTTAAGATTGGTCCCAATCCTTCTGCTATGTGACTCTCTAAATTTTAAACTTCATTAGGAGTCTCCCTGTTTTGTGTCTTAATTTCTAAAGCAATTCAAAATTGAGAGATTTCATGAAGAGGAATCACCTACCAGCTTGGCATTAGAGAATGCTACAAGTACTAGAAAGAAGGACTGAAATAGGATCATCCAGGAATGGCAATGAAACAGTGGCAGCCGCAAAGACAAAGGAGGACAGTTTAGTCCAAGTTCAGAAATAAAGGTTTTTGTGGGTAAGGCAAACACACATAGTAGAAAAGTCCACAGAGAAAGAGAAGCCAACAGAAATACCAAAATGGTGGGAGAAATAGGTGAAGCCCTAGACAAGCAAATATTCTTCAAAATGAGAGGAAAAAATTGCAAAATAAAAGTACAGAGAGGCTGTGACTAACAGTATCAAACTTCATGAGCACACAATGAAAGGCACCTTCCCTCATTACTAGGGAGGCATCCACATGTCACTTGTTCATTACAGTCACATGAATGCAGTTTCACTTGGACTCAAGAGGGTGAATGGCAATAAGGAAACATTTTCAACAAGGTGATGAAGGGAAGGAAGGATTTGTGTAACCCGGAAGAGTCATGGTGGCATGGTTCACAAGGAAAAGAGGAAAATGAATGGGAAATTTTAAGGAGAAAGTGGACTTGAAATAAGAAAGACTATGTCCAGGAAAGGAGGGAGGGCAGGTATGGATCAGGTAGAAAGCAAGACAAAAGTAAGACCATTTCAGTAGATCGGCCTCTTTTGGCAAAACCTCTGACTGTGAACTTAAGGACTGGGTTTGAATATATTTCAAAAGTGAAGAGTCAGCTGGGAATGTGAATGAGGAATTGAGTTATGACCAGGGAAATACAGACCTTCTTGCAAGGAAGATAGCAGAACCAGAAGCAGTAGGACCATATAAACACACAGAAGCTCCTGGAAGCTGTCAGACTTCAACTGATAAAACAATTGTTTTAATCAGAAAGGAAAATAGATCTTAATACCTGTGTTTTCCCAGCTGCAAGCCTGTGTACCTGGCAGTTTTGTTGTTTGAACAGCATGAGGGAGAACTGGCCATTTGCTTTCCTCTATCCTTGATTTGTTGACAGCTCAGTTAAAGTGCGGCTTTTTTGCAGGATGTTGTCATTGATCTGTCTTAATATAGCAGTAGTGCTGTTATAGTCCAATTCCTGCTGAAAATGCTACGTCTTAACCCCAGTCATGTGCTATACACCGGATGGGAATTCATCAAACTTGTGGTGTTGGCCAAGGATGAGCACTTTGCACCTTCAAAGGACTGCATAAACACAAACGTGTTATTTTCCAATTCATTATCCTGTCTCAAATAATTGATTCTAACAAGACTTAGAGGCATTGTTAATTTCAGACAGCTTTGGATTTTGAAGGATTGCATTTTCTGCAGTCAAAACTTATCTATTTAAAGAGTTACTGAGGAAATTAGTGACCCAGAGGAAATGTCCACTTTTCCAAGGTAAGTTAGAAAAAAGACACCAACAGGAAAAGATTATTATGTGCAGTATAGGAGAGTTACTTACCTATGTTAGATAAAAATAATCAGAGACTCAAAAGCCTTATTCAGTATGAAGATGATTTCTTGCAAAATACAGCAGAAGCAAATTGGAAAATGCAAATTCCAAGAAGCACACATTGATATTAGCAATGAGATCATAGCATGTAAGAATAGCAGAATAAGAGCCACAGGAATGTTGTAGGTATTGGGAGGCATGTAATACTGAATAGCAACTTCAGTATTTTAATTGAATGAAGGGAGCCATGGTATCATAGCAACTGGCCATGATCTTGCCACTGTATTTGACTAAGTGAGGGCATGTGTGAGGATTCACAGTGAATTGTCTGCCCTGTTAGCTTTCATGCTGTTGTGGTTTAAGCCCAGGTGGAAATTAACCACTACACAGCCTCACTGCCCCTCTTCTCTCCACCCTGCCACCCTGGTGGAGTGGGGAGGAGGATCGCAGCAAAACTTGTATGTTGAGACAGGAGAGTATAATAATTGAAAATAAAGTGAAATACAGTAATAATGATGATAACAAACAGTGAACAAAAAGTGATGTTCTGTGGTGTGGAATATCCCTTTGGCCAGTTCAGGTCAGCTGTCCCAGCTCCCTTCCAGTTTCTTTTGCATGCCTCCTCACTGGCAAAGCAGGAAACTAGGAGAGAAAAGGGAGTTCTTGACTTAGGATAAACATAACTTAGCAAAAAACCCTAAATCTGTGTGTTATCAACACCATTCTCTTTCTGAACCAGCACTGTAACAGCTACTGAGAAGAAATTAACTCTACCCTAGCTGAAACTAGAATACATGCCCATATTGCTTCCTGGTTCATAGTCATGTTTTAGTCATAATCTATCTAGATACGTAAAAAAATTCAAGATGAAAGCTAATCTTTTCGCTGTTCTTCAAATGTCAGTCACAGTCAAGCAATCACTGTTAAGCAAAAATACAGAGTGCATGAAAATTAGACTTCCAGTGAGCCAGAGTTCATGATACTGGTTGTGGCAAAATTTTTCCATTGGACAGGTAAGAAATTAAACCCACTCCCAAACTTGGCAAAATCTTATGTAGTTGTTTTAATTAGGGAAACAAATCAGTGATTCCTAGTAGTCTAGTAATCTGTAGAATGAATTTTGTTTAGAAAATGAATGGAAGATATTTAAGGTATTTTTTATTAAAACTTCTCTGGGTAGATCAGTCAGTTTTTAAAAAGATTGAATACTTAAGACAATTTTAGAGCTTGCCAGTGTTAAAATCCGTAGTTCTGCTTCCCAGGTGTGTTGGACAGCTTTTTCATGGTTTCTATAAAGGAGTATTTTAATTAACATCCAATATGTGTAGGTAGCAGAAAGTTAGGATGGATCCAACACCAAAAATCATAGTGCATGAAATGGAGGGGTACGTTTTAGCAACAGTTGAAGAATGTTGGCATGTGAAATAATCATAACATATGAAGAACTTATTTTGGTTTGGCAAATCTGGAGGGTGTTTTCTAAAAAATTTGGTTAAAATGTCAGATTTGTTGGGAGAAGAGAGGTGCTATGCTTGATTCTGTAAAAAGTTTAATTTGGCACATTTTATTGCAGTGCTGATCAGAACCTCCTGGTTCTTCAATGTGGCAACACTAGTCTGACCTACTACCATGGCCACAAGGGAAGAGGAAATGGCCTGCTCTTCCCAGGCCCTGTTCCTGTTGAGCAACCTCTGCTCTAGATTTTCTACAGAAGACGAAGGTGCACAGCTTAATTTAAGTGTATCAGCTGTGTTGGAGAAGAGTAGGAAGTCTGCTTCGTCTGGAAGTCTGTCAGAAGCAAATACCAAAAGTGGTATGGTGCACTGAAACGTGCTAGACCTCCAACTGCACTGAGGAGCTTGTGAAAATCCATCACAGCAGGTGTTGGTTGCAAGTTGTCTTTTAAATCAAAACAAGGATTGCGTGTCTTTGCAGCCTTGTGTGAGAGCAGGGCTCCAAGGCACAACTTTATGTTCTGTACTCCTCCAATACTATTTATTTGACTGTGTGTCAGCACCTTGTGAAGCCTGGCAGCACAATCCTGCTCTTGTACTGTTCTAGCCAAGTTTGGGTTGCAGGGTCTGTTTCAACCTTAGCACTGTTCAATGTGTTTTTGTCATTCTTGGCAAGCCAGGGAACACAATGCATTGTGTATAATGGGTGTTTAATTGCTTACATAATAAATCTTTGCCTTGTTTGTTGCAACAGCTGTAACTGCTGTAAACTACTTGCATCTCTGGTTCAGATGATACTGATTGTTTTAAGATTACTGAATCTTAATTTAGGCTTTTTTTTTTTTTTTTACCCAGTAATGTCTAAGGCAGACAAACCTAGAATTCTGATGTGAGGTCATTCAGCCAACTTTCCTTCAGGACAAGAATTTTCTGTATTGTAAATTCATTGCTTAATCATCTAGTATAATTTTTAAATATAACAAGCACATACAGAACACTTAACCATAGACTAATAAATCACTGTTGCAAAGACATTTTTTCTTTCATAATAATTTTAATTTTATTTTTTTTAATGCCATACCATTGCCTGCAATTATATCTCTTCCTGATTTATGATAAAGAAGTCTGTTCTTTTTGTTGTGGGTGTATATCTCCCTTAGATATTTGCAGAGTGCTTTCACACTTCTTTACTTTTTGCTTAGTCAAGCAATGATGTCCATATTTAGCTTTTAATCTTACCCAAAAAATCAGGCTATTTAATCCCTTCAGAGTTTTTGACGTTCTTATCAGAACTGCCCCAGATTTTCCTAACTTTTTATAGTGTCTCTATGGTAGTGAACAGAACTGAGTCCAGTGTTTCAGGCATTAGCAGGGCTGTGTTTTGAGTGGTGGTGTTGTCAAAAATCATTTTGGTATCAGTGTCCCCTACCAGGTTACCCTGCTTAGGCAGGTCTGCATGACAGTTGCCAGCCTGTCTGCCCTAACACTGGGAACGTGTCCTTTAATGGGTTTTCTTTTGTCAGCTCAGTCCATCTGTGGGCTCCCAGGTTTCCTGGGCTCCTCCTTCCATTCAGCATTAGGTTGCATCTTTCCACAGGAAACTTTCTTTGTGTTGGTTATGATACCATTAGTGATTTTTGCATGCCCACAGTGAAGATGGTTGTGCCTCCTGCAGTTCCATTTTGCATGGGTTTGGATGCAGCATCATGACCTCAGGGAGGGTGCTGGCTTCCAGGCCAGGCTCCACCACTGCCCTAACACCTTATCACAGCCTGAGACCTTCCCACCTCAAACACAGGCACATCAATTGTAAAATGCCACGAAATTAACTTCTAAAAGACAGTACAAAGCAGGTGGTGGTATTCCAGCTTCCAGTCTGAGACACTGTGCCAGCAGGGTGGGCTGCGTGGCCAGACCAAGAGTGATGAACGAAGGGGTTTCTCTGCTGTGCTGTTTTATTCAGATTCTCACTTCTCCTGCGCCTGCCAGATTTTCCTGGGCCCTCTCTAGTGAAAGAAATTGCATGCCTGCAAAATAGAGAACAATAATCCTGGATTCCAAACCAGGAAGGTGAAAGAACAAAAATCAGCTTCAGACCACACTGAGCCACTGGTCTGGTGATGTGAGAAAGTTTGTCACCATTCTCATCCCCCCCCTTCCTTCTTAGGTGGCATGATGAGATCTTGGGATCTCCACACTTCCTTTTAACAATTCTTAATTTTGTTCTGACTCTGTAGCCCCAGACACAGGTCATCAGAGAAGGTTTTTCCTCCCTGCTGGGGAAGCTGGTTTGCTCACAGGCTGCTGCTGTTGTTTGCTCAGCACAGTGGTTCTGTCTTCAATAACCTTGACACTCTACACCACATTTCCAAAGACAGCCATGGTGCTGTGTAAATCTGACTTGTGATTTGCATGCATACATCTTCATTAAATTTACAACCTTTGATTTTGCCCAGACTCGATAAAGTCCATGCATGTCTTCGTAATAAAATAGGTGATAGACATGGCAGAGTGTTTTTGGTTTGCCCTTACACATGTATATTTACACACACATCTTTTATTACTTGCAGGGTTCCTGTCGTTTTTAGACTTGATAGGATAAATCTTAGTTGAAAATTTTTGGCTAAATGGCACTATTACATAAAATAACCCCTTGCATGTTGCTGAGCTTTGTGCTGCTGAACTGAGCACCTCCACCAGCCCACGGCTTGGGTTGTTATCATCATTCTTTGCCTGCAACCCTGTCTCTGTTTTTCAACCCACTGATTTCTCTCCAAATGGATTTTGAACATACATGGAATGCCAAAAAAAAAAAAAATCCTATTTCCTATTTCTCGTAATACCAAGAAATGCAGTTCTGTTTTCCTCAATTGTCAGTTTGATAACTAGTCAGAGCTTGATTAGAGAAGGTCTGAACCTGTAACAACATCAGATTTTGCAACTCATCTGTTGTACTGAAAGTTAAAAATAGCTTTTAGTTTCGTGGAATTAGTGTATATTCTTGTTAGATCATTTTCAGCAGAATCAAATAACATCCAATTTTTCTGTGACCTGTAACAACAGTTTTTGTTTTTTTCATTTTAATAGTTTTTGTTCAGGAATATTGCTTAATTGTAAAAAATGGTGTTTTGTGGTAGATAAAACTTATTTTCTAGATCCTTTTCCTAACCTGAAGAAGCTCTTTTTTTTTTTTTTTTTTTTTTTTTAATAATAATACTTATGATCTTGGCAGCTGTAAAAATGCTTCCTTTTAATCAATATTTGTGTCCTGAGGTATTCCTTAGGTCATGTTTTGTGAAAAGCAGTAATAAACTTTTCCTCAGACTGTAGGAATCAGGCACTGTGTTGTCTCATGTGTTCCTGATTCTTGGCACTGTTGTTGCCCAGCCATCAGCCATATAAATGAAGCCTAAAAGCAAGCTCTTGCAGGATCAGACCCTCTAATAAGGAAGTCTGTGTATCCAGAATTGTCAGCAGAGACTTTTCAAGGGGATGTATGTGAGTCAAGGGATAGGCACAAGGTTGTTTGCACACATCACATTTTTAGCATGCCTAGTTTGGAGCTAGCACAGGCCCCAGGCTGTTTCCAGTGTGCAGTTTGTTGTGGCCACTCTGTTTTACAGGGTAATGGTTGTGTCTGCAGACATGAGTCACACTGTATCTGATCAATCTCTGCCTCATTTTACCACTTTGTATAGATGTAGCCCAGAAGTTCTTACATGGAGGTCATCTTTTCTTTCATTTTCTTGTCACTCCTGACAACACTGAGTGACACAGTTAATGTCATTTGTGAGCCCTGGGATTCAATGTTTGCACACTTATGGGTAAATTTGAAAAATAATTTTATCTTTGAGGAAAGAAAAATGAAAATAACAAAAAGCCCCTGAAACTTGAGAAAACAGCTTAGAAAGTATGAGGCTGATTTTTCCACTGCTGTAGGGTAGGGCAGGGTAAAAAAATCCACCTTGGGACCGCAAAAATTTATCTCACAGCAAGGTCTGGGCAATAAACTTTAAACAAAAAAAAAAAGTCTTGAAAGAACCTGGGCTTTATGAGGACAAGTAGCCTGACTCCTCTGTGTGGTTTGTGTTGCATGCTGAACAGGCCACTAGTGATAGAAATAGGCTGCTGAAAACTTTGCTTTCTCTACAAGAAATTGGGAATGCTGTGTTGGTGTGGAAACCTAAACCAAGCACAAAGCAATTGTTGCTTTTTACAGATGAGGTGGAACTTTTGTGCCTGACTGGAAATGAGATCTTATTTCAAAATGTGCATTGTACTTAGATGTGTGTATTATCTCTGAGCCACCTCTCCTCTAATCAGGTGTGGTGTACACAAGGTCTTGTATGCTTGTCTTGTGCTGATGGTTAGGAAGGAGCCTGAATGTATCAGTCATGTTCTTATTCAGGCCTTCCACCTCTTTTTGCATATGCATGAGTTTATACAGAAAAATTGGCATTATTAAGCTCTGAAGAGAGAGCAAAAAGACCGACTCAGGGAAGATAATTTAAGGCAGCAGAAAATAGGACACTCGGCTCCCTATACACATAATTTATCTCCATCAGAAGTATGTGAAAATAAGGTGTTTTCCCACCTTAGCAGCAACTTTGTGTGCTGACAGTGCTAGCTCAGTGCTGGTTTAGGTACATTTTCCAGGTGCATTAAGGAACAGATTAAAAGCAGAGACAGCCCATGTAATTCCAGCTGCTGAAATTGGGGCTATTGCATGAGTGTGGGCCTACTGCTGGTGCAGTCCAGGTCTAGTTCTCCTGGACAAAGTGGACAAAGATGGACAGGGTGGCCAGGAAGGCTGTAAAAAAGCCAGCAATAAAACTAAAACCAGCAGTAAACTAAAAACCAGCAGTAGAAACTAAACAGTCTGTGGGTTTGGTACTTTTAAAATGCTGTCTGGTGTTCAGGAAAGACTCAGAGTTTTTAAACCACAGAGCAAATCCTTTCTGCTAGTGTGAGAGCCCTCCCCAGTGTTTTCTCCTCATAAGCTTGCACTGCTGATGGAGGTGGGCAGCTGAAAAGCCTGGCCTGGGCAGACCAGCACTGCAAGGCCAGGATGGCAGGGGTCTGGTGTCACTTTGGCATCTCCAATTTTTACTGATATTGATATCACACTCATTCAGGTTAAACCTAACTGTGCCTGTTGTCTTGAGAATACCCATCTTCAGTTTCCAGAAGAGCTGCTTGCACCCACAAACGTCGTTTTTTTCCTGAGCATAGTAACCCTGTTCTGCACCCATGGGAAGGTGGTGAAGTGCAAATACTCACACATCCCTGCCTGTGAGGAAAGGAGGAAAGGCCCTGCCTGTGCCCATGGTCCCTGGGAGGTGGTGCTTTATGGTGATGTGGTGTCCCCTTGGTGGTGATTTATGGTAGTTTGTGTCCTCTTGGTATGGGGAGAGCATCTCCTTGTGCCTGGGTAAAATCTCTGTGTGTGCAGGCATAAGTCACCCTCCATGCTGTGCCACTGTGTCACATTCCAGATTAATGTCATTTTTTTTTTATCTTTGCTCCATCCAGGCTCTTGGCACCAGTTTCTTTCTGAGTCTGTGTGTGCCATCAGATAGAGTTTATGGCTTGTACCTTTTTCTTCACTTACATTCTTTAAAGTGAAAGCTTGTTTTTCTTACCTGCCACTGCTTCTGACCTCTAGTAATCCTATCATATTTCTTTGTATTAAATGATGTTTACAACTTCTTTTTATTTTTTTGCCAGTTTCAATTTGCAGTGACATTTTCCAGGTAATTAGTATAAAACTGAATTAAACTGTTTGTCTTGATTTTCATCACTTGAAAATATTTAGCCTATTATAATTGTACAGCCATGCTTAGTCTATTTGGTTATGCTTATATTTAGCCAGAATTCAAACAAAATGTGTCATGCATTAATAGTGGCCCATCACACACCCTCCTGGTCCTGAGATTATGGTCTCAGCTTGGTATTTAGAAGGATTTTCAAGGCAACTTTTTGGTAAGCTGATCCTAAAACTGATTGCATGGTTTAGTTAGATTGTTTGCAAAAGGTGGCAAATATAAGGTGTTTTTTACCTGATTTACTGATAGTGTCACTTGCAATTGATATTTGTAAAATTATGCATAAGAGCAATGAGAAGCCTAATTGCTCCTAAAGTACTTGTATTTAGCTTTAACAGCACTGGTGTTTCTGAGGAATAGATCTGGATCTGGAAGTTCAGTTGGAATAGTTTGGTTTTTTGCTTAATTTAGCTGTTTGATAAAACTCAAGTTAAAATCTTCAGTAAGCACTATCCTATGCTGTGTCCAGTAAATTGACTTACTTTTGATCACATCAAAAACCTGGAAAAGCTGAGAAAATGGTTCTTTTATTTTTCAAAGATTAAGTTTTCTCACTATTTTTATGCTTATTGAATATCTTATAAAACTTGGATAGCAGTCCTTTTTTGTTGTCCTAGAAAATGCAATGCCTTCCAGTCAAAGCAGGAGGGTGAACAAATGCTTTGTTTTTCATTATCTGTGAAACATAACACATGCTCCTGCTGCATGCTTGCTGCAGAATTAAACACCATCCTCTGACAGAGAGCTCAAAAACAAATGGATCCTTCACAAAAAATCAATAGGCTGGGATTGCTGCTAGGATAGCTAATGTCCCTTACCAGTACCCTTCTACATTGTGTCTTCAGCTTTAGAATTGAATTTGCTTAGCTCCATTAGAGTTTTTCGTTATTATTATTATTGCTTCCATGTTTCTCCCAAATCACACCTGAAAATGTAAGTGTACATGTCTGAGCACTTAGCAGATCCTCCTGGCAGAACGATGGAAAACTTGGAATATTAAATGAAATTACACTGTATTTGTTAAGGATTCTTTTTCTCTGATTATATATTTAAATCTATTAAAATCTATTAAAAAAGGTGTAGAAACTCAAGTGGAAAGAAGTCAGAAAATTAATAGCTTGCTCCTAGGAGGTTTTCTCTCATTAATATTTTCCCTTCTATCCCTTGTACTGGGGCCTTTCAGTTCATTCCCATTTGGTATGAGTCACACCAAGAAGGAGGACCTGAAATAACCAGCTGTCACTGCCTTCTGTTAACTCTGAAAGAGTTTTTTGCCCACCTGGACACTACCAGGCAAGTGAAGTATCAGCTTTTCAGTTTTGCTCAGGGCAAGAGTCACCTATTACCAGGGAGGCTGCTTCCAAAACCCTGCCAGTCAGCATGGCAGAAGTTCACCAAAGTCCTCACAAGGGCACTAGATACTGACCTGACAGCAAGTTTTTGGCTCATGGGATCACTCCTCCCAAGCTCTTTTTGCATTTTGATGTGCAGCATCATCCTGATCAGGACCCCTCTGGATGTTTGCTTCCCACTGCCCTGGCAGAGCCAGCATGGGGCATCACAGGGGGACCAGCAAGCCCTGCAAGATGGGATGCCACCATGGCCCAGGTGTGCTTAGAAGGTGAGCAAGGAGCCCCACTGCCTCCAGCCCGCTCCACTGTCACTGCTGAAAGATGAGCACTGCAGACATAAGGCACCAAGAGTTGCTTCTGAGGGCAGGACTCCTTTATATACAATAGGAATAGAAAGGGAGTGAGGAGCAGATGCAGTGTAAGTGTAATGCACCTGGATTGCATCCCTGGACTGCAGTAAGGTGAGCCAGGGCTCACGTGGAGATGGTGGATGCAGTGGCAGCCTATATCAATGGCAGGAGAGTGGCCAGGGCACCTTCATGCTCCTAAGCCTGATCTCGAATGCTTACAGGGCACTTGCCAGCAAAAAAAGGTGGTTAAGGATGCAGGAAACTAGAAAAAAAACTCCACATCTCTTCATCAGAGAAACTCATTCCAACTGAAGGATAGCCTGGAATGGAAGGAAATGCTGTCTAGCAAATGTAACTGGACTTCAGAGGAGCAGCGTCTCACCCAGTGTCACACAGGAAACAGTCTCTTGTTCTGGAGAAGATGGCACATGGCAGTCATAGGGCAGAAGTACCCAGCCAGGGACAGCTTGCTAATAGGAGCTTCTAAAAGGCTGATCTTATGGTCAGTTTTATTTTTGGGATGTTTTAGGAACAGCAGTACAACCTGCAGAGTAGCATTTTAATGGTTTTTGCAGCACACACGGTGCTGAAGTGCATTGCTCATGAATGGGAAAATCAGAGTATTGGAGAAGCAAGCTGGATGACCTTGAGCAGCACAGAATTGATTTGCAGTGAAATGGAACAGCCCAAAAATGAGTAAAGAGGTCACTCATACAAAGATTAATAGCAAAAATATTTGCTGCTAAATGGCATATCACTGGTTATTGAAGAGGGGAAAAGAAAATTTCTCAGTGTACTAGGCATGAGACCAATGAGGCTGTAGTTGCATCTTTTCTGGAATACTTTGTACAGTTCTGGTCTCCATGGTACAAAGTTACCACATTTTTCTTGGACTCAGTTCAGGGACAATGGGAGAGAAGAGGACATTTCTTACTAAGGGCCAAGACAGCTTGGCTTGCTTAGTGTAATAAAACGGATGCTGAGAGGAGATATAACATCTCTTCAGAATTGCTGCAGGAAGCAAACTTGGGAGGGGAAGAAAAGGATAAAGCTGGTACTTACATAAGTGCAATAAAGATAAATTTAGCTTGGAAACAGCCAACCAGTCTGAGGGGTTTGGAAGAGACAGCCTGGGAGAGCCTTTCAAGTTTTGTACCCCAGTGTTTTAATTGCATAATCAAAATTTGCCATTCAGATAAAAATGGCAAAGGAGGAATTGCAGAATATTTACAATGAATGTTAGTTGATTTGTGTGTTTTGTTTATAATTGCTTAACTGCAGTATGCAGCAGATTAGGTATTAGCAAATCTGTTGTACATGGAGATGTGAGGACAAGCCTCTGTGATAAATGGAAAAAAATGAAGGTAATGCACAATTTGCACAGCATGGTAATGAAGTCCTGCACACTTTCTTGTGGGTGTAAGTAGCAAACAGGATGCTCATAGGCATAACAGTCAGCTGACATCTGAATTTTCAAAGGAATAGCTATTGTGTAATTTGAACAAGTATTATGTGACCTTTTAGTCAGATCATTTAAAAATCAGTGTCTCAGACATTCTTCCAATATGCACCCAGCAATGCCTATTTCCAGAGCTAGGTGAAAGATGAAGGGGAGTATTGACGAAACACAGCTTATTAAATATATTCTTCTGCTTCAGTCTTACTTCAGCTTTTGATTAAAAAATACAACGAACTGCAATTAACGTAAGTCATTATTACAGCCTTAAACTTTTGATATTTTAAGTATCTTATGTTTCCTGTTCATTTATAGCTAGTAAATGTGTCAGAAAAAATCAAGAGGGATTTTGTATGTTGCCTCGCACTAATATTAGCTTAGCTGATAAGGTTATAACTACTGATATGCAGTGGCAACTAGGCTTCAGAAATTCAATTTACGTCTTTTTTGAGGGGCAAGAATCACACTATTGCCTTCCAGATCAGACAGTTTGATGGCTGTCTGACCTTTTGTTACTGACTTCAAAATACTGTTGTCATGGATGGCCTGCCTTTATGGGTCTGCATCAAAAAATAGAAAAGAAAATTCCATATGATTAAAGTTATTTGTTAATTTCTTAGCTGTTCTGGTAATAGCTGGCATCAGTGGTAAAATTTACTTATACTTCCAGTTTGGATATTGCTGCCTTCACATTTCAGCTACCTGGATTTGTTAATGCTTGCACTGCCAAAGAAAAGAGCTTGTTGACATTGATAGTAGGCTCTTTTAGCAGAGTATGGGTTATTATCAGGAGAGACAAGGTCAATTCACACCTAACCTTCTTGAAAGACACTGGCCCACACTTAATGTTTCATTGCAAGGCATGATTCCCAGATTACAAACCATCATTGTTGCCTGCTCTCCGAATTCAGTAACTTTTATTTTAATGTCTGGTCACCAGAGCTGAACAGAGCAGTGGTTTAGCCATTACTGTAAGAAAAATGCAGGCTTCCTAGTAGCCTGCTGTAGGTATCTTTCAGAATCCTTAAGAGATGTTAATAAATACCATTCTGACACTAAACTGAAACCCAGTGATGTGATGAAAAAAAAGTATGGTACAAGAGAAAGATATTTCAAAGCGTAAATTTATATGCTTATATTTATAGAAATTGGAGTGTACTAAAATGCTATATGAGAAATTAAATTTAATCAGTTGATGTGTACAGCCTTGAATATGTATCACAGCATTTTTTTGAATGGAACTATGACTTTTCTTTTGCCTCTAACATGTAGCACCATTTCTTTTATACAGCATGTTCTGAATTTGGAGTTTATTTGCTTGAAATATGTTTCACTTCGTATAGGAAATGTAGTACCTGTACATTTAATTGTTAGTGAGAATATAGGTACTGTTGCTTGGGGCAGGAAAAAAAAAGGAAGATTTACAGGTTATTATACTTTGTTGTTACTATATACAAATACAAGTTTATCTGCCTATCAGCCTGTCTGCACATACCTCTGAATGCAATAGATACATGTTGACTATTGTTCAGCAATGGGTATCATTGAGTTTCTGTTTATTAATCTAAATCTTAGGATAATTTTGTCTCTTTTTTCTTCAATTTGCATTTTACTCTTATTTTTCCTATGGGCCTTCCATTGTCTTTCATGCCTAATTCTTACATTCCAGGGAGAGCTCACAACTTCTTTTTGTTTCCATACTGGAGTTCTTAGAACATGCCCCATTTCACCCATGATTTGTGTCTGCAGGATTTTCTGTGTGTCTCAGTACATCCCTTAGTCACGTTCTTCTGTAAATTTCTAGAAACTGCTTTCCTTTTGGACCATTTCTAGTTGTGAAAATGCCACAAATGGGGTGACCACAGGCAGAGCTCAACACTTGAGCTTCTCTGTCTTGTTTCTTAGTTTACTTTATTCTTCCCCTTTCTCATGCCTACTTGCCTCAAGAACAGGCCTGCATTTTGACCCTTTCTCCCTTCTGAGTGGAAGGGCACAGTGGAGAAGGTGGCTCCTTTAGGAGAGGACCTTACTGAGCTCATGGGCCCTCATCAGTCAGGAGAGCTGCCTGGACTCTTAATCACAGCTCTTTTGAGAGCCTCTCCCACTCACTGAAGTGGAGAGCATCACCTCAACTTTGATGAGAAATACTTTGTAGTTGTTTTGTCAGATGAACAATTTTTTTACCAAATCTAATCCAGTCACCCCAGAAACCTGCAGATTAAGGAAAATAATTGGCAGAGAAGCCTATAGAGGTGTGGGGCTGCTTCTTTGCACTGGGGAGAGCTGTCAGTGCTATGCTTGTCCTGTGATGGTTATTGCCTATCCCAGGCATCCTTCTCATAGCAGTCATGCACCAAGATGACAAAAGACTAACCTACAGTGAAAAACTACATTAAAAAGGTGAAGAATCACAGTGCTACTTTCTTTTAATTTGAGGACCAGGCAGTAACTCAGCATAGCTGGGAGGACTCGCATGTTTTGCCACATGGGTGGTACAACAAAGTGAGTCATGCATGACAACATGCTTCTCAAACTGGCGAACTTCCCAGGCACATCCCTGGTGTTTTCCTGCTGCCTCTCTGTTGCTACTGACCCTAGCAAGCCCCATGGCTTCAACACAGCAGAGCCTGTGCTGCTGCAGGTCGTGGACCCCCAGGCTGCAAATCATCTTCCTCAGGAACCGGTGCTTTCTGGCTCTGCAGTCTCATATATCATTGGTAGCTGTGATCCTGCATCATGATCTCCACTTGAAAGTCCTGGGTCAAGCACTGATTATTCTCTGTGACTCCTTGTCACTTACCGGTGATCAGTGGTGGGAGACAGGCTATAAAGTCGTCTGTGAAGGAGAGAGTAGCTTTTCTTTGTCTGAAACAGAGCCAGGAACAATATATCAATGTCCATACATATTTAACTCTGAGGACTGACTCAGAATTTGTCCTGCTGAGGTATAATTTTCGAAGTTGATGTTTGGAAGTAATTTTTCTTCATTGAGTGTAGGTGCTATCATAAGGTGATAGGTAGTCCTGTTGTTTTGCCTGTATTTTTGCTGTTTGTAGAACAGTTAATTCAATGCTTTGCTGAAGTCTCTAGTAAAGTTTTTGTTACCATGACACAAATACAAAAATAGAAGCACTGTTGTCAAGGTGATGTAGCCAAATTATTACCACTCTGTTGTTCCTGATTCAATTTTTAAATGTCTTAACTAAAAGTTTTAATGTTGTTTTAAGTAATGAAAAAACAATGTCAAAACAACAGCCAAGGCAATCACAGGCAAATTCACATGAACAAGGTTGAATGAATTGAACAGATAGCACTGAAATTAGATTTGTCCTTCAGTTTCTGCTAGGGGCAATGGTGAGAAGGAGGAGAGGGTTTGGTAATGATGAGAACCACTTTGATATTATTATTTGAAATAGCTGCAAGCAGAAGCCATAGATAATAATAATAATCTCCAAACTGTAGAGGTTGAAAGCGCTGAAAAGCCAAGAATGACTGCAGCTGCCTTGAGTGGTGGTGGAACAAAGCCATAGAGTTGTGAATAGTTTATGCAGATTGAATATAATCAGAGTCGAAATGTGCAGTCATCAGGTTTGAGATCCAAGAAGCAGGTGATACACGTGTCTATATCAGGATTTTGGAGGGGTTTCCTGGCATGAACCAACTCAAAGAATCACACACTAAGGAAACAGTTTTGATATCCACATTCAGATAAAACAAATTGTCCATCCCTTTGAACACAAGACTACAGGCTTCTCAAAACATTCAGTGAAGCAAATTGTTTCTGTTTTAAAATAATACTTTAGAACTCAATGCCACTTTTTTTCTTGGAAGTGCTAAATGGAAGCTAATGACAGAGAGGAAATTGTTTCCAGGTTTTGCAACTGGCAGCCTTTACCAGAGGATTCATGAGCTTTTCAAATACATTTTTATTTAATTTAAATTGTGACTTGTCAAGAGCTGGGCAACCAAATGTGTAGAGAATGTGGCCAAGGTAGGCATATTCAGAACGGTGTATGACTTGATTATAGCTTGCAGATCTCTTTACTGCTTTTAAGAAAAAAATCTGCGTTGAAAATTTCACCTGTGTTTTTCTTCTGTATTCTTAGCACAAAGTGACACATAATTCTTAACATTTTAATTGCTCTGCAGCTTCAGTGGTCACTTCGTGATGGGATTTCTTAATTTCTATTAATCTTAAATACTGAAGAAGAAGAAACAGTAGCAGTATTGGATAAACAATCTCGTGACTTTTGAGGCATTTAAATATTTTTCTCTATCAAATGAAAAACATTAAAAAACCAAGTATATTGATTCTGGATCTGAAAGCAGCTCTGTTCCTTCTTGACTAAAGGAACATTTTATTGGTGAATTAGCAAATTATGAGATCAATTTTCTGTTTTCCATTACTAAGAAATAATTTAATATATGCATATATATGTGTGGTCCAATACAGGATCAAGTCTAGTAAGCATCGGCAGTGCAGTTTCCTTTCCATTTCCCCTTTCAGTTGCCAGCTTAAATCAGATACTGAGTCAGTGTGAAATTTTAAGCCAAGGCATTGATCTATCTTCCTTACACCTTTTCATTATAAATTCTATTATTAGAAATGAAAATCTTGGTATGCTGTCACTTCAGTTCCCTTACCTGCATATTCATGCCAGTCATTAGCTAGTCGCTGCATGTGTGTGTTTAATAACCATTCAGAAATGCTGCCTTTTTTTCCCATTTTTCACGGTTTAGTTATTCCAGTTGGAAATGAGTAAAGCTGCCAAAAGATTAAAGAAATGGCTTCTTCATTATTTCAGTAGTGATTGCTCATCACAAGTCAGAAAAATGGATTGGGATTTAAGTGACCACATGTCAGTATCAACTTTTTTGACATCTGTATCTAAGATCAGCCTCTAAGGCTTCCTTCATAGAGACAATGGAGACAAAAATGCATTTCACGGTGCACTGTCATCCCAAGTAAAGCTTCTAAAACTGATCAGATGCTTTGCACTCCAGAAATGCCAGGTTTAGTTGATTGTAAATGGAAACAAGACTAACTAGCTTAGATGTTGGCTTTGTAGATGTCCAAAGACAGATTATGTGAATCCCATCCCTGTACTCAAATTAATCATAAATGCCCAGAGATTCTGTGCAATGACACTGTTAATGAGATTATCCTGTGGCTGGGTTTTTTGATGTAACAAAACATAGTGAAGTGATGATCATGGACTCTTCAGGACAAGTACCAGAAGCAGTACAGCCATGTAAGCACTACTTTTCAAATGGATTAAATTACTCTGCTTCTCACCTTGACTAAGTAGAACCAGGGAAGTAGCATGTTCACATTCTTTCCAACAGATCATTTGGCAACTGTATTAATACTCTGATTGTAGACATACAGAAATGGTGTTTAATATTTGTGTTGGCAGATGAACGTAATGTCCTTGACCAGATTAGGTCCTCCTATGCAAAGCAGCATATATCAGATTGGTATTATTATTACTGTTATTGTTGTTGTTGATGATGATGATGATGATGATGATGATGATGATAATGATGATGATACTAATATTCACCCATTCTTGTCCCAGCAAGCTCACAAGAAGTTTATAAACATTGAAAAGGGAGGAACCTGAATGGAAGTAGTTTTACTGAGGTATTGAGGAGTGACACATGGTGAGGGACTTTCGCATTAAAAAGGGTTAGAAAAAGTGGCAGATGTTAAATGCTGAAACGTTTTTTAGATTCTGCAGTTAATTTAGGATATTTCCTTAATGGTGATTTTTCCTGTGTGTTTCTCCCCTTAGGATGATTTCCAGCATGCAGCGTCAGAAACCAACTGGGAGTCAGTCACAAGCTCTGTCTCAGTAAGTAGTTTCTCACTGTTTTGCCCATGGATGGATTGATAGGGTGGCTTGAATCCAGCTCTATAAAATGGCATCTGTACAGAGAAACCATGTATTCACCTTTGAAAGAGGATGAATAAAGTTTTTATCCAAAGTTTTTATACTGGATTCAAACAGTATGTTTTTAGGGATAAAAGATTCAGGATATGCCCTTAGCTGTTGTAAATATGTGAGACAGCCATTAAGAAACATTTCTTGCTTTCAAACTCATCCTGCCAGTGTGAAAATACAAGATACAAACTTAAAAATTTTAATCATAGAATGTCTTGACTTATATGGAAGACTATACATAAAGCAGGCTGGCATGAAAATGGATCTGGCCTTTCATTGTCAATACTGAGAATTTAAAAAAAAAGAGTTTCCAATAAAATATTATATATGAAGTTAGATAGTTGCTCCATATTCAGCAGTGAATTGCAACTTGGGAGAAAAATTAAGACAGAAAAAACCCAAGTAATCTAGTATAAAAATTTTCACTTCATTGCATTTGATCTGTGTCATTGGCAGAAAATCTGTCCTCTGCCATTTCCTAGTGCTGGGGAATGGCATAGTAGCATGAGAATTCATAATATGGGCAGTCCTCTTCTGTGTGCTTTGCTGCCTGCTCTGCACCACTTCACGGTTCTTGTTAAGTCCTCTTAAAACACATGAGATGGGGGTAAGTGCTTAAAGCAGACTTGAGACCAATATCTGAAGCATTCTTGGAAGAGAGCTTAGTGATAGCTCCTTTGTCACAGTAGCTTCCAGAAGTAGCTGGTGAAGGAGCTGTAAATAAAATATGGGTAAATTCTACTGATCAGGGTCCAATCAAGGCAGCAAGTAGAGAGAAAACTCTGTGCTGCCAAAATTAGAAGATGTTAAGCCAATCTCACTTGTGTTTACTCTTGAATTTGCAAATGACACTTGCCCTTCATGATAGGATTCACTGATTGCCTGGAACCAACTGTGCTGAAAGTCTTGAGAAGTAATGTTAGCAGGGCTGAGATCTACTGGATGTGCCAAGCAGGAGATGCTAGAACAGTTTTACTAAAAGACACAAATGCATTTTTCATTCTAATGTGGGCTTGAAAAAAACACCCAATATGATGGAATATTTTATTTGAAAATATGGTGGACTGATGTTTGAAAAGGTAAGCCTAGGGCTCCCTCATCAGGTAACTATGTAAATGAGACTAAGCCTATGGTAAATGCCATGTTAGTTAACATCCTTAACATCATAAAGTGTACAATATACCAAACAATAACCCAATGTCCTTTTAATATTGATAAATCGAGTTCATCTTTTTGCATCTTTTTTTTTTCTGAAAAATTGTTTTTAATGTGTTGCAGCTAAATTCAATACAGATATTACAGGTAACAAGCTGATGCCCAAGGTCATATGGAAACCTATAGCTAAACCAGAGGCAGAACCTCTGTTTCATTGGTTTTCCCATGTCATTCTCTATCTAATAAAATATACTTTCTCCAGCACATTGCACCCACAAGTCCTTTTTATCCTCAGAGAACGTAAGGCAGGGAGATTGAGCAATTTTTCACAAAGGCACCAAGGAAAATGTCTGAGGACATTCAAGTTCTTCAGAAGAGAAAGATTCATGGATTCTGTTATGGTCTTGAGAGGCAGAAGGACAAATTCAGACCTGTCAGTGTTGGACAGGATGACATACAATTCTGCTGATGCTCAGGTAGCATGGCAGGTCTGAGTTTCTTCTCTCAAACCCACAAGTAACCCAGAGAATCATTTTAGGGTATAGACACATTGCAACTCTCAGAATGAAAATTTTAGAGCAAATTCTTTCTTCCACATCTGATGTCATATTACAGAGTTATATTTTGGTTTGGTTTTTTTGTTCGGGCTTTTTCTCAAAAAGTTAAAAAAAATGCTTCTGTCCTTAACCCATCATGGCAAACAGGAGAAAAAAGGAAACAAAATCCAACTCCTTATAAGGTTAGTTTCCATTATATGTAAAGTAGTTTTATGACCAGCACAAAACTGTGATGCACATTGAATTGCCTGTCAGGCTCACAATAGAGATAGGAAAGTGAAAAGAATGAGCAAACAGAAATTAAGGGCAAGAGCACATACCATAAAAAGATACCTTTGTGTTCCAGTAAATTAAAAATGTATTCAGCGCATTTAAGAAATGCAAAGGAGGTACATAATGTGGAAGATCTTTGCTCCTCATTGCTGCTTACATTTTCTCTTGCCCCTCTTTGGATGTGATCTCAGAAGTCAGATTACGACAAGCACAACTCTCCTAAAGCCAGCGCCTCATTCTTGGCAGGACAAAAGAGAGGCAGTTGGGTTGGCAGCTTTGAAGTTGCTTTTGGGCCTGTCGCATGATGTTGCTGCCAGGAGGCCATCTCAGCTGTTGAAATAATTCCTCTTGATTTGGCTGTCACTGAGAAAAAGTTAAGCTTTCTTCTGTCTTTGAAGGAGGCTGCACAAATCTCTTGAGTAGGAGCTTTTATTTGAAAAGAAAATGGGGAATCCCAGCTGCCTGTGTGAGTTTGAAATGCCCTGCATATTCACAGCTTGACCTCCACTGCTGTAATGAAATGTACAGTAGAACATGTGGGAGAAAACCTCCTGCACTGAGTAAGCCACACGCCTGTGGCCTGGTTTTTATGGTCCTGTTTCTTCAGCATCCTTGGACCATCTCTCTCACTTTTGGAAGGCACTCAGGGTCTGATCTTTCCCTACTGGACTGCTATGAGTTCATCAGGCTCTCCTCAGGAAGAAAGTAGCATTTAGGGGCCTTTCCTTTTGTAACCACAGCAGCTGTTTTAGCACGCTGCATGATGCTGGCTGCAGCATATCTCTTCTGCAGCGTTGCTTTAGATAACAACGCTGGGTTCCCTTTGCTGGTGTGAGCTTTTTGACTGCTGGGACTTCCATCTCCAACAATCTCTGTTCCAAGCCATGTAGAAGTCAGGAGAGAGGCTTCAAAGTGTACCTTCCTTTTCAAAGGGTCATGAATTTTTACAGGCCTCTGCACTGTGTTTTGACACTGCACTAGAGAGGCATTGCAGTCACAAGTGGGCCCACTGAAATTTCTTGGGCTGCTGGGTAAGCTGTAAAGTGCAGCTATGCTTTCTTGACTGCACTATTTTTATGTTTGCTGTTTCTTCTCTTCCTGATTTTTAATAATTTAAAAATCTGTCCATATTTTCAGCAAACATATGCAGAAAAATGTCAAGAATTACCAGTTTTGTGATACAGCTTACCATTAAATAAAAGTGTTTCATTTTAAAAGATATATATATATATATATCCTAGAAAACTATTATAAGAGGAATTGAAGGACACAATCCTGTAAACAAATAAGTGAATTTACTCAAATGATTTGACCCTCCAATTACAACCCAACTGAGTGAAGTTAATCACAAAGATTAATAGTTTAACATATGCATTTACTTGGGAGATGAAGCGAAACAAGCATTTTGGGAAGCCATTAATTTTAACTGGCTTATTTCTGCTGCATTACTCCAGAGCTGGGTTTTCATGAAAGAATTTCAGTTTCTAGGATTTTACCCCCAATGTTTGAACAAACAATTAATGTACTATACTATGCCTGTTGTTGGACAGAATTGATTGTGGTCCTTTGGAAAGTCAGAGATCTGCATTAATAGTTTTTCTTGTACATATTTTACATATTACTTGGCCTTGTGCTTGGATAAGGGAAGAAATTATATGGGATAGTGAATATCATGATTCTAAATAGTGAATAGTGAATATCATCATTCTAAATTGAGAATTTTAAAAATGTTTCAAATCCTCTCCAATAAAACTGAATATGCTGCAATCATTCTGTCAAAGTCAAATTGTGCCAGAAGTTCAGTGGGAACACTCAGAGAATGGTACTTGGTCCTTACTGGTGGAAAATAAGTACTCCGTGTGGTGTTCTGATATAATTGTGAGGATATTACCATGTTGGTCATCCAAATATTCATTGTTACATTGCTGAGATCATAGAATTACAGAATGGCTAGGGTTGGAAGGTTCCTTAGGGATCACCTAGTTTCAATCCCCTTCTAGTGGGCAGGGAAGTCTTTCATACGCTGCTCACAGCCCTCTCCAACCTGACTGTGAACAGTCAGGGATGGGGCATCCACAGACTCTTTCAGCAACCTGTTCCAGTGTCTCACCACCCTGGCAGTAAAGAATTTATTCCTCAAATCTAATCCAGACCTGCCCGCTTTTGTTTTAAAGCTGTTCCACCTTGTCTTATCACTCCCTGCTCTTGTAAAAAGTCTCTCTTCATCTTTCTTGTAGGCTCTCTTGAGGCAATGGAAGGCCACAGTTAGGTCACCCTGATGCCTTTTCTTCTCTAGGCTGAAAAATTCCAATTCTCTTAGTCTTTCCTCCACCCCTCTGATCATCTTGGTGTCCCTCCTCTGGACTCTCTCCAGCAGGTCCCTGTCCTCCCTGTGCTGGGCCCCAGAGCTGATGCAGCACTGCAGGTGGGGTCTCAGCAGAGCAGAGCAGAGGGGCAGAATCCCCTCCCTGGCCCTGCTGCCCATGCTGCTTTGGATGCAGCCCAGGACATTATTGGCTTTTCTGGCTGCAAGCACATTGCCAGGTCATGTCCAGCCTCTCACCCACCAGCATCCCCCAAGATCCAAATATCATGTTTTTTTCTGTTTGTTTAGTAAGTTGTATTTTTGGTAAAAGGTCAGTTCAATGTCAATTCATCAGTGTTTTGTAATACATTTAATTTTGGGTAATAAAGGGCCATTTTTCCAAGTCTCTAACCATGCCAAATTTGTTGTCCAAATTGACCAGAGAAAGATAGTCTAGTGGATTTTTTGCATTTGTCTTTCTCTGCTGTGGTTTCTGATTTGCTTTATGTGAAATAACCAACAGAACTGGCATCTCCATTTCTGTGGCCATGGTCATCACAGTGCTTTCAAAGACATTGTCATTACATCTTTGTATATATGCAAACCATCATTCCTTTTGAGGAGTGCATGTAAATACTGACAGTCCACCAGTGGCAGTGCTTTTGCTCCCTGCATCTCCTCTGGGATTTGCTTGGGAATTTCTTGCAATCTCTTCTCCTTACAAAACGAAAACACTGGTATAAGAAAGTCCTGGCCCAGAGACTTGAAAAGACGGCCCTGTTTGGCTCAATAATGAAACGAGTTCATCAGTAACTGTTTTTGGTTGTTTGAAGCGGTGCTGTAATCTGTTGCAAGTACACTGAGATGTATGTCACTCTTAGGGGGTCTCCTATCCCTCTCCATCAGTGACTGACCCTACGCTCACGGCAGAAGCGCTGGATCAGACCATTGCCACCTTTGACACCGTGGAGGAGCTGCTCAGACACTTCAACCCGGACTCCTGGCAAGAGGACCTTGAGAATCTCTACACAGACAGTGGGCACCATTATCGAGGCAGGAGCTACCACGACAGGAAGTCCAAAGGTAGGAGAAGGCTTTGGGACATACTTATGCACACTTTGGGACAAGGACAGGATATTCCCTCACTCCTCATAGGAAAGTCCATCAGCCTGATATTACATTCTGATGCTCATGTTTCTGTTGGAGTCACAGAGCAAGGTACCACCTACTAAAACCAGGGATGTGTAGTTTAATCCTTAATCAATTTCCAGGTAGGATCTCACTTGAGAAATCAGACTGAAAACTGCTCTTTTTTATGATAAATTCACAAATAAGAACACAGGTCCACATGTTAAGACAGATGGTTCTCAGCTTTACCCTCTTAAGCATTGCTTTGTGGGTAAAACGTGGGGTTCCTAATTACCTGTGTTATCATCCTTCTTTAAATATCTGCTTAGGGACTGTTCTCTGTTGAGTGAGGAATAATCACTTTTATCACATTGTGCTTAGGGAAGCATCTGGTGCAGACACCTGTATGTGCAGCTGGTTTTTTTAGGATGTGAACATCTCACTGTTTTTCATTATGTTGGCAGGGAACATTATTGTGGTTTAACATCTTTGTCTGTAATTGAGCAAAGCACACATTTCTGGGTTATGTTTCTTGTTTCCTTCTGTTAGTTCAAATCATCCACCAAATAGTAAAGCAAAGGGGCATTTAGCTGGCTGTACAAAGCCATAATGATAAAGAAACGCTATTGAGAAGACACAGTTGTGCTCCGGGGTAATCACGCACTGGAAGGCTTGATGAAATTGCCCTTCATGTGCAGTATAGATGTAGGAGGTCTGTTAGGATTTTGCAGGATGACAATCACTGTAGTTTTCACAGAAGATCTGAAGAATTTTATTTGATTTCTCTTGTTTTCATCTGTTTTCAAGTTGTGTATTCACATGCAGTCTTCTCTATAAATTTAAAATTATAATGCTCAAATCACAGTTCAAATTCTGTGCAATCTACCATTTATTTACATCTCAAATCCCATCCCCCCATACCTTAAGCATGTTCTAAGGAGGGAGAGAGAATTGTAGGTCTGCGTTTGTAACTTGTTATCAAATTATGAGGCTTTGCTCTCAAAAGGGATATATAGACTGCATCCATATTTGGGAAAACTATATCAAGAAGTGTTCCTGGCCCTGAAATACAATCACCATATTGCTAAATTGTTAGCCTGGTCATTGCTGAGCCTGACCCAGGATCTGGCAGAGGCCACCTGCCACTCATGTGTCCACCTTGACTTGGAGAGTGAGAGGTGAATGGTAGGAATGTGGGCTGTCCTGTGGCTGTTGTCCTTGGAGCAGGAGAATAACCTCAGGCATGTACAGTGTTTTAGTAGACACAGTACTGGTGTACAGTTTCCAAGGCTGGCTTTCTTTGCTTCTGGGCTCAGCACTTCAAATGAATCTGATGAAGCCCTTAGCACCCATTCAGCAAAAACTGAACCCCTTTACTTTGCTCCCTTTTGGCATGTCAAAAATTTCAGGCAACCACTGTAGCCATTGTTGGGGAAAATCTTCACCTAAGTGTCACTGCATGACTTTCAAGAATGGTTTGATCTCTGTGGGAGTGTATGGAACATGGTTTGTGTGTCCCTTATTCATCCAGGCTGGATTTGGCACCAGTAGATATGTATAAAAAAAAAAATGAAGGATCTGTTCTGTTTTTAATAGAAGTTGATTAGAATTCTGGATCCTGTACTGATTCTGTTATCCAGATATCATTTCATTCTCAGATCATATTTGGCCCAGTATCCCATATATTTAAATACCCACATAAATATAAAATACCATTTGATGCTTTATTGATGCTAATTATGNNNNCTAGAAGTATCAAACTGATCTGGTAGTGCTCAGAAAATTCAGATGCATAACATTTTCTCCATTTATTATATATGTAATTCAGCTTCTTGAGTAGCAAGAAGCTAAACATTTTTCCAGTTACAGTTTTAATACTTGACTTCTTTTAATAGGATTTTTTTGTTGGTGGTGATTTGGTTACAGGAAAAAAGAAAAAAAAAGTTTTATAACAGTTTTCCATTTGTTTTTAAACTAAAAGCCAAATTCCCTGACTGTTAGCAGCTCTCTGGGCTAAAGTACCTCACCACAATGAGATGTCTTAAAAATTTCAGTTAAGATTTTTTATTTAGTCATAAACTTTTGACAAGATTAAAGGCTTGTTCTTGGAGGATGTGAGGAGTAAGGAATAGCTTTAACAAATCCTTAAATTAGAAATGCTTGGTGGCTTTTAAACACAGACGATGTGGATCTCTGAGGAATGTTTATAGGCACTGGGGTAACCTTGCAGCAAAGAGAGCAGTAGATTATATCATAATTTATTTCAGATACCTATCTGATTCGGCTTACAACTTGGGTTTTATTTTTTTCATCCTAAGTTAGAACAGCCCTGAGGCAGGTAAGAACAATTTGATGTAATCTCTGCCTATCTTACAGCATTTTGACACCATGCCATATAAATGGTATAAATTAATCACTGATAATTTCACTCCTAGCCAACCTTCTGCCCATACCAAACTCTGGCACACTGAGCTAAGAGAGGCAGTGTTGCTGAATATTAATTCTGATAACAGGGGTAGGTGATAAATTATATTTAAATGGTATGTTTTCTTAATTTGCCAATTAATATTCTACAAATATCAAGGTCAGATGAATAAGAAGACAGTATTTTATTACAGCTGAAACTCACAGAATCAGGGAATAGATGAAGTAGGAAGACACCTCAAAAACTTAAATGCCCCCCCTCAAGGCAGGGTCATCAATAGAAGGTCGCCATCCCAGGAAATGCTCAAAAGGTGTGTGGATGTGGCATGTGGGGATATGGTTTAGAGATGATTATGGCAGTGCTTGATTTATGGTTGCATTTTTGATCTTTGAAGGTCTTTCCCAGGCCTAAGGATTCTATGATTTTTTTGTGTTTGTAACATTAATATATGCATGTACAGATGAGTCCCTTCCTAGATATCTCTTGCAAGTGCCTGAATGTTGAAGAGGGTGTGGATTGAATATATATTTATGGTAACTCCAGTCTACAAAATCTGATCGCATACCTCTACAAACCTGATGCAATTCTATTGAGTTAAGTGCTTTTCTTTCTATTGAAACCATAATTGCATTTCTATTGAAAATTCTATTGCATTTCTCACTATTGAAATGAGATACTGGTATGAAATGTGTCTCACTAAAAGCCACATGCAGTTTGAAATATAATTCTATATATGTTCAGCAAGGTTTGCTGTGAGCCACTCAAGTGAAAGCTGACTGTAAAATCACAGTGCAATCCAGACTGGCAGAACAGGACAGAAAAGAAAGGGGAAGACACACTCAGATTTTCCCAATTCTGAAATGAGAGGCCTTATATAAGCTATAGACTATGGGGTACACCTATGAAAATATGATAGACATTTCAAATAACTTCTGCTGTTGCAGATATACCCATAAAGGTTTGCTACCAATTGCTGAATTTTAGAAACTCTGAAAGTACGAATATTCAGCTTTATGTTCATCCTAGGCTCTTAGGAAAAAAAAAGGTCATACCAAAGTATACACTTTAAAATAAAATGATTCATTTTACATTGCTGTTATATATTGCTGGCCTCAGTGTCACAGTTATGTGGTTATTACAAATATTAAGCATCTCCAGAAAGATATCACTGGCTATTGGGTTATTTAATAATGTTCATGGCAAGAACACAGGTAAAGAAGTAAACATCCATGCTTCACAATTATGTTGAGCTTCTTCCCAAACAGATTTCTATTTTTCCAGAGAGTCATAAGAAGAGTTCAGATATGTTTCAAGGAAGCATCTTCATCCTAGTTTAAATTTCTGAAAGCATGAATTTATCTGGGTAATACTATTAGAAGAGCTTCTAAGAGATACCGCTGTAAACAGTTCCAACCATCAATTAAACATTATTTAACTTTCCCCACATGCTTGTTTGCATTTATTTTTACTGTTGTATCTGATTTTTTATCTCCCATTGTGTAAGGATTTTTAATTTAAAAAAAGACCTTCACCTGTGAAATGGGTACAAATGAAGAAAGAGAGGAAAAAGAAGAAGTTCACTATTTCTCATCATAGAAGTAAATCCAGATGTCATGATTACCCATAGAAGGGATTGTCTTCAGAAAGGAATGGAGTGTTTTGTTTTGTTTTCCCATAAATAAACCTTGGAAGCAGGAACACATGTAGATAGATACATTCTGATAATTAACAAGACTACCCCTGCCTCTAAGCTCATTTTCTTTTTTGGAAATGGTACACAAGAAGCCTTTGGCTATCACAGGAAATTAATCAGGTGGGACATTCCTGCAATAGCATCTGTCTGCAGTGACAGCTTTACAAGTTAAATAAATAAACACTTGCTGGCATAACCACACTGCTCTCTGGAAGGGGAGTAGTGAGGTCAGACCATGGGTCTTCACAGAATGTTTCTGCTGTTCATTGCCAAATCAGTTCCCAAGATCAGGCAAGTTTCACCATGTTCTTAACAATTGTTTCTAATTGTCATTACTTAAAATGGTCTAGCAAGAAGGTAAAATTTTAATGTTGTTTCTCAGAGGCTTGCAAGCAGTGGCCAATAAATTATTGCAAACATCCATGTACTCTCTTCCTTGAAAGATTCTGGGATGGTTGCCAGCAAGTTCCAGTGCATCAGACAGCGGGTGCAGGCATCACAAATGCTGAATGGTTGCTCATTCATGGCAAATTTGAGTATTCAAGTAAATGGAATACCTTCTAAAATATCTGATAATTTAAAATATTCCCTGTGCTTAAAAAACAGAATACCTTTCCCACCCTTCTTCAGTTAGGAACCAAGTTGTCTGTGCATGCAAACTGCACACATTCATTCATTTCACAGTCTAATTCTGATCTACATTCCTACCTTCCCCCTCTGTGACAAATGAGATTTTCCCTCCCATGTTATGCGATGTAATTGTTGGTCACTGCAGTGAAAGGTTTTCTTATTAAACCCTTTTTTAAAATGCTAGTGAAACTTATAGCATGTTATTTATCACTGGAATAAGCTGCTCTTTTCCATTGATTACAATGAAGCTGTGTCGAATAGTTTGGCCTGCTTTTGCTACTTGACCTGTACCACAGCTGATAATTGGTTTGCCAGTCCATAATAGGCCTATATATTTTGCCCTTTGTTCCATGAAAACAGCTATAATCCTACTGAAATCTTGATCTTTCATTCCTCTAAAATAATAGTTGCTGTATTGAGAAAGTTTGTCTTGGTGCTGTGATTCTGCAGTAAGTGCAAATTGCAAAATCTTAGCTCCCGTGAGAAGGATTTAGATAGCTCCAAAGTTTCCAGGTATATTTTAAAAATTGCTTATTATTATCATTATTATCATTAAGTATGTGCAATGGAGCATTCAAAACCATCAGCTATATGGGTTGAAGTCTAAAAGCCACAGGGTTTGGTCAAAATTTGGTATGGAGAAGAATTATTTCATCAGTGTCACAGCATTTAGATTATTTAACAAGCAGAAGATGCAACTGGCAAATTATATTTCATTTGTTATTGCCATATAATTGTGAGGATATCATTATGTTGGTAATCCCAATATTCATTGTTACATTGTTGAAGTCCTAGAATCTCGGAATGGTTTGGATTGGAAGGGACCTTAGAAATCATCAAGTTCCAATGCCCTTGCTGGGGATAGAGACTCCTTGCACCATACCAGGTTGCTCAAAACTCATCCAACCTAGAACACTTATAGGGATGGGGAATCCACAACCTCTCTGGACAGCCTTTTCCAGTGTCTCAGCAGCCTCACAGTAAAGAATTTCCTCCTAATATATAATCTAAGCCTACTTTTTTTCAGTATGAAACAATATCCCCTTATCCTATCACTACTTGCCCTTGTAAAAAGTTCCTGTCCAGGTTATTTGTGAATTTTCCAGCTCAAGTTCAGCCACACCATAGCTTCAGTCAGATACAGCACTACTCTGAATGTCTTTGATGGCTTTTACAGTGCCTCTAGTTTACATGCAGGTCTTTAGCAATATTGACCCCAGCATTATCCTGTGGGGAGCACAAATATTAGCCAGCTACCAGATTTACTAGGAATTGCTGACCATTTTCCTCAAGTCTCTCAGATACTCCAGTTATCTACTGAATTTGTAGTCCACCTATTCCATTATATCTCAGAAATTGCTGCAAGGATGCTGTGGATCACTTTCAAAAACCAGCAGATGCCTCTGCTGCTTTCACCTCACCCAACAAGACAGATGTCTCATCATAGCCAGCTCTGTGGTTGGTCTTGTTAAATCTATTCTTGATGTTCCCAGTCATCCCCTTGTCTGCCATGTGCCTGGGGATTCCTTCCATGAAGGATTTTCCCCATAATTTTATCACGGGCTGACCAGTCTGCAGCTGCCCGAATCCCCCTTGCCTTGCTTGTAGATGGCTTTGACTTGTGGCATAGGAATACCATGGCAAGGTGGCTACCATCTCTTACAGCTTAGCTCTGCTCTGTCACTGATGCATTAAAAAAGTGTAGAAAGTTCAGATATGATGACCATGTGTAAATTTGGAACAGATAAAGTGTTAAAAGCAACCCTAACAGACCACCTGTCTTTTTAAAATTAATCAGTGACCAGCAGCTGAGGTTTTCTCCTCAATCTTTCAGGCCTCCTTTTTTCAGAATTAAACATGGCATTAGCTGCAGTCTCCGATTTCAATGCCTGCCTCTGATTAAGATCACAGAATATTTTGATGAATGCTTCAAGGTAAAGACATATCGTAGAGCTTTGTGAAATGAGGATGGTTTTAAGCAGAGGGTTTAAGGGAAGGAAGGGGTAAACATTGAGCCCCAAGTATCCAGTTTAATGCTCCAGTGCATCTCTTTTATGTTTGCCTTACTTTTAAGCTGTCTCTGATGCAGATATTCTGTAATAATACTTGAGAATTATTTGCATCCAGTCTAAAGAACCTTTTAGTTCTAGTTTTAAATTAAGAACTCCAGTGGTTTCAGTCCTCGATAAGAAAAGCAGCTGGATTTCACACCAATCACACCAAGGCTCAGTTACATTTTAGTCACAGCAGTGAAGTGATGCATGAAAATGACTGTACTGTAAAATCTCATTGTTAGGTGGATGAGGAAATGGACTAGCTCCAGACAGTAAAACAATCCAAAGACAGGAAAAAATGCATATTGAAACTTTCTGCAGAGAGAGTTGCTCAGAAAAAAAAAAGTGTTCTTTTGTTAAGGGGCAATAAGCCATGATCTAGAGTTTAGGATTTAATTAGTCAGTGGGAACTGTTCTTGTGTCAGCGTGGTGCTACCAGAGTACACATTTTTCACAGAGTACACTGCACGCTTACCTTATTCCCACCAAGCACTGCAGTTCTGTAGAGCAGAGTAAAAAAGTGTAGGTGTTTACCTCCAAATGAATTTTAATGGCGGATGACTTGTGTATCTCTTAAACTGTTTATTTAGGCTTTTCTTCTCTGCTTGGGGTTACTTATTTAATGTTTTCAGCATCACCAGAATAAGACCTTTCTGCTTATCCGAGTATCTCATAGATATTCCCCTGGATTGCTCCAGTGTCATGTGGCTGATTCAGGCTTTCCCCCCAAGCAATCTCATTAGTGATGAAGGCAGAAAATTTTCAGCACTCTTCTCCCTTTAGTCGATTTTTCCTTCACATCAGTTGGCTGAAATGAATACTAGCCAGATAGTGCTTTGCTTTACCTGTTAGCAAAGCTGATGGCAAAGGTCCTGATGAGATTGTTTAGAAGAGTGGGAAACACTTCCCTGTGGGAAGAATTAGCCTGACAGCCTGCAGTGAGAAGAGGTGCCTTTGAAGAATGACAGTGGAGAAGAAAATGCCATCTGTTAAAACAAAGAAATCAATATACCCTGGACTTGCTAGTCCTGGCTAAGGACACTCACAGTGTATTTTTCTCTCAGTGCATGAGTATACCACCAGTCCCATTGATTTTGTGCTTATAGCAGGAGGATGATCTATACCTCTTGTGGAGAGATGCTAGCTCTCTGGAGTGAACCACTGAGATTTCATGGGGGAATGTATCATAATTGCTATAAAATAGCAGTTTATCTGCTAAGTTCCCACTGACTGAGATAATACCTTGTCAGGAAAGTGAATCTGCTACGATTTTCTATAATAGCACTTCTGACATTTATGTATGTCTCTCACCTCTTGCATATCAGCCTTGTGAATATATCCAGGATAGAATATAAAAGTGCATGATATTTACAAATCAACAGCTTTTTCCACAATTAACTTAGTGATGTTGACAAGGCCTGAGTCACAGAAAGTATGAAGTGTCTTTGTTGTAAGTTTTCACACATTTGTATTAAAGCACAGGCATAAGTGTTCTCAGAACCAGAGTTTATGTTGACCTGTTAAACATGCCCTGAAAATCTGATATGCTCACAAACACTAGACTGTTACCTCAGTTCTCATTTGAGCCATCCCTATTTTCCTATTGATGCTTCTGTTAGCAAATACTGTTTTGAGTAGAACTCAACGTCACATGTCCCCCACTCCTGAATGAATTACTGAGCTTTGAACACTTAGTTGGTGGACAGAATCCTAAGGAGAGAAGAAGACAGAAAAGGAAGGAAAAAGAACTCTATTTCTATAGAAATAGAACTCATTAAATTTGTTACTTTTGTGTGTGCCGCTATCGTGGAAAATATATTTATAAAAGCGGGTTTTTGTTTTGTTTTAGCCTTACAAGCTAAAGCTAGGAACAGCATTTAAATTCACATTTGATAGACTATTAGTTATTTTTACAGCTGGCTTTACCACTTGTTTACATGACAGATCTCAGATACTAGGCATTTAAACATCTACCAACTACTGGCATTCAATGGGCCTATTAATTTTGATTGTATTTATTTGTATGCGTATAATAGTAACATTTACCAGATGAAATTAATACTGCTTAGATTGGTTTCTCCATCTAAAAATGAATTATCTAAATTCTGTTCACAAACAGTACAGACAGGCATCTTGAGGAAGAATGTCATGCAGGCTGTCTTAAATGCTCTTGCCAAGCGAGGGATGAATCACTTTCCAAAAATTTTTCTCTTCTGACCACAGGAAGTGCCTTGATTTTGCCCATACTAAAAAAAAATTAGATCATAGCATCTAAGTAACTCAGGTATAAACAGAGGGGGGAAGAGAGTAGCAGAGGTGGAATCTCTTGCCTGAGGATCGAACAATGAGTGACAAAACAAAGAAAAAGACCAGTCTTCAGCTTTCAGGCCAGTATTCTACTGCAAACCTTCCCTTCACCTTTATAGTTGGTGTGATCTCTGCTATGGCAGTGAGTGGGAGAAGGATGACAGCTTGGATGGCCACCTGTAATGATTTAAAATTGGTAGGTTTATGTTTATCTGTTCAGAAATCACTCCTATAGTTCACATATTTTTCAGCCAGCACGCCATCACTCTGTGCTGCCTGGGCAGCAGCATAAACCAGAGGAATGTCCCACTCTAACCTCACTAATGAAACTTCTTTTGCATTGCAGTTGACCTGGACAGGTTGAATGATGATGTGAAGCGTTACAGCTGCACTCCAAGGAACTACTCTGTCAATTTAAGGGAGGAGCTGAAGCTGACAAATGTAGTTTTCTTCCCCCGCTGCCTCCTTGTCCAGCGCTGTGGCGGAAACTGTGGCTGTGGGACTCCAAACTGGAAATCCTGCACCTGCGTGTCAGGCAAAACAATGAAAAAATACCATGAGGTATTCTCATTCTTTCTTTGTTACTTCTTTTGGGTATCTGTTGCTTCCATGGATACTGAAGTCTTTTCTGAGAGCTGTGTGTGCTGTTTGTTAATAGACTATATATGTGTGAGAAAGGAGTGTTGGCAGTATTTATGTGTAAGTTAACTTAGAAGAAGTTGGAGACAGCTTTCGCCACCTCTGAGTGGATGCCACTACAGCATCCTAGTGAACTTAGTTTCAGGAATGAGCCTTATGTTGGACTGATTTTTCGCAGTCAAGGACTAATACAAAGTAAATGTATATGCCACTGGAAATACTCTTTTTAGTAACACAGAGTATCACAGGTTCCTTGAGTTATTTGACATCATTTCCTCTTGTTTTAAACTTAAGCTCACACTTGGAAATTACAATTAAGTCACTTGTAAATTCTCTTTCCTTCCAGATTATTACTTATAGGAGGCAGCTGAATCATTCAGCCTTAGTTTTTTTTTTCCCCTCACTCAGCAATTTTTTAGGCAGGCAACATTTTTGCATAGAAACAATGCCTATCATTTTAATCCCTTCAGAACACATCTAGAGAAGAAAAACACAAGGAAAGAGCATTTTATATTCTTGCCTCTAACGCAGTATTTTCAGATGAAGACATGAGCAATGTTCCCTGAAGTGAGCATATCTAGGAAAGTTACTTGGTAGTTGCCTTTCAGTTGTTGGAAGGTAGGGTAGCTGCATCCCATGCTGACTTACTTTGGCACATACCTCTTGTAAGAGCCTGATTTACCACTTGGCTTAAGGCCCAAGTGAAAATGAGCTTTTTGGACGTTTAAACCTGGATGCAATGTAGGCTCATAATATTAAGGCATTATCTTGAGAGACCCTAGGGCTACAGTAGCAGAGGATTGTTGAAGGTCAGAACTTGTTCATATTGTAAGCAGTGTGGTGACTCTTTTCAAAGGCAAGAGATATTTTCTCACTCATAACTGCAGAATACAGCATACTCCACATGCTAGGACTGGAGAATAGTTAATATTTTCTCTAATTTTAAACAAGATACAGGGGATGACCCTAGTAATTACAGAGCAGAAAGCCTTATCTCAGTGGTAAAAAAGTTAATTGGAAAAAAAATTAATAGGTCTAAAGCACCTAGATGACTATGAGCTGATAAAATTAATTCAGAATGCCTTATATATGAATAAATATTTATACAGAACCACAACATTGTACAAGAATGCTAAAAGGACTGGCACCTCCTGCAGAGAGCAAACAGTCAGCCAGACAAGATCAGACGTGGATTAGAAGCTGGTTAAGAGATAAAGATCAACGAGGTGGAAGAGACGAGCAATTTTCTAAATGGAAAAGGGCTATCTGAGGGTGCCCCCAGTACAAAGATTATTATTTCACGTGTGTTCAGTCTGGAGGGAGGTGAACAGAGAGGTGGCAAAAATGACAGGTGGCACAGGAGATAACGTACTTGAAGAGCAGAGAAGGCTGTGAGGAATTTCAGAAGGTGTTTGTAACTGCTTTTAAATGCAGGTTAGAAAAGCAGCAAGCACTGGGATGAGTGGTCTTGACTATTTATTCATATAACACTGGGTGTGTGAGAGGAGGAGGAAGAAATGAGGGGGTGGAAATTGGGCTAAAGGTCAAGCAGTGAATCACTGTGAAGAGCTTCAGGAAAACAGTTGTTTAGTGCAGTGATAAGAAAAAGTGACAAGTGACAGTCTTCTGTAGGAATGGAGATAAAGGGGTAACAACACAGCAAATATTGTGGTCTGGATAAACTGGTGGGGGATTTACAGTAGATTTTGACCATTGATGCTTAAAAGGACAAAGGCAGGACTAGAAAACAAAATAGAAGCACCAAGTGTACATCACGACAGATGTAGGGGGAAATACAGATCAAAAACATTTGTGAAAAAAGTGGCTCAAAAGTTTTAGATCATTTAATTTAGAAAAAAATTCTAAAGAGAGGAGACAGTGGAAGATAGGAAATAATGAATAGTAGCTAAAGGAAAATTAGGTCTTCCTAAATAACCTTTTCCTTAAGAAAAGAACAAGAGAGACACTGGAAGGGAACTAATTTAAAATTATAAAAAGGAGTTGAGTTTTTTTCACAGTAAATCTGTATGGAATTTCAACACTTAAATATGAGTTGTGCATAATTCAGAAGATTTCTGAAAGAACTAGAAGTCAAATATTAACTAAGGAATCCTGGGTTACACCTGTATCAAAAATTAAGTCAACTGTTGACAGTAGCTAGAAAGAAAAATGCTGATTATAAATATATTATCAAGCACTTACTTTTTTCAGGTGTTTGGGAGCACTTAGTGTTGCAACACCAGAGCGTCACACTAGCCAGGTATTTCTCAGCATCAGGGTGTCATGGCTTATGACTGCTCCAAATTAATCACTAAATTCAGGAAATTCAACATTCACACAAATATATCACTGCTAGTTTATTTTCCTACTCATTTCTACTCTGAAAACCATATGAATTCAAGACAGTGTTTTATCTTTAATATTAAATGGCCTTTGTAAGTTTAAATTTAAATTTTATCCCTTAGGGATGAATTAACAGCTCACTGAGCAGATATTTAGCCAAGTGTCTCCCATTAACATGAGTGGAAGTCATGCAGATAAATTCATGTATGACATACTAAAGATGTGTCCATTAATTTCAGTCCAAAATGATTTCCACTTTATTATTATTGTTAGCCACACACAATTAATCAGTTTTATTCTTATTCTCCTTTGACACTTTAATTTTACATAAATACCAGGTGGAAAAGACACTGAGGAGAAGCCTCTCCACCTGCCAGTTTTAGAACCATAGAGCCAGTTTACTCTCTTAAAAGCCAATTTGAAGCCCACTAACCTTATCCAAAGAGCCTTTAGTTGCATAACGAAGGATGGAGCCTTATGCTTTATGAAATCCCCAGCACCATTAATTTGGTTAAAAAAGCTCAGCCTTATACTCCATGAGGACATAGGCCAGATTCAAACACAAGTCTCAGTTAATTTGATTTACAGAAGACACCAGAAGGAAGTATTAGGTGGTGGAGGAAGGAAGGTGTTTGAAGTAGCTGACACAGACCCCTTCTCTTGCCAGAGTGATTTTTCCTAATTTCTATCCTGGAGCTTCATCTACTGAGCTCCTGAGCCTGCAAGAGCTTTGTATCCTGCACATGGATGCTTGTCCTCAAAAGTAAAAATGTCTCTGGAGATCACTTAAAAGTCCCCTGGCATTTCTGGGGTACCCAGTATTTCCATGTGAGAAAGACAGCAGGAGCAATAGGCTCATTTTTGGCTTTTTGGTGAGTGCTGGAGTGGCTGCATGTTGGCAGCTGTGGGAACTTTAAAGGCCAGAGTGTTTCCTGAAAGAGAGGCTTCTATTCCAGAGAGATTTCAAGGTTATCTTCTCCTTTTGCTCTTAATGCTTTTTAGTTCCCTCTCAGTTCCTGTTCAAAGCCTCCCACTGTAATCACTGAGCACTCTCTCCTAGCCTAGCCTCTCAGGACTAATAGCTATCACGTGGAGCCTTTAATTTTCCCAAGCTGAGAGTGCTGCTCCAGTTCTCTGAATGGGATGTACAGCTCTTTTCTATCATGTCTGACTGTATGAAGTGATGCAACAGCAGGGAAAATGAGAGCATGAGATGGCCACAATAAGGGGTAGCTTTTTCTTTATTGCCCTAGTCTTCTTTATAGCCTGGAAGTTTGCCATGACTTTACCAAAATACTCAGCAGTTTTTAGAAATGAATGGGGTCATGGGTAAACAGATAATTTTATTGGTGGGTTATTTTTTTCCTTGCAAGAGTCTTGTGATGCTCTGTGGTTTTCCATGGCTTCTAAGTAATACTGAGTTATGTTGCAATGCTCTGTGCAAGGGAAAGACAAAGCAATACATGGAAATGGATGCAGCACACCTTAATCAAAGCTCAGCCCTGCTGCTGTCTAACTTTCTAAAGCGAACCTGATAGAAAAGTGTGTTTTCCATTGCAGTTCATTTCCTTAAAAATGCCTGGAGCTGCTCTTCAGAGAGGCAGAGGCTCTAGACCTAGAGATTCCTCAGCACAGAGAAGGTGTGGGGGAACTCAGGCCAGGACTCAGTTCAGCTGTGGCTGTGGCTGTGCTATCCAGCCTGTACGTACCTCAGAGACACAAGAAATCAGTTTCCCCATCTCATTGCTGTAACTGATGAGATGTGAAACGAGTTTCCGTGGGAAGTAAGTGCTCTTAAGGTAGCAGCCAGAATTTGTCAGAATGTATAAACCTCTGCAAACACAGTGCTGAGCCGCACAGCTAAGGAGCATGTAAGGAAAAAAGAAAAGTGGTGATAGCTGATTGCAACTTTTACCTAATTATTTGTCTGTCCTGTAAAGACTGACGTGTTGTCCACTGTCCATAAAGTGCTTCTTTCCCCACCCCATCCCACCCCTTTTTGAAGCATTATGCTTCCATTCAAGTTTGATGTTGACTGGAGCTTTCACGGGACATACATTCAGTTAATTCTCAGAGAGAAGGT
>JAOTQP010000001.1:75014471-75033620 GCA_026413545.1 Cichladusa arquata
TCTGACAGGTCTTTTATGTCTTTTGCTCAGAAGAAGTACATCTTCCTGGTGTAAGATCAGAGGGGTGTCTTTCATCTGAAAAACAGCTTCAACTAAACCCAACATTGCAAAGGGAAAACAAGAGGAAGAAATACTAAAAGGCAGAAAAGGGCACGGGAGCACAATAGAGAGTTAAAAAGTGGAACTTCAGTAATACAAAGTTACTGCAATGGAGTTAAGAAATGTAACTAATACAATTTGATGCTGCTGGGACTTTTTTCTTTTATTTTCAGAAAAATGAGAAGCAAACCTTAAGGAGGCAGTTGACAGAGAAGACAATAATTCTCACCATGTATTTACACAGGGAAACATAAGATAACTGGTCAAAAATGATCCAAATGCGCTGACACAACAAAGGGAATTTGCTAAGGGATTAAAAAGAGCTAGAATCATCAAAGCAGTGTGCAAGGAATATGGTCTGATTGTTGTATGTCCTGGAGTTGATAGTACATGTGTAAAGGAGATAAAAGGTTGTTATGGTAATAAAGGCACAGAATTAGCCTGACAAAAGAGTTAATTCATGGAATAATGTACAAGAAGCAGCAATGGGATTTATTTGGAATGCAAGTACAAGGAAACAAAATGAGTCAGAAATGACTGATAGGTCATGGGGTGAGCAGAGAGAGCGCAGAAATGCACTGAGAGAAAAAAAGTTCATTTTTAACTAGATAAAAAATAAAGTTCTTGGGTTGACATCTGGAAGTTAAGCGACTGAGACATCCTGTGATACATGTCAGGACAGAGAGGCAGTTTGTGAAGGAGGAACACCTGTGTCTAGTCAGGGATAGAACAACAGCTGTAGCATAATGCACACATAATTCCTGACAAGATCAGCCAAAGTGAGGGTCTTGTTGATGTCACATATGTCAAGAACATAATAGCTTTAGTGAGTGCTTCAGGTGCTTGAGTTTTAAGCCAATTATTTCTTCCCATGTTTGTTGCATTAAAACCAGGGGTTTCTTATGCATACAAATAAAAAAATAGAAACAATAATCCTATCTATATTAAATAATCCCTTAGTTTGCCTGCTACTACTGATCAGCAGGCCAACTCATTTTTCTTGTCCCTGATACCCTGTAATTATTTCTGGTAAGAAATACATCTTTGGGTCTATGTCATTGGTTTAGGCTATGTTCCTACTAGAGTAAAGGTCCTTGTGCTAAATTATGAACCACATTCCCACAATGCTTGGCTTCTTATACTCAGAGCACAGCTAAACCATGGGTGACCTTTGGATTAGATAACTTTGAAAAATTGCAGAGTTAGATTTTTTGTGTCTATCAGGACTTGGATCTGTGTTGAATGTTTTTCACTTTTGATGCTTCCTCTTTCATGAATCTCAGACAAATATAATTTGGTTTGCATGCTAGAATGGTGTTATTTTTAGATGTGCAGAAGGAGATTAGATAATGCTGCATAGCAAAATTTTAAAATAAGTTCTGCAAAGTACAAATTTCTCTATCTAAAATAGCATCCAGAGTTGCTCACCATCCTCTGTCACAAGAATATGAAGCTAATTGAATATTGAGTAAGCCATAGTCATATTATTGATTTTCTTTAGGCTTCTTAAGCTAATCAGAAAGAAAAAAAAAAAGCTGATTTTTGAGTGAGGCTTCATTTTTCTGTTTGTGCTAAAAATACTGGTCAAGAATTTTAAAAAATGATGTTACTGTTGTTACTAATAAGTAAATGATAAGTCAAAAATGCCTGTGGGGAACTTTCCCTCTTTGCTTTTTAATAAAACAGAAATCAGCCATCATGGGCTGTCACGGTTAAATGTTGCCTGACTTCAAGGGTCAGTGATGCCTGGCTAGGACCGTCAGCAAATGCTGAAGGGATGGTTCACCTCATCTGGCTCTACCCACCTAACACTGTGGGTCCAGGCTTTGGGCTCCTTTCCCAGTCCCCAGAGCTAGCCCCACCTGAGGTGGGTGTCCCAGGTGAATCATGCTCTGCTTTATTGGGGCTTCTACTGGAGACATGCCACATATGGATCAGGGTGAGCGGTTCCTCTTCCTGGCAGTCATTGCCACTCTGCTGTCCTCAGCCCCTGATCTTGAAGTGTTAAGGGTTCTAAAGTGTTCTTACAGACCTGCTGAGATGACTGGGGCCATCAGCCCTGACTTCCTGTGCTCCAAGGTGGCAGGAGAGCACCTGCTGCCCCCAGAGCACAGCCCAAACTGGTACTGTACACCTCCAGGGAAGGCAGTCCTCAAACAGGCTGGAAACCCCCAGTTCCATGGAGGGCTGTCCAAGTGGTGAGTGGGCCTGACTTAAACAGGTGTGCCCTGATTCCACTTGAGGTTTTTCTGGCTTCAGCTTCCAGATCCTGGTGTTTGTCATGGTTTTGATCTCATTTAAGGAGGCTGACATCCAAATTCAATACAGGATCAATGAGCAAGATTGCTGGCAGGGAAACACATGTAAGCATTTTCTTTATGTTTCCTACATCACTGCCCCCAAGGAAAGTTACTTGGTGGCTGCAGCCATCTTACCTTGAAATTTCTCAGATGCTCAGTAAAAGTAAAAAACATCTACAAAGTAAAATGCCATCCAGCATATTGGTGTGCTCCTATGGGGCTCTCTGCCCAGAAAATGCCCTGCTACACTTTTTTTACCTATAAGCACCAAATCCAGCTCAGAACCAGAATAATCTGCCTTGATTTTATTTTAATTGTTTTAATAGTTTTATGACCATCATTTACTCAGTGTTTGATGAGGGGGACATGACTGTAGTTACATGCTCTTTTTGAGGCAATGATCTGAGTAGCTAAGGCACTGCAATTTGATGAGAAATGACAGACACTGATCCTTTAATTTGAAAACTACAAGGTTGTTATTCTAGACCTGTCATATCCATATTTTCTTACAGCTACTGATACCATCAAAAAATGAGTGATAACCTGTCCTGAACAGAATTTATTTGAACTGTGCTCATTAATTCAGTGGTTCCTCAGCTTTAAGGACATGACCATGTGATAAATAAACAGCAGCTATTTGCATAATAAAGGGTTGTCTTCCATCTGCTTTGGTCACCAGAAATGGACTTAACTTCCAGATTCTCTTCAACTCCCTTGTACTTAGATGAAAATAGAACTATTAGGTGGGAGTGAGACAGAGAGCTTTGAATATCAGAGATGTGATCAGCTATTAAAGTAGCTCTGGAGAGGGATCTGGACAGGCTGAATCTGAGACCAGTTGTGAGAGGTTCAGCAAGGCCAAGTACTATGTCCTGCACTGGGGTCACAGCCCCAGGCAGCACTACGGGCTGGGGACAGTGGCTGGAAAGCTGCTCAGTGGAAAAGGACCTGCTGGCAAACAGCAGCTGATCGTGATCCAGGGTGTGCCCAGGTGGCCAAGAAGGCCAATGGCATCCTGGCCTGGACCAGCAGTGGTGTGGCCAGCAGGAGCAGGGCAGTGACCGTCCCCCTGCACTGGGCACTGCTGAGGCCACAGCTCCAATTCAGGGAAGGGCAACAGAGCTGGGGAAGGGTCTGGAGTGCAAGTCTTACATCTGAGGGAGCTGAGGGTGTTTAGACTGGAAAAAAAGAGGCTTGGAGGGAACCTCATCACTCTTCCTGCCTGAAAGGAGGGGGTAGCCAGGTGGGGTGGGCCTCTTCTCTCAGATAATAAGCAGCAGAACAAGGGGACATAGCCTCAAGTTGCACCAGGGGAGGTTTAGATTGGATATAAGGGAAATTTTCTTCACTGCGAGGGTGGTCAGACATTGAAACAGGCTGCCAGGGAAGTGGGAGAGTTGCTAGTCCTGGAAGTATTCAAAAAGCATGTGGGATGTGGCATTAGGGAACAGGAGTTAGTGGTTGACTTGGCGGTGCTGGAATGATGATTGGACCCAATGATCTCAGAGGTCTTTTCCCACCTAAAGGATTCTATGACTTGATAATTTCAGCTGTGTTCAATCACTGTTTTCCTGTCTTGTTTGAGGAAGTGCCTGACAGTTCATTTTCTTATCAGCAGAGCCTATATACTGTGCTCAGGCTTCTTGATAAAAAACACAGGGAAAGCTGTCAGATGGTCTGTTAAGTTAAATACAGTCCACATCTTTGCTCTCATCCCATTGCATACTTTGATTTGCTTTCAGCTGGAAAAATCAGATCTACCTACCCATGATCTTGCAAACTGCCAGTCGTCTGCATTTGTCATATTTTGCTGGAAGACTTCTTTAAATAAAGAACTTATCATGGGCTCAGTGTCAGCATCTGTACTTGATTTTAAAACTACATTTTCTTTTAAAAAGCATCTTTGAAGATGTGGTCTATTTTTAGCTCTGTAATAATTGCAGCAACCTGATGGGTTCAGTTCCTTTGTGCTTGGGTTGACAGTGTGATACAGCAAATTGTCCTAGTGTCCATCAGGATTTACTGCATATATGGATGCCAATGTTTGAAATCAATTCAGAGATACTATATTTTTGTTGCTTAAAAAAAAAAAGAAAGAAAGTAAGTAAAATTGCATGTTTCTGCATTTCTAACAGGGCAAAGTAATTCTATTTTCCCAACACAGTTGGTACAGCAGCATGTCTGTACCTTGCTTAGGCACAGTCCTTCCTCTAAGTATTACATAGGCTAAACATAAATTTCATCACAAAAGGGAGAACACAATAATAGATTGTGTTCAGTGCTTATCACTCTTGTTATATCTCAGGACTTTTCTAGCCTCAAGGCATTAATGGCAGAGAACAAATGGTCTCGTCCTGAGAGCTGCTAACCTGCCTGCCCTTCCCCATCCTCCTTGCATAGCATCTCTGGTTGTCCTTTGGCAAGTGCTTCACATTTACTTTCTGGGACTTTCTAATTCTGATGAAAATGCTAATACTCTGTTGATCTGGCATACAGCCTCTTATTCTCTGTCATTTCCAAAACCGTCTCAACTCTTGTATGGTGTTGCGGCATCAAAATACAGAAACTACTTTGTAAAAAAAAAAAAACAACAAAAAAACAGATTGTTGAGTAACAGAGTGATCTGTTAGGTATAAATCAATATGATTCTGCTAGGGCAGAAATGTGGGTGCTCAGTGGTTGAGGTGTTACAGGCATTGAGATCCCACTTCCCAGTTGGCCACTGGCTTTGGGAAATCATGAACTTAAAAGACATCTCTCCATCTTTGAACAAGCAAGAGAAATCCAGCTGATCTGGCACTGACTTGGCCAAGCTAGCTCTTTCTTACAACCTAAAACCCCCTTCCTAGGGGTTTCAAGATCATCTTGCCTCGATAGAATTTTTTCAGAAGTGTCTATTATGATGCATACTTCCCTAGGAAGTAATTTTTTTTCTTGTTTTCTTGACATTTTTCCACACTAAATTCTTCAGAAATCATTTAGGTTGAGGCAGAGATTTTTAAGGTAAGACAATAAAACTTGTATTCCACAGAAATTCAGTGGTATCTGACACGTACTTTGTGCAAGTTCCTTCATCTCCTTTTGCTCTTCACAAGTATTTACATATTGGACCAATTCTAATGATATGTGCTTCTGAAATTTAAAATTGCATAAAAAAATGTTCCTTGTTCTTAAGAGCAGAAATATTGTACAAGAGAGAGGAGGGACAGGACAACTCAAATGGGTATGGGACTGCAAAAATGAGCCAAAGGAAGCATGCTTTATAGTTCACATGCAAAGGAGCAACTCTGGACATGGTTAGGAAACTGCATGATATAAAGATACCTGATGAAGGAAAAAATACAGTCTGTCCAAGCTCCAGGGCAAACAGTACAGCAGGATGTCAAAGGGTGCAAAGAAAAAGCTGGAAATAAAACAAAAATGTGTCCAAATTAATGCTCGTCAGGGCCATTAAGGGCTGTTGGTGCCCTTGGGGCCCCAACATTCTCATCCTCTGATCTCCAACAGCGTTTCCTAATTCAATGCAATTTTGTTGATCCTCCCAGGTGCTGAAGTTCGTCCCTGAGGCCGGGCATACCAGAAGAAGAGGTAGAATCAGGAACAACATGTCCTTGGTAGATATACAGCTGGATCACCATGAGCGTTGTGATTGTGTCTGCAGTTCAAGACCACCCCGATAAAGAAGGAAAAACAAAGAAAGGAAAGGAAAAATCAGACACACTAATTGCATCTTACCGGACATTTACTTTCAAGCAGGATTGCTCTGAGGACCTTTACTCACTAATCATTTGAAATTTGCTACTAGTCTGCCTTTGCAATTAGCAAAAATCATTGCTGTGCTCATTAGTGTCATGGCAACTAAACAGATATATCATGTATTTATGTATCAGCATCCAAGAATTTAGGACTGTGGTTTATCTGTAGCTAGATTCTGAAGGTTGAGATTTTAAAAGCTAAATTGCAGTCCTTAGGCACACAGTGCCCACTGAATTTAAATACCAGGTATATAGGTATTTGTGGTAGCTGGCAATGAAATAGCATTGGGTTTATTTTTCACTCACCAGTTCCTGCACTCAAATTCTGCTCCCGTTTCTACCTCCTCAGCTCTCCTGATGGTAGGTAGGGTTTTATGGCGGGTAAAAATGAAGAGAGAATTTGAGTCTGTAGGATTGCAAAATGGCTTGCCCTGCTCTCAGAGGGAACTTCCCAGCATTCTGGCCCAACAGAGTGAGATAGAATGCATAAAATCCATCATTACATGAAATTACACATCAGTAAGGTCAAGTCTCGCTGTTTGTACTCGAGCAAATCATGTGCTGAAATTAGTAGGTGCTTTGCATAAGGCACTGGGGGTGGTAGGGGGTGCAGAGGCTGCTGCTTTTGCCATGGTGGCTCCATGCAGACATTGCCCCAGTGCTTCTGCAGGAGGGGGCTCCTGCCAGCTCCACAGGTGAATACCTGCGGGCTGGAACTGATTTTGGTCACTGCCTACCTGATCTGGATTCCTGCCCCTGCCCAGAGTGGCCCCACAGCAGCCCAAGAGGAGCCCCCTGTACACAGGAGGGGAGAGGCAGCCCTCCCCTTGGATCCTCCTCGCAGCAGCCCGAGGAGTGCCGTGCTTGCCTGTGGAGGAGATGAAGATAGGGCACTTGTTTTTTGAAAATATTGATTTGTTTTGTAGTTGTGTTACTGGGAAACAAAACTGTGTTTGAGATTTAATTATCATTATTTGGTTTGGGGTTCTTTATTTGTTTTTTAACTTTGTCATATATTCATTAATCTTAGTTATCTGAGGTTAGTTGTCTCGTTCCAGCTCTGTGTATTGCTGTGGTTAAAGTGCTGACAGTGAATTTCTTTTTTTTTTTTTTTTTAATTGCATTTTGCTGAAGCATATTAACTCATTAAGTAATGTTTGTCAGTCATGGAAAATGTGCATCATTTATTAACTTCCAGAAGAATATTACTAAATACCACTTCATAATAAAATTAGCACTTTAAAAGCTACAGCATAGCTTCCTATGCCTTTTAAACTATTACAAAAGTGCTCTAGCTGAAAAAAGAAAACAAAATCGTTCCAAACTAGCTTTAAGGATTTTCAAATGCTGCTCCAAAAATGTAAGAAACCAGGCAGATTTAAGTCTAGCAAAGAATTGGAGTTTTGATCATGAATGTAACAGAGGGAATAGAGTGGCACATTTAATGGCTGAGGTTTTATGTTTTATAGTAGGCATAGGCTGCATCTTGTCTGTGTTGGCTCTTGTTTTCCTGTCTCTGAAAGAGTGAAGTAGGTTGACAATAGTGCATTTTAATTAGTGGAAAATGGCATGTGCTATAAAATAAAAGGCCTTCAAACCAGTGTGTTTCAGTACTCCACAGGTTTGTAACAAAAGCGCCCTAATGTTCTCATTTTCCCTCTTCATCAGCTCAAGTATTCTGTAAGTGCTTTTTTATAATTTTAGCAAAACTTTGTTGAAAGATCCCTTAGAAATGTTGTGTTTCTTTCTTTCCTGTACTTTAACCTTGGAGATTCAGAAAGTGTGGGGGGTTTATTATTTATATTAATTTTTCCTCTCTGGCTCCCAGATGTCTGTTTAAAAATGCTCCTGAATGCTTACTTGGGAAGTGATTCATCATTTTTCAAAGCAATTTGCATTTAAAGAACAGCCCTGTAACCAAAGATTACCACCTTCATTTTGTAGTTCAGGACTATTTAAAGAACATCTCATTCTTTTTCTGTCTCTAGCTTAATAACAAGATTGACCCAGCCCTTCCATAAGTTTTACTAAGTTTGGAATAAATCTGCATGCAAGACCTTGGCAGTATGGACTGTTTTTGAGATTCCACACTCCTGTTTGTATCTCTGACTGAATCATGCCTAAGCACTCTGATTTCATAGCTAGCATTGGTTGCAGGGTGCACAAGTTGCACAAGGCTTTGTGCTCTAAGTGGTCCTTTAATTCCCAACAGCCACGTGTTGTGAGGGGTGCTTATGCCTCCTGATCAGGAGGATTCAGCCTTGTTTGGGGGCCTGAGTTACCCCTAGAGGCACCTGGGAGAGGCTCTCCCATAGTGTGCCTTAGTCCAAAGGCTGAAATCACCCAGTTGAGTAGCATTCCTTTCTCTCCTTTGACTATATAGAAAGATTAGAAATTTGATCTGGGTATCTAAGTGGGTTACACAGAGGTAGAGAGCATGAATACTCCTTTTAAAGACTGAACAGCTGAGAATTCAGCTAACTGAGTTAGATAAAGGCAGCTGTGGATGCCAGGGTCCAACAGAAAAATTCAGATGCAAAGTAAAAAAAAAATTCTCTTGCTTAATGATGGGTTTAGCTTCTTAAATATAAGCTAAGCTTGTCACAAAGTTTAAAGTATTACTCCTGGGACACTGATTGACAGAACCATTCACTGCTTCCTGCAGCCATACAGACACTGTGCTCCCAGCCTGTGCAAGGGGGTCAAGGGTGGACTTTGTGTGGCAGTGTGGGGATGGTAACATACATGTGAACTAAAAAAAACTCCCCAAAACCCAAGCCCCGAGATGCAGTGACCCTGGTGAGCCCAAATATCAGCAATTTTTTTTTCCATTTATTTATTAGCAGAAATTGCAAAGGTGTATCTCCATACTTCTTTTTCCTTTTTTGTCTTTGTATAGTTGTTATGTTGTTTGCATACGATTTTAGCTTAAATAGCAAAGCTGTTAAAAAAACAAACCTGGTTCAGTTTTATTGGTGGAATTGGAACCCCCCAAAATAAATACATTTTCAAAGGCAATTCAGCAAGAGTCCTAATTTCAAACCACTCATCAGCTTTTTATTTACTATATTCTTCTGGGATAGAGCCTACTTTCTCAAGTGCAATCTATGTATATTTTTTTATCTCAGTTAAATGCAGCTTTCCTGGCAGTACTTTTTACTTTATGCAGTATGTAATGTGTCTTATCTTGATGAAAAAATAAATACTGCTTTTGAAAGAAGATACTCTGAGTGATTATTCATATTTGGATGAAGAAAAACCTGTTATTTGCTGAAAGACATTTCCACAACATGACACCATCCATACTCACAAGGTCTCCTTTTGAATTTTAGCAGTCATTCCCAGGAGCATCAGAGAAGGACCAAAAGGGCAATTTTGGGATAATCGAGTTTGAGCCCCTGAGCTGGCAGAGCTTCCTTGTGGAGCAGCAGCAGTGTGACAGCAGCACAGCATTTCTTAGAGCCAGATTAGGGCACCCCACCCTATTTGGTGCTGATCTCAGCCCCTGCAGGCTTGGCTTGGCTCCAGAAGAGATGTCTGCACTTGCCTTGCTGTAGCTGCTCCTTCCTGCCAAAGGGAGCTGCTGCAGAAGCTCTGTGTCTCACCTGAGCAAGGGCAGAGCTGAGCATCCAAAGTGTGCAGGGCACATTTGAGCTGTGCTTCTGAGTTTGGGCATTTCCTCCAGCTTTGCCAGAAGCAACTTCTGCTGTGTTGTGGCAAATAATAACCTTCAAAGCTTTGGTAACTACTTTCAATCTAAGGTTCTTGTGTTAAGCTGAAGCTGCCTTAGGCCTTCACTTGATCTTGGACTGAATAAGAGCATGAAATTTTTACCCATCTGATTATTCACGAGCTAGATCCCCTGTCTGATAAGGGAAATACAGATAGCATAGAATAGTCTGGGGGCCCAGCTTTTTAGTCTGTGCTCATGCACGAGGACATGCGTTTTTCTGTACAGTAATGCTGTTGATCTGAAACAGTCAGCCATTCAGATGAGCGTATTTGTCCCCTTTGGTCCTTGTTACTCAGAGAAAAAAATTACTGGATATTTCTCCCCTTTGTTTTTTTAAAGACAGTCAAAAGAAACATTTCTTGCAAAGGAATCATTTCTCTTGCCTGCAGTGAACAGGGCCATAGTTAATGGGTAGAGGAGATATTTTTTGCCTTTTGGAAATGCACTGCATACACTTCATAGACCAACTGAGGACCTGCAAAGTGTTCAAGGATGGCATAAAGCTCCTCCCACCTGGCATTGCTACACACCTCCATAACTAATGGCTAGCTAACACCAGTTTGTCCTTATGCTCACAGGACAAGGGGTGTGTGAGTGAAAGCTTTAATAAATCTGAAACTTGGAAAGCAGCTCTGCGTCACTTCATCTGTAAAAGTATATGGTTCATAACACATTCAAGAACTCACCATCACCTTTCTCTAAAAGTATTGGGTTTTGTAAAAATTCATCATCTTCGTCTTCTTTTTGAACACAGAATCTTCCTCTAGCTAGTTTTAAGATCTGTAACAGCTGAAAAAATACTTGCCTGTAAATTCAGGTAAGATTTCTCTTACTCTTGTCCAGAGTGCATTGCCCATACACACTGCTGTAATGTAAATTCAGCAGAAGTCAAATTTGTACTTATTCTCCCAGGGACTCCAGTGCAGCACATAATGGAAATTTAGAAATCAGTATTCCTGTCTCTCATTCTAGGAGTTTTAACTTTGTTTATTGATGGTCTTAGTCAAATATGCCAAAATGCATAACATTCATAGTTTATTTGGTCATTCATTAACAGGCTATGAAAATCTGCTTTAAGTGTTCAAAGTCCAAATTCAATTTTCCGTTTCTTTTCAGAGAGTCATAGAATGGCTTGGGTTGGAAGGGACCTTAAAGATCATCTAGTTCTAAATACTTCTCCTAGAAACGGAATTTTCAAACCAGCAAATGTTCTGCCATGAATAACAGGAGGGAAATATTCTAGGTTCAATCTGTCTTCTAAAATTGATGTGACTTAAGATGGTCTGAAATTGTTGTAGCAAAAAATTATATTTCAAACCTGAGTTTATATAACCTGATCTTTGAAACTGAATTTCAAAACCTCATTTATGTATTGCTTATAGAAACCTGCTGTGGCACAGATATGCTTCAATAAGAATGGAAATAGTTATGTAATAACAGTTAGTGTATTTGATCCTCCAATTTCAAGCTGACAAAGATTTCTGCTTCACTTGAAAGAATTTCAGCTTCAGAGCTAGTACAAAGCAAACAGGAGTAAAATGACAGGGTACCTTAAAATATTTTGACATAAAGGGTCAAATTCTTTGACAAAAGATAAAAACCCTTAACTTTCATTCATTGCATTTCCTTAGAAAAATAGTAAGAGCAGACATCTTACCTTTTTGTTCTGAGTTTGGAGAGCATCATTTCAAGTAGGTGAGCTCTATTTCAGTCTGAAATCAGTTTATCCTTTCTGAGATGAAGGTAATCTGGAGAACCACCCTTGATATCAATGCAATTCTGTCAAATCTTTCACTTGAGAGTGCTCCCACTCTCAACACTTTTTGTCAAAGAATAATAAAAAAGTCACCTGGTTTGGTAATACTGTACTTCCACTTGCATGTATTATGGGAAGAAAGAGGATTCCCTGCCCCAAAACGGGGGACCATTTTACACTGAGGAATCCCAGACTGGCTGAGGTGGGAAGGGACCTCTGGAGATGGTGTTGTCCAGCCCTCTGTTCAAAGCAGTGTCATCTACAGCAGTGCTCAGCCCTGTCCTGTTGGGTTTTGAATTTCTTCAAGGATGGCGGTTCAGCTCTTTTTACTAGACTTTATGTAGAGAAATGGTGAGGCATTACTTTTGACAAACTGTGTGGGGACAGCAAAGCCTGACCCTTGAGGGCTGTGGCTCATGGAAGCCTCTCCAGTCTGTGATGACAAGGCCTTTCTCCCTGCCACATATATCCAACAGTATCACCAGGACAGTAAATTCCAGGACCAGAAAGAGTGTCTTAGGTGCTGTGGGACAAAGGGCCAAACATCCATGCCACAGGATTTTTTTTCCCCCAAGGTATGGTAACAATTTTTTAGCTTAAATGACCAAAGACTTCTGCCAGTGCACGAGAAGGAGCAGAGGGATAGATGACACAGGAGGGAGCCCCAGTCACCTCACCACAGCAGTGGAGACTCCAACAGCCTCTCTCCAGGCTGTCCTGGAGAGTCTCAGGGGTGTGGGATACCCACCACCACAAGCCACGAGGACAGGATCCCCATCACCCCACAGAGGGAGGGGTGGTCACTGCCATGGCACCATCATGGCAGGGGATTGCATCAGCCTCCATCCAGCTGCCAGACTCAGGAGCCACCAACACTGTTCAGCAAGCCATCACAGGGATCCCTTATCCATCGTGGAAAGAGTGGAGACTGCAATTATTTTGCAGCTTTCAGATAGGTTCTCTCATTGAGGCATAGGAAAGCAAATTGTCCAACTTTCCTGGAATATACAGGTCGGATGTAGCAAAGAGCAGAGCCCCCAGAGCATCCTCCTGAACCTGTAGAGCACCTGATGTAAGAGGCCTTCATTAAACTGTTCTGATACCCGACAGATGGCATTCATTGCAACCTTTACATCAAAATACCAACCCTTGGATTCTGTTGCTAATTTATTTCAAAAGGTCAGGCAAGGATTTGTGTGCCCTCAAGGAATTGATCACATTATAGGAAGCTGCACTTTCAGTATTCAAATAACCCCACACAGGCAAAATGCTGCAATTTTCTCAGTTAAACTGTATCTGAGCACCAATTACACAACTGATTATTAAATGAAGATAAGCCATGTAGGCTTGCATAAAGAAGACTAATTGTTTTTTTCAATTAAAATAAAGACACTTGGGTCCAAATTAAAACCCTGACAAGAAGAGGTAAGCAAATTAGTTTCACAGGGAAATGCATCTACCGCATACCTGAAATGTTCAGAGCCAGTGAGTCAGCATTTTAATAATCAAAATGGAAGTATCCCTTAAAAAGTCCTTCCACATAAAGCTAATTCAAAGAGCAAATGAAAACTAGTCTTTGCATTTTAATAGATTGCAATGAGCTATGGCCAGCATCAAGAGCTTTTTATTTCATATCAGTTCTGTCTGACAAGCATTTTAAGAAGCTATGAAACTCTCATCAAATAACAAACTGCTGTTCTTTGCCCCTCACAAAAGTGCTTATTGAAAACCAGAGACCAAAGGTACTCCTTGAATAGACCAGAGCTCCCATGGACACACAAATCTATACATTTTTCAAAAACCACAGCATATTTAGAATGATTTGTGGGTGTGTGCTGAGAGAGTTTTCTTGTGGCTGATGTGTTTACCGGCAGCAGTTTGCTTTTAGTTTCCAAAACACCATGCTGAATATTCATATAGAACCCTACTGAATAATCAACAGTGGCTACAAATTGGCAAAGTAATAGCCTACCTATCAGCTGAAAGTGATAACCCACCTCTAAACCATATTCGAGGCATCTGCTAAGTGAATTGTTCCTCCCACTGACACCTCCTGCCTTTCCCACTGCATCCTGACTCTAAACCAGATGAACATCACACAAACTGCAGTCTGATCCCCTGTGACTTTGACCTTCAGGAACACGCAAGTAAACACTCAACAATTGGTTTGACCAAAGAATCAACCTGAATTTTTTTTAGCTTATCAGAGTGAAGGCTGACGCAAAACATTGTTATTCACTCTTCATAGAATGTATGTAAGACACACAATTACATGTAGCATAAAACAGGTAAAAAGTTGCCTGTAGATAAATGCTGGTAATTTTGAAAGACCGTGCTAAAATCTTTAACTCAGAGAAAACTTATGGAGGCTGCATGCTCCAGAAAAAAAAAAATTATCTAGGTCATCCTTGAAAACTGCAAAGGACCTTATGAACTTTCCTGCATGTAGAGCACCTGATAAGGTTCCAAATAACAGAGAAACTTGCTGTACAATTGTGTATGATAAATTACTCTTAAGTTGTAGTGATTTTTCTGGTCTCAGGAAGTTTCCGGAGTAATTTCATCAACTGGATTTTGTTCCAAGCAGCTGCTTCTCCTCAGTTTAACAAAAAAATGCAATAATTCTCTGATCAAATGCATCCTGGGGACTTATCTGTATATGTATAAATATAGCCACTCAGATATATAAATATTTTTTTTTTCATATACAAGTATACAAACTATTACATAACTCTACATTTCAAAATAGGCAGAAAAAGTTCAAATCCTCCACCAAGATAAAATTCACCAGGGGGCAAAGAGAAATATTCTTGCACTGTAGGTAAATTTCCTTTCTTTAAAAATCACTGAAGGCTTTTAATACAAGTGGTCTGCAAGACAGTCTCATTTTTCTCTCAGTCTTCTCTTCCAGGCTTCCATTGTTCACACAAGAAATCCTGAGATGTTGGCTCAGCACAGTTACTGAAGGTTGTTAGTTGTAGTTCACTGAAACTCTTCAGCTGAATTTCTTTCTGTGAATTTTGTCGTTTGGCTTTTCTACACAAGACCTGAAATATTGCCAACAGCTATGCTTTGTCTTCTGGGTGCCTAAACCTACAAGACATCAGAGAAATGTGCCTTTGACAGAGAAATTCAGTGGCCCAGAAAAGAGGAAACGCTACATATACCTCTGCCAAGGTCTTTGAATTAGGCTTTGCTGTTGACCTCAGATACCTGTTAGAAGAACCCCGAGGTCTTACTGTCTCAACATACAGCAAAGCCTGAAGATCTCAGGGAAATGGTGACCTGCATGAAAGCATGAACATCCTCCTTACCTTATTTCCCTTGCAAGCAGCAACCTTGAGCTGTAACTCCTAGAAAACCCTCTAGCACTATAATTTCCTCTATGGTGATAGTTAGTCTCGAGTTCATAGGGCCACAACCTAGAGAGAGGAGACCTTAAGGAAGTTGTCCAATATGTACTACAGCAGTCTTGACAGAGTGGGAAACGACACATGGAGGATGAATGATGAATATGAGCCTTCTTTCCTCTAAAAGCAGCAAGAAGATTAGTCTTGCTTCGAGACACTTTGCTTCAATTCAGTATCATGATTGTACACTGCTTATCAGTTATTAGCACTGGATAATTAACTGAATCTTTGGCCCAAAAACCTAGCATTGTTAAAATATCTGGTAATACATCTCTGCCCAAACTATTATCCTCTGACAGTCACAGTAGAGAATCAGGTCCATGCAGGGCAGCTAAACCAGGTCAAGGAAAGAGAACAGAGAGGAAGAAGTGCTTGACCTTCTCAAGGTCACCCAAAGCTCACTTAGTACAACTTTTACAGCTTTGGTTCCGAATTCACACGGCTAATTAGCAGGTGGTTCCATAAGGAGTAGGGTCTGGTGAGGCATGGGAAGAGCAGCCCATACCAGGTAATACAGCAGGTTACTAAGTCTGTTTTGGTGAAGGTTGAAGGCTGGTCCCAGTGGACACATTTGTAGATGGAAAGCTGCATAATTGGACTGAGTTGTCACTGGTAGCTAAACACACCTCTCACTGGGCTTTGAATAAAGGTCATCTAGATTAGCTGTTCCTACTTGATTGTGTAACCATTCCCCACCTCTTCCTTTTAAAACAGTGGTTTTACATCCTATTGCTACACAGGCCTGAACTGGAATATGATGTTAAATGCAGTTATATTTGTTAAATATGGTCTTGAGATAGCATTTATAAGACTAGAATGCAGATATATTGGCATGTTCTGTAGGGAGTAAAGTAAATTCAAGCATAAGCACACTATTGCACTGCAAATAAATAATTTTCCTCATTGAAGAAAATTACTAATACAATGCTGTTTATTCACACAGCCTAGTCCAAGACAGTGATTGCCAACTAAACTGGCCATGATTACATCATCCATTATTTCACACTAAAATCTGTTGAAACTAAAAATAAATGACAGATCACTGCAAAGTCCTCTCCCATATCTATTGGCAAACAATGCTCTCTGTTCTTTTCAGTGATGACTGAATGGCAGGATGCAACATAACAAAAAAGTCATAAAACCCGCAGAAAACAGAAACTTCCCGTCTATTAATTCTGAACTGTCTCTTAATTCTGAACAGCTAGGACAGAGTGAAGCAATGGGTAATTATAAAGTACATTCTGACTAATAACAGGAAGACTGAGTTCCACTAAAAGAATTATTACAAGAAAATATACAAGTGGCTGGGAAATCTACTCTGCCCAACCGTTGTTTGGAATTCAGCTGAAATGGATTGTGTGAGGCAGAGGAAGCCATAGAAATTCCTCTTTCCTTTGGGAAGGATGGCAGATGGATTTGTCATGCTCGTAGGGTACTAATTCTATTCAGGCATACGTCATATATCATGTCATTTTTGGTGGGGATCATTACAATTGTTTTGAGAGGTATTTCTCAGCAAAATGCCAATCCCTATGCTCCCAAGCTTAGTTGGGGTACATGCTTACAACTCACAGACTGGTATTTCTATTATTTCTATTCCAACACAGCCAGTTTGCTCCAGGTTTTTCAGGTCCCTCCATATCAGGTAGTGTGCAGAAGCAAGATTTCATTTTAACCCCATGTCATTGTCAGTTTTCTTCTCCAGCGAATTCACAAGTTAACTGATTCTGGTCCACAAAGAAACAGTTCTTCTTTCTGTGGTAGTCCTGCTGATTATTTTACAATAGATCTTGCCTGCAAGAAAGTTATTTTGGTGAAATGACAGGGCAAACCTCTCTGTGCAAATCAGAACAGCCATGCTTCGCTTGAGCCATGGTTTTCAGCTTATGCTGCGTATTTATTTACATGCATCAAAGTGACATCACAAGTTAGAAAAACATTCTAAGAGCACACATCCAAAAATTAACGCAACTCAGAGTTTCAGTTTCCCCAAATTTCCTGATGCGTGATATTTGGAAAAATAGTAAAACTTTGAATATGTAGATACCTTCTTCACAAATATTTATTTTCTGTAGAGGCTTTCCTGAGTTGTTGAGGATAAAATACCACCTAAAACCATTTTTTTCTGAGAAAAACAGCCAATTTTTCAAACAGGTTCCTTTCCAACCTGTGCACAGCTGGTGATTTGCAAGCTCTGATTGCACCTACTGTCCCTGCAGCAGCATTGCTCAGTCAAACCTCATCAGCACTGGCCAGCGCTCATTCCTGAGCAAGGGGTGCCAATAAAACCTGCCAGAAGAGGCTGAACTCCTGAGGACTCAAGGAAACTGTAGATTTTGCAGATGTAATGACAGAAAGCTAACACTCACAGGACTATTTCTTTAAGAGACATAGATATGCTGATTCTGGCTCTAGAAAAATAAAAATATTTATCTAGTAGCTGTCTAGCATAGCTGATTGTATATTGCCAGTCACATTAAAGACAAACTGGATATTGAAAATCACTTTCGAAATTCAGAATTTTTGTAGACACCTAATGTGCTCATTTACTCAATGTTGGGCCCACTGAAGTGTGTGATGCATTAGTAAAAAGCCCAAAGAAATAATTCAGCAGAATAATATGGACAGGATAAGCAATATGAATTTGAGAAGAGATATTATACTGAGAAACCATGGGACAGTAAGCCTGGTGGGAACTGTGAACAGCCAAAAGCTCTGATGAGTAACTCACCATGGCATTCAGGTATCACAGAAGGTAGAACTGGTCTTACTAGTTGAGGAATGGGTCAAGGAGCATGCTTTAAATTATGCTTTCTTTCTCTCAAAAATCTTCACTATGTTTCTTACTGTGCTATAGAAATCCTAGATTTCAGAGAAACAAATGATGGAAGCCTTGCAGGAATTAAAGTGCAAGATAGGTACTGTGGCATCTTATTTCTAGTGCTGTATTTCTTAGCAGCACTGGCAGAATGATAAAGAAGATATCATTTAATTTAGTGCTGCTTTCATACTGTAGAGAAAGACTGGATTAATTTTGTTTTGATCTAGTAAACAGAGATAGATTCTAAACACTAAAAAAAAAAGTGCTGCAGTTTATTTCTCAAAACCTTTTTTAAATTATAGGCAGTAAATATCATAATTGAGCTTACAAACCTGTGCAGTTTTTGAGATAGAAAACAACATTATCCAGAAAGACCACTTGCAAGAACTGTTCTACAACGAGGTAGAAATATTTATATACAGAATGTATGAAGCATCAGTTCCCTGCAGTTAAAAAGATTTTGGGTTTAGGGTATACCTTTAAAGAAAAAGAAAAGTGCCAGAGGGATATAAGGGTCTCAAAGCTGGAAGCTGAGAAGAAAATTCATCATAAGCTGGAAATCAAGTTAATTTGTGTGTTAATTCTGGTTTGGTTTCGTGGATCCGAGCATGTCTAGAGAGTACAGCCTCAATCTCTGAATCTCAAAGTGATTTGCTCACAAGGGAATGTCAGCAAAGCTTGTGTGTGCATGCTTAAGTTAATTTCTTGAAGGTAATGAGGTTTGGTAATGTTGTCACTTTGACTTAGGACGGTTTGTACTTCATCCAAAAAGCAAAGTTCCAGTAGCTTTGATATCAGCCTAGCAGACTTGAGCTTCTTCTGCTTGACCTCCACTGTTGCTAGCACACAGTCATGAAGTGAGCTACACCATGGAAGTATCTGCATTAAAATTAACTGAAAAGGAAAAAAAAACAAAAACAACAACAAAAAAAAAAAAAAAAAAACCCAAACCTCAGAATCATCACTAAGCTGTTAGGAAAGGCTAGCTTGGGGAAGGCAGTATCAACCTCTTCCCTGACAGCATAGTCTGGAGCTTATTCAGCTTCGTATTTTTGCAGTTGGAAGTAAATTCTTTATCATAAATTTGGTAATTTTAATAATTAATTGTTTTAGCTAGCTAAACTCAAGTTTATCCGTAACTATTTAAAGAGGGAGGGAGGGAGGGAGGAAGGAGGGAAGGAGGGAAGGAGGGAAGGAGGGAAGGAGGGAAGGAGGGAAGGAGGGAAGGCGGGAAGGAGGGAAGGAAGGAAGGACGGAAGGAAGGAAGGTCGGACG
>JAOTQP010000001.1:75034495-75053095 GCA_026413545.1 Cichladusa arquata
AGGAAGGAAGGAAGGAAGGAAGGAAGGAAGGAAGGAAGGAAGGAAGGAAGGAAGGAAGGAAGGAAGGAAGGAGAGGGAAACACATAAATTAAAAAAAAAATTAAAATCCAATGTGTAAGGAGAAAACTGCAGAAAATTATGCCTTTGCATGGAATTGCAATGGCACAAAGTGAAACCCTTCTGAAAAACTGTAAAAATCCTGCTATGTGAAAAAATTAAGTGTTCTGAAGATGATCAATCTTGCTTTAATGCCCTTTTGATTACAGCTTTGTGACCCTAGCAATACCACCTGCCATGAGGAGCAACAGCTAGACTAGGAATTAGTGTTATTAATAAAATGTGATAATTTTCCTTGTTTGAATGTTCATAGCAGAACATGCAGGCATTTAAATATGTAATTAAATGTTACCTGCCACCCCTGCTGACTGCACAGTAAATAGCACCAATTTTTCAACAATTTTTTTTTTTGAGTAATGCTGTGCTGCAGTCAGCAAATGATTCTTGAAACTCTGCAGTCAGAACAAATACACTGTAAGTTTTACACAGTCTTTAAAAGAGGTACATACTTTAACCACCTTATTAGTTTCCAAAAGCATACATTACCACTTTGGATTTTGAGCAAGATTCAGCAGCTTGCCAGAGAAGAAATACTATCTGAGCAGTGCACACCAGCGCTTTCCAGAGAACTTACAGAATTTTACTACACCAGGAGGGGTGTGTTTTATAGACAATAAAAGCATGATTTCATTAAGGAATTTTATCATATGCAACACTACATGAGCTACCTCTTTTTTCACTACAGAAATTCCAGCTGAGATCAACAGGGAAACTGTCCAATTCCCAGACTAGGAATTCTATATAACAAACAGACTATGAAACAGTAGAAAATTGTTTTATTTCAAACAAATTATGATTTCTAGGTAGTGTCTGGCATTGCCTTGTGAAGGATCCTGTTTCCCCACCAAAGTCCAAAGTTGTGGTTCCATAATGCAAAAAGGCCTCTCAGGCTTATGTCAGGGCTCTTCTATGCTAGAACATTGCTGAGGATTGCAAAAGAAATTCCACAAGAAGCAGAAGCAAGTTTTTCTGGGTAGCAGATCCCAAATAACAGGAAATTGCTGAGACAAAAGTAAGGACCCAAGGAAACAGAATGAAACTGAGCTGGGGGATGTAACGGGTAGTGTTTGCACCACCTAATTAGTGGTTTGTATCTGAAGTTTCTTTGGTCTTCATTCAGAGCTAGGATTAAAAAACACGAAGGAAACGAATTTTCTTGTGTTCAGGCAGATCTTTATTAAATCTTATCTACAGTACAGAAAGTTTAGCAACACTTCTAGCCACCAGCTAAAAGCGAGCAAAATGGAGATGAATCCAGCTAGCTACAAGGTCTCTTAAAGCTAAGCAGTCCAATAGAGAATTAACACCTATATTATTTATACTTTTGACCCAATAACCAAACTCCTGTGACCCACAGTGCAGCTCCAACTGTCCAACCAGAAACCACTACTTTAAACCATAAGAAGAAGGAAGATGAGCACCAAAAGAGACACCACCCAAAATCATTTTGTCCCTGTAGTTTCAACTACTATTAGATCACTCCTTGTTTTATAGTTTGGATAAACCACAGGATTTCTGGGATGCCTTTTTATAATCTCCAGAGGTGTCCTCTCATCATGGCTGTACAGGAGAAAGGATAACTCTGGTATTTGGAGCCTCTCCCATTCTCTACAATGACCAAAATATAGAACAGAAATGAGTACAGCAGAGATGGATTTAAGTTGCCACAAAGCATTTAGATGACCTATTTGACAGCAACTGATGAACTGCACTTGATCTGAGGTCACAGAAATCAGTAAGAAACAGTTTTCATTTCATTGCAGAACATAAAGAAGGAACATATTTACTCAAATTACATTTAGGCCTGGGAGTTTGGAATTTGTGTAAACCACGCGATCCCTTTCTAGTCAACAAGGGTGAGATTCAGTTGATCAGGTGAAAATGGCCATAACACAAGCATTCACAAGTAAATCAGCAATAAGAACTTCCCTTTTATAACCCTGAGAGAGAAACCTAAGGTGGATTTCTACATTTAGTCAGAAGAATTATGCCTGAAAATGTTTATTTCCCCACTGCAATTTTAACAGCATGCTCAGTATCTGCACTGTAGACCTCTAACAACAGGTGAGATGAATCTCACTGTAGGAGTCAAAGGTGCCTCTGAGGTGAGATGAGGGACCTGTTGGACAAAGTTGTGTGTGGCTGGAGCTGTGCTTCTCTGTTCCTATGTTCTTATCTTCCTTACTGAATTTAGTAATGAAGTACAGCTTCTACCTTGACATCTGTTAAGTACCTAACTGTAGAAATTAGTGCATTCTCTGGACATTGTACAAGCCACAAATTCAATGAATAATGCAACATTTAATCACAAAAATTTAGTACCTAGGTCCATATTTAAACTAATTTTTTTCTCTACTCTTTCAAAGTTACTGAGTTCACCCAGCTGTCTTTGTTTTCTGCAGGAAGCATATGTTCCCAGCACTTAGACCTTAACTGTCTGCTTTAATTTAAGAGGTCTATTGAGTTTAAGAATATGCAGTGCCAGTGTAATCTGATACATGTGAACAAACAACAAAGTATTGACTGGGAAATAATGTAAACCAGATAACAGCTGTGAATTCTCTGCAAGACTGTAAACACGATACCCAAGTGCCAATACAAAAGAGTCTTGTTTAGTGTCTTCATCGTTGTCCTGTATATGGAGAAGTAAAAACTTTAGCATATCTTTAAATGACAATCCATAGGAGGTGGAAAAAAGGAAGGCACTGTGAAGGCAGTGCATTATAAAGTCTCAGTCCAGAAGGACTCTGAGGGCTAGCCAGCAGAAATCACACGGATTTCAGTAGGGGGATGCAAAAATCTCTGTGCCCAGGTGGACTAACTCAGTACACCAAACCCTGGGAGACAACCTGCTGAGTAGCAGCCATGATCAAAGGACAATTACTGCTGGCACCAGACTGAACATCAGCCAGCTGTGTGCTCTCAGTGCAAATACTGCAAACTGCATCATGAGATACAATGGGGCAATTTTCATCAGCTGAAGAGAAGGTGGTGTCCCCGCACATTTACCACAGGCAACACCAGGAATCCCATGTCTAGATTTAGTCCCCCTAGTTCAAGAAAAACATTGAAAGCCTGGAGAAAGTACGAGACAGTGAGGAAACCTTGAGCTCATGACCCATGGAAAGGCTAAGGAAATGGGTTTGTTTGATCTGGTGAAGAGGAGAGTTAGGGAAAAGCTAATAGTTGTCAGTGGTTGCTTGAAGGAAACGTACAGAAGCATCAGTGTGAAACTCATTTTGGTATAAGATGGTTTAAGAAGGAGCAACAGCCACAGTTCCTGGCCTGAGACATTCTGCATGGACAGGAAAAATTTTTTTTTCAGCAGTGCAGCCCTGGCACAGGTTGCCTAGAGAGTCTTTCAAACCTCCATGCTTAGAGGCTTTCAAGACTCACCTCACTAAAGCCATCATCTAGTGTCAGCAACTATCCTGCTTTGAACAAGAGGTTGGACAAAAAGATTCCAGGGCTTCTTCCCAACCATTTAAGTGACTTTCCAAGACTTTTGCATAGTCCTGATGCATAGGAAAAGCATAAATTACTGAGGACTTAATTTTCAGAAATTAGTTAAATAATTTAAAGGCCTTTTAAAAATGTACCACATATGGAAATGGCAACTAATTTGTATCCTCTTCCTCTTTCTCTGCCTTCCTTCTCCCAGGGCAGATCAACTACTAGACAAGACACATAGTGAGAGGAGACCAGTTGCCTGAACACAGATACTCAGAAACACATTTCTCAGATGCTCTGTGGTATCTGAGACACCCATCTGGGACCAGCAGATGTGAAACAATGTCTGTAGAGTCTCAAACACTTCTGGAAAGGCAGCTTGAAACCTGTATTTAGAAGGCTGCCTCCCACCCTATTAGTCAAATAATTTATTGTATTTCTGAGAAAGCACATTGGCAGCATGGCTAGACTAACATTTCAGTGAAGCTTTTTTGTTTAAATGTCAGTTGTGGCAGACAGTTAATGCTAGCAATAATCTCATACTGCTGATTAAAACATAAAATTGCAATATCTCATTCAAAACAGTTTTCAGGGTCTTAGGGTACTTCCTTCGAGTATTTGTCAGCACACCAAAAAGGGTTTATGAATATCCTGGAGAGCACAACTACATTTTAACTACTATTTTCCTTTAACCCTGCAATCTGTGTATTCAAGACTGACACCAGTGATTATAAATAACAGTCATCCAAATTAATAACTGTAATACTACAAATTTGGGAAGAAAAGGAAGATACAGTATTATCTGGGCAGGGTTATAATTTGCTGATGTGCAACTCAGAATTTGAAGGAGAAATGAAATATCCACAGAAAAATAGAAGACGAGTATAGCTATTTTTTTTAAGTTATTGTTCTTCAGCAGTTTTGAGTGTTTTAAAAAATGGAGTAACAACAATTAAAACATTAAAAAAATATATTATGAAAGCCTCAAATTCACAATGAATTGGACCAATAGCTCTTATTAGGCCCATATTCCAGAGAGAAAAGGGTTTCAGGAGTTGCCAAAGACACTGAGGAAATATAGGGATTTAGCTGAGTCTAGGGACTTCTGGAACTTTTCATTATTAATTCCATGTTTAATCACCTGTACTGTTTTTCTCCCTTTGGTTTTTTTTGGGTTTTCTTTGTGTTTTTTATTTATTTGTTTTTCTAAAATATCAATCATCAAGAAACCAACAAAGACATAAAAATTTAACTCAATCACTGCTTATTATACCCCCACAGTGTATACAGATACACTGCTATACATCTGCACATTCTAGTTGTCAGTTGTACTAATTAATTTTTGTGGGGCCTTTTTGCTAAGATGCTTTGGTTCTGAGTTTTCATTTGGTTAAATTAAATAGAAGAATATATTCTCATGGATTCAGGTATTTTGTTTTACCAATTATTCACAGAGAATTTATTGGATGAAAATAATGTGAGCGTATGAACATCAGTCCCACTCAGTTTCACTGCCTGGAAATACATACACAGCTCTATGGATGACCCCCAAAAGACATTAAAAACTTAGGAGAGGTAAAGACAACAGTGTACACCGAGATAAAATCTCTTCAGATAGGGATACCAAGAATTAAAATTCACAGTTAAGACATCAACCTAAACACTTGAACCTGTATACAGTCCCCAAAACAGTGTTTGCTTTTTAATATTTCTCTTCAAAGCTACAGCCAGTGAAAAGCAGCCACTAACTCTCAGTGACATTTAGCAACAGCACTTCCATCTTTAGGGAATTGAGATTGATTTTCCACAGCTACCAGTGTAAAGACCTTTTGCCTGGGAGCACACAGTGATACCAAGGTCATAGGATTTGAAGGCAGCAACTTTTACAGGGTTGGACTTCAGCCATGTGGTCATTACAACTACCAATTAATGTCTCCCATTTTATACCCTGAAGTCACCTGCAATTTCAAAATCGATTAAGCAAAGTGGTCCCTGCAAATTCATGGGGACAATTCTCTGAAGTCAAGTATCAGACTCAAAAGAGTATGACAGAAGGCAAGATATAAATCAAAACTAATTAAAAAATACCACTGCACTAAGTGCTGGATCTGCAGCCATCACATGGTACAGCCAAAGTATATGCTGTTCTCTTTAATCCTGCTGCTGTCCCTTTTTGGGGAAAGTGGGTTTATGAAACAAGAAGAGGAAGTTGACCTGCTTGGTAATCTAGGCTTCTGGCAGGGTCACATTGGTTTTTCTTTTTGAAGAATATGTTAGAGTCTCATTTCTCTTTTTACCTCTCAAGGTCCCACCTTGTTTGAAACAATTCTTGCTCTTAGGTAGACAATTTACACACAGCATGCACCTCCTCTCCATCACCATTTTCTCCACATATCTTTGGAATTCTGAGCCTCTTCTACTGCAAAACTCGAGTATCATTCAGCCAGACAAGAAGGCAGAAGAAGGAAAATTTTATATGGCATGTACAAACCAATGCAGAGAAAGTGCTGGTCATACACAATAATAATGAAACACCCAAGAACACACAGAAACAATTTACTCCTGTACCATCCCTGTCTTGAAGTATAGCCCTTTGGATCTGAAACAGAGCTGAGAACAAGATTACTATGTATGTTGAGTTGACCCTGACTGGACAGCAAATGCTCACCAAAGCTTCTCTATCGCTCACCTCTGCAAATGGACAGAAGAGAAAAAATTATAATAAAATTCTCACGGCTTAAAATAAGAGCAGGGAGAGATCACTGTCCATCCTGGAGCCAGCTGGCATTGGCTCTCTCAGACATGGGGGAAGCTTCTGGCAGCTTCTCACAGAAGCTGCTCCTGTAGTCCCTCCCAGTTCCCAAACCTGTCCTTGAAAACCCAGCACACTGTAATAGACTTTGGAGACTCTTCCTTCCTTCACTTCCTTCCCATCCTGTGCTGCATACCAGGCTGTCTGAAAGGGTGCATTGCCTCACACCTGAGAGCAAACATTAGCAGCTGTCTATAAACTATTAGATACTGAAGTCAAGATAGGACTGAATACCTTCAGGGTCTCTCTATTGTCTGTGGAAAGACATCTGATTGAAAGAGAATCAGAAAGTAATTTATGGTATTCATGCTACCACACAATATAAAACCCTGTAGGTACAGGATTTATATGACTGATACAAATAAATAAATTAATTTACATATGAAATGTGGCTTCTTTAGTTTTGTGAAGAGGCAGTGACTTAATGCCTTTATTATTCTTCAGAAGATTTTGCACTGGGTAAGATATTTATCCAAAATTATTGACTGCCCAGTAAAAGACTTTGAATTCAGAAGTGTTTAAGGGGCAGACAAATCCATGTAGATATATTTCTGAAAATCAGTCTTCCAGCTGTTAAAAATATGTAAGTGGAAAGGTTCAGAATTGCCAATTATTTGAACGATTTAAATGGGAAATGCTGGTTTTGTATTTAACATTTTTGCATTGCACTAATCTGTGCTGGCAGCAGAGTCAATGAAAGCTTTACAGGGAGTCTGAACACAATGTGATTTTTCCTAGCCAGATAAGTCTTCCCTGTCCCCACTATCCTTATTATCCTCCTGACAATGCATCTAACAATTGGAATAAATGTGTAATTGAGATATATGCTGCAGAGTGAATTTACTCTGAAACTATTTTGCAGGAAACAGCCACAAGTGAAGGCTCAAGTTTTGTATGACTTGCATGTAGTTCTCATTGCTCTGGGGGACAGGAGTCTCATCTAGAAAACAGGAATGTGCATCAGTCAGGAAACTGTTTGACTTCCAAATTCATTTCTGATTCCAATTCAGTAGCTGTAAGGCTTTCCTAAGGAAAAAAATTAAATCCAATTGCTAACAGCTGTGGGATTATTTCAGGTGTTTATTACCTCTGTTCATCCTGATTGAAAACAAGAACAACAAAACCTGATCACAGGTATCACTTTGGATGAAAAGTGGAAATGAAATGGCAGAAACAAGAGGCAAAATTGACTGGATGAAAAATAGCAATTCCCTCATAATCTTCTCATGTAAGCTGCCAAGTCTTGCCCCAAAGGCACTTGCTAAGATGATAGCTATAAGAATATAAACCAAAAAGCTTTCCTGATTCAGTCAGTCCGGTCTCTTGATGTTACATTCAGCCAAGTTATAACTTTCTCCTAATTATCTTTAACAAACTCTGCCTTAAAGAGTGTTGGCTTTCTTTCCCCAGCTGGAGGAGCTTTGGAAAAGTCTACCAAAGATTCAGTCTTTAGAAGTTCAGAAAATTTCTTGAAAATTCTGACCTATTTTTATTTATAATCAATTTATACTAATTAATTTTCCTGCCAGAGAAGTCTTAGAGGTCAAATTACTCTTTCCCACCTTGGAGAAATATTACCCATATTTTTATAATGAGCCAGCATCAATTTATTTGTAACCTACTTTTAAACCCTTCCTATACACCTTTGACCTTCAAATCTAAACCTCTAGAAGAGGTCTACTTTGGAAGACTACTTATCAACCAGACTTCTGCCTAGGAAAAAGAAGAAGTTTGGGATTTTTTTTTCCTTCTCAGGCTTTGAGGGTTTGAATTCCTTGTTCTTGGTTCCCTTCCCTTCCCAGGATATGCCCTTAGTTCACAAAATAATGCCACAGCACTAGCGGAACTGGGGGTATTGCACAAGAAGGTAAGTCAGATTCCAGCTGACAGGACAGAATATGTCTGGGAGGGAGCCTGACTCCTGCTTGTATCCAGTGCCCTGAAATCAGCCTTTCCCTTCCCCACTGATAGAGAAAACTTGCTCAAGGTCAGGACAGCCACCCAGGTCTTTCAGTAGCTGTGAAGAGTTAATACCCCTTTCTCTCTGCTCTTTGAAAGTCACTGCAGGTCTGTGACTGATATCACGTGAGTTGGGTGAGTTGGAGAGGTGTGAGATCACTTCAGTATAAGGTGGTCACAGAAGTGTGGGACAGAGCATGTCAGCCTAAAACACCTCTCCAAACACCCATTTCTCAGCTGTTGAGGCAGGTACTGAGGGCTATGTACCCTTTAACAAGCTGTCCCAGCTCACTGGGAAGATGCAGCCCTACAGAGAGAATTTCTCCACTTCTTTGTGAGATGGGAAGGTCTATTCTTCTGTCTATGCCTCTTGGAAATACTTCAAGTAACAGGAAAGTGCCAGTAGAGGTAAATGAGTGCAAAGGAACAATGCTGGTCAGTGGAGACAGAGGTCATTTTCCTTCTGATATTTAGGAATTCTTTACTTAAATTGTTTATAAACTAGGTTTCTCCATCACAAATATTGGCCAGTCATCCTCTAGAAGTCTGCTTTTAATTCCTTCAGTTGGATTAATTACAATGGAAGAAACAAGAGTAAAGAATCAAATTTGGTCAGTACATACCCCCTTCCATCCATCAGACCCACACTCTATTTTCAAGGCTTATGTAGGTAGATCCTGTCAGTAACACAGGTGTGCATCAAAGGTCACATCATTTCAGTGCACCAGCTCTAATGCTGCATTGCAAGCTATCTCATTTGGTGAAATCATAGCACAATTAATGGCTACATTAAAATAGAATTTGCATTGGGGTACTTATGACATTCCCATTAAAATCACATTAGTTTATAATGATTAACACTCTTTTACTGAGCATGGAACAAATTAATCTGTGGATGCTTTGTTTTACCTGTGCCCAGAAAAGCAACTTGCAGAAGTAGATAGGGGACATGCATTGTCTCTGTTGTAGATAACTACTCAGTGCCTGTTTCAAATCAGAGCAGGTGTAAAGTGAACCTTAACAAGGCTCTGTGTAAACAAGAACACAAGAAATTCATGATTCATAAGAATGGCTGTGTGATCCAAAACCGTGCTTGCTTTCTCTATGACCAAAAGTGACCCATGGCCGTTTCCAAAATTAGTGCATTAGATTGTTGGGGTTTTTTGTATTTTTTTAAACAGTGAAGCTAATTATTTTGAATTTGCTGATATTATTACTTTTCAAGCCTATGACAGCAGAGATCAATCGATGCTGAACACACAAATCCTTCACTTCTTCAGCCAATTCTTAGATGTGATCCATTGGTGTGGTAGTTCTAACAAAGCTTTGCAGTGTGCAGCTCTTGACAGTGATGGGAAATAAAGCATGGTTTATGTTTTAGGGTGCCTGTCATACTGGGAGAAGCTGAGTGAGCTGGCACTGCTCACCCTGGAAAAGAGACTGGAAAACAGGTGATGCTGTCTAGTTATCTGATCGGATATTACAGAGGGGATGGAGCCAGACTATTTTCAGACCATCATGTTTTTTCATATTTCCATCGAGATCAACCTTAGCTTGTTAAATCTGTGCCAAAACTGACCCCAAAACAGCACAAGAAGCTCTGCTAGCAGCTAGCTAGCCCAGAAGACTTTTATCCTCTGCAGAAAATGCTTATTTGATGTAATTCTTTTGTAAAAATGACTTTAAAGAAAGAGAATGCTCAGTACTTTTCATTTTGTTAGCTACTTGGTGATAAAATATTCAAGGCTACTGATGAGAAAATGTTTCCTAGCTGAGCTATATTGTTTCTTTTCCGAACCAAAATCCTGAGAATTTTTAAAAGAATAATTTTAAAAAGCTCACTCTGAGGCTAAAATAAGGAACACAGAGCTCTACAACTCAACACTTCAGGAAATCAATACTCTTAAATAAAGGTCAGTTTGTTTGTCTCCATATTTTTTAGTTAACTTAGTATTGCTTCTCACATATACTTTAGAGGAGATTTTTTAACTGGTCAGCAAGAGGGATCCTGAAAGATTAACTCCCTGAACATGGAGCAGAATACATTTTGATTAACAGGTTGCCTTGTTAACAGAATTAAATAATTAGAGACAAAATATTCATAGATGCTACAGAAGCCCATTGCAAAGATGCAAATAGCAGCAGTAGCATAATAAACAAGTCCCCTTGATCATACTTTGAGATACACTGCTGGGAAAATCATGATCGATTTATTCATGGCAGGCATAAATAATTTGCATGGGTTCCTTGTTTGGAACTAATTTCACTTTCTGCCTTCTTCAGTAGCAATACAAGCATCATGATGGCTTAAAACTGTCATACAGTTGAAGAAATAGTGCAGAGAACCACTCAAAAATTGCCCATAACCTAAAATGTGTTTGATAAAGGCTAATCAACTTCAGGAATCACCTTAATAAAAATATCATTATGTTCATAGAATTTATGAATGCAAAGATGCAAAGACAAATCTGTATTTTCAAAATTTAAAAGAGTTCTAATTTATTGAAAAAATGCACTGTATGAAAAAAGCTATGGATTTGGGCAAACAATTATCATGCACTCCTCATTTTTTCCTCTAAAAGCTGTCTATAAACCTGGAGTTTCCTGTATTTATCTCTGACAAGAGGAGCATTTGGGGACAGTTTGAGCTAAATCACTTCAAGGTCATTAAACAGCTGTTGCTATTTGTTTTGTTTTATTATTAAAATATTCCATTCATATAAAGCACTTTTAAAGAGATCAACATTTCTATTCATGATTCTTCATTTGTTTCATGACAAAGTTTAACAGACTACATAGACTATAGACCAGTTAAATTCCTCTCCACAATGACACACTTCTGATTCATCAGAAATTTAGAAGCCAGACATGCAGCTATTGTCTCTTCTCTGTTGTCTTTATGTTTGCACTGAAATTTGGTATACCTAATTTGTATATATATAATGTAATCATTTATTGGCATATATAATGCAGAAAGATGCTTTCCTTTCTTCAGTTTTCTGCATAGATAATTTTGTGTACAATAAAGGGTGTTTTTTAAAAATATATCCTTCTGAATTTGTTAAATCTTGGCTGCAGTGTTCATTGTAAAATTCTGAGTCTCACTTTGGAGGGCTGTGTAATTTATGTGAGCTCTTTAAAAGCAGTTTCAGTATTTCAGTGCAAATTCAGAAAGCTGTTTTGTTTATTTGTCATAGTAAAATCAAATCTGGAAAATTCTTCCACCTGATTCACTAATCACTTATGAAATGGCAACTTCTGTCAATATTTCTGAAGGTATTTTGAGCACTTTCCTCTATGTATGCATAGAAAACTAGCAGATTTTTCTCCCAAGTAACTCTAAATATGTGTTAGTGTATAACTATACAGTAAAGTAATGATTAACCTTTACTAAATCTTATCTACCAGTGCATTTCTGGATGATTTGGATGTGTAGAAAATGGAAGGACAGTTTCTCAGGACAGATTTTAAAGGATAGGCTAAGGGATATTTTGTCTGCAAGCGATTTGTTAACACTCCTTTTGTACCTGTAACTACTAATAGGCTGCAATGACATGCCCTAGGGGAAAAAAAACCTCCAGATCTTGGAATTGGCACACATTTTTGTGTAAGGAAATGATGCAAAGCAAAAGGTAGAGGTGCAAGTCACCTCACAGTCTGAGAGGTGCTGCAAAGTGTGATTGCTGTGCTTAGGTGTGCACAGGTACTCGAGCACCCATCAGACTTGGCTTTTCTTTCTTCCCACCACCACCCTTACTATGCACTGGCCAGTGGGAAAGTCCAGGACAGCTGAGTTAACAGAGGGGTTCCCAAATCACCTCCAAATACATGGGAGTATGTAGTGTGGTCTGTAGTTTTTTACTCATGGCAGTAGGTCTAGCTCTCATACTTTCCCTGCTGCAAGCATCCTCAATTATGAGGCAAAACAGTGGCAGCCATTGCAGCAATGACAGTGAAATTCCCATTTGTTCTAGAGGAAGAGCTCATATTTACTAGAAAACAAAGGCCCATCTCTGGTTTGCATGACTGAAAAAATCCTCACAGAAAAGGTGGAATCATCCTAAAATATTGTGGCTCTGTAACTCTTGCCATTGGCTTTTGCTTTAAACCAGGGTATAACTCCTGCAACAGGCTCATCACACCATTCTCTGTCCCCAAAAGGATGAGACAAACAGTGCACTCTAACAGATAATTATCCCACCAACATCTACAAATAGCAGAGTGATAATATTTTGCAAATAACAAAAGCCAAAGAAATGCATTTGAGTGCTCATTATATTAACATCCCTGTTAGAAATACTCCTCAGCTCCTCAAAAATCCCCCAGTGTATGCATGATTACAAAATATGACACAGTGTCAGTCTGTTCTGCACAGTGTAGTGCATTGCTTGACAGCTAATATGCTTTGCTGCACTGTTATTAGCTGTCTTGCTGCAATGCAGTATGTTACACAGAGTAACTCTCTCTGTGTGGCTCTGCCCTTCTCAGCCTTGAATCCACAGAGTTAATGCTGGTTATCTTGGAAGGTGATAACGTGATTTTCCAGCACACACCACAACAGCAATCATATAGTTAACAGGAGCTGTGACTGTCAGCCAAATCGCACACTGAGCACAATTATTTGAGCCATTAATTGCACTATAGCATTTCCTCTTGAGATAACAGTGATTAAAATTTATGCTGATAGATAACTCTGGAGTAGGACTGAAAAAAGAGATTTCTGAGTGCACATGCAAGTCACACCTTTGACGAGAGCTTGCTGATAAGCCTGGCAGTTTATCACTGCTGTAACAAGAAGGAGCATAAGTAGCACCGATGTGAAACGGCAGCATCCGATGGACTGAACACCGTTTACCAGGCAAAAAGATCCTGAAAGATTTGTGCTGCTGTCCATCTGCAGATGGTCTGAGCACCTCTTAGGTAACATCAGCAGGCATAATGAGCCATTATTAGACACTCAGCAGGAGCCTCTGTCCTTGTTTTTCAAAGCAAAAGCTGCGCTTGCTGAGCTGATGAAGCTTTAGAGTCCATTGGCCCGGATCTTCAGAGCTGGTCAGATAACTAACAGGTATTGATTTCAGCAGCTCTGTGCATCTGGACACACAGGCACTAAATCACTGTCACTGTACAGTCTCTCTGTCTCTAAGGGTCGTTTACCATCATCTAATAATGAATCTCAGTGTGCCCATCGTGGCAATGTCAATACCATGAGGTAAGATTTTGTGACTACATAAGCTTCATCCCATCAGCCACTGGTGCAAAGCAGTCCCTACCTCTCTGTAAAAGGTGATCTAAACCCAAGAATGTCACAATCTGCATTTGCACAGATCACCCTGCTCTTAACCAGCTGTGAGCTCAGCTGTGGCTGTGCAAGCTCAACTGCAGAGTCCTTGTTGGTGCCAGCAGCATCCACTACCTCTACTGCTGTCTGTGAGTGGCCAAACTGTGGGGCTGGAGGCAGCACAGTAGGGGCTGGAAGGACTGGTGGTGTCCACAAAGAGCAACCCTCCTCACCTGAAATACTGAGAATAACATGGAAACTCCCCAAGCTGACAAAGCTGCAGGATTAACATACCATTGCGCCCTTGGTGAGCTGCATATGCACACACACCAAAAAAAAAAAAAAATGCAGCCATGAGCATGGACCCACACAAGTTGCAGCAGTCAGCAATACTCAGCACAGTTAGTCCAATCATTCTACTGCAGGATGGGGACTGGGGAGATCAACCTTGTGCTACTTTTATTAACCTGTTTTAACCTTCTAAACTCAAAAATCTGTCAGTCATGAGGAGTCATCATGAGAAAAAACACTGCTGAAACTCTGCTCATGTTCCCCTTTGAAGAAAAACCCCAAAAAACAAATACTCTGAGGCTGATGTATTCTATCTTTTTTATTATTATTTTTTTTTTTTATTTTCCTGAGAATGACATTTTGGACCCAAAACCTTATCCTGTAACACAGCTCTGTGTGAATGCTAATACCCAAGGCCTTTAGGTGCTGTAGCCAGTATATTGTTTTTAGGCTTGAGTAGCTGACACCACCACACTGCCAGAGCACACATAGCTTTGGAGATCTGCTCCCATGGGATGTACAGATTCTAAGAATTCAGGACAAGGATGGGCAAGCATGGCTGTGCTCTGCAGCAAATATTTTTTTCTTAAAGACATTGCATCAAAAACCTTGCAGAGTGGTAATAAATTGCTTTAAGTGTTAGATCCCTCTTATAAAATCTGATGTCTATATAAGGGTCCTTGGCTCCTGTGCATTCAATTGCCTAAGTTTACAACACTCTGAACATTGCAGTGTTGCACCATTATATGGTAATTTCAGCAGGTGCACAAGACCCACAGTTCCCACACCTTTTCTATTCTTTGGCTTGTCCAAGCAGCTTATGGGATGAACTGCATGGAAAGTCCAAGTGCCTTTCTCACCAACAACATCCTACTTACCAATAAACTGAATATATTCTTACTTGACCCTTGTCTTCAATCAACCAGCCCCTTCACCTTTCTTCAGTTCATAGTTTAGAATAAAGAACAAAGGTTTAATGGCTTTGGATTTCTCTGGGCTCTGTTATTAAATAAGAAAACCACAACAGAATAATCAAATGGTATGTCTAAGCATATTGTTATAAGTTTGAAAAATAGTGCCTATGAGAGATACAGAGAAATAATTAAGAATATGGAATGTCAAACAGATTCTATAGGGTCAGGATTTTCTTGTTATGGGGGACAAAAATTATCCTTGAGTCCTACAAGAAACATGAGGCTTGGAAAGGTAGAATGATACACCCCACTGCATTGTGAGACCCTGAGAAACAGGAAATCACTTGTCCTTTAATTTTAATACTTGTTATTACATCACTGAAAGTCCACTGCCCATTAGACACCAATTACCAAATTAAACCAGAATCCATGGGCCAAGTCTCACATGTAACTGCTTCCTATGTTCTTCTGAAGCCTGGCTTCACTGGGAAAGAGATGTGGTGACTCTTTAAACAAGCATCAAACGATGCATAAAATGTGCCTATAAAATGACCCTCTGGAGCTTCTGTTTGGTGTTTGACAAACATTTCTTATAGATGTGTATCCCAGCCATCTGCTGGTTCCTGCTCTTTCTCTGTCTGTGTAGGTTGTTGGTATTCTCCCCACACTGGCTCTGCTGCTCAACAATCCATCACAGCAATCCATCTCGCATGTCAGTAATGTTGTTGCCATTCAGGCAGCAAGACATGGGTAGAAACATGAAATAGAAAATGACCCTCTTATGTCGAAGAAAAAAGAAACTGAAAATTGGTCATTGGCTAAGTCTGGAGTTTTCAGTCCCAGGAATCATTCCCTATTGTCTGGTGTAGAGGAAGTTGTCACATCTACACAGCTTGGTTACGGGACAGAAAAAAACTTTGATAAATGTCACAGATGCTTTGACCCAAGAGTCACTGTCTAGGACTTCAGTTTTGTTTCCCAGAAATTACTGTAATTCTCAAGACAATTATTTGCACTGACTCAGGAAACAAAATCTCAACACAGATAAGGAAATTAACACAACTTAGTTTTTCAATTTGTAAAATGAGACTCGAGACCAATAGCCATAACTTCCCCATGGCTCAGTCTCTACCTGAGTTTCCAAGTGATTGCATTGAGATTGGCTCTGCACTCCCATTCCTGGACACCAGATAATTTCCTTATTCACCTGAACTGCCTGGCCTCATAGCTTGGATCAGTGACCACGCAATCACAGAATCATGAATTGTTTTGAGTCCTTTGAACACCGGATCTTTGTTCCAAGTAAAAAATTGTTTAAGGACAACTTCTTTAATTTTACATACATACAACTTTGGTTGTATGTTAAAGAACAGAGGACTGCCTTGCTACTGGCATTTACAAGAAAGTGAAGCTACGTGTGATGCTAGGAGATTGTTAAATCCTGCAGCCTGACAGAGGCAAGGCTGCCACATGCCCATAGCCCCAGATCCAGCCACCAGTGGGGGTGCCCTCGTGAAGGCATATGTGCTTATACAACACATATATACACCACATGTACATATATACCTAGCTGGCCACACAGAGCAACAGAGCTAGAGAATGCAGTGCTTCAAAAGACACAAAATGCACCAATGGCCTCATTCTGTCCTCTGCCAGTTCAGGCAGAATGTCCTGTGCTGGGAAATGTGATCCTGCAAGGTGAATTCCTTCAGCAGCTGGGCTCAGACACTCAGCTGTTTCAGGAGTTGCCAGGGTTCCCAGATTCCCCAGCTGCTGGCCCTTGGACATAGGAGTCTCTCAGGCTGCCACCCTGCAGCTGCTGCTGTGGACGACTCTCTGATGTGCAAAAACACACACACACACTGAGGTGGGTCTCAGCTGACATCCGGATCCCACAGTCTCTCTGATCTGGACCCTCTGGTCCCCCCAGCAGCCAGCTCGGTCTCTCCAGACACCAGAGTCTCTTTTCCACCCGAGACAGGAACCTCCAGCCCCTAGTCTCAGTCCAGGGGCTGTCACTGAGAGCCCCTGCACAGAGGACAGGGCTGTTTGCCTGGAAGAAAGGCTAGGAGTGGGGTTTAATCGGAGTCCAGGATGGACTACACTGGTCACACACTGGGCACAGCCAGGCAGGTGCACTGACCAGCCCACACTTGTACATTATATCCCCTTATCCTACTTTTTTCCCCTCTCTCCAAAATACCTTGGTCCACCTTTCCCCCATTCTTTACAGAACATCCCACAAATCCCATGTAATCCTAAAATAACCTTTCCCTGCCCCCCAGTGGTGATTCTCACATCCCTGGCAGTGACCCCTTTGTCAGTGGGGTGATGGCAACTCTTCCTTTGGCTTGTGGTGATGAGATACTCCAGCCCAGGGCCTGAGGCTCCCTAGAACACCCCAGAGGGGTGAACTGGGCTGCATGTCAGTGATGGGAACACCAGGAGGCTGCATGTCTCTGTGCCCTAGGGTCCTTCATGGTAGGGAACAAGCCTCCAGGGGTTAGCCACCCTCTGCTGATGCCCAAAGAGCAGCCACTTGGGACATAACTGGGGCTCCCCACACTGGTTCTGAGGGATTCTCTCTGTGTGGGGACCAGCTTCACGCTGCATAACCCAGCACAAAAGCTATTACATTATTTGCCAAAGGCTGCATAATTACAGTGTGTCAAATGCTTCACTTTAAATCTTTGCCGTGTTTAAGTTCTTTTAAAAATTTAGTGCTATTTTCAGCCAACAGAATGCTGATTAAAAAAAAAAAAAAAAATCTAGGTTTGAAAATACTCATCTGAAGAAAGTCACTTAAGTACTCATTTCCTAAAATTTGGTCTCAGGCTTAAGTTGGTTTCTTTGTAAAAATGCCACAACAAAGTACATGTATTTCCTGTGCTATCATGTTTCTACCTATAGGACAAATATGAGTACTTGAAAACCTCACCTATGCCTGAGCCCTTTAAACAGGCAAACAGTGCAGGAACAAGTTGTCAAAAATGAATCCATTCTGATGCAGCTGAACTCCTAAGTAAACCATATTTATTTATTATTTTGAGCTCCTTTTAATAGGAAGTTATTTTTTCATAAAAATAAAATAGAACAGGAAGCTGCTAGCAGAATCATAATTAAGTCACTGAAAAAAGCTTTATGGAAAATGATTCAGTGAAGAAAGTTTTACTTAAACTGACATGCTGTAGTCCAAAGCTTATATCATGGTATATAACATTACAAATGAGAAATGAAACACATCATAGCTTTGCAAAGAAGAATTATTACAATGTGTGAATCAGTCATATAGAAAAGGATAGGTTCCCCATGGTCTGAGGAGCTTTAGTTGCTTTTCTGAACAGCTAGGCTGTTTTCAGAAACTTGGATACATTATTTGTAATGTAAAGAATGATTATGAAAAGTCTTTTTCTCATATGTAATCTAAACTTACTCTTTCAGTTTGAAGCCATTCCCCCTTGTCCTGTCACTACATGCCCTTGTAAACAGTGTCTCTCTGTCTTTCCTGTAGGCTCCCTTCAGGTACTGGAAGGCTGCAGTCAGGTCACCCCAGAGCCTTCTCTCTTCCAGAATGAGCAATCTCAATTCTCACCCTTTCCTCACAGGAGAGGTTCTCCATCCCTCTGATCACCCTGGTGTCCCTCCTCTGGACTCTCTCCAGCAGGTCCCTGTCTCTCCTGTGCTGGTTCCCAGAGCTCCTGCAGCACTGCAGGTGGGGTCTCAGCAGAGCAGAGGGGCAGAATCCCCTCCCTGGCCCTGCTGCCCAACACTGGATG
>JAOTQP010000001.1:75053195-75154521 GCA_026413545.1 Cichladusa arquata
GTGGAATTAAAGCCTCTATTTCAGAGGAAAACTTCTGCCTCTACTGGCAGACACCTGTCCTTCAAACCAGGACAATAGGTGATTTCTTCCCAGATGAAAATTCTGATATTTGGATGATAGCTTTTGCTTTAAATTGAAACAAAATTTATGTATTGAACATTGTTCTAAGATGGAGTTCTGAATACTTTCAATTAGCAGTGCTGACATTGAACTTTATAATACTGTGTTTCAGCTTGTCTGTCTACAGTGATATATTTGCTACCATCATTAAGATATGAAATGTATGAATCATCAGTGATCATTATATAAGTTTTAATCCTTGGTCCTTGTGCTGTCAGTTTCCTCCTGATGGCACCCTAAATGTTTTCTGTGGTTTCCCTCTCATGGTTCATGATCATAGCTCAGCAATAATACACATCAGCATATAATGGTATTAAGAGCATCGCAGTCTCTAGGTAAGTGTTTTCTCATGGCTATGGACACCAGCAGGAGAGAAAGAGAGAGAGGAGACTCAGACCTGCAGCTTTTAAGGGGCAAAACAGCAGCCCAGGCAAATGTCAGCTGAATACCAACCTTAAAAAATTGTTTCAGGGCAACAAATTGGAAATTGATTTTTGTTTCCACAAGAAATAGGGCTTAATTTCACCTTTTCAAAAAAGAGCCCCAAACCCTTCTTATTCCAAAAAGACCTTGTATTTCATTATTTTGGATTCAGCTGGTTTTATGTCATTTACAAAAGCAGTTCTTCCTTTGCAAGACTGTGTGGTTAGAGAGCTGCCAAAAGTCCTAGAGTGTACATTCTGACCTCAGAATCATAAGCACCAGTTTCAGAGTTCTAATCAAGGAAATGTTTATGAATACTGAAGGTTTTTAGTTGCATAATTTATGAAAGGTTTTGTTGAAATTGTGCATTTATCTATAAAGTACTCCTAGTATATAAAGAAGTTACATTTCATATTTTTTTCAAGAGACTTATATTTATCTTCTGAGATTCTGTTCTCTTGTCCCTTCCCATCCTGAGTAAAATCTAAGGTAGTAATATTTAACTTCAATACCAGTTTGATTACCTAGTGTAAGATTTTTACTATTTTAGTAGTCTTTTACTATTTAAGAAAGAATTTTGGAACCCTATTCCTCTATTTCAACAATTTGGTCCCCAGAAAGGTGGGTTGGATGCCCAAGGTAGATGAGGTTTGAACTCTTGGAAATTGCCTGCTGAATATACTGTAAAACCTTCTGGGAATAGGAAACCCAGGATTTCTCCTTTACACCAAAGGCATCTAGGCAGAGATATTGCATTTTCATTCACTGATAACAGGCAGAAAGGCTGCTCTTAGAAAACCAAGGGAATCAAGTCCTCTCAGTTTTCACCAGGTTAAAGAACTTGCATAATAAATCTTGTACAAATCCGGAATAGTCGTGCTCAGTCCCACTATTCATCCACTTGGGCACTCTATTATAAAGCCTATGCCAATCCAAGTAATCACACTGAGTTTCCAGAGTGTTTTCTAATACATTGCCTTAGCAGAGTTTGCAGCAGGGACAGTAGCTTAATGGTTTGTCTTTACAGTTTTAGGAGAGGCTGCTTCAGATGGATTAGTTTGGCTGGTTCCCCACCTTGTCATTGTTCCTCTCATGGCTCTCTATTTGAACAGTTACCTGGGTATCTGTGCAGTGCAGAATACTCCAGATTTAGTATTCTAATATTGAAGCACAAAACCTCATAATTTAGTTCAAATTTCCACATTTTTCTGAAGAATTAGCATTTTTCTGCTGCTTTTCTTGGCTTCTCTTTAGCTGTCATGAATATGAAAACAAAAATAAAACTGCAGCCTAACATTACCTGCTAAGGAATTGATCCTCAATTGAGTCCCTCAGTTCTCATCATGTTGCAGCATGATTTCACTTTGTTCCAAATTTATCAGCCAGGATATGTCTTTTAAGACCTTTTATCAAATTGATAATTGCTTGGTAAAAATTGGAAATTTGCAAGTAGTGCTAAAAAGTGTGTTTTGTTTGTCTCTAATATGCAAATCTGAAGCTCTTAGCAGCTGTTTAATCATGTCCCTTTTAACCACTCAGTTAGATTGCATTGATGAAGTAATGGCTGATACAGAGCAGTAGTGCTTTGTAAAGATGCACCATCCAAACAAGGGACCAAACAGAATGTGTGATGAAATTTTTGGACATGGAGTAATAGGAGTTGTCCATTGAAATAAGAGCTAGTATCCAAGGAAATTAAAGCAAAAGCTGAAGCATTTTTTGTGCTCTTACAGAAAGCTGTGTTCATGCATTGATACCGTTTCACCTCCAGGCCCTTCACCATATTTACAGCCCTCCTTGGGACACTCTCTAATAACATAATGTCTTTCATATACTGTGATGTCCAAAACTAAACATAACTTTTTTTTTGTAGTGAAATGTTTGTTTTCCTCCAAAATACAGTGGGTTTCAACACTGAATCTGCAAACTATGCTATTTCGAAGGTAAATAATTTCAGTTGCCAATGAACAAGACAACGTAAAGTTTTGGAAAAAAATTATGTCTTTTGCACAAGAAACAGTAGCACAAAAAACTGGAAAAACAATTTTTAAAAGGAGCATTGGAGAAGGGAAAATATCACTACCTGCATTTCTTTTGGTTTAATTTTGAGCTGTTGGAGCTTATTCCCAGTGAATATTAGGTGTTCTGTTAAACTGAGGCATCCACAAGTTGTGGGCTTTTTAATAAACATCAGGCTTAACTGTTGAGAAAAGTAATCTGTTTCAACAGAATTCAGTGGTTGTTCATTAAACTCTTGAAATTCTAAGCATGTTTTGTGAGAATAGCTGTTCTGCTGAAATTATGAAATACTACCTTGTAACCAAAAGTTTGAACAGCACCCCTTATCATACCACTAACCAATTATTCAGCTCTTTGATTATAAAATATGTATTGCAGGAGATAATTACTCAAAAAAATATATTTGTAAGTGTTGAATAAAAGAAGACAGGTCATTGTCTCTAAAGACATTGTGTCTCTGAGAAATTACCATATTGTAAAGAAAATTGTATTTTTTTCCTAACCTAGGTTTAGATTTAAAAAAACTAGATTTAATATTCTGTATTTCTTCAATGGATGCAAGATAATATTTATATACTTAGTAAATTACAAAAAGCTGTACTATATATTATATAGGATGTAAAGCCGTAGTTGATATCCGTTATTTAAACTAATAAAATAATCATCATTCATTGATTTTTCTCTTTAAGCTACGAGATACATTTTCACAATACAGGAATAAATCTCAGAAGATGAAATGATAAAATATTAATCAATTTTATTCATTTAATCTGTCAAAATTAAAAGTGTAGATTTTCTGTTTCTAATAACTTGTTTTTCACTGTATCTCCTTTATCATGGGCAGAGCTGTCTGCAAAAGAGAAAGCAGAGTAAAATGGATAGTCTTGTCTGACAAAATCTCAAGCAAGAAAGTTAATTTTAGTACAAGTGGTAGAAAATGATGTTATTATCATTCACATATGAAAATGAGTCCTTATGTTATTCTGTCAAAGGCTGGTAATTTTAAATTCAAGCCATTAATAAATGAGAAGGCTGCAGCACATGCTAATGCACCAATTTGTAGGTTCATCCCATCAATCTGCTTTGATTTTTCTAGACAACTTAGGATCAGAGAGAGGTTTGGGTTGGAAGGGCCCTTAAAGACCATCTCGTTCTAACCCCCTGGCATGGTCAGGGACACCTTCCACTAGATCAGGGTGCTCAGAACCACATCCAGCCTGGCCTTGAACACTTCCAGGAGTGAGGCATCCACAGCTTCTCTGGACAGCCTATTCCAAAACCTCATCCACCCTCACAAGAAAAAATTTCTTCCCTAATATCTAATCTAAATCCACTCTCTTTCAACCTGAAGCCATTCCCCCTTGTCCTGTCACTACATGCCCTTGTAAAAAGTCTCTCTCACTTTACTGTAGGGTTCCCATCAGGTACTAGGAGGTTGCAGTTAGGTCTCCCTGAAGCCTTCTCTCTTCCAGAATGAGCAATCCCAGTTCTCTCGCCCTTTCCTCACAGGAGAGGTTCTCCATCCCTCTGATCACCCTGGTGTCCCTCCTCTGGACTCGCTCCAACAGATCCCTGTCTCTCCTGTGCTGGTTCCCAGAGCTGATGCAGCACTGCAGGTGGGGTCTCAGCAGAGCAGAGGGGCAGAATCCCCTCCCTGGCCCTGCTGCCAACACTGGATGCAGCCCAGGACACGTTTGGCTTTCTGGGCTGAGTGCACACTGACAGCTCCTGTCCAGCCTCTCACACAGCAGCATCACCGAGTCCTTCTCACAGGGCTGCTCTGCATCTGCTCATCCCCAGCCTGTGCTGGTACCAGGGGTGCCCTGACCCAGGTGCAGCACCTTGTAGTTGGTCTTGTTAAACCTCAAGAGATTCCAAGGGCCCCACTTCTCAAGCCTGCCCAGGTCCCTCTGGGTGGCATCCTGTCCATCAGGTGTGCCAACAGCACCACTCAGCTTGGTGTCCTCTGCAAACTTGATGAGGGCGCGATTGTCATTAATGAAGATATTAAATAACACTGGTTCCAGTATGGACTCTTGGGGGGACAGCACTTGTCACTGACGTTCACTGGGACTCTGAGTCATTGATCACCACCCTCTGGATGTGACTGTCCAGCCAATTTCTTACCCATCTCACAATCTACCCATCACATCCATCTCTCCATACTGTACACTAACCCAAATTAAGACAGAAAAACTGCAATATCTTTAAAATATTTTACATAGAAAATCCTTTTTGATGTGTTCTCCTTTTCTTTGGTGTTATGCTCACCCTGTCAGTGCTGTTTTGGGTACTAATGCTGGCAGTCACTCTTTGGGGGTGTCAGCATCCTGGGGTCTTTGCATGGAGAAGGGCTGGGAGCAGATGGGTCTCCTGCCTTTTCTTCAGGAGAGGTTAGATAGTTATCCTGATTGTCTTGGGGTGCACATTGCATTATTTTTATAAATTTTCTCATCCTTTTTTCTTAATTCCATTTGTTCAGTTCTCTTTGGGACCTGAATAACTAATTTTCCTGAACAAGTTCCTTAGAGCAAGCCAGAGGTTTTCTCTAACTTCATGTTATCTATATAATAAGCTGTCTGGATGACAGGTAGCAACCTTTTTTTAGGTAAACCATATTTTATGCTTATCTTTCTGAAAAAGAATATGGATTATGGGATGCATACTTTCTTTCCACCCCCAAATCCTTGATGGAGTTACATTTACGTTCAAATCTCACCTTCTCTGGCTTTTTTTTTTTCATTTTTCTTCTCCTGCCTTAGTTTTCTGAGTTTAATTAGGGGATAAGTTAAATAACATTATCATAAAATTACTGTATGCACTGGCATTTAAATAAGTTATTAACATGTTGTTTGACACTTTGGATAAAACAGTTGTGCAGAGCAATATTCCAGCACCAGGAACTTGCATTGCACTATACAATTTATCTGGACTTCATACAAGTAAGATATTTGGCTTAGATCAGGAAGGGTAAAAACCATTGCTTTTCAACCTACTGAAATTTTAATATTATTTTAAATTTTATTTTTTAATTTTAAGTTGTAGTTGATTTTAAATCAATAAGGATAAATGTTCTTTATTCATTTTGTTGAATGATATGTAAAAGAACCCTACTGAAGGGGGAACTTATTACTAAAAATGCAAGTAGTTTTTACACAGCATTCTTATATTTATATAAGCTCCTATGCCTCCATGCTAGAGCATTTTAACAGACTTATACAGTATGTGCAATCAGAAATACATCATATATGGTCAGCAGGTTGCACAACTTTGCCTAAACTGAACAAGCCGTTCAACCTAATCATCAGTGACCTGGATGTGGGGACAGAGTGCACCCCCAGCTGATGAAGTTTGATGATGGTGCAGAAGTGGGAGGAAGGACTGGTACCCAAAGGCAAATGCAGAGTCCTATACCTGGGGAGGAATAATCCCAGGAACCAGCACAGGCTGGAGACCAAACTGCTGGAAAGCAGCTCTGCAGAGAGGGACCTGGTGGACACCAAGCTGTCCCTGATCCAGCAGCGTGCTCTGGGAGAAGGCCAGAAGTGTCCTGGGGTGCATTAGGAAGAGCAGTGCCCACAGTTTGAGGGAGGTGATCCTGCCCCTCTGCCCAGCCCTGGTGAGGCACATCGGGAGCACTGTGTCCATGTCTGGGCTCCTCAGATCAAGAAACACAAACCTTCAACTGGCACTGCTCAGCAGTAGAGGTGGCTTCAGCTTCCCAGAGAGCTGACAAACTGGGGAAATGCTTAGCTGCCTTACTTCCTGCCAATGAGTAATGACTAAGATTGTGCACAGAGAATGTCTTGAAATACTTTCCCTTGTTTGTTGGGACCTCCTATACATTCAGAAGGATTCCTATAAAAGATGTACACAATGTATGTATTTTTGTCTTGGAGTGGCGTGTGTAATAACAGATTTGCTACAGTGTAATTCAATAGAAAACAATTCTCTGGATTCAGATTATCCCCATTTATTTTTGTCAATCTGTGTTTATCAGCAAGTTTCATCTATCCATGTGCTCAATCACTATCAGATCTTTCATAATCATTAGGAGGCATTATCCTGACAGCATTCTCTAAAACAGAGAGGCACTGCAATCCATATTTTATAAACTGGGAAATGAGGTGCAGTATCTAACACAGACCATCTATGATGTCCACAATGAAGCTGTAGAATGATCCAGGTCCTTTGATTCCCAGCAGGTGTCCCAGGCTCTGGATAAAATAACTCCTACAGCACTGTTTTTCACACTTGAGAGGATACAGGTAACAGTCCAGAGTGAAAAATACTGCCATCAACATCTTAATTTATATCAGAGAAACAAAAAAAAAAAGAGGAAAACATTCTCTTTTTGTGAGATCTGTCCATTACAAAACATGTACTAGGTTTGGCAAAACTTTCATTTAACCCACTCGCAAACTTACACTGGCTCATTTAGATTCTGTCAAATCATTCCTGTTGAGGAACAGAACTGTGGGTTTTCCCGTTACTTTCCTGCATTTTGAGCTGTCATTGCTCCGTTGCCACACAACCTTTGAAGTATGGTTTCTGTGAGCTCCCAAGGGATTAAGCAAAGCTTCTAAATACTTGCCTGAAGTCAGTAGGATAACTTGAGGTGCAAAGCTGGTCAATGTAGGCACCCTGAGGAGCTGTAGGTTTCAGGGGCAGCTTCCAGTATCCCCTGAAATAGGCAGGAATTTTTTCACCAACCACAGTTGGATTTGGTTCAAGTTCATCTTCACTTCAACTTGCAAAAGACATGAAAGGAGTAGTAAATAAAGGAAATACTTCAACCCTCTTTGCTCAAGCCAGTCAGCTCACCAGGTCCACGCTTGCAGTGCATGGTCACCCACGATTGCATGGAGCCATTCCTGTGCTAATGGGGTGTCTGCACTTTATGAGAGGCATTGAAAACTCACAAACCAGAAGCTGAGTTCAGAGGCTGTCAGCAGCTGCAGAGGCAGCAAAGGCACTGCAGAGTCTGAAGGACTGTGGTGGTGGTCTGCAGGGAGGCTTAACAGACTTGAAATGATAAAGTGAGTTGTTATCTATGAAGATGTATCATATTGATTACAGGAGAGCAAAAAGCTTGTCCCATACCAGCAAAATATAAGACAAGGTGAAAAAGAAAAATGTATATCAGTACAAATGAATATGAATGATCAAATGAAGGTAGGTGCCACTTTACATCTCCCAGACACATTAATCCATCAAAAATTACAGGTATTGTTTTTAGCTGGGGCAGAGTTAATGCTCTTCCTAGTACCTACTATGGGGCTGTGTTTGGGGTTTGTGCTGGAAACTGTTGATAGCACAGGGATGTTTTAGTGGCTGCTGAGCAGGGTTTACACATAGCCCAGGCTTTTCTGCTCCTCACCCCACCCCACCAGTGAGGAGGCTGAGGGTGCACAATGTGCTGGGGCAACATAGCTGGAACAGCTGGCCCCAACTGATCCAAGGGACATTCCAGACCTTATGGCACCATGCTCAGCATATAAAGCTGGGGGAAAGAAACAAGGGGGACACATTCAGAGGGATGGAGTTTGTCTTCCCAAAAAACTGTTAGGTGTGATGGAGCCCTGCTTTCCTGGGGATGGCTGAACACCTGCCTAACCAAAGGAAGGGATGAGTTAATTCCTTATTTTGCTTTGTTTGCATGCATAGCTTTTGCTTTACCTATTCAACTATCTGTAATCTCAGCCCAGGAGTTTTCTCATGCTTACCCTTCTGATTCTCTCCCCCATCCCTCTGGAGGAAGTGAGGAAGCAACTCTGTGGGGTTAAACCACAACATCGGGGAACACAGGATTTTTTTCACTTTGTCCCACATCCATCTTGCTTTGCTCATGTGTAAGTGGGAAAAAAAGGAGAGGCTAACAAAGTTTTCATTTTCTTAACGAGGAACAAAGGTCTGTAGTCCAGGGAAATGGTGGAGTCACTATTCCTGGAGGCATTTAAGAGAGGAGTGGATGTAGCACTTAGGGACAGGCTTAAGAGGGGGATTTGGCAGCGCTGGGTTAATGATCTCAGAGGTCTTTCCCAGCCTCAGGAGTTCTGTGGTTCTATGCAGTCAGCACCTCTCCATCACTGTTAGCAGACCTGCCCGTGCTGCTCGGTGCTGCGCTGGTCCATGGTGCTCTTCAGCAGCGCACGGAGGGAGGAGCAGCAGGGCAGCTGCCCCTGCCCAGGACAGAGCACTGGGGGGAAGCTGTGGAGACAAGGGAAGCAGCACAGACAGCGTTAGTCATGCTGGGAGGCAGGCAGAGGAAATGAAGCAGGAACGGAAACAAACAAGCAAACCCAGCTCAAGGCTAAGCTGCGCCCAGAACAAAGGTTCAACTAAAAAATAATTTATAGCATTGTAAACAAGAAGGGAAAACATTCGGCACACGGAATGAGGAAAACAGCTGTGCCCATTGCTCTATTCTCACACCCTCCCAGCCAGTGACATCCCCTAGGAAAAGTTTCACAAGCATCCACGGAGTTCCCTGGGAGGGCAGTGGTGATGAGGATTGCCCTGTGTTACTGCCCAGCCTGTGCAGAGCTTGGCACAGGCTGACACATTATTCCCACTAATGCATTTGATGTGTCTCAGCAGCTGTGCCAGACTGTCTTGGGGCTCTGCATACTCTGTATTTCCCTGTCCAACTCATCTTAAATGCTAAATGGGAAGAAGCAAACTTCGTAGTGCACTGGGTATCTCGTGAGTCTTGACGATGAGTCCTTGGGGTTTGGAAGGAAGCTTTTTGGTTCAGAAGGCATAGGACAGAACTGTAGTCTAGACCATGAAAAAAATATGTTCTGCTCCAAAGAGATCGAAAATTATCACCTGAATCTCAGTGAAAAAGAAGTTGAAATGTTTTGTCTTCAAGGCTCAGGATGTGGCTTTTCCATGTCCAAATAACACATGAAACATCTCATGCAATGAGAAAAACATATCTAAATAATCTAAAATCATGGTTAAGGACAAAAAGCAGTGACAATACCTTGGCTACAAGATATTGGCCTAGGAACTGAGCATTTACACTTACCATATTCTTCCAAAGTACTTGTAGCTGAGCACCCAGCTGTCAGAGATTCAGAAGAAGACAGGACAGACAGCAGACTGGATCCTGCTCACTGGTTCCCACATTCAAGGCTGCTCATCCTCTGGGGTCATTGGAGTTTTCCCACTCACTTCACAGAGGCCTGGTGTCACCACAGACTGTGCTGCTTTGCTGCAAAACCCGCTTCAGCTTCAAGAATAAATCTGTAACATGTAGAGTCACAAAAATTTCTCATCACTATCAAAGTTTTTTTGTAGGACCTGCTCGGCTATTAGGTTTCAATCCTTTTGGGGAAAAAAAAGTTCTTGCATCATTTTTAATCCCCCTTTTTCCCTCAAAAGGTGTTTTCCTTTCTGCTCAAGGAACATTTTCTCAGTTCCAGGAAACCAAATACCCACACCATGGCAGATACAGGTTTCAGGTCTCTCCAGAGACACAATGCTGTCTAAATGCCATTTCAGTTCTCAAGCCCTCTGCCAGCTACAACCTGACATTACAGCAGCTGAGAGCCTAAACAGACAGCAACACCCATTAGGTGCTTATGTCCATGTCTGCATGCTTGTTCCAGCTCACCAACCATGTGTCCCTGCTGGACTGCTGAAAGCTCCATCACAGCCTCTGCTACCAACCCCATCTGAGGCTAAACAAGGTCATTGTCCTCACAAAACACAGACAAGAACGTTTCTTGGAGCAGGTTAAATCCAAGACCTCAGGGACATGACAATTCCTTCTCCCTGGAAGAAAACACAGGAGCATGATAGAGACTGATCTATGAGTTATCTAACTACACTCTGCAGTAATTAGGGGAAAGAAGAGAGGACACAGACCACATCTATGGAACACATTGGCAATAGACTTTGAGGTCTTTCATGGAAAGGATTGGCCTGGATACACTGACTGGGAATGCCAAGAGCAAGTGGATATCCACTGCTTTTAAATGGCAGAGATTCATGAGGACTCCACTTCTATTAGACATGCCATATTTATTTCTCTGTGTTTTCTGAAAATTCCCAGCTTACATGCCTGTGTATCTCCTTGCATTACACAGAGGAGTCCACAGGCTGCTCTGAAGGTAGGGAGTTTTCCTGGCTGGCAGTAATAGCTGGTCACTACAGCAGCTAAGGTTCTGATTGATTCTGTCAAAGGAAATACACTAGAAATTATTACAACTTGACCCAAAAGGCTCAAAAATCAAGAAAAAAGACAACTGTCAGAAGCTGAAGGGTTTATACGTCAGCGCTGATGATTGTAAAAATATTTTGCATTAATTTGAAGGGGAAGGAAGATATATTTTAAAAAATTTAGAAAGAAAAAAAAAAAAGATTGGATCTCAACCTGAGAGTTTAGTGTGATTTTCCTTGTAGTGAGGTTCTACTGGATTGTGAAAAGCCTCCCAAGGGAAGGGATGGCAGCTCCATCAATTGGGTGACATAATTGCTTGCATATTGTACTTTGGTAAAGCCTGAGAATCTCTTTCTGAACTGAATCCAGTCCAGGACACACCATTCTAGAGAAAGCAGTATGCCTAATAAAGCTGCCAGAATATTTACTTATTTTTTGCAGATTTAATGGCTTGAGTTGAACAAGCACGCCATATGCTTGTAAGTCAAAGCATCCCTTTTATGTTTTGAACTAGAGCTATTCCCTTGAGCATGGGCAAACTTGTGAAACTCTTTATTTTCAGCCTCATAGCTGTTTTATTATACCTTTTTCCAGTCCCTTATTTAATGAGGTGTTTGGCTCCTAAGTAAATCTTTGCCAGGTTTGTTCTTCATGCTGCCAAGATCACAGCAGCCAGTGTTCACCAGTCAGCTTCTGAGTTATACATTCAAGGTGGTGATGAAACAAATAATGCAAAATAGTTACTAAATTTTGATCATACAGATATTGTAGTATCTGGTATCTGTCTCTTCACATGTGCACACGGAAATATTAATTCAAAATCATCCAAAAGTGATCAAGAATCATTTCAGCAAACTTTTTGAGGGATCAAGGAATTATAGGGAGGATAACCATCCCTGGATCTTTTGCTCATAGAGCTTGAAGTGTATTGCAAATTTGGTATCAGAGGCTCACAATTTAAAATGGAGAATCAAATGAATAGAATACTCTGTGATGTGCAGGGCATGTGATGAGGACATACTGTGGGGCTTTGAGAAAAAGTTGTTCATGTGAAAATAGATTTTATATTTGGAATAAATTTTTCAAATATTTTCTTCTTTTCCAGAAATTAGAAATTCCTACCAGCCCTGGTAAACTCTTAGCACAATGGCTTTACCATCCTCACTCAAAACAGCACTTACTCACTAATTTTGAGCACCAACCATGTTGTAGGAGTCTGGGCTGACCAGCTTTCACTCAGCTGTGGAAACTTGCTTCTGAGCTGGTAGAAATGTCTCCCTGTAGGCTGAATGGAGAGCTGTTTTTTTCCTGAATCCACTCTTACACAGAAATACTGGAGCTTCTGATGATAGCTGCAAGCCTGGTGTGGCCCATGTCTCTGTTGCTCTTTTTGACTGGCAAGCTTCTGGTATGTTTTGGGTTACTAAAGATAGGATTTACCTGATTCCGTGCATCTTGAGTGTGGTGTCTGGTCCAAGCTGGCTGTGTGAGCTCCCTTAGTCACTAAAAAAAGAAAAGTGCATCCAGACAGCAAATTTGTGGTAGTTTTGAACAGTGCTCCATCCCTATGGTCACCCCAAAGGAAACTGAGATTGCCAGAAATTAGATGCTTTGGACACCAGGAGTTAAGGGAACTGATTCCACCCCCCTAGATGACTGGCAACAAAGTTTGTTCATGTCTGCACAATGCGTTGTTTGTTGCCACATCTAGGCTGAGAAAGATCCTTACATTGCCCAGCTTATTTTGCTTTTGCAACATCACCCCTGAAAACTTCAAATATTTCCAAAAAGCTGAAGGGCACTTGGTTCCTGGACCATGTTTGGCTCTTTCCCCACAGCCACCCATGCTGGAGCTGGCTTATTGCCCTTGAGCTAGGCAGGACCTCACCACTCTGGTCAGGTATTTGAACTCCTTCCTATTAATTTCTGGAGGGTGAGGGAGGAAATTAATTTCCTTCACTGTTAGCATTTTGAATCCTGACCTCTCTCTCCTGACTTCTAGTGAGATTAATCCACAGACAAAAGCAGCTGACCATACTGTGTCAAGCATCTTTTCCCAGATGAAGGATGGTTCCACCCTGAGAAAATCAGTCTACTTTGTGTTTTATCATTTCTCCCAGATAGTTTCTATCTTGCTGCTGTCAGAGGTCCAGATTCTGTTTACACAGATGGAGGTGAGGCAGGTGGTATCCATGGCCTGCCTTACCTACAGTTTTAAGATGTTGACATTATTGTTGTTTGTATGTAAAATAAACATGACTATTATTAGAACTGAACAGAAAAGACAAATAGGGGAAATGGATACTGTTTCTTTCATTATATTTCAATATTTGGGAGAGTTTATAATTGTTTTTTATAATTTATTCTACAGGATCAGGCTACAGTTTTGCTGCATCAAAGCTTCTTCACTTACAACTCCACTGCATTTCTCTGTCTTTACTCAGAGACGCACACAAGAGTAATAAATTATTTTCTTTAAGAGAACTGCAGCATCTCAGGAGAATTGATTTAACCACTGCCCCTGGTTCTAACCATATCGCTCTGGCTTTACACCAGCATTCCTGCACTGAGGACTTAGACACAAGCTTTCTATTTCCCTGACTTGTTTTGGGTTTTGAGTTAATTTAGTATTCAACTCACAGTTATGACAAAGACAGATACATGGCTGTGCTCATTGCCATCTATGTCTGTGCTGTGCTATTAATTTGAAGCAATATATTTTGTGTGCACAAAGTATTCTGTTTACCTGATTTTTTTCACTATTACATTACCCCTTAACTGAACTCAGAATGTTTTTCTATATATTTTACATCACTGTCATTTCATGTCCTTCTAGACACCTGCGTTTTTCCTAGGTGAATTAAATTTTGTGCACTAGATGGGCCCATTTTTGTGGAAGCAGAATCACTGCTAATGCACTTTTTTTGGGTGCCTATCCTTAGTTCCATAAAACAAACCCAGTTAATTACATGCAGTATAAATTCTCTCATCATAGATTATCTTGAAAAAAGGCCTTCAGAGCTGGCAATTACTTACAATGTAAGAGGCAACTGCATGACATTTTTTAAATCTCTACTTCTTTCCAGTTTCCAGATGTCAGAAACATCCAGATGCTGGTGAAGTTATTTCAATTGAGAGGGTGAAACTCATCTGGGAGGAATGGGGAATCATTAGAAGGATACATTTGAAAACCAAGCAAATAGAATGGAAGGAAGCACAAATTACTGGGAAATGGTTGGGTTCTCCAGTAGCAGCATTCAGAAATGGCCTTGCAGCTCACTTCCAGACACAGGAGCTGGAAGAGCAGTGAGCAAAGATAAATTAAAAAATAGAGATTCAGGTAGTGTTCATATTGTTGAAGAGATTTTGTCTCAGGTGCACTCTTTTATTGCGACTCAGACCAGTATGGATCAGGGAGCATTAGCAGAAAGAATATCTTATTATGCTCTTGAATGGTAAATCTGTTGGAAGGATCATCCTTTGTCCTGCATTAGTAGAAGCCTGGCACGGTGAGGTGCTGATATATGGCAAGTGTTCTTTGATATTACTGCAGTACAGCAATTACAGCAGCAATGGAACATTAGACTTTATTGGCTTTCTTGTGCCCACCTCTGGCAGTGGTGGAAGACTGCAAGCCAGTCCTTTCTGCATGGACTGTGAAAATAAACCCTTTCACTACCCATTTTCTCCTGCCCTTGTTGCAGGTTACATTTATGTAACTTTTATTAGGATAAAGACCTCTGTTTTTTAACCTGTGTTGGCAGTCACACCACTTGAGTCTAGATATCTGTAAATTTTGAATCTAATGTAAGCTAACTACCTAGGACTCCTGTAAGAGACAGAAAGAATTTCACCCTTTAAATGGAATAGCAATGGGCATGACCTTCACTTAATGGGTCTTGCCATGTGAATACAAGGTTCCCAGATTGATGCCAGATCAGGGATCCATAGGGAGACCAAATGCACAAATTGCAATGGAAAATTATGGTTGTAAATAATCTTGTAGAGATAGTTTGCAATTAACATTATTTAGCATGTATAGGGTATCCTGTATTAAATAGGCTTGACTTCATATTATCTTATCAAGTTTGTTTGCCAATATCATATGTATAAGAAGAAGGAAAAGCAAACTGAAAAATGACTTGTTGGACTAGAATTGTAAATGGGTGCTTATTTGTGATGCTTTACTGAGTTAATCAGTTTTAGATTTTGCTGTTTGGTCAGTCTTTAGATTTTGCTATTTGTCTGCTCAAGAAAAAATCTGTGCATAAAAATACCATCTTGCTGTTTCTGAATGGTGATGAGTTTCCATGGTATGGAGATCCTCACACTAAACACTGTAAGAATATTTAGCGCTGTTCACCTCTAGACATCAATTTACTTCATATTTTTTTGGCTTTACAAATCTTGAAACTGGAGATACCTAGGGGTCTGCCATGCACAAAGGCCTTGATGAAATAATGAACTGAAGCAATCTGGTCCTGTCATGGTGTGCTGCCTCTTCTACCCATGTTGTGCCTCTGCTGGAGAGGACAGCAGTAGCTGCAGCATTCTCCACATCTATCCTCCCTGTCTGGAGCAACCCTGTGCTATCATGCAGTGCCCCATCAATGCCACGGCCCTATTCCTTTCTGAGTATCATACTGTGGCATTTTGCCCCTTAACTTCCCCCAGCTTTTTCCAGGAATTATTTCTTGTATGCCTAATTTTGCACTGCTTTCCAACAATTCAAATCTAATTTCCCCTTTAACAAGATTAATGCACTCAATATCATCTTTCACAAAACATTTTGCTCATCAGCTTTTCATTGATTTGTGCTAACATGGTGATGGTCAGGAGTTTTGTTCTCTGCTTTCATTTCTCTTGCACAATCATGTCTTGACAGCGGGACTTGGCAAGAACAGCAGTCTCTAATGAGAGGATAAAAAGGCAGGTGAAGATCCCACTTGTGCAGCCATGCATAGCACCCAGCACCCTTATTGCCAAAGCCACCTGGAGCTGGGAGATCCAGGGTGACAGCCTGCTCCACCCTCCCCATCTTGGGAGGCTGCAGAAGAACCTGGCTCAATAGTGCACCAGTTAAGCACAGTGTGCACATGTATGAGTAAATTAAATGTGCACAGGGTCTTTCATTGGCCCTGACACCCACAGGGCTGAACTAGCTTGTGTCCATAGAATGAGCTCTCAGAACTTCCAAGATTACATGTCTGTATCCAGGCAGCTCCCTGGAAATAGCCATTGCATCACATCCAGGAGAAGTGTGGATGAGGGTACTGGCAAGAATGAAAAGCATACAGGGAATCCTACTAACAGGTGAATTTAACTCCTGTGTCCATGTACATCTTTTCACCACTGTTTAATGTGGTGGAGGATGGGAAGAGAGGCATCTACTATATTTTTTGTAATATTCTATTACACTGGCGCTTCCTTTATGCTGGAAGCAGCAAGAACTCACAACCCTGTGGAAGATGTTTAAGACAAAATGGACTCCTACACATGGCTTAGCTACACTGAAAATTGCTAAAAACCATTTCTATCTCCCCCTGCTCCATCTGTCAGTCTCCTGAGTAAAATGCTAGCTGGTGTGCTGGCTGGTGCTGCACTAGCCTCCCTGTGTGGCTGTGGAGGGCCCTGCAGACCCACGTACCAGACCTGAGACAGCCTCAGCAGCAGCAGTGCTGGTGGTGGGCATCTGCCTGAGCCTGGGAACAGGATGGGCAAAAGGCACTTTCAGAGACAGCTGCCTTTGATTCACAGCAAATCATATATCAGTCCCCAAATGTCATATTGGAGAATTATCTGTAGTCCTTAATACAAAGCATTATCCCTTCCTATCTGCTTCCAGTGTGCAAGGAATTAAACTTCCTTTTTGAACCTATACTTTCTGTCCCAGTTAGGAAGGGTGCAGAGCTGGCCTTTAATCCCTGAAGGAAATGCAAGTGAGAAATATTTAACCTTTTACAATTATAGTAGAACTCTCCTTTATTGTTCAGATTTTGTGAATATATCTGGAAGGACTTTGAAATCTAGCTCCCCAAAACATGTATTACACAATATAGGTAAATCACAGTTTCCAAGCTCCTAGAGCAAATGCCTGTTCACACTAGTCCATTTTGTGCATTGCTCACAAATCAGGTTTTTTACTCTTCACTGCTCAGCAGAGCTTTCAAAAGCAGAGCTTTTGAAACAGGCTCCTACATAGGAAAAGCTTTTCTGAGTCCTGTAATTTGTATGAGAAGGATTCAGTGGGACTGTTTTTTCCTGTCTTTAATTGCTTCCTCATAAGCTCAGTTCACAAAGCTCCCAAAACACAGCAATACTGTCCTTCAGCATTTTACTTTATCTTCATGTGAAAGGAAAAGCTCTGATCTGATTCTACCCATGTCTGAAAAGGATGGTGGTTTATTTTACTGCAGAATAATGACAGCATATGGATAAAGAGACTTATCAAATAGTATTCACACATGAACAAGCAACTGCAAGTATTGGCACTGTCAAAGGAAAGCTGTCAGGGAAAGATCATGCTGTCATAAACCAAGAGAAGCTAAAATTAAATTAGATGCTGAACATATTGAACATACAACCAATGACTAAATAATTCTCAATAACTAAATTATTATTTTCTTATAAAAAAATCTGAAATAGCTATTTTTCATATGCTAAAACCCACACATTATTAAAATAGTAAAATTTAAAATCATTTATAATAATTAATTAATGCTAAGAGCATGGAACAGGTCTACGCTGCACATGTTCCAAATAGTTATAAGTGCATCATGTACATAAATACATGAAATTGGCAAAATAATGGCCTGATAAGCTCTGTAAGAAGTCATTATTTATTGAAATATCTATTAACCATCTATTAAACCCCATACATAAATTTATATATGAAGGTTAAATAAAAATTCCCTCTTTCCTACTCATGCAGTAATGACTCAGAACATAGCCTGCAATAGTATTTAATAATGTTTACTATTGAGAAATGCAGTAAATGTTATGAGATGATCTAAGCAGACCACATTATTAAGGGTGTGTTTTACAGAGCAGAAAAAGAAAACACAGTTGGGTGGTATTTGAGTTGATTTTCTATTACTAATAACTACACTGTGAGATTAGAGGAAATCTGGGAACAAGAAGCCTGGCTTTCTCTTTTCTGTATAATCCTGTCAACTACAAGAAGAAACAACATTTCTGCTAGACCTGGTCACCTCATTGTTTTTACACCTGTACAAGGAGTTTTAAAATAATAAACACTCCTGCAAAACACATATAAAAATGAGTATTTGGAAGCACTATGCAGTGCACTATGCAGGGTTCTTTCCCTTATCCAGCTAGATACATAATTCAGTCTCAGAGCCATCATATATTTTGTGTTTGCTGGGGCACCTTGTGTTCTGGTAGCTCAAAGCCCGTTTCAAACAGAACTACCCTTTCACAGTAGGCTGGATGATTATATATTGGCATTAATATTTCACAGAGTTGCTGAAGAAATCCAGCACCTTGCTTAGACTCACACAGATGACAGGGTGCTTTATGCCAGTGAAGATCAGTAGGATGCACCCTGCTCACCAAGTCTGCTGAGCACGTTCCTGCCCAACCTAAGGGCTGTCATGCCTCCTTCTTTTCTCAAATGTGGTGCAAATGTCAATAGAAATAAGTTTTTCCTCTCAGTTGCTGGTCCTGCTGCATATTATTCCCCTTAATGATGTATCAGGCACAGTTACATCCCAAGGTACCCCAGAAAATACCCAGCATGCTGCTCAGAGACACATAAAAGGAGAAATATTATCTGTCTGCAGAAAGAAAAAGGGTTAACTACAGTAATTTACATCTCTCATTCCTACCCTCAAAAGACTATAAATGAGAGAATGAAATTGCAAAATGTGTTTGCATGGTTTAAGAAAAAGCAAATATATGAGAGCTGCCTAATTAGGTGAGAAGCTAGGACTGCACAGATGTTTTCATCTGTTCTCATGCCATCAGGAAGCATTGAACAACCACATCACATGACATGAGGTCATTTTTCAGAGATCTTTGTAATTATATAACAGATAGTTCTTTGGGAAACAGCCCTTATTAATGAACCACAAATAGACTCCTCCCTGAGGCTATGTTAAAGCACACTGTACTCATTGTGAATAGGACACTGGTAAAATGGGATGAAAAAATTCTCTTATAAGCTCGTGCAGACTCCTCATAAAATGCATGATTATTATTCAGTTTTTATTATAGCAATGCTTATGAGGGATGCATTGAGACACTTGTAAACTCTTAAGTAAACCTATATTCTAGGCATGCTCAAGATTTGGTTCTAGATTCTGTGGATGAAAATAGGTCTGAAAAATTCAACTGTAAATAATTTATATTTTTAAAGTTTTGTATTAGTCCAGGAAAGGTTTTATTAATTTTTTTAAAGTGTCTTACCAGAGGATACTACAGGTGTAGTAGCCTCTATAGTTTAATGGTTACAGTTCTTCCAGATCCTTAGTTCTGGTTCTAGAGACATTTATGCTGAAATATGTGGATAAGAGTTTCCATTGTCTAAAGGTCAGAAAGCTGATGAAGTCCCTCTGAAAGCCCTGGATTTCTGCATCAGTTCTGATTATGGTCATTTAATATCTCTCATCCCAGATAGCTATACTAGTTTAGAAATGCTACAAATTCTTGTGGCCCAGGGTCTGTCTTCAGTGCCTAAAGTTAGTCCTTAAATCTCTTCTTTTCCTGGCTATTAGAGACTCTGGCTAACAAGAATCAATGAAAAGTGAAGAAGCTCTAGGTGCTTGGCATATTTCAGGCTGCTTTTACCTAAATGCTAATTAGATATGTCAGACAAGGCAATAGAAATTCACAGCATTCTGAAAATTATGGTTGTCCTTATTTTAGGTTACTGGAGAATATCCAAAGCCAAGCAAAAAGAATGTCTAGCTGACAGTTTTCTCATGCATATGTCTAGAAACGGCATTTGCATCTTTCACTTTTACACTTCTCCAGCCAAAATCCTTCTCTCAGCCTTCCTTGTCAATCAAACCCAATCCCCCTACGGCTCTGAAAGACCAGGGGTTTATGCTGTGTGGGACATTTGCCTGTCTGCTGAAGATGTTCATCCTGAGTACCTCTTTGCTCTACCCCAAGCAGTAGAACAAATTATTGGCTGACAGCCTGCACCAAGGGACTAATGAGTCAGCTGAGTGAAAGCCAATATCTCGAATTCAGATATGCAGTGGCCTTAGACTCTTCTCATAATCAGTGGAGAAATTAGGGTGCCTAGTGTTTCTCTGATGGGTTTTACCCTGAGTAGATGTCTAGCATGGACCAGCTGATGCACACTACAGATTACCATTTCCCTCCTGTCATTATGAACACATTGAGACACAAACTCAGCAGTAGCTATTAGTAGGGATATCTACAGCTAGTTAGGATGAATCCCTCCTGTGCTTTTGATGAATGACAGAACAGGCCAGGCAGCTCTCCTACAATGAATTGAAGCCTTGCAAGAGGGAGCTCCTTTGATCTTATGCCTTTTAATAGATAACATTGAATATTCAGATAAAAGAAGGAAGAAGACTCAGTGGACAGTAATATTATAAATATACACAAGAATATGCTCAATCATTGCAGAATAAAAACACAACCATTAATGGAAATTTTGGGTATTACTGCAAATTCTGTTGGAAAACATTTGTGGTCATCACAGATGCATTTGACTGAGTAATCTACCTCTTCCTCAATAATATCACCGTTGATCACAAAATACAGAGGGAAAAAAGGAAGTAACACTGGAACTCCTGCATGAAATAGTCAGGGAAATGCAAGTCTAAAGGCTAAATATTTTGCATTATCCTCTCTTAATAATCTCAAACATCCTGGTGTTTAAAAATCATTACTTAAACCTGCATATTCAGGGAGAATATTTCTTTGAAGAAACAAATATTGTTCTTGCATTTTTCAAACTACATTTGGCTTTTGAGTTTTTATCTTTGTAATAGTAAAATCTAAGAAAATTTTTATATGAAACCAATACATTTATATGCAATCACCTGATTTTACCAACTGAGTCCTTATAGAACAATGCAGAATTATTTCAAATCATCAGGTATAAATATCTGAGCCTTTTAAAAAATTTTTTTGTCTTGGAGTCAGAATGATCATCAACTGAGACATTGTGGAAACTATCTAATATGTTTTTTGGTGCTAAAAGATTATAAATGTAACACATCCAGCACTGTAAGAGCAGCCAAAGCTGGAAATCTGAAAGAAGTTTTTGGCATGAACCTTTTCACTATATTAATATAAACATTATTTTTCGGTGGCCCCAGCTTCTCTGTGCAATATGAGAACTTCTTTTGTTTATTTTGAAGCTGAGAGAAACTTAGCCAACAAAGTGACAACATGAGAAAATTCCACAGACTTCGAAAACTTCCCAAAAACTCGCCTTTATCTTCTTATGACAGGATCATAGGATATTTAGCAATGTGATGCAAGTAAGCATAATGTAAATCTGTACATGCAAATAAAACTTTTCTGATATAATAAATTGGTAGGACCTTGCCAAAATTTATACTGGGGGGAATGTTTGGGTATATGCTTTCCAGTAATGTGTATGAAACTTACTCAATTGGTTCCCAAAAACACAAACTATGTGTACTTTAAGTAGGCCTTCCTTGAAAATATTCCTCACATATGCAGTTTTTACTTACTGGTAGTGACTGAAACAAGGGAAGTAAAAAAAATTTCATAGCTGAGTGTGGTTTACAAGCATTACTTAGAGTGGCTGATATCACTTGCTGAAATAATCAAAAAATATCTGTTGAGCTGAAGCTTCCAAAAACCTTGATGGTGTTGTATAAGGGCCAATGTGGACTCAAAGCAGTTCTAATGAAAAAAGAATATAGAAAGGATTTCGGACACTCTCAAACAGATTTTGGTACTAAAACGAATCCACAATAATTTTTGAATCTTCATATAAGGAAATGAATTTTCAGTTTAATTACTGTTGAGCTATCATTTTACCGGAAAGGTCGGTTCTAAATATGCCAGCCCAGAACTCTCTGTCTCAAAACTGAACAAAAGTGTGTTGTCTGGGACAGTCTTAGGATGATGGTCTGAAATCCAGGTTGGCCCATTGGCTCACTGTGTCAAATGGCATCAAATCTGTTACAAATGCTCAGATCTTCTGCTAGTGCCTTGGATCCACTTCCAAGGATAAAAATAGTGCTTGTTTTTCTGCACTTTATCTAGTGTGATGCTGCAATTTCAGAAGTTTTTTGGTTTTTTTTCCACAAGGACACCACTAGGACATCTAAAGGAAGATCAAGCCAGCTACTACCAGGTTCTCCTCTTCCTTAAAGTCTTTGCTGTGACTTAGAGCACATAAAATCCAAACCCACAGCATTCATCAACATCACCCAGATCAGAGAAGTTAACGAAGCCATGTATTTGGGAGACTGCTGCTCGGATCAAATCTCCAGGTGTCATTCCAGGTTATCACAAAGGTGATGAACCCTGTTCTGTCCTGGCATATTTAGAATGGCAACAGACTCCTCAAATCATGCACTGTTTGGCAGTCACATCAACACCAAAACACCAAGCATGTAAATTTAAGAACTGACATATGTCTTCTCAGTCTTTCATCTGTGGTCTTGACTGGCTCCCTCCAACCAGAGCTTTTCCAGAAACTGCCTCCACCTGCACTGCATGTACGGTTATTTCAGGCTATGCATATGATTCATCAGCCTTGACACAAAAATATAGGCTTTTCATACAAAGTAACCAGATTTTGGCTTAAAAATAAATTTGCACAGCAGCCATATTGCTGCTTATTAAGTCTACAATACCTAGCACAACCTATGCTTCTTATTTAAATAACTGTTAAACTGAAACAACTTTTACATAATTTAAACTAGGATTTTGGAGTAAGAAGAAAAGGTAATATAAAGTTTGTGGCTCTTCCTAATACAATAATTCTTGGAAAGAGTTTCAGAAGCAGGTGCAGCAGCTGTGTGCATCAGACCAGCTCTTTATGTTTTCCTGTCATGTAATTTTTGCCAAAACTCGCCTCACCATTTGCTTTGCAGCTGTTAGGCAGTATTCGGTTGATTTTTTGGATGCAGATTTGTTAAGTGCTTCAGTGACCCATCCTACAGCTATGGTCACATGTGCCAGACATTATTCCCACATGGATTATATTGCTAAGGTAGCTTTGAAAAAAGCTTAGATGGGTTTAAAATCCCTTTCTAGTCTTCATCTTTTGAAAGAAACAACAGATGGTCCAAGTTCACAAAGGACCATATAGTGCTGCTGTGGTACAATCCATCCCATGAGGTCAGGGAGTTTTATCTCAATTTATATGTGTAGCCAAATATAAAAGTCAAACAAGCTTTCAACTGATACTGAGCTCAAGGTAGTACATTTTGATTTTCTCTGATAATTCCATCATAAATGGCCTCCAAATGCTTATTTTTGTGATGTGAACATTTTTGCACAATGTTCTTGTAGCAAGAAGGAAACGTGCATCAGGCAATCCTTTCTGCTTTCCCAGTAGGTTGCCCAATTTAGGAGAAATCTCAGTATTTACGACAAAGCTAACATCAAGAGGATGCCATTTCTCAGCAGAACAGATTTTCATGAGATAGTTATGTACCACACCACACTATACCACACCATATTGTCCTCTACTATTTGCCCTTGTGAGTATATACTCTCAGTCAAAAGGTCTTGTACCTTTTCTGCTCTTAATTCTATTTCATATTTACAGTTCATTTTAAATTCACCCTCGCTCCCCTAAGCTTAAAAAAAAATAAGGAATGCCTTTTTTCATTAAAGTCTAAAAGCAAGGAAGACTTTTTCAGTAAAAGAGGAGTGTTATAAACTGGTAATATCTGATAAGACTTTCTGAATGAGTATGGTTTACTGCCAATCTTCATCCAAGAGAGATTTTAATCCATAGGGTCATTTGAAAACTTATGCAAGTAATGGTCCATGTAATGAATGTAGGGAAATAAATGGAAAATTGTTAAATGTGGATCAGTGAAATTTAAAACTATAAAGACCACAGAAGAAAAATAGAAAACAGTGGAAAAAAACATAAGCACCTGGACATGCAGAGTAGCATCAACTGACAAACTAATGAAGGACAAGAGCAACTGTGACCAATAATGCAGTATCAGTCAAGAAAATTTCCTAACAAAGATTCACCAAGAGCTCTCCGATCAACTTAGGATCAGCAGTTGGGGGCAAAAGATCAGAATCTAACCTTGCATGACATTCATAGAATAGAATGGAATGGAATAGTTCCAGTTGCAAAAGACCTACAACAGTCATCTGATCCGACTGCCTCACTAGTCAGAGCTGATCAAATATAAAAGCGCATTATTATGGCCATTGTTCATATGCTTCTAATGGGTTGGGGATCTATCACCTCTCCTGGAAGCCTTTTCCAGTGTTTGTCCAGCCTCTCATTAAAGAAAGGCTTCCTAATGCCAAATCAAATTCCAAATCAAATTTGAGCCTCCACTTATTTTGTTGGGCTTTGGTTGTTTGGGTTTTTTATTAAATGAGGGCCAACACCGTGCTTAATTTTTTAGGATTTCAAGCCAATATGCATCAAGATGACATTGTTTACTGAAGAAGAAATTCTTTAAACAGCACTGTGCAGTACAAACACACAAAAAAATCATGCAGATATTTTTAAACAGCAAGTTACTTGCTCATTGTTTTTGATAGTGTTTTTGAAAGTTGAGTTATTTTTTATGTGACTCTCAATATAGTAGTGGATGATATTTAGATACCAAGATCTTTATGATACTCTCCTTTAAATTCAAATTGAGAATTCCAGGCTCTCAGAAGCAAGATAGAGATAAAATATTTTGGGAAAGGTAGAGAAAACTGTATTTTCACAATAGTTAATGGATAAGACAGTTTGCAGAAGACATAAGGGCATACTCAACAGGGTCCCATCACAACCTATAGACTTAACCTGGGTTACACAAGATACCTATTTGCAGTGAGTGTGTTTCCTGTTTTCCACAGGCACACTAGACTTTGAGTGAAGCAAAAACAGTGTCTCTTAATGTAATGCAAGTTTTACTTGTGGTGCTTAAGACTTTTTAGTTCCAACCACTTTTCAAACCATCACTGCAGGTATTAGCCACTCAACAGCTTTCATTTGCATTGATCAGTTGACACAGTCTATTCTCAGGAGAATTAATCATTAAATTACATCCAAAGAGATACAGGAACAGCAACCTCGGTGTTAATTTTATGCCATTCTTAATTTTTCATATCTCCTAGGTGCTGCAGGCTGTGCACACGAGGGTGTTCATGCATCACTTAGTAATGAGACCTATTTGAGTTTTTGAAACTTCTTTCTCATTTTCTGTATTCAAGTAGTGTGAGAGTTGCAAAATGCCAGATGATTGCTGCACAACCAATTCTGCCTATGAATATATAAGCATGTCCTATCAAAATCAAAGAAAATCTCTTTGATTCATAAACTTTTGTCTCATTCTGGTTTCCTTTTTCACTAGTTTAAATTGAGAGTAATTCCAGGGAAATTGGCATGTCATGAAATCAAAATTCACACCCCAAAAGATGACATTGAGCTGTATTAACATTCATTCACTAGCAGATTAACTTGACCTATGTAATGAAAGCATTTAAAATAGTGTAGAAAAGCCAAGATATCAAGTGGCTATTCTGATTTTTTGGTAACAACAAACACATCTGAAATGTTGCCATCAAAGAAACTCTGATTATTTTATAAAAGTTACATCTGATTTCCATTCCCATGAAGATTGCAAAAGAAATTTCTACAGTCATCAGAACAGCTTCTCAAGGCGTGACAAAACCCCCTGGTTTTTTTGTATACTACATTGGACTTCACAAATACTGTCCAGATTCTATGTTCCAAAGGATTCTATGAACCAAAACACATTTGAGATACTGGACTGGAGTTAAAGGGGAGAGGAAGAAAAGAGGGCACAGGAAGTGTGTGAACTGGAGTTCTCTGTCCTGCATCGTGCTGCTGAGCCACCATACGGCCATGCACAACTTAGAGGGAGAGGTTCCCAAGTGCAAAGAGTTTCTAGTCATCCACTGAGATTCTTTAAGTGGGAGTAGAGCTCTCACAAATTTCTCTTGCAAATTCAGTTTGCTCTGGCTGAGAAACTGTGCTAGCAGAGCATTTGCCCGTGACAAGCACTAGTCAGGACTACCTCATTTTGCAGCTCCAAAACAGATAATATGGGGTTGTGTAACTTTGTGATCTTGGTGCACACCATTTTCATTGTCATCAGCCATAAGATGCTCTTTAAATTGAGCTGACTAAGCTCTTTCCATCAAGCTGGCCAGGTTCCTCTAGTCAAGCCCATCATGTAACAGGCTGAACACTCACCATGTGGCCAAAACAGGACAGCTCTTGCTTTACCTGTTTGCCCATGTCTGATAGATTCTGAAATAAAAAGGCAGGAGGGAACAGGTTTATGCAGATGAATTTTTCTGGAAGATCAGATCCAGTATCCTGAACAGAGGTTGATGGCTTCTGAATGCATAAGCATTTATGGAAATTGCTTTGTGGGTACAATTTTGTAGGTGGTCTATATGAAAATGTTTGAAATTACTTGAGATCACTGAATATAAGGATGAAATATAGGAAATACTGTAAATGTCAAAATTTAGCATTGGCATCCTTGCCTTTTCCTGGTTAGTCCAGTGATAATTTATTACGGATGTCTTTGTAAGCAGGCAAAGAAAGATCAGAGGGAAAGGAAATTAAATTATGGAAAGCTTTGAAGAAATGTCCTTTATGCAAAAATTTCACAGCTACAGATACAGTTTTAAGAAGAAACTGAAGGTAAGGAAGGTAGTCTAAAAACACACATTGAAAGCTAAGCCCAGCCTGCCCACCTTCCCCCTCTTTGCCTGCTCCACTTTTGCAAATTCATGGCTCACAGCAGCTCTCTATTCCAAAACTGTGTTTGTACCTTCAACTTTTGATCTGTCAGAGCACAATAGATTAGCCTGGGCAAAGGAATAACCTTGGCTTTTTTTAAATAGACTTTGTTTCTGTTTGATAAGTTCCCAGGAAGCATATGACTGCAACTTTTGCCCTTCTTAGCTTTCCTTTCCTTGAATAACTCTGCATAATCTTTAGCATGCTCAAGCACAGTTTGAAGTGGGTTAGTGGTAGTTTGTAAATCCTAAAGGTATATATGCCAGTTAAACCATATTCAGCTGTACCTAGCTTGGCTATTAATTAAAAGTCAATTAAGAGTTTCCATAGCACCCAAACAAATCAAAAGAATAACAATTACGTTCTGAAGTTGGAGGGAAAAGCTACAATAATTGTTTCTGCTGATAGGTTTCTTTTATATTTCATTAAAGAGGGACAACACAAAATTAGCAGAAAAAAATGTACTGAACAAATTGCAATGCAGGAAGATATAACAAGCCGGAAGAATGAGTTTCAGATGAATGTTTTAGCAGACTGAATAAGGAAAATGTGTTAAAACATTGCCTATAATAGTTGCTTTGAAAAAGGTACATTAACTCTTTGGGTACTTTCCAACATGGAATATGGAGAAAAATTAAGTTGCTGCAGCTCCAGACAGTCAAGAGCTTGGGTTTTTTTCAGTCTCAGGTTTAGTTTTATCCTCACCTTTTCTAATAACAAGAACTTTTGGAAAATTTCATTTTCCTTGTGACAAGCCTTTGTTCAGCCATCCTGAAAGACACACGGACGACAGAGACAAGCAGCCATTGCAGTATCATCTCTTCAAGTTTCCTGACCATCAGCCTGAAGTAAAAGTCACCACATCAAGAAAAGTTATAGACTGCCTCAGGGGCATGCTCTTCAATAGCCTGACTGATATATTTGATTATTTAGGATCTCAGAGATAATACAGATTCTGCCACAGTTCTACGCACCATATTTTCTTGTGGCTGTATTGGCTTAATCGATTTGGGAAGAGAAGTAGACCTCAGAGAAAGCCTCAGCATGGTTTTACCTGCCTTTAAGTTGGATATCATAGCACAAATACTTTATACGCCTAGCAGTAATTGGAAACCCAAAAGTCACTGTTATTATAAACAGAAAACCCCAGAAAAGAAATCTGAATATCCAGACAATCAGCAGAAGCCACATACTAAGCAATAGGAATTTCTTCATACAGGGACACATCTGAATTTCCCTGTTTTGTAGGTCTACCAGACAGATGACTCTTCATATAAGCTCCAGTACTCAACAAATAATTCCTGTATTAAACACTTGTTTAAATGATTTAATGGCCCCCATAGTTTTCTAAACAGAGCTGGGAGCAGGTACGACTTAAGATGGATGACTGTATGTAAATGTATAGTGATTAGAAAGCTCAGGAAGTTGCTGCAAGGGAAAAGATTTATCAAGTAAGTGTATCATGGGCAAAGCCTGGTTGGAACCCAGTTCTTGAGATCCATCCCAAACCCAGTGCATTGGTCTCTCCTGGTTGAATAGCTAGGCTTTCATATCAAGAACAAGGGCAGCCAGAACCCAGTGTCCTGCCCCACACAACAGCAAAGTGAAACTTTTCCACTGAGTGAGCAGCAGCCAATATCTTTTAGTCCTTGTTGTTCCCATTAACTGTCTTGGAAGATTTTGTTACAGCCCACGATGAGTCATCTGCGCAATTATAGTAGCAGAGCAATATCAAAGTGATAGATGAGCCTCAGGTTCCCTTGGTACTGAATGGCACCTCAGTAACCACACAGAGTGGCTGGGACACAGCCAGTGATGTCTGAATGACAGCAAGTTAGGCCATTACTGGAGTCAGCTCCTATTGACAGTGACAGAAAGAAAGGGTGCATGAAACCTGCTCAATGGCTCATTGAAAGGAGTCTTGTGGCTTCCCTTTACAGAAGGTAACACTAAAATTCGCCTTTCCCAGAAAAATAATTGGCAGCCTTAACATAGGGAACCAGTAAAGGAGCTTCTCAGAAAGGTTCACAGTAGGGTGGAGGGATTTCCAGCAGTGCTCCACATGCTGTTTTATAGCCAGCAAGATGTTCTTGTCTTGAAGCTGCTCACAGTCAAGCAACTTCAACTGATTTTTAATTCAAGTACGAAGAAGAATAGAATGTGCAAAAGAACATTTGTTTGTTCTTTGGGCAACGGGAGGCAATGCTGTGCTGTTTCACCGGGAAGGAGAGGAAAGTGCTATTGTCCACCTGCAACACAAAAGCTTCAGGGTACTCACTCCCTCTGGCAGGATGACCTGCAGTCTCCAGGTGCCACCTGTGCCCATTGAACCAAAGGGAAATTGAGTTTAATAGTTTGATTCAGTTCTATAAGCAAGACAAGTTGTTTTGATGCATTTTGTTCAGATATTTTTCTTTTAAATTTATTTTTTTTAGTATACTTTAGTAATAGGGGAAGTCACTTTGGGAGAATCCTTCACTTTGAAGTTAGAAATTCCTGCATCTGTTTACCAAAACTCTTTATTTCTGCATGGAATACAAAACACAGAACACCAAAGGAGCTTCATCTGCTTCTTCACCCTTGTCTTATAGAACAATGAAGCCTGTACTATGCAGTAGGAAATACAAAGCTGGTAAAAAAGATTGGTTTTGTTTGCCATCAAGTCTGTCTTTATGAAATCCATTGCTATAAGGGATTTCTACAGCCTAGAATCAGACACTGTGGAGACCACTGGGTTACCAAAACATTGTGGGACACACAGTTTTCCACATTTCAGATGCTAGAAGAAGACCCCATCCTTTATGCTATTTGTCTTGTATCCCTCTCTTAAAGATTTAGACACAGTCCTGGAACACCTGCTATTTCCAGTCCACTGGCAGCTTTGAACATAGTGAACATGCAAGTGTGGACTTGGAAATGTGGATTTCCTCAGGTTGTAGGCATCAAAATGAATAAAATGTCCTCTTTGCCTAACCTGCTCTTATCCCATGTTGGCTTCAATTTTTTTTTTTTTTTATATTGTAAGCTGTTTCTTTCAGTTTCTTTCATATATATATATATATATAAATATATATCTAATTTGACATGAAGTGAGTTTTACAGACAGAAGCAAACTAGGCACATACTAACCTGAAGTTATAGGGAAATCTCAACAACATTAAAGAAAAGAAGAAAGGGCCTGTAATCTGAACATCAAGTGCTAATTAGAGCTTCTACAACACAAACTATATTTTACATTTACAGTGGAAGCAAAATTAATAGAAGTGCAAAGTCAACACACGGATCTGGAAAACTAACAAGTCAGCTAATATTTGTTAATGGACACAGAGATCTTTTGGTGTAAAAATAATATATTATGGTGTTCTGTAAGCAGTTGTTAATCATATTATCTGAGAGTCACTTCTCTTAAAAGCAATTAAACTCTTCCATTCCCCTCTAACTTCTTGCAGGGGAAAATGAAGAACTATGAGTGTGTCTCACTGAAGGAAATCTCTATATGAAGAGAACAAAATCTCAAGTTTTGCCTATGTAAGCTGTTCTGAACTGAAAGCTTAATATAAGGACCTGGAAAGGAAACCTGATAAAATAAAACCTGCACACAAGAAGATGAGGAAAAAAAGCAGCAAAGAGAAAATACACATGAATAGTAGAGGAGCCATAAACTACAGCCAAATAGATTGATGATGAAATTTTACAGTCTTTGTTTCATTTACATATTATCCAATTTATAGGAAAAAGAAGCACCTGACTACTAAGCACACCATTCATGACTCATAGGTACTTTGTGCAAATACATAATTCATGAAAAAATGTGCTGCTGCATGAAAGAATGACTTTGAGCAGAATACTCCATTTGTACCTGGAAAATGCATAGAGAAATTAATCACCAAGCAAGTCAGACCACAAATGTGTACCTATCTGATTTATCTTTCATTTTCCCTTTCATTTTAGCTCTCTTCCGGGCTCATGAGGAAACAAAATTAACACTGCTGGAGTTAATTTAAGTATCACTTAATAAACTAAACTATTATTTTTTCACTATGAGAGTGATGAGACACTAGCACAGGTTGTCCAGGTGGCTGCCCCATCCCTGGAATTGTTCAAGGCCAGGTTGGATGATGGCCTGAGCAACCTGGTCTAGTGGAAGGAGCCCCTGCTCATGGCAGAGAAGGTGGATGATCTGTAAGGTTCCTTCCAATCCAAAGCATCCTATGATTCTATCATTATGATGCCAAGCACTGATCTCAGTTAGTTTTCTGCCAAGGTAAAATGTTTCCTGTGTGAAACCTGGGGAACGTTTAGTTTAGAAAGGTTCAGATCTTTAAAAAGCTGATGTCAAGACTCTTAATTTCTTTCCAAACAGACCCTGTGGACTAGGACTCAAGAAAACAGAGGAAGTTGATGAGAGAAGAGAGAAACCTCTTTTATTTGTTCTTTTCCCCGGCCTATGGAAGATAGAGGATCTGAGACTGATTGACATGTTTATTCAGACAGAGGAAGGTAGAAAACAAACTAAAGAAGTGATTTCACAGTTTCAGGTCTTTTTTTGAAATTCAACTTTAAAAGGGAGGAAATACTGATAAAACAAAGGTTGCCTGTGGCTACTTTCCACATTCCAAAACAAGGAACATTTCGTGACAGTTTTATGTCTGTGAAGAATTTACCCTTTTACATCCATGCATTGTGAACTGGAGAGTGCAAGGCACAAGATTAAAAAGTCACTGCACAGAAAATGTCTCCCTTCTTGACACTTTTTTCTAGTGTCATGAGAATATTAAAAAAAAAAAAAAAAACCCAACCCCACACATAGAAAAGTGACAGATGCAGAAGTTCTAGAACACAATAATGTTTCTGTGGTATCTACTTAACCTGGGAAACAGCCACAAAAATTTTCCAGTATCAAAACTTCAACAAGACTTTTTTTTTTTTTTTTTTTAATAAAAGGTAAGATGAATTTTAAAAAGAAATCTCTGAATGGCACTAGTACAACGTAAAAATTATGAGAGGACATAAACTTCCATATGCTTCAAATATAAAATACAAACTCTCTGAGGATGGAAAAGGCACTTCAACCTTTAATAAACAAGGCATCAATGTTAGTATTCCCATAGGCTGCTCTCTCCTGCCACTTGCTTTGCAGCTGGGTATGACTTGAGAATCAGAATTTGAAAAATGCAGAAAGGAATGGGGCTTACACAGCTCTGGGTAACTTCTGCCAGTGTCTGACCACCCTCAGAGTAAAGAATTTCTTCCTAACAGCTAATCTAAAGATACACTCTTTCAGTTAAAAGCCATTAGCCCTTGTCACATCACTACACGCCCTTGTTAAAGTCCCTCTCCAGGTTCCTTGTACATATAGGAAGGTGCTCTAAGGTCTCCCTGAAGCTTTCTCCCCTCTAGGCTGAACAGCCCCAACTCTCTCAGTCTTTCCTCACACAAGAAGTGCTCCATCCTTCTGATCATCCTTGTGACCCTCCTCTGGACTCAGTCCAAGCAGTTCCATTATGAGGCTCCAGAGCTGAATACATGTAGAACTTAAGTTAAACATAAACTGTACCAAAGACTTAAGAAAGTGATGCAAAAATGCTTCCAAATATGTTTCGTTCACTTCTGTTGGTGGAGGATTGATATATTCACCAGATCTGTACTTCATTTCTCTTTGAGTGATTAACAGAGCCTTTGCCATGAAGATTGACACTCTTATTTAAATTTCTTTCCAATTCTTGTTCCAATCTCCTTCCCTGGCAAGCCTGTATCACATTGCAATTTTCAGGCTGCCTCTTCTCAGCGTGACTCTTTCCCTGGCCAGTTACAGATACTGCTAGCTCTTTTCACAGTTTCTCCATTCCCACTGATGTTTAAGAATCTTCATACATGCACAGACCTTGCCTGCCTGTTCTTTTCCCAGCTGGAGTATCCATACTTTACAGAGTGAAAATAGTACCAATTTTGCCTCTTTGGTCCAGGTCCTTGTGTCACTACTGACTTTTCCTCCAGCAAAAATTTAGAGCCATGGGGCTTCTTTGAGAATGTCTGTACCCAGTCATGTCCTCTCTGATGCACCATTTTTAAATCCATTGAGTTAACAGAAAGTCATCCCAATTGTATGATCCACAGTTTAAACTTCACACATAAGGTTTCCATCCATTGGAGAAATCTGAGGTTTCTTGCATGTGGAGACTACATGATCCAAATTCCTGTTCAAGGCATGGAGTCTGATTAGACTTCTCAGCAACTTTTCCAGACCAGTTTGCAACATTTCCAGAGATGGAGATTTCACAGCCTCCTTGGGCTGTGTCACATTCAGTCTGTAAAGTTATTCCCTTATGCCTAGTGGGAATTTCCTTTATGATGTCTTGTAGTTGTTGGTTCTTGTCTGTTCATCATGCACCACTGAAAGAATCTGGCTCCATCTTTTCTATAATTCTCTTCAGGTAGATGAATAGAACAGTTAGATTCCCTTTCTAATCTCTTCTCCAGCTGAAAAAAAGCCAGCTCCCTCTTTTCATACATCTTGTGGTCTGGATTCCTCAACAGGTAGTTGGGTCCCAAACCTGGACATACTCAGAAGAGAGATCAAAACCATATCTAACAAGTGTTTTCTCTCAGCCTTTGTCATTGTGAAAGAATCCCGGTATAGCCTGGTATTGATCACTTGAAGAATCACTGGAAACAACTCTTTCTTGGTAGCCTGTCCTCATTCCTATTTCCTGTCCAAGATTCCATCTGGGTTTCCCTTATGAGTTTGACCTCCATCAGGAATCCCTGCTCAGCCAAAGTGATCTACAGTGCCTGACTTTTCCTGATGATCAGGATAGAGCAATAAAGTGGTTGGTTTGGGCTCTCCTCTGGGCTTCCTGTGGCTGCACATCTCTGGCATTAATGCTGCTCCTGGCAAATGTGAAGTACTTTCTCAAAAACAAGGAGATTCTGAGATATGGGTGAAGTTCTAAATATATAAGGACTTAAGCCTTTTTCCCTAAGTCTGCAATTGCTTATCTTGAATGAATCAGGACATTTTGAACAGAATGGTTAAAATTCAGCTTTGCTCAAATTTTTCTTTGGCTTTGCCAAGGTCATCTTTTAGTGTGCTTCTGTTCATGCTTATCTTCCTAAACATATTTTCCCATGCATCATATTTCCCATACCTTTATTTCATTCACAATTACTGAATCTTTTCTAGTAAGCAAAGCCCCACAAAGTATGAATACAGCGAAATTAATGAAGAAAATAAATTTAAAAATAATGGTAAAGATGACATATATAGAAAAATTATTGTGAAATACTTAGTATTATTGCACATAGGAAGCATATTTCTTGACTGGCTGAAACCAGCTGAAACTATCTCTGTTCTTTTAGCTCATAAGTAATGGTTAATAACAGGTCCTGGAAGTACATTTTTCTTGTCATGATAATTCACTCAATCCTAATTCATAACAATGAACTTTATCAAATTTAATGCTGCCTTGACAGAAGAGAAGGGCCATAATTTCTTTTTCAGTGGTTTTCATTTCACTTCTTTAGAATTTTCATTCAGAAAAATAAGTAAAGCAACTCATTAATTTAAGTAGGAAGTTCAAATTAGATGCATCAACACAGAAATACGATTATGGTGGTCAATGTATGTAGCCAAGCATAACTCACCAGTTTTATCTTCAAATGCACACAGTTGTAGTGAATTTAGCAGTATCTGCACACATAAACTTGTGCATTTTATTTGGTGTGTGCACTCAAATGAGGATTAAAAAAAAAAAAAAAAAAAAGACAAGAGCAATCAGAAGAAAAAAAATTAAGCAGAAATAACTATTCATGGTAGATCCCTGGAGAAAGAAGATCACAGAATCACACAATGGTTTGGGATGTAAAGTACCTTAATGATCATCTAGTTCCAGCACCCTGCCATGGGCAGGAACACCTTTCATAAGTATTATGATGAGACAGAGAATCCACTAAGATAATGCAAATTACCATACAAAAGAAAGCAGAAGTCATCACACCACTTTCTTAAATTTCAAAATCTTTGGAAGCTAGAGTATTCACTTTCTGGAAGAATTTATTTTAAAAGTGATTACATTAGTTGTAAAGGAGCTGAAGCAGAAAGGTTCTGGTTAGGATTAATCTCCTGTATCCATGCATCTATCTTAGATGTTTCATGCATGACACACTGTTTTACAGGGCCCAGTTTCTTCTCATTATTCATAGAAGAAAAAGAGTTTGAAATTAGTTGCCTGTAGTTAGTTGAGATTAATATAAACCTGTAGTTACCCAGGCAGTAAATTTTAGTAAAACAATCAAAGAAAGCAATAGAACCAAAATTTACCCTGTCCCATGCTTTTGATCATAATAATTTTTGCTATGTTTGGATATGCACATATACTTTCCATTCATCTTTTTTATTGTTTTGAACTGCCAGTGACTGAGAAGTTGCATCATCTCCAGAAAAACCATACCTCTCTTAATTTTCAACTAGGATGGTAGACAATGGATGACAGACAAATGATTGATCACCATCAGACCCTGAAAACTCTTGCAAGCCCAGTGGAGCCTTCTGTGGGCAGTGAATTACAAAACTTTAAACAAAAGAGTTTTTTATTGATATTTGCTGTACAGCTGAAGCCAAAGTGGAAGCATTGAATATGATTTTGTTCCCTCTTAAATGCTTAGAAGAAATAACTACCCTAGAGAGTAGTGGCTGTGACTAGCACTGACTACTGGACATTGCACAGAAACCTTGGGACTTCACACAGGCTTCTGCCAAGAAGCAGAGCTTTGATTCCTCTAACTGTGCCCTGCTCCATTCTGCTTGTGCAGTCCAGAGCAGGCTGTCTTGGAAAAGTTGATGCTTGTGCAGACACAATCATGAGGAGGGAGAGTCAAGTTTTCTGGTTTGCATTTACAGCTGTGTCAACAAGTCTCTCATGAATCAGCATTTCCTGACTTAGCCTCTCTTGTTGAAGATAAATGAGAATGTAGAGCCCAGAAGAAGCAGACAAAACTATTAAGAAGCTGAACACAAGATAAATTCAAATAAATCTGAGCAATTATAATCTCCCAAAATCAACCTGGTTGTTGATAGATGTGTGGCTGGGTTAACATAACGCAGTCATAGTGAGCAAAACCAGAGAGTGCATTGCTGGTTTCTGCCAGAGTACCCACACCAGAAATCCACATAGAAAGATTTCACAGAAGCATAATCATCTCAGTTGTAAGGGAAATCATGAGGCCACTGTCTTATTTGGAGGGGGTCAGTTTCCAACATAAGATCAGGTATCATGGATTTATCCAATCTTCTCCTGAAAATTTCCAAAGACAGAAATTGTGTGATCTCCCTGGGTACTTGCTGTGGTGTTGAGCTATACTCCTCATATACTTTTTTCCTATGATTTCCTAAAACAGGAAGATTAAGATTTGATGTGTTACATTTGTTTAGTCTCATCAAGTCACTTGCAAAAAAAAAGAGGCTAGTAATGCTATGAGTCAGATGTGGGCAAAATTTAGATGCCTAGATCCAAATTCAAGCTTACTGCTGCAGAAGAACCAACGCTGGAAAGAAAGGCAGCAGTGTCTTCCTCTCCAGGGCCTGCATTTAGAAGTATGTCTCAAATGGAGGTGCAGACCTATTTTTTAGGACTATGAACTATGAAATCCCCATGAAGGGAATGTGTCCTGCATCTTTAAACAAAGGGTTAAAAAAATACCTCAGTGATCATTCTTTGCCTCAGTATTTCCGGGAATTGTCTTATGTTGTTCAATAAGTTTATAATGAGTCCTAAAATACTCCCTAAATCTCCTAAAATCATTCCGTGGGCCATCACACCTAAAAAAGTTTATCAGTCTTCATTGACTGTAATCACTTAGGTAGAACTGACAAAAACAAATTTCACATCAAATTCAGCTCAACGTTTTCCATGGGAAGGCAATGGTGAGAAGGAATGCCAAGGTTTTATTAATACAAGAAAAGTTTAAATGATAATGCTAGGCATATCTTCCAGAGAGACCAGTCATGAAATATAATTAACAGTCGTATGCTTTGAGATCCTTTGATACCGAGCACTGTGTAAATGCAAATTAAAATGATTCTTTACAAATAGTAATTAGTGAAATTCATTCCATACCTGATTTTGGTAGGGTTATTCAGGAAATAAATTCTGCTGAATGTGAACCTGAATAATTATTTCATTTGAGTTAGAAGATAAATAAACTTTCAATTTCAAATATCAAATAATGCTACAAACTAAGTACCCAGGACAAAGACTGCACAAGAATTATTATCCATAATTTTTACGTGTTATTGACAGATTTCCTGTCTTTAAATACATGATAAATAATTAAACATTATTTTCAATTATTTTTTTCTAATTGGTAGTGTCCTTTCCACAGTGTTCAATGGCTGAGAAAGAATGTATCACTGGGATACATGTCAAGTACATTCTATTTTATTGAATAATCTTCTGTCTTGCTCCTATTTAAATGAATTATAACTTTTTTATTGACTTAAATATGTTTCTTGTGGGTATACTATGTATTGTTAAATTTGGGGGCAGAGGGTATAGATTGGGTAAGAGTGTATATGAGTTTCAAATTTTCTTTTGAAAGTACTTTGAGTTTTGTGGAATACTGTCCCAGTAAAGTCTGTTTGCCATTAAAGACAATCCTTTATCTGATCCAAATAGGCAAGAATCTTTGTTAATTTTCTGTTAAATTGAGTTTAGAAGATACTCTGAGATAATAAAAAAACACAAGAATGAGGAGTGCAGGGAATACTCTCTTTACTGCAGGCAATAAACACCTTTCTACTCTCTCCCATTCTCTGCTCCTTCCATCTCCACAAGTACCAACTGCTCCCACTTGATCTCCTCTAATGAATTCCTCTGAGAACTGGTTTTTAATTTCTTATTTCTGCTTCAGATCTGGAAATAGACTTGTCCATCTGAAAGCCTGTCACATTCTTCCAGCAAGATTCTTTAATAACCACATTACCTCTGCCTAGAAATACTGTTCTTATATTCCCCAAAGTATGTGCAGAGATGCAGATGAATCTGCCCTTGTGTATTCAGAAAATGCACCAGAAGATCCTCTTATTTTTGGCTAATACCATTTCACAATGCCACATATCATTCTAACTGAATACAGCAATCATGGAAAAAAGAAATCTGCCACACAAACCTAAAAATAAAGGTAAGCCTTATGCTATATTGGGACAAGGAACAAGAGTTAACTGTGTAATCCCATATTGAACAGGGGCATTGAGGCTCCTTCTTCCAACACAGAAGACAGTAAGAGAAGCAGGTTGCATCATTTTTACTTCTAAAATTGATCATTTTTAAGAATCACCGATATGTAAAAGATTTTCATTAGGTGAATCTTAACTGTCATCCAACACCGGTGAATAGTTATTGACTTAATTACATACTATGGTTAATTCATCAATTCATTGATTAGTCTACAGTTATCTTACTCTGGAGGAATGCAATACTCAAATTTATTTAGTTTAATTACAGTTATAGAATTTTAATCCTATTTTGATAGATTTTGATTTTTAATATTTTGCTATTAAGCCCATTAAAAAGGCATGTTTTTGTGGTTTTTCTCATTCAAAATTGTAATAAGAATGACCAAAGCAAGAAAACAAAAGAGGCATCTAGACAATTCTCCCTTTCCATCATTTTGCTTCAAAGCCTCATACTCACGTGCCAAAGATGAAGAGTTATATCCTCAGATAAAGAAATAATGTATGACTAATCAAGAATCAATATCAAATCACCTTGTTGACTACTTCAATTTAAAAACAAAACAGAGAACATGCAAATATTCATGAGTGGATTCATCACAGTTAATTTATGTGGGCTAAGAGTTAAATGTCTAATTGGAGTAACCATCTAACTTACATCAGCAGACAGAAATAAGAACCTTTATGTAGCATTTTATCTTGTACTATGAAAGATATCTCATTTAAGCAAAGGTCTCTGCTCCAGCAGGAAGGTGTCATTGTCTCCATTAGCTGTCAAGGGAGGCCCATAACGAGTTCAGACCAGGCATTTAACTTATACAGAAAGAAACTTGGTGAGGTAGAGTTCATGTCTGATATAGAAAATTCCCTCAATTTTTCAGCTTTTTTCATTCATGGAAGTTAACTTGAAATCTTAGAAGAGCAATCTGTCTCATAAGCTTTAAGTATTTCTAGTTTCAACCCCAGATTTTAATAATTATAAATTATGAAATTAAATTCCTGTTTCTGCTCAGTTATTTATCACAAGGAAAGTGCAAGGCACCTTAGAAGCCTTGTAGCAGCAAGAAAAATCTTAAGAATCCTTAAGAATCTTAAGATATTTAACCAAGCAGCGTAGGAAATCTTCAGATACCAGTTCAGAGGGAGCTGAGAACTGACAGAATGCAGAAAGCCTGATCCTTGAGCTGAAGTGATGATTAAGAGGACTTTAAGCATGCAATATTGTACAAACTTTACAGTGGATTTTTCCACACACAGAAAAGCCTAGGACCATCAAAAAAGGGAAGAATGCATTTTTCACCATGGCTAGTCTGGGTCACAATAAATGTAAGCATTCACAGGAGCCTCAGTGTAAGCTGGTGCCTGCTGCAAATGCTGAGTTCTCTTGCTTGGGACAACAGGCTTTTCACAGTTTCCATGGGTTTAATGGGTTCTATAATGAGCCACAAAATGCAAACCTAACTGCACATCTGTTTCCAGCAGAAACTGCAAAACAGAATAAAAAAATCACCTAGATTTTTATTTAAACTTTGGATTAGGACAAAAATTCAGGCAGTTTCCTCTAGGCTGCTTTACTTGCAAGCAAATGAAAATTAGCCAAATTGTTCTTGATGTTCTATAAATAGTTCTGTTCAGAGGCAGTTTTTTCAGAAAAAAAAAAAAAGTAACTCCTTCCTAGAATGAATTTTTTTAAAAAAAGAAATCCTAAGCAAAACTTTTTGTATCTGCAAGTATTAACACACTTATTAACTGGTTCATGAAGAATTAGGGTCACATATTGAAGTCATGGAGGAAAAGAAGATCAAATATTAATTGGTTGAAATTGCCAAAAATTCTGTAATTCCTAAAGAGTAAAGAAAACTGTAGTATATACAAGCTGCATTAACTGTGTCCTTGTTTTGGCAGAAGTGTAACTAATAGATTAATTTGCAAGCTAGAACACAAATTCATGGCAAGTGGAATTGCAGTCGGGAGCAACAACAGAGCAGTATTTCACTATCTGACAGCTTATGCTAAATATACTTTGCATTTTAATGCTGTTGCTGCTTGCCTGCCTGTTCTTCTTTCCCTGTCAGGAATGCAGGTAACTTTTCCTGACGAACAACACTGATAATAAAGGTTATGACCAACCACAAGTCATCTTAAAAAAGCTCTTACAGACATTGAGATGAGATTCCAGACCAGCTCAGACCACATTCTTCCCTCATTTACCAAGTCAAATCCATTTCTTTCCTGCAGACATGAAGCAGAAAGCAGCTGCTCTCATCTTCATCTAGAGGCCGTGAATAGTTACTCAAGATTGTGTGTAATCTGTTAGTGATCCAGGTAGCTGCAGTTCTGCCTAGACACCAAGCCAATTTGGGATGGACTGCATTTTACCCATTAAAAAGACTTGAAAGCATTCAGATGGATGAAGGTGAAGAATCAATTTTACACGCCTGTCAGAAAAGGCAAACCTTTTGTCTGGCATGTAGATCTCCAGAAGTCCAATGTTTTCAACATTTTTCACAGCACCAGCCAGACTTCTATGAAGTTTTTGGTAATGCTATTAGCTTGGAAAAGATGATTATGGAAGAGAATGTTTTGAAATCTTGGAATAAGGCAGAGGAGGATTACCTAGTAAGCATACATGTCTCCCCTTTCCTCCCACTGAATTTAACAAACATTTTGTTCCAACTCTGTTCCAACTCTGCAAGACACAGTATATGTTTATTTAGAAGTCAAAGAGCTTGTCCATTATCTTGTGGAGATTGCCTGCTGGTCCAATTGCTTCTCTGGAAGCAGGTATTTGTACAAAAGCTGCTACCTCATCTGCTCTACCAACACCTTCAAAGCTAAAATACAGCTGTCTTTAACCTGGCTGTGACCCTCAAATTACGTGTGAATCCAGCACTGAAGAGAGCATAACACACTGACTTGGAAGCTGAATTTGGTAATGCAAAAAGTAAATTAGTATCAGGAAAACAGTAGGGCAAAAGCTTGACAGTAGTGAACATGGCAATTAAATGCCTGTGAGGTGTGAGTTACTTGTTGCCTTCTTTGGGGTGAGTGGTTGAGAGTCAGCTTTCTGGTTTGCACTGAACATAGCTCTAAATTGACTGATAGGTAGTTTCCTCTTTATTTTCAGCAACTTTTGTCACATTAATGCAAGGTATTTTGAAATCAGCTTCTGACTTGTTAGAAATTAAAATTCCAAGCACTGATTTTCTCTTTCCCTTCCTCTGAGAAGGCATTATGAATTTCAGCAAACAAGCAGAAGAGTAGCAGAAGACACTGAGACAAGGGGTGATGAGGATTCTTGCATGAGTATAGGTCAAAACACGTGAGCCAACCCTGCCTTTCCCTCTTCATCCCCTAAAACTTGTGCCTCCAGCACCTTTGCTTGGACCATAAATGCTCCAATCCTTCTCAACCTCCTCCCACAGTTGAGCCCCGGTGCTTTTATTTCTTCCTCCTACCTTCCAAATACATCCTTCTGCTGCTGCAAAGTGCCATTTAAGTGCAATATATGCAGGACCCAGGGGCTGCAGATAATCCACAAACCATCTCTATTCTCTGCCTAAGCAGTGTGTGTGAATCTTAATCTGCACCTCCACAAGAAATGGTACACAATTTTGTGGCAGAGAACCTGCAGTCTATGATCATACTGGAGAGATTATCGAACTTTAACTGTCAATAAACACAGATATTTTGAGATTAATTTGCAACTGCAGAGTAGCTTGAGTTCCTGTGAAAGGTATTTAAAGAGAGTGGGTTTCTTCAAGGTTCTTTGTAGGCTTAGGCACAAATATAAAGGAAAGCATCTTCAAGAAAATAGCCCTCCTAGAATAAAAAGTAACATACAAAGCTAACCCACATTAAATAAATAAATGCAAAATAAATAAAGGTTAAGAAAAAAAGGAATAAATATGCAACCTGTGCAGCTAATTGCAATACATAAATATATATTTTCCCTGTACTGGATGAACTTCCTATAGCTGTTGCTGAATGGGATAAGTGTGTGCATCTGAAAACATAATTTGGCCCTCAGGGTAATAGTTGTTGTATGAGGACAGAATCAGGCAGTGCTCTGATTAGACATATTTCAAATTGGCCATGTTTGTGCCCATTAACTGCTGGAGGTAGAAGCCATTGCTAATTAGTGAGAGTGTTGGAGGTTTTTTTTAAATAGAGATTGGAGAACTTAGTGACTGACTGGATAAATTAGGGATTAAAAAAATTTTGTTGTGTGCAGTCTACTTCTGAATAACCCATGCAGTGGGAAAAAGTCTAAGAGAGCTGTGTAGAAGAGCAGATATTTAGACCATGATTAAGTATAAACTAGAGCAGATGTTCTTTTCCCTTCCCCCTTCCCTTCATCAGCTTTACTGAGATTTGATCCCAAAAACTGAGATTAGCACGGATTTTAGCAGTGTCTCAAGTTTTGATGCTTCTTCCTGCTTAGGATTCAGCTCAGAACCAGCCCAGTGGCCATGGAGCTGGATCAGCTGACAAAAATGCAGCCTCCTTCTTCCACAAGACATAAGTCAAAAAAAGCTTATCCTAGAATACTAAGTACCCAAAATGCAGAAAGACAAATAGGACCTTAGAAAGATAGAGGAAGAACTGATAAAATACTAAATATTAATGAGGTTTTGTCTTCCTGTTTCCACACACTTCTCTTTTATATTTTCTCCCATTTACATACTTAAAAAAGAACTCTGAAATTCTGTGGTTTATTTCCCATCTCTGAAGAGAAGTTAAAGTTAGAATGTTTCAATGACAGCATTCTAATTAATTTCTTGATTACCTGCAAACATCCTGCTTTGGGAGATACTCAGGCTTGACTGGTGATCTGAGCAATAAGACTTTCCAAAGTCAGGTATTGGTAATATCAGAGTAAAAGCAAAATGCCTTTCCATCCATCTTGGAACAATCATTCTGTAAAAATATGTAATGATTCAGGTAGATCAATGTTTATTTTCTCTCATTTCAGAGCAGATGGGAGTTTAGATATTTACTGAGAGATGAAACCAGAGGCTTAGTCCAAGACAGAAAGTGGGTGAAGAGGGCACAGCAATGTAATCCTTCTGGGATACCAGGGATCAGCAGTCTTCACTGCCAGTTAAGTTAATCTGGAGCAACACAGTTGAAGCCCACAATCATTCACAGTACAACAGGATACCTTTCACTAATTCTGCCAGGAACAGGAGAGGATGAAAGTACAGATTTTCCCAGGATCAGGTGTGCTGTACAACAGAGAGAGAAAAGTCAACTTAGATTAAACAGAAGCTGCCTCTACTGCCCTTATTGTCACTAGACAACTGTATTTCTTATATTTTGAAATTGCATGGGTTTCAGTCAGTAGCTTTTTCTTTCCCCACCACCACCTTGCCCCCATCTAACACGCTATGACCTGGAATTAAAAATGGGAAATTTTTCCTGAAGTATTACTGGACAGACTGCTTAGCCCATACAGCTATCAAGTGAGCCATGTCAGAGAGGACTGGTGAACTTGTAGGACAGTCAACTTGAATAGTTTACAGTAAAATGGGTTAGTCAGTGTTTTATAGACTGATTTTTTTAACAGCTTTGTACTTTAGGAAAAAAACTCCTTACTTAAAAGAATTTTGAGTTGCAGCCTTTGTATTGAGATGAGATTTAAATGCACTCCTATCAGACTTTCTTTGTAAGTTTCAGAAAAGACAAAGATCCATTTTTGTAATTTCTTATGTTAGGCAGCAACTGTTTATGTAAGTGATCCAGCCAAGAATTATCCAGGAAGCATGTCATGCATTTTGAAATGCCACCCCTACATTCAATAACAGGAGTGGCATATGTGCTCTCAGAAGTTTTCCTGCTAAGTTTGCAATAGGGAGATTTACGTCCCCTTCCCCAAACCACAGTTTAAGGACCATGAGATGAAGTGCAGGTGTGGCATAGACAGGAAAGCAAAAGGGAGAGTTTCAGAGATCTAGATGGGAAGTTTCAGATCTGATTTTACTGAACCAGCAATATTACAGGTCTGGTACCAAGGCCTACAGAGAAACCAAAAGTACTTCTCCAATGTTGCTTGGAGCAGGACAGGAAGATTAACCTTTAGCAAAGCAGTTTAGCATTAGAATGTTTCTTTAATACTAGTCTAAGACGGGTAAACAGTAGCGAAGGCCAACTAAAAATTATAGAAATTTCTCTTCTTCAGATTAAAAAAATAAAAAGCCAAATCAAAACAAACCCCAAATGCCCACTAAGGATTACAGACACATATTTTAAATTCTTTTTGTAAACAGAGGTCCCAGGGTAAATTTTCTGCCATCTTATGTCCACCAGATGTTTGTCTGAAGTCTGATTTTTGCAATGTCTTTGCTGTCCAGTTTTGTGATTTAATATTTATCCCCACACAAGAAAGAACAGTGGGACACACCAGTAGGTGGAGGAGCTCCAGTCACCTTCTCAGATCTCTGGATAACCATAACCATGGAAGTGGTGGCATCATTATGGGATGCATGGGAAAAGTATTCATAGGCTGTAAATGAATTACAATAAATCAGTGGAAGACTTCAGAATTTAGCATCAGATCTCAGGCACCTCCATTAAAAATGGCTCCTATCAGCTTGAATTTATTGTTGTGTCTCCTCCCTGGAATTTATTAGCAGCTCATTGTCTTGCTAGCCCTCATGATCATATCTCAGAGGCTCTGCAGTTTAGTGTTTTAATTTCAGCTGAGCTACACAATTATAGCAGAAGCTCAGTTTTTGGTTAAAAACATATAAAGCAAACTTCAACCTTTAAGTCTGAAAATATGAATAAAGCAATTACAGAATTCAGAATACAAAGTAAAGTCCTGAGGATATTTGCTACCTTCTGGAACTTAAAATTTCAAAATCACCCATTAGCTTGGCACACTTGGGACTGGTGGTACACCCTCTATCTCTTAATTTGAAGTATCAAACCTATTCTGAGCATCTGGCCATGTTTTTCCCTAAAGTGACAGGAGCTTGAAACCACTGTCCTGCAGAGAATTGATTCCTAAGTGAAAATCTCCACTTCTGCATAATGAAAATAGGACAGCACTGGAATCCATGGAACAAGATTGCAAGGCTTATAAACCCATTATTTAAGACTGTTATTCTTTGTGATTGATCATCTATTTACTTAATTAAATAGGCCTGCAGTCTTTAGATCACTTAACCTTACTCTGACACACTGTAGTGCCAATTCCTATTGCTTCCTCAAAGTAATAACCTTCTTTTGCTATTCAAACAACAGTGCTCTGTATTATATGGGTTCCCATGTGGGATTCATCCCTGACTTTAAGGTGTCACAGAAATGTGTTAGCAGGCCAGGTGCTCCTCAGAGCCAGGTGCCTTTTAAGCAGCTGCATCCAGGCTGAGCTAAGTAAAGCACCTCTGGGATAATCAGAGTTATTTCCACAAAGTATGTACAGCACAGGACCAGGCAAGAAGAGATCTTTAGAGGTACAAAAGACCAGTCAGGAGTCTCAAGTTTTCCCAGAGAAAATCGAAGATACTTAGATGTCTGGCAGACAGAGCAGCCATTGAAAATCTTCTTCAGTACTATCTGAAATTGTCTTCTAGTTTTTCACTTTAGAAGTTCAAAGCTTGGAATAAGTCTGTTTCCTTGTGAGTCAAACTTAAGGTTCAACTGAAGTAACTTTTTTATTTTTTCCGTATGGGAATATTTATCACTGTTTACTTCTAAAAATAAACACACCCACCACAGTCTTTTTGAAAACAAGTACATAGAACAAATACACAAAAATGGTTAACATAATGAACTGCAGCATAAAGGAGATGTATCCTGCTACTGATTCTTCAAGCCAGAGGTCAAGTGTACAAATGGGAAAAACTGAAAACTAGTCATAAGACTGAAATGTGAATTGGAGTGCTGCTAGATTTGTAGTTTAGGTAAAATAAGGAAGGACAGAGTTTCCCTGCTGATGTGTGACAGAAAGGTGAGCACAAAATGAGCACCAGTAGTTCCCTGACACTGAGAATTAAACCTAAAAATTTTAAGGAATATCTCCATTTGAATCTCTTGCATTTGTTTCATATAACAAAAAGAGCCCTGAGTATTAGGAAACAGCCTTTTTGCCCACATCTATGGTAAACACATAGGTTTATCACAAATATAGTTCACAAAGTACTCAAACCTGGTATGTTCTGAAGGCTGAATAATAATAATCTAAAAGCCATTATTTTTTTCCACTGAAGCACAGAAGCCAAAGACAGACAGAAGTGGGTTTAGTGAATTTCCACTGTAGCTTGCATAGGGCTTGCAGGTCAGATCTGCTTCATTCCCACTATGTTCAATGCACAATGCCTTCCTTCATCAAGGCTTCACTCCCCAGAGGGGAACTATATTATTTACAGCAACTATATTATTTACTACAGCAGGGGCAAGCTGAGCTGTTTACCCTATGCTAAATATGTCAGGAAAGTTGGGGATCATTGTTTTAGCTGTGTGACTCTCTAACTGAGCTATCAGGTAAATCAGTTTTTGCCTGGTCTCATTATTGTAAAAATTTCCCTGGGTTACTGGATAGCTATTGCTGACATCAGCACAAAAAATGGTATTTGGCTACTCTCAACCCCAAGAGCCCTCCAGAGTCTCAAAACTCTAGGAATATGTATGTTATGCAGTGGTTTAACCCCAGCTGGCAACTCGGCCCCACGCAGATGCTCTTTCACACCCTACCACCCAATGGGGCAAAGAACTGGAAAAAAAAGCAGGAAAACTTGTGAGTTGAAATGAAGACAGTTTAATAGGCAAAAGAAGCAAAGTAAGCCAAGGAATTCACCGCTTTCCATGGGCAGCCATCTCCAGGAACCCAGAGCTTCATCACACATAATGGTGACTTTGGAAGAAAAACTCCATCACTGTGAACATCCCTGCTGCTTCCTTCTGCTTCCTCCAGCTTTATATGCCAACCTATGACATGGAATATCCCTTGGGACAGTTGCAGTCAGCTGTCCTAGCTGGGTCCCCTCCCAAATCCTTATGCACACCCACCCTCCTTCCTGGTTGGATGGGGTTCGCTACTATGAATAAAATTAACTTTATCCCAGACAAAAAGAAGATGGTCATTCTTATCCTTATCACAATCCAGGCAGTCTTGCCCACACTAACAAATCACCTAATTTGCTCAGACATCAGTTAATTTGTTACCTGAGGTGCCCTGAGAAAGATGTAAACCTGAGTGACATTTAAACTATTTGCTTCTGTTCAGTCCATAGCTCTAAAGGTGCCAATTAAAACAGGCACCAGAGCATTAAAAAGGCACTGGTTTAGGCCAGTTGCAGTGAGAATTGCTATTAGTTAGTAAAGATTTCTGAATAGCTGCTGGAAATGACTCGCCAAAAAAAAGCCAGAAGATTCTTGAAATTACCCTATAAGTAATATGATGACCGGGACTTTTAACATTGCACACAAAACTATATTTTACCTAGGTCTTTTGGGAGTTGCTTTTTTTCCATTTAAATTCAGATTCCCTTATAGCTTTGTACACATTTCAATGACTACATAGATTTTGTAACAGCATTCTCAGACTCATGAGATGGAAGTTAAATGCACAAATTTTCTTCAACCAGCCAAGCTCTTAGAACACATAGATGAAAAAGACCTATTTGTTCATCTACTTCATTTTCCTGGCCACTGTAAAATTGTTCCCTAAAGTGTACTTTGCAATACTTTGCTGAGACTACTTTTATTTCACCAAAGAACTAGCCACAGCTACTCATGGGACATTTTACCACAGCTTAATGAACTTTACATTTAGGAAGTATTTTTCCAGACAATCAGTCTTGTAAATTGTCTTGCTTTTTTAAAAAATGTCTCTTTATAGCATACCCCCATAAATAGTTTAAAATGTTACCTAAATTATATTATTACTTAATACCAAAAGCCTTCCAAACTTGATAAACAGTATATTTCCTCCTGTCACAAACTTGCCACAAATTACATTTTTCTTTTCAATGACTGACCTATATAAAAGATAAAAATCTGCTCTTACCAGCAACTTTTTCCAGCAATTCTTTTGGCTGAACGGGGACTGGGTAAGTTTTTCAGATATATCTGATAGCCAGAAAATAAAAAAAAAAAAAACCTGTCAGGCACCTAAAGTAGCATTTAGGGGGAAAGCACATAGGAAAATCCTAAATGGAAATTTGGAAAGCTTCTGGCTCAGCTGCTGTGAAAATCTGAAGCCACGATCTTTGCAACAACATCTCTTCCAGCCTAAAATGTCTCTTCCTGCTCTAGAAAATCTAAAACTAGATCTGACAATTTAATTTGAGATCTGATTTTTCTCAAAATTGAGGGGTGTTTGGAGCTAGGATTTTAGTTTGCTTATCTATAAAGCTTGAGTAAAGTTTTATACTCTGTCTGTGTTTTACCAAGGAACTCAGTCCCTATGTTTATTAAACTCTCACCTGCAGTTGCTTTATCACTTCTAACCTGGCATGCTAAACATGGTAGGCAAGAACAGAAGTAAATGGGAATGATCCCTTCCACTTTGGAAGGGATCATTGTGGGATATTGTCCAACAGAACACATTTTAAGCCAGCAGTACAGGAAAAACAATACAAAAATCTGTCTGAATTCAAATATGCAGAGATACACGTGTGTGTGTGTGTGTGTGTGTGTGTGTGTGTGTGTGTGTGTGTGTGTGTGTTTCTATATATAAATACATATACATATATATATAAATACATGTGAAAAGCCAAGCTGAATGAAAAAAAAAAAAAAACACTGATGCCTAGGAAGTGAGATAAGAAAAACCCCAAAGAATCAAAAGTCTGAGTCTTATGGTACCCTAGAGCCCTCATAACTAAAGGTGCTGCTGCCCACCCTGATTAAAGGTTTTGCTTAGTCCCAGATGTTGCACCACATTTTTCCTCAAGCTTTAACTCATTTTATCTTCTTAGAAAAGCATGTTCTGTCAGACTAGAATTGCAAGATTACATTCAGGTAGGCTAAAATTCAGATACTGTAAGAACGCAGGCATCAGAAGAGCAGTTCCTCTCCACAAATTCTATGGCCCTTGTCAATTTTAATTTACTCAATTTTCTCCCTGTGTCACTGTGATAATACTCCCTTGGTATTTTTTCATCCCTTTTCCAAATTTGGAAAAAAATTCACTCCATGCTGACTTGTCTGTAATTGATGGTTTAGTAGCACCATGGGCAAAATATCTTCTGAGCAGTCTTAAATCATTGCAGTAATTTATCTTGGGTACAGAGGTAAGTTTAACTCATCTCTGCTTTCAGGAAGAGATATTTTACCTCTGAAGGATTTACTTCCAAGCAGTGCTTCAGTACAACAGCATCATTTTACATTGTTTCTTTAAAAACAGGTATTGTAAGGTAAAAAAATGAAATCATACTTTCTAATTCATTGAGTGCACACAAGACTTTGAATTCATGATGGGTTATATATGGGGTTTTTTTTATTTTATTTTCATAAAACAGGATTTTTACATGGGATTTTTACATGGGACCACACCAGTGTCATGTGGAACAGCCATAGAAGAACTGATGGCAACTGAATAAATGCACACTGCAGAAATCACAGTTGTGGAAATATTTTGAAGCTAGAGTCTGTTGGGCTGCAGAATACAGAACTTTGCACAGAATACAGAACTTTTCCCTGTCCATGACACAGCCTGAGGTAGGCAGTGGGAGAGCCAGAGCCATGGATTTGTCCATTAACATCTCCAGGAGCTGATCCCAAAGCATCAGTATCAAAACAGTACCACTTTTTTCAGGCTGTGTTAGCAGATATACCTTTCCACCTGAGTTGTGCTTCAGGGAAGCTCAGGACCCCCTGCCCTGATGATTTTTGTGCAGATAGGGAGCAGCAGTCATTGAGGGTTTGCCCCACAGTGTACAGTGAAAAGCACATTAATCCTCAACTTTTTTTTCTCTAGCTTGCCATCTGTCTGAGCCAAACTACTGGCTCCCTCAGAACCATTAACCTCTGACAGAAATGAGAAAGGTTGGACAGTGAGCCTTCCTTTTTCATTTTTATTAGTTACCCACAGATGGAGAAAAGAGATGTCAGTATGTGGTATTGAGTCCTGCATGCCTGGGAGCTTATCTGTATGTTCAACTGAATCTAATAGCTCTGATAAAAGATGTAACCACTGTCCCCAGCCCTTGCACTGTTTACATCCTTGGACCTTCACAGCTATAGCACTGCTGCCACAGCAACAGGGTTGTTGTCATTGTCGGGTCACAGCTGCAGGAGCTGGAAAATCCCTTCCACATGGATCTCACAAGCACCATGAAGACTGCCACTGCTCCTAATCATGTTATATGCAAACAACTGGAAAGGACAAGAAACTGCACTGATCTCATGGCCCGTGTGCCACATTTGTTTCCTGAAGGTGTTGTTACAGAGCAGATGAGCAGGTAGACAAACAAAAAATGTACAGTGGTAAATGCAATGGCTCTTTCTGCACATCCTGGCAGTGAGAGATGTCTAATGGGAAATGCACATCCCTTGGTACCCTGTGAGCATGGTTTTCTGGTACCATTTGGTTCTGGGGGAGCAGGGATTATGGCATGGAGGAGGGTTGGTGGCTCCTGCTCAGCTCTGCTCCCCCCAGGACTGCCAACCCTGTGCAGGGTTTCCAGGCTTGCTAGATTCACATCCTCCAGCAGTGGATGAGAAATGCTGGCAGAAGAGGTTAAGCCAGGACATGAGCTGCAGCCTGGTTTGGTACTACCCACACCTCCCTCTGCGGGTCACCCTGTGACGTGGGGGCTGAAATACTTGTCGTTGTCAGCAAAAGCTTGTTTTGAAGGTGCTCCTGTCACTACAAAGCATTGCTTAATTCATCCTTCCAGAAGGGAAAAGTATTCAGAGCAGAGTTTAAATGCAATAAAAAGCCAGCGCAGATGGAAACCACCTGATTTTTCAGCTGTCCTCAGCTCAGCTTAACTCTGCCGCAGGGGCTGTCAGCAGCTGCCAGAAATGCTGCAGCTCGAGGGGAAGTCCAGGGGAAGCTGGCTTACACAGAAGACAATGCAAAGGATTTTCTGGTAAAACAAAATATGTCCTTTCTGATGAGCATGCACGGGTTCAGGCTGAGGATGGATGTGAAGGACCAAGATCAGCACGCAGGCTCTGCACGAGGGTGGAGGAGACACAAGGGCTGTGCCACCCCTGTCTCAGCTCAGGAAACATCTGGCCAGTTAAACATCAGAACAAGGACTTTGATGTGAGTTTATTGCAATTCTTATGCATCCATATGTCCCACTGCCATTTGAACAATGAAATGCTGCCTCTCTGTGTTGTTTTCCAGGTTTTTTGCAAAGAGAGTAGAAGTGTCTGCTGTGACACAGCAGTTCAGCAGCAGGCATGGGGAATGTGACTTGTGCCTCATTTTTTTGCCTGAAATATTCTCATAGCAGATATTTTTATAGGTAAATCCCTTCCACCATATATAAATCTATGTGAACAGAGATGCCCAAAGGATTGTTTTGGCACATGCACCAGCCACTGATTTTTCTTCCTTAAGAGTCAGTAGCATTTTGGAAAGATGCTGCAGCTGAGCACATGGATTTCTACTCAGTCAGTTAATATGTGACTTCATGGACAAGTACATTAAGTTACTTATTTTCCATTTTTACCCTTAGTTGTCATCTTGCTAGAATATTATGCCCCATATTTGATGCTGCCTCTGGTGAGCCTCTAACTTCAGCAGATTGCCAACAGAAATCACTCTAAGAGAGCTCCAGTTAGCCCAAAAATATCCCATACCTTTAAACACTACACATTCAAGAAGAATGTGGGTTTCTCTTTGACTTTCAAAGAGAGATCATGAATTTGAATAAGTCTTGGAGCATGGATCTCCCCATTTGCCCCATCCTCTTCTTTTCCCAACACACTTACCACAGATTTTTACTAATGGGGCACAGATGCCTATCTCTGTAGACTTCCAGAGCTACAACAGCCACATTTAGATTTGCTGTTTAAGAAATTCTGAATTTTGAAACTGCTTTCAAAGTGTTTGAGGTAGGAAAGTAAAACAAAACCAAACAACCCAAGCAGAGAAGCTACCCTAAAATCCAGTACTGCCCACAAACTAACCAGCAGCCTGTATGTATCCTTTCTTAACCTTTTTTGTATAGTGCAATGAAGTCTCCAGAGGCAAAACATAACATGAATGCAACATGTTTATTAAAATTATTATCTGGTTTTCTTCCTTATTAAACATTTGTAAACCCCTAATTTTTGGGAAATATTTGTCTACATGGACCTCAGGTCATAATAAAACTGGTTCTGTACTCTTCAGTAAGGCAGAAGATCCACTGAACAGCCAGATTGACTCATTGATACAGGTCTACATCAGGTCATTATGACTTTAGGTCATGTACACCCTCTGTTATTGTCTATGAAAACATAGTGAAAAAGAGTCCACTTAACTAAACTGAAACTGCTTCTGTAAACAACTGTTTTCCTGGCTTGGATTAAAGCCACTTGCATTTTTAAGTGCAAGATCAAAAATTAATCTAAATTCCAACAAATGCCCAAGTCTCTGGCATTCATGTATAACTTATTTGGAATCACCCAATCTGGATGCTTCTAAGGAAAAAATGCAGATCTAAAATTCATGCACTGTTAGATCAGGGAGTCTTAATGACTGAAAACAGGTTTGTAATGGAAACTGCAACTTTTAACTATGCCAGTGTGAGCATGCTGTTCTAATATGCATAGTAAAATCCTATAAAATAACAAGACTGCAAACTTTACTGCAGCAACTGTGCATTAAAAGGCAATAAAGCTCACATCATTTATAGCAGATTCAGTCAGTTATAAATTTCAACCCTTTCTGCTATTTTATAGTGCTCATAATGAACAGAGCTGTGATTTGCATTCAGATGGTGCATGTAAGAAACAATTCAGGAAACCATGCGGTGTCTTGATGAAAACAAAACATGATTTTCTGTCCACTGCTGTGTAGAAATTGTGCACAGGGATGAAAGGGAGCTCCTCCAAGACTTCCAGTAACAGACAATTCCTCTTCTGTTAGCAGAATGCACTGCACACCCTCACATTCACAACAGCTGCTGCAGGAGCAGCTCATCCTTCCTGAAATGGAAGTGAACACAAGACCTGCAGAACTGTTAATGAAAGGTGCTGCTGTGTCTAGCTATAAGAGAAGGTATTTAACAAGGTCTAAGCATACTACACTGACTCTTCAAGACTGTGAATCCCCTTTTCCCCTTTTCCTTTCCCTGTTTGCAAACCTAGAACTACATTTTGCTTCAGCTAAAGGCTAGTGTTAATACCCAAATATAGGTCACTGTAAGTTTTTGGGTGGTTAAATGCCTTGTGAATGAAGGCACCCCACTCAAGTTCTGCTTGTGGATGAGATTTTCCTCCAGATCTGAGTCCAACACAGGATCTGTGCTGACTCACTGCCAGTCCTAGATGAAATAAGTGGTTTTTTGAGACTACATTTGTACCACAAAACTCTGAAATTTTTTTTTAATTCCCAGAACCAATTGCATAATCCAGCTATTTCCTAACCTCACCATGCGGGGAGACTTGAACACAAACCAGCTCCTGCTGGTTCTCTCCTACTCCCCAGGACATATATGCTATTCTCCACAGGAGGAGTCTGCCACGAGGCACTGGGCACCCTGATCAGCTGTTGCCTACATAATTAGCAGGAAAGTAGCAAACTGGAATCATCCAAGAAATTATCTGCACTTCCTTTTGTAAGATAAAGTACTGCAGTCCATTCAACTGAACCTGAATCTATAGACTTCATTCTGTTTTCCTTTAGGTTGGGCACTAAGCACACTGTTTACTTGCACTAGATCTGCTGAGAAGGAGTTAATTATCTTTAAAATGGCCCACATGGTTCTGTGGTTTGGATCTGTGACTAGAACAGCATTGATTATACACCAGTGTTTTGGCTGCTGCTGATCAGGGCTTACTCAGCAGTAAGACCTTCTCTGTCATTTTGTCCCCACAGGCAATAAGGTTGGGGGTGGCCCAGAATTTGAGACAGGGCAAAGCTGGGACAGCTGAACCAAATTGGTTTAAGGAGTATTCCACACCAAATGATGTCATGGTCAGCAGTAAACAAAAAAAAGATGTGTAGAGGTTGTTTTTCACTGTAGCTGTTGCTCAGAATCTGGCTGAGCATTGGTCTTGTGGGAATAGGTGAATTATTTTGTGTGCACTAGATACTGTGTGTTGCTTTGGCTTTCTCTTTCCTTCATTTTTGAACTGTCTTTATCTTGATCTACAAGTTTTCTCACTTTTGTTCTTCCTACTGTCTCCCCCATTCCATGAGGGCAGCATGGGGCAATGACTCCTTTCAAAGAATTTACAGTGTCACAAACCCATTCTGTTCGAACTGATATTAGCACAAATAGTCAACAAACATCAAAAGCAGACAAAAGGTGAATCCAGTATGTAAAAGAATAATTAACAATTGTTCAACAGATCACACTACTATGTTATACAATCCTTGATTTCATACACATTCTGGAGTCTTTTTTTTGTCTGAATAGTATTAGATGGTGTAAAACTGTTACAATAAACAAACAAGATTGCACATCGAAGGCTAACAATTGCCTGGACACTGATATATCAGTTCTGCACTTAATCTGTACAGATAGCCTGTAGTACAGATCAAAGGTGAGTTGCATTTCCAAATTACATATATGAAAAGAACATGTTTTTGTACAACTAAATGTCTGCCCATTTCTACAGGAAATCCTATCATGGGGCTTTGAGCAATCTGATCTAGTGTAATGTGTCCCTGCCCAGGGCAGGGGCCTTGAAACTCGATGATCTTTAAGGCCTCTTCTGACCCAAACCATTCTATGATATTTCCTAGAGCAGAACCAATGACAATCATGAACACATTCCTGCTACCTCCTTCTCAGTACTCAAATAGTTTAACATAAACCTGGAATGTGTTATTGAAGATAATGAAGGCTTCAGGGATGCAGAAATGTAACATTATAATATTGATTGAAGTTTCCTCATTGGAGTGGTGTTTGTACAGGAAATGGAAAAATATGGTGAGAGAAAGAGAATAGTTTTGAAACACTGCAATAAAACAATGTGCCAAAGCTTAACTGGTTTCTGGCCAACTCAGAACAACTGTTTTTGCTATTGCCAAATCTAAGACACAGTCAGAGGTTCCAGACTCTGATAGGTCACCCACCAATACCTGTTAAAAGTCTTACCATCTGTGAAGTGGACGCTGTCCCAGTAACAGGTAGAACGAACTTTTTCATTTTCTATAGAAAAGAGAATACATCAATAGTGTCTGAAATGGATGTAAAGAATTATTTCAGTGATTCTTACCTCAGTATTGGAATGTAATCATCTCACCAACATTTCTGCATCTAGATACTTGCAAGGGAGTTTCCTAAAAAAAACCAAAACAAAGCAAGAAGAGATTAAGGTCTTGTGGAGAGTTGGATCAGCTGAAACCTTTGAACACTCAAAAGAAATTGATGACAATAGCTTGAATTCAAGTAGACTAAGGTTGTAATATAACATGCACAAAAGTCTCTCCACTGTTTTTACTAAAAAATATAATCAATTTTCAAGTTAAAACTTTCACATCATTAAGATAAAGCAATGAGAAGGCAGGGACTACTGGAGTACAACAGTGATGAAATTTTCTTTCATATTGATACATGAATGAATTTAGTTTGCTTCTTCACTCCCCTCCACAGCTGTAAGAAACTAGGTCTTTTTGGACTCTTCCTAATTGAAATAGCAAAATGTACTGAATTGAAGGTGTGTAACAATTGCAAACAATGAATATTAGGCTGCTATTTTTTCCCTTTTAGAACTGCCTGAAAGATAGTCCAGATGACCATTTTCAGTCCTTTCAACAACTACTCCCTTTATTGCTAGAGTAATTTCCCCAATGATTTCATGGTGGTTTTTTTCCGTGGGACAGGGTCACTTAGGCATCACACACCATTGCCTGGCTGCAATTTATCACCATTTACAACAATTTCAATGTTTTAAATAAACATTATCAACTTTCAGTTTCTTGCGCTTGCTATTATATGTAACTAGGACCTGGTCAACGGTGTGTTTAGATGCCAGCATTTCCAGCTCGAAACATGAGTGAGAGTACTCAGGGCTATTTGCTGTGGGTCAGGCTGCCCCACATCATTTAATCCAAGGCAGTGTGATACAAATCGTGATCTTTCCTGGCCAACCACGGAGCATAAGTTACAGCAAGAAGTGCTGGAAAAGCTATTGATGTGGAGTAAAAAAAATCTCACTTAGTATCCAACAACTGTGTTTTATTACAGTCATTTGGTTGGAAGGACATACCCTAGGCTGCATCAAAAGCAGACTGGCCAGCAGGTCAAGGGAGATGATTATCCTTCTCTACTCTGCTCTCATGAGACCCCACCTGCAGTGCTGCATTCAACTTTAATTCACCCTCAACATAAGTAGGGCGTGGATCTGTTGGAGTGAGTCCAGAGGAGGCCATGAAAATGATCAGAGGGATGGAGCACATGCCCCCTGAAGATGGGCTGAGAGAGCTGGAGCTGTTTAGCCTGGAGGAGAGAAGGTTTTGGAGAGAGACATTGTAGTGTCCTTTCAGTATCTAATGGGATCCCACGAGGGAGCTGGAGAGGGACTGTAAAGCCTGTAGTGACAGGACAAAGGGTGAGGGCTTTAAACTGAAAGGTGTTAGATTTTGATTAGACATTAGGAAAAAATTCTTTATTGTGAGAGTGGTGTGGCCCTGGAACAGCTTGGCCAACTTGTGGATGCTCCAACCCTGGAAGTGTTCAGGGCCAGGCTGAGTGGAGCTCTGATCAACACGGTCTAGTGAGAAGTGCCCCTGCCCATGGCAGGGGATTGGAGCTAGATGATCTTTAAGGTCCCTTCCAACCCAAACTATCCTATGATTCTATGACAGTGACAATTTGATTCACTGTCAGGTGACTTCTTTGCCAGCTGTGCACAGTAAGCAGCTATTTGCTCTTTGCAATCTATCTTGATCTCTTAGCTTTATGAGTAGTCTGGAAGGAGCAATCTAAGGAGCAATCCACAATGTTTGCAGCTTTCTGAGCTCATTAGAAGACCAACTGAATTTCCAAACTTGAAAAGGAAAAATATCAGTATAATGCCAGAGAGAATTTCTGCACATTGAAGATGTGCAGAAAAGGTGAACACTCCCTTACTTGTTAGGATCAGTGATGTAGAGACTTTACAGGATAAGACATAATTACTACTTAAAGATACTTTTGTAAGTCAATCTTAATTCAGCTTGATGAAATGCACAGCTAATGCTACAGATGCAGGAAGCACTGGTTAAAAGCATAGACACTTATGAAAGATGGTAAGGTGAAGGTGACTTGAAAATATTACATTGTTTACTCATGGACTGCCCTATATTTTATGAACTTCTGGTTTTAGTTCCTTCAGAAAGCTTTTGGTGTTTGTACTCAGGAAGTTCACAGGCATGTGACTAACCCAGCTTTAGCACCAGGTGCAGGAATGACTCATTGCACATTTTCCCTTTTGGAGAAAATAAGTGTCTCAATCTAAAAATAGTAGTTTCATTTTGATATTACTTTTTTCCTTTTTTTTTTTTCTTTCATTGCCAGAAGAGACAAAGTGCTCCCTATAAACACACTTCTAAGAAACTGTGTGTAAGACCAAAAATTTCAAGATTCTTCCTGAATCACTTATGTTCTCCAGGCGCATTTCATTTAACTTCACTGCAGCATTCTCAGTTCATGCCATTAAACATTATCTCAAGGTTTTACTATAATAGGATCTGGCAAATTGATGTTCAGCATAATAAGTCCCAGTCTGAGCAGAACATCAATATTCAATACTTTGGGGAAACTTATGAAGTACATCAGCCTTTAAGGAGCACTTTTAAAGAAAACAGCACAAGAGTTTTATGCGCACATTTTCACCCCCCATGGACCCAAAACTTCATGCAGGGGGAGGAAAACAAGTATGGTCTTTATTTGCAGGTCTGCCTTGGTAAAAGTTGAATCTTGTTCTAATTAATAACCCATTACCCTAATTGGTTTAATTTGTGTTGGTTTCTAGGGTGTTTAAAATAAAGTCAGGTTATATTCCATGCTGGAGATCTTCAGCCAAAATTGTCTCCAGAAAAAGGAGCACAGGTATTGAGCAAACTGCACACCTTTTCATATTTCATAAGAAATAGCCACTCTTGCCTCTATGTGTAATGTTCAGCCCATCATTACTATGCAATAAAACTGTAATATATTAATGGATCTGGAAATAGTCTTGAAGTCTCATATATTTTTTAAGATATTGAAATATGTCTCAGCATATTTTACTAGCGTATGGCATTGTCATTTTCCTTCAGGTGAAGAGGAAGAAGCAAAGGAAAAAGAAATACTTTCCTCTCACAGGCACTGAAGTTACAACAGCTCCAATGAGAATGAAAGACCCTAAAAGGCCCCTTTATCAATGCTTCGTTTGCTGCAGAATCACAAAAGAAAGTCCCTGCCTCCCCAAAATCCAGATATCCATCCTAAAATGCCATTTAAAATTTAGTCATGTCCTTGACATGATCAGAGCTTTATCTTCAGTGTGAGAATTGCACCAAGGTACTCAGTATAAATATTTTCTACATGCTACTAAATGCCTTGTGTTGTTTTGGTTTTTTTGTTTTGGTTTTTTTCTCCTCAGACACAGAAGGATGAGATATTAGGTCATGTTTAATATTTATAGGTAATTATAAGAAGCTGTTTTCTGTCACCAGGAGAGACTGACTCAGGTTGATTGAAGTAAACCATCATTTAAATCAGTTTTCTTCTTCAGCATAGCCTCTAAAAATACCTCTTCGCAGCCTACTGCAGATTTATATGACATTTTTGCTGAGTGAAATAGGATATTCTCTTCATATATATTTATTTTAAAGGGTGTATATGTTGGCATACATTGTTAGAAACTATTTTTCTATCAATATTTTAGAGACTGAAGAATGGCGCCTTCCCTTTTCACAATCATTGTGAGAGTTATTTCAGGCTGCATTATGCAGAAAGCTGAATTTGAACTGAAAACAACTAAGAGAAATGTTGCATTTCTTTAAATTAATTTACTTTTTTTCCTGGAATATCCATTGCATGTGAAAATAGGTTTAAACTATTACAGGTATCTGTTCTTGAATAACAGCAGAATTTTAACAGAATTTAATACATTTTGTCCAAAGCTATCCTTGACCAAAATTTCAAGATAGTTAGGTGTTTTGATATGCCTATATACAATTATGTATACAATATATATACAATTATGCTGAGCAGACACTTGGTTGTCTAAAATTTGAAAATATAAGGCCCTATGGCCTTTAAATCTTTAAAATTTACCTTTTTAACTTCTAACTTCAACCTTTCTAACTTCTTGTTTCCTTCACAAGGTGGAAAAATAATAATTAACTTTGAATTTTTCTGTTAGTATTTTGTCTTTTTACTTCAAATGATCAGCTCTAAATTAATTAAATGCTTTCATTACAGCAGACTGACTGGAAGAATATGTAAATAAACAAAGATTTCTTCATAGTGCAAACTTCACACTGATCTTTGGAAAAAAAATAATACTAGCAGCATGATATCAAAAATTTGTAAAAGAGTAAGTAAATCTTGAAAATTTCAAGTGTTTCCCAGTTCTTTACAAAAATAGGAGCAGGAACACTTGAATTGGGAGAAATTTTTATGATACTACATTTAAAAAGAGCAAATACAAACATTCAGCTTAGTAAGTAAATGCAAGTCGTCATATACTTTAGCTCCAAGTTTCATTTTGAGGGACTGTAGTCCTGCTAACTGTATTAAATAAGAAGATGGCTTTGCTTTCCTATTAAATGAGGACACATATGAAAATTTCAAGGGAAAAGGTATGGTATTTTCCTAGAAATTTGACCTTCCCTTATAGGAATAACATTAATAATTACAGATTTTCCTCAGATTTCTGAATTTCAAAATATAATTTTTCAGAGTAACTGCAAGTCAGAGTGATAACTGGATTTCAAAATATAGGTCAGCCTAACTACTGCTTATTGTGCTGTTGGGCAAGTAGGAGCAAGTGGGGGAAAGAGCACAGCCAAATCCACCAAACATCTGCTGTGTGACTTAATGCTTGAGCAATGTAAAGTGTTTAACTCATCTGTTTGCAGGAAGGTTTCAACACAGAATTCCCCTGAGCTGACAGGAGACTCCAACTGCTACTGAGAAAATAGTGCCATTCTTCTATGTTTCATTCTCAGGGCTCTTACAGAACCCTGGGCAGGACTGACACTCTTTGGTTATGCTAGCTGGGTTTACTATCCACCTAAAGGATAAAGCCAATATACTGTAGATTATGTTAAATAAGGCCATTTATTGTTTTTACTATATAAATGAAGGATTTAGCCCTTCCTCGGAAGCATAAGGCAAGTTGAAGCACTTACTATGAGAGGTAATACAAAATTGAATTTCTGAGGCAGTTTTTTGCTTGTTTTTTTTCTTGAAGGCAAGCAGGGTAGCATGTTGAGATGAAATTAAGTGCAGAAACAGAAAAGAAATCAAAACAAAAAACCCCTGTAATTTCATTTTTTCAAAAATTAGTTTTTATTAATAGCATTTGAGAGAACATTTCTGCCATAGTGCTATCATCCAATTATTATGATACCAATACATTTACATTTCATTTTGCACAGTTTCCTTTCTCATTTATCACCACAGATGCTCAATGTCTTCAATTTGTTATACCATTACATACGATTTTCTATTCATATTCTCCTCATCTAAAAAGCATTTGAAATTTTGCTTGGTCAGTGACTAGGCTGCTGCTGGTTTCATGTAAGAGGAAGATATCCCTGTGCATTTCAGTACCAGAAGACAAACCTATACACACCTTATTCTGATCAAAAAGACAGTAAGAAGTGTGATAGTTCATGGAGAAAAGCAGTACCTGCACCCACTCCCCTCATAGAATAGTCTTGCTTATTATTCTTATTATTCCCCATTGTGCCAAAATCTGATCTGTCTCTCCCTCCCTCTCTCTCTCCTCTTCTCTCTTTTATTTTTTTATTATTCTTACTGTTAGAAAATAGGAGCAAAACATACATAAATTTCCATGCTGAGCATGTAGTTTGCTAATAAAATTGAACTTTTTTTGGATCTGGCTTTTGTCTTTCTTTTTCAATCATGGACATTTATAAATCTTGAGTGCTCCCTTCCACTTAGGGATGGGACATGACAGAAATTACTTTAAACTAAAGGAAGTTAGATTTGGACTAGATATAAGGAAGAAGTTTTTTTGCAATAAGGGTGGTGGAACACTGGAACAGGTTGTCCATAGAGGTCGTGGGTTCCCCATCCCTGGAAACATTCAAGTTCAGGTTGGACAGGGCTCTGAGCAGCCTGACCTAGTTGTAGATGTCTCTGCCCAGGGCAGGGAGGTTGGAACTATGTGATCTTTAAAGGTCCCTTCCAACCCAAACCATTCTGTGATTCTGTATTTCTATGATTATATCTATTGTATGTGTAAGGTGAGCAAGTACCATTAAGAGATGCATTCAAGTGCTCCATGATCATTATTGAGTAAGACATAGTGGAGCTCTCTATTTAGCTAGATAAAAGTGTTAAGAACTTGTTTACTAGTGCTACTGTGAGGGATTTTAACATTAAGAAGAAAATCAAGACTGTTCCTTTACTATGGACTGGTCAATACCAGTCAATACTTTGGCTCTCCTCAGCCAAAGACAATGCCCATTTAGAATGCACTCTGATTTTTCAGGTTCATCTCATATAACCTTGTTTTTCTGTATGAACTGATATGTCTTTAGAAATAAAACAACTTGTAATGGACAAGTCAAAACCAAAGATTAGCATAGATAGGGCAGGTAGTGTAATTATGCAAGTAATTTTACACTGAAAATTGAGAGACGCAGACTACTGCTCAAATCTATAAAGGGTTTTATCTGTGTACAAATGTGGAGAAACCAAAATATTTTTATCTTTAAAATTTTCCAGTCATTGTTTTGTAGCAAGCCATTAGAGTCCTAAGCAGAAGAGTAACATGTACAAGCCAAGTGTGCATAGCAATGCAGGTCATCAAATAGAAGGCATGCTAATTATTCACTCAAATTCATCCAAGCAACACAAGATATATTGACATAAAAACTTTAAAACGTTTCTGAGACAAATCATTTTACCTGTGCTTGGTACAGGCTCATCCAAGAGTGATTTTATTGTACTATAAATCTCCACTTTTGAAAACTTTCAAGAATCTGCTCCAAGTCATTAGCAACTGGTATATTTTTTAAAAAATTACTACATCAGGTAACACTATGAATCTCCTTTTCAGCCATGCTCCCTCCCCATCAAAGAAGTCAAGCATTTATTCCTAAAGTGATCAACCAGCCAGTCTCAGAACAGGGCTTTCACAAGGGTCACATTTATCACGACAAGCAACTTTACTCAGTAAGGTTTCTCATGTTGTGTAAAACTATCGTAGCTAGATACTTGATGGTCTCTTAAAACAATTCATAAAAGCTTAAGGACAATTACACTCTGAAGGGCCTTCTCTAGACCTTCTCAAAGGTCTCATAGAAACAAGAAAACTGGGGCAATACAGATCCATTAAAATGTAATTTCCCAATATCCTTTCAAGAAACTGTTGCCTTTACATACAGAACCTTCCTAGAGGGCTTCTAACACCCCAGAAGAGTGTTGTCTCTACTGACATTTTTATGTGTGTTTATTTGAAATAAATCCACCTGAAAACTCACCATTTCAGAATCTTGAAGCTGCCAGGTGGACTCTGGGTGCTGAGTTATTTACTCAGGGCAGCTCAGTGAGCACTAATTGATAATTGTATGTCCTGGGCTATGTCTCCTGTGTGGGAGACTCATTTTAGACTCAAGAGCATCAGATTGCAAGACTTCCTCACATTAAGGCATCCTATTTTATATACCCAAGGACTCACAGGGTTTTTATTGTTTTATGGTTTCCATGCTCAGGGGTACAAGTACTGTACTGTAGGATTTGCAATTCTAATCCAGTCTCTCAAAAATCAAAATTCCATAGAACAGATAATCAAAGACTGCTGTTAGTACAAAAAGCATAAAATGTATATGAAGCATGCTAAAGGTGATGTGGAAATGCAAATACACTTAGAGATTTATACATGTGTCTAAGTTTAGATAAACCATGAAAATGTTATGTCCTGTCACATCCTCAAAAGACGAAAAAAGGATGACAAGAAACAGAATCAAAGGAAATATTCATATGTGGCAAACGGTGCTCACACATCTAGAACAAACCACAAAATTGGATTAAATTGTCTAGACAACCACTCAAATTAAAATTTAGGTTAAAGGTTAAATTTAGTTTGTCAAGAGACAGACAATTAATACATTCACTTATTGCAATTGTAGTAATGAAGTTTTCTGTCAGTGATTAGACCATAAAATTCCAATCAGCAGTTGTAATGAGATACTCTCTTCTGACTTAACAGCTGAGGCTTGGACAACATTGGGCCTTTCTTAAGTAGAATACCAGTAAGCATTTCTTAATATTTAAACCCTATAGGAAGAAATTTATTAAAGCATTGTATATTTACACAATTTCAAGGTTTATAGGCTTCTTTCATGAACTATTGTATATTTATTTGACTTATTTAATGTTTCCATAAGCAGTACTTCAGAAAAATCCTTGACTTTCAGAACACCTTCATATGAACTTCCTAACCAAAATTTGTGCCCTGTAGCTGAATAAAAATGAGTTTGCCATTACTGGTAAGAGGCCACAGACTTCATATTAACCCAGCAATACAAGTTCTCTGGACTTGTCTGCAAATCTCTTGTCCTGAACTGTTTTCAGCATGCCACAGCTGCAATAGCAATTGTCTAGAGGTCACATAGCTATGTCCCAAACTGTCTTAGCTTTAGTTTAGCTGTGTGCAATGGTGCAGTGCAATGAACACCTACTGCTAACTAATAGGTAATGATAACAAGGAGTTATTCTGGGTGAGGTGAGCTGTCTAGAATAGAATCCTAGAATAAAATGCAGTGTAGTACAGCAGCAGACATGCCCAAAAACCCAGGACTGCAAACACAAATGGTAGTGGCCAATTACTTGGCACTGTAGGAATGCAGCCTGTGTGTCTGGTAAAATGCTTTTAAAGGACAATAAAACAGAAGAGAAAAACAAGCAAAATACGAAACTGGGGATTACTAGAGGTAAAGAAAGCAATATTTTAGTTTAGGTAGCATATAAAGATAATTCAAGCAGATTCAAGACACAGGCTGAGGAATGCCAGTGCCACACTTCTCCCGGCAAACAACTTGGGACACTGATCACCTCTTGAAAACTTCCACTGTTCTTTTGAGAGCCCTGTGGCAAGAGAAGGGAAGAGGATGGGTGAGCAGAACAGCAGGGGAAAGTGGTAGATACCAGAAAGTTTGCATACATCAGCCCTAACTATTGTTAACAGGTTAGCAAAATCGTAAATGAACCAAGAAAAGTTTTAGACATAAAACATTTAAATTAAACTAATGATGGGTTCTTGGTTCCTCCTAGGAAGCTTAGTTCTCATCAAGATTTTTGATGTAACAGCATTCATTTGGGACAATTTCCTTTCCATCTGTAATTCACATTTCATCCTCATCTTCTCTTTTCTATCATTTTCTTTTGAAATGCATTAAACTGAAGCAGGAAGAAAATCAGACACTTTGCAGAATATTTCCTTAACTCTTGTAGATATCTTGCAGTGTTCGCAAGTTATACAATATTGAAAAGTGCAGTGAATACAGTTTTTAATTTTTTTTAATAGCATCCCTGAATTCCCCAACAAGTGGAAAACTTTAATTTCTTGAAGTTTTTTGGGGAAAACTTGACTGTTGCCCAAGCAATTCCACAGTGACTTATATTACAAAAAGGAGTTACCGACATTGCAATATGATCAGCTCATCATTTTATAATAGCTAGTATGACATGGCTCTGTTTACCAACAAGCAAGTACTTTGCTTTCATGAGGAAGGACATTAACTCTCTGAAATGCCTGACATGTTGTTCCATTAAAGTCCAGAAGAAGGAACTCAGTGAATAATCTCCGCTCATCCCATGGGAGAGTACACTGCGGTGGAGGCTGTCTCACCGTGCCAAGAGAACACAGCAGCTCTCTGCTGGTGGGCAGCCAAGAGCAGAGGGACTTCTGTGGCTGAATGCCAGCCCAGCCTCTCCCACACTGTGCTCTGGCTGCTAATACCAGACAGAAAGTCAAGGCCAGGTCAGCCCTCTGTCCCTCTGTCAGAAAGCACTCGCGTCACTGCGGCTGCTGGCAATGCTGCGCGAGCAGGGACTGAAGTCAGGCTGTACAGACCTGAATTAAGGGCCAGCCTTGGTATCAGATAAACCAGAAACCAGACATCAAAAGGGACCTTGCAGGTGGCTCTGTTCTCCTCCACAAAGCCTTACCATTGTCCCCAGAGGCACAGTCAAGAACTGAATCCAAAGTCGCACGGTGTAGCGTGTTTCCTTGCTCAGGATATCAACACTTTTCAGCTTGTGTAGTGCCTTTTTATCCCAAAACTACAAACACAGATTTCCTTAGGAGTCATGCTCAATAGACATTCCTGTTTGTATTAGACTGCACATGCACTGGGACAGGAAGCCGCAGCGTTTCCAATGCATTGATAACCAAAAATAATGAAAAGTCACATTTTGCGCAATGAGGTGTAACTTTGTACGTCAATGAGTGATTGTTAATAGATAAAAACTTCATTTGACTTAAAGATTTTCACCATACTTTGTACTTATGGAAAATAAATGTAATTTCCCATATTTGAAATGGATCTGAAACCAAGAGGACCATGCTGACAGTTTGTCTCAGGCTTCATTGTAGCAATCATCCAAAAATGAGGCTGTTTGACTATGAGCAGAGCATGTCAACACTACATGTCTAGACTAAGGCATTACATCATTCAAACAGAAAAATCTGAATTTACCTATGTGAATAACGTGTTCAATTGCACTATTGTGGAAGGGGCACAAGGAGCTATGGAGGTTACCTGCCCCAGCAAAGCCCTGTGTGGAGGCAAGAAGTCCGAGCCTCCTGGCTGGATGTTTACTCCCATAACATTACCTCACACAGTAGAACAGTGTAAAGGAAGGAAGTTTCCAAAATATCTGTGCCAGACTAATTCCCTTGCTAATGACAGGAAGGACGAGGACTTGAGCCAGCTAAGCTGAGTCAGAGTCTATCCCACCCTGCTACATGTTGTGCTCCTGCTTTTCCTCTCAATCAAGCTGGAGTCAAGGGAAATTCCTGCATCTCGGCAAACATTTTAGTGACCACTGAAGTCACTCTAGGTTCACAGAATTCACAGAATTCACAGAATGACTAGGTTGGAAGAGACCTCCAAGATCATCGAGTCCAACCCATGCCCTAACACCTCAACTAGACCATGGCATTGAGTGTCACATCCAGTCTTTTTTTAAACCCATCCAGGGATGATGACTCCACCACCTCCCTGGGCAGACAATTCCAGTAATTTATCACTCTTTCCATGAAAATCTTTTTCCTAATATCCAACCCAATTTTCCCTTGATGCAGCTAGAGACTGTGTCCTCTTTTTCTGTTGGTCGCTGCCTAGTGAGGCAGCAAGAACAGGTTAAGAGCTTCACCCCAAGCCCATGACATATATAAAGACCTATGGGATCATATGTAAAGACCTATGGGATATCCATTACTGCTGTAAAATCCAGGGGGCCTTTGGGTCATGGGAATGCACTCTCCTGAGACAGCTCCAGGCCTTAAGAAGCCAGAAGTAAATGAGCACAAAAGATGAGAACATGTAAAATCTTTATTTGAAGCAGAAGCATAGACAAATTCGATTCTAAAAAAAAAAAAATCCACAGAGCAGAGAGAGAGGGACAGGACAGCTATTGCAAGGGTAGGAGATTGTACAGAAAAAGGTCTGGAAATTTTGGAGACAACAATCCAGGGAAGATAATGGATGAACATAAAAGGAAGGATGAATGACATAGAAGAGGAGGGACTATATTTTCCTGACAGGAGTATCCTAGTATATACTTGTAGAACTGAACTTTCTCCACAACTCAGTTTCGTCACACCATGTCTTCCCATTTAACTTACCCAATTAGAGGTATTTAACTACAGCAAAACTTGCAATTAAACATTCATTTTCAAATCTCCACACTTCCTTCTGTGCTGAAAGATTGTCAGCATTTTCACAGCTAATGTGCCGCCATGGTGGGCATCCAAAATACCAGGAAATCACTGAAGGTTATTTTCATCAGCCAATGTCAACCTTGTTGATAACTCATTTAGGGCCAGCATTGTCTCATGTGCAAATTTCTCTTTATATTTTTTTCTCTTTTATTTCCTTTCTTTTTTTGTTTGTTTGTTTGTTGGTTGGTTTGGTTTTTTTTTTTGGGGGGGGGAGGGTTTGGTTGGGTTTTTTTTGTTTGGTTGGGTTAGGTTTTTTTTTGTTTGGTTTGGTTTGGTTTAGTTTGGTTTGGGTTTAGTTTGAGGGTTTTTTCCCCTTTTTTTTAAGGCAATTGCATTAAAAAACCCAAAACAAACCAGGAAAGCATGGCAAAGGGAACCATTCAAATGTAAAATCCAAATTCAGTCCTCATGCAAGCATCCAAACAGAAGAGAGCTGCAGATTTCACAATCATTACAGCTCCCACTCCACCACTCCTAGCTGACTCAGTGCCTGGATGAACAGTGCTGCCTGAATAGCAGCTATTCATAATTTATCGCAAGCTTCCTGAGGAAGTGGTGCACCAAATTCTTTTCTGTTGGAACTACTCAAAAATGTATCTACAGGGAGGCTATTACTAGAGTATCTCAAACAGTAGCACTGTGTGCATCTTTGTCTGCACAGAAAATTGCATTTAAGATTAAAGCTTAGCGAAACAAGAGAACAGGAATAGGGTGAGGGAAGTCACGCTTTTCATTCAGCAGCAGAGGGTACAATTTGTAGGTACGTATCTTCCCTCAGAACCAAAATTTTACAAATTTCAAAGGTCACAATGAGATTAATCTCTCAATATCAAACATTTCCCAGGTCATTACAGGAGTAGAAATTAATATTAAACTCCCAAACCACTGAAGATTTTTGATCTTACCAAGGAAGATAGCAGAATATAATCACAGTAAAGGGCATACAGAGAAATTCTGTGTCCCTCTGACAGCAGAAGATGGGAGCAAAGATAATCCCATAGTCTTCCATCTCCTTTCTGCACATTTTATGAGCAGAAGTTAAAAACATTTTGCAGTGTCTCTGAAACAAGGATGACATAAAGCAGAAGTAATGTAATGAATAAATCAGCACAGCTAGGATGTAAAAATATTTAGCCTAAATGGCTATAAAAGTTTTAAGGACAATCAACACACAATCAACCTTGGCTGTTTTATTCATGTTGCTGAAGACTAGGAAAAATGCTTGTGCTAGCTCTCTGGAGAATAGCTGTAGTCCTGGGCAAGGACTTATTAGCTCGTATTTGCTTGGTGCTATATAAATATGTGCAAAATAATTTTCCCATGTTTAAAAAATTGCACGTGGTTCCATACAGAATAAAAGAGAGACAACAAAGACCCTTGGAACTTGAGTAAGATCCATATAGATACAGTAGAGGCAGCTCAATACCGTGATGGTGCCCATACTGGAGCTGGGAAATCTGTGTGGAGCAGCTCAGTGTACCTCATTCATGGGAGCACTGGTGTTTGTAACAGAGGCTGGGTGTCTAACAGCTCAAGGGAGTATCCAAGGAGTTAGACAGAGTGCAAGGTTCAATAAGAAAAATTAAAATCTAGTTCAACAGATGCAAAATTAGAGCAGTGGTTAAGTTACCAGCTCTTTAAAATAGAAGTAGAGTGACGTGTGCTGTCCTGAGGTCCACACAGCCACCCTACATGCCTCAGTGGGAGGTTTTGCTTGGACTGGCTGTTATCTAGTGGTGTGGGTGGAAAACCCCATAGGCAATTGCCCAGCTGTGGCACAGGCATGCACCCCTCCATTCTGCCCTGTCTCCAAGGATTGCAATTCATCCCTCTGGAACTGCTCCATCCTGGAGCCAGAACACCAATAACAAGGACAATCAGGAGGTTTTTACTTCAGAGTCCAAGCCAATGTGGCAACACAGGTACAGCCCAAAAAGATTTCCTGAATGACCTCTGGTGGTACCTGTTTGCCAGCAGCCCCCGTGACCCACTGGGGTTTCCTTACAGCAGACTGTAAAAGCACAGCAACTTTATCAAATTTTCTCTTGGTGCAATTGTTGTGGATCAGCTCAGTAATAGGTGTTGTTAACAAACATCTACTACTAGGATATATTATTTATTTACAAACTCAAAATCTTCCATCAGCTTTTCTGATAAGGAATTTTAGCAAATTCCGCTGCATCGCACCATATTGAACTCAAAATAACACGACTAATTATTATAATTAATACGAATTACAGGTTAAGCGATAGCCATCTGTCTTCTCTCCCATTCTTTGTAAGCATTTCAGGGATGTAAATATCATCAGGCTGGGAAAACAACTGTTTAAGCTAAAGGCCATGCTGACACAAGAAAAAGTGGGTAAAAATGGCTATGAATAAATTTAGGCTTGAAATTAGGAAGAAAAAAAAATAAGCATTACAACAGCAAGGATCTAAAAGGAATTTTTATGGGAGTAGCTCAGGACTAAAATAAGCCTGCTCTTAAGGCTGAGACAGATAAGTTTAAAAAACATTGGAAGTAATATGGAACTTGTTAAAGAAAGGGAAAAAAGAGGTACCTCCAGAGAGGCTCTTCTGAAGCCATGTACATGACAGTGCAGCTACAGCACAGCTCCATATGGTCCAGGAACAGGGAGAGATCCAGCTTCAGATGACATTGGAGGTTTTTCTAATCAGACATCATTAATTGCTTCACATTATCTGGTCTGGATAAGATCGCATGTGGTTCCACAATATTTTGACTGAAGTTAAAATATGTGAATTTTTTTTGAAGCAACAGAAAATATTTTAAACACTTAAAAAGAAACACTAGTGCAGATGGGAATATTTGTAAGGCAGGTAAATCATAATCTACCACTGCAGCTTTGATGCTGAAATACCTCTCTTCAGTTGTTATTACTTTGGATTTTCAACTTTTATCAGATTATTCATAGCAGATGTAGGCTGATATTATATTGTAAAATTTTTCTCATAGCTTTAAGGGACCTACAGAAGTACAGAAGGCAAAATCTGTCATGGGCCAATGACAGATGGAAATGTATATAACCAATTCTGTAAAGAAAAATTCTGTCACAGGGCTTAATTTAGTCAATGAGAAGTGAAACAATGCAAGCTTCAAATATATTTCTGAAAGAGTCTTTTTTCTATATTACAAATTCATAATAAAAATTATGTGGTTTATGGAGCACATATATTAAATTAGCTCCAATTCCAACCTTTCCTGCAATCTTTTCAGCTCACATCTTTTTTCTCTGTTTGTATAGTATACCTGTAATCTTTTATTTGCATTGCAATTTGCTATTCAGCATGAGTAAAGGGAATGGACTTTCACCTTAAAAATATTTTAATTAATTACTCCAAAAGAATTAGGATAATATTTTTTAGCTTTTAGCAGATTATAAAAAATAAATAATTTTTTTTTTTATTTAAAGATGCATGAATTAGCAGTTTTTCCTAAGGGGTACACTACCAGTTAAGAAGCTGAAGGATCATCTAGCTTAAGTACAGCTGGAGATGACCAGATTTATTTGAATAAAGCCTACCTTTTATCTTTGGGTGGTTGCAATTTCTTATTTGTCTAGATTGAGCCTGTCCAGGAAAATTTCAAAGTGCTGATTCCAGTGTCTAGTACTTGCAAAACAGAATATTATTGACCTGGTGGGAAGGAGGGAAATGTGTTGGCTTGAACACTGTCAGTATTTTCCAACACTGTGAAACATGTCCCAAAACACTGAACAAAGAAGAAGTTCAATAAACTTGGAGGCTATTTTCATTACTCTGTTAGCTCAGAAATGCTGAGGGCAAAAACATGGCTTGTGAATCCATGAGATAAGGGGGTAGCCTCAAAGTCTTGGCTGCTTATACCTCATAGAATTACAAAGAAATTCTATCAGCTTTACTAAAAAGAAAAACCAAACCAACCCACATTAGAACTGTGGGTGTGTTTTTATTCAGCTAAATGTGAGAGCCCTGTGCTGAGCAGTTCTGAGCCATGCACATCCTCTCCAGTCAGACCCCTGCTCTCTGAGGCTGGCCTTGTATACCAGCTCCCAGGGGATCTGCTTTGGAGCTGGACTCCTTTTCTGGAGCAGTCCTGTGTGTGACCTCCTGTTAGCTGGCTCCCTGCTGCACCTGAGAGTGCTGGATGGCTCCACTGGAGTGTGAATGCTCCCAGCACAGTCAGCACAGACAAGGAAATGCTCCACTTTTGATCATTACTGAGAGATGCAAGGGTGCCTGTGTCTCTGTGCTGACTTAATCTGGGCACTATCTAAGTGGTTTGCATCCCACTGGCAGGCCATGAACCTACATGTAGGACATTTCAGTCCCTGACTCAGAAATTTTATTAATATGGAACCGCAGACACAGCAGTTTTGAGTCAGGTGTTCAGGATTCTGGCTTCCAGGTTCACTGCAGGACTACTGAGAAAGGCAGCACAGGGCATGTGAGAAAATGCCAAGAGGATTGGCTTGGTTAGGCTGGTAAAAGGTGGTTTCCATGCTGTCTGCAAATGGGTACTTGGGGATCACAAAGGAACAGAGTCAAATTCTTCTTGGATATGATATATGTTATACATATACAAGGAGTAACAGTCACACATTATGAATTGAAAGGTTCAACTTCTGTTTTAAAATCAACTGTTCTACTGGTTGGTAGTTGAGCAATGAAGCAGATTTTTCAGAGTGGTGGTGGATCATTGTTAGAGACTTTACTGACCTGGTCCAGTGATAGTGACAGTTTCACTGGGAGGAGGGACAATATGACCTCTGAAGTCTCTTCCAATCAACACCAGTAGGGTTTTTCGTTTCCAGCTGAACCTCAGAACTTAGCTTGTAAAAACAACGCCTCAGGTTCATACTAGTAGTTATGAACAGAATTTAAGGACTCCAGTGGTGTGATATAAGTTCCTAAAATATAGAAATATCCTTTATCTTATGATTTTTATTAACCACCATATATCCAAAGTTCTTTCCATTCCCTGGTTATAGAGGTAGAGCTAACAAGAAGCATAGGGGACCTGAAGACATGTGCAATGTGTGGTTGCAGTAAACATGATGCTGAGGAGAACCCACACCAGGGAGTTCCTAAGATTTGTTTGCTGGGAAGCAGAGGGCATTGGAACCTATTAAACACCTAACTTGTAAAAGACATGGGTCTGGATGTAGGATATAAAGAGGTATTTTTCACAGCTCTGATTTTCTTGCAGCAACAGTCCTAACTTGCTTTCTTGCAGCAACAGTTGTTCTAAAGCAATTACAGAATTACAGTTGATATTCAAAAGTAAGAGTAGGTGGGTTTTTTTTTTTACTTTGGAGAAAGAAAAGGAGGAATTGGTAAACAGAAAGCAGTTGTGTAAAAAAAGTGAAAACATTCACTGAGATGACAGAAGCAAGAAAAAGATTTTTCTTTTTACCAGCTTTGAAGGTTTAAATCACACACAAAGGCAAAAAAAACAAAGATAAAGTTAGCTCTGAACAGTCATTTCCAATTGTGAGAAAGATGGAAAAAAATAAACAGTTCCTAAGAGAGCTAAGAACTCAAAGAGTGTAGATGAGTATCTACAACCTCTCTGGTCAGTGGCCATAGATGAGAAGAAATTGTAGAGAGCTCTAATTTCAAAGCTAGTTCCAGCACAGGGTTGCTCAAACCAGTAGAGGTGTGAGAGTCACTGCTGATTGAGGCTTGAGCCTGGAGGAAGTCCAGCCATTAGTTAGTTGGTTCTGCTACTGCCTTGGTAAGGCACACTCCTGCATTTGGGCTGTCTCCTACACTGGCCCAATTCTCCATTAGGTGCACCATCACTTAAGGGATCAGTGCTAGTATGCTGAGCTTAAAACCTTTTGGCTGCATTGTATAAATACACCCAGCATTCTCAAGGAATAGAACTAACACAGTCATCCTTACCAGCTGATATGTTTTTGGAAATATATGGACAAAGGCACACTGGTAGAAGTCATTAGACTCAAATGCTTTTTCTTCATAAAAGAAACAGGACCTCACTCAGATCTAAACCACTAAATCTGATGTAGACTTATGTTGAAAGAATCTGTTATGGTTAAATGTATTTATTAAAGATAGAAAGTTTCTCACATGTATCTCTTTTCACTGTTTAGGACAGCAAATTATTTAATATAATTATAAGTGATGCAAGTACAAAAATAAAAACTGATCCAGATGTTTCAAAACTTAAATGTTCCAAAGATTAATTTTATTTAATGCTGTCATTAAATTAAGGGAAAAGGAGACAGTCCTAAACAGTTGTAATTGCATTACATAATTTTGGATGCTTTGAGGTCACAGTAAAAAGGAGATGGCTACTCCTCCCAGTAGCTGCTACATAAGCAAGATGACTTTTCACTAACTTTCTGAAGCTGTGTCCAGAAAAACACAGACTAGAGCTATGTAATATACTAAAAGGATGTGAGGCTCACAAATAGAGTATTATGTTTCACTACTGTGCAAAGGAAAATTTTTAGGAACAAATAAACAGGGAATAATTTCTTGGTATGAATGTGATAAGTTTAAGATGTGATAATGGTTCAAATTCCACACTTAAATAATGTTAAGACTGGATCCAGCCTCTGGGAGTGGCTTACAGGGGATAAAGTCCTATTAAATGTGAAAGAGGAAGGAAATTAATGGGCACTTATGGCATGCATCAGTATATTTCTTTTTCTTCCACACTTTAAATGTCATCGTTTGATATTTAGATTGCTGGAGCCACTGGAGGAGTCTCAAAGTTTCTGAAAAAGAAGCAAAAAATATAGGCTAAGACCTAACTGCATAACCTAGCATTATGAATTTAAATTATTTTGAACTGTAATAGACTACCATCTCATTCATTATCCTGATATTTAATTGAAATAAAGTTTGAACCAGAAAGCAAGGTCAATCTCATGAAGGTGCTGTAAAGGAAATGGATCATTTACAGCAGCCAGGATCATTTACATCAGTTTTCATCAAAATTTTAAACCCTGGTAAATTCTCAGTCTTCGGAGTCTGGCTTTTAAATTACACTATCTGTTTCTAACACCTCCAGCTGAAGGTTCCTGCATCTTCAGTTCTCTTCCCTAAGAGATGTGTCCATCAATGTTGATGGTGTCTTTGGGGATACGTTTTGCACTGGCAAGAAGGCTGAATTTCCTGGGAGTGCCAGGGAAGGTATTGCCTGCCCTTCTGTCAATAGTTAGAAAGAAAAAGCAATCTTCAAGAAATCTGGGCACTGGCTGAGTCCTGTACAGCACTTCACCTCCCTCATGGTGTTTTATGAAATACAGCTCCTTTCCCAGAAGACCAAATCCCATGGAGCAGCAGGTCTTTGGGCAGCCTGGCTGAACACACACCCTAACACTCAGACATCAGCACAGCACTGCCTAAAGGATGAACAGGCACTTGGGGTGCCTTGTCCATCTCAGCTAGCATAAACAGAGGAGGCACAGGGGGATTAGACCTGGTAGGAGTTCTCATGGAAGTAATTTAAAATTTAACTGCACAGTACACTGTTAGCAGATAATTTTTCAGCAAGGGGGAGGGCTATGACTAAACGGGCCATGACTGCAATAAAACTCTGCATGTGGTACACAGGTGCTGAGTGAGGAAAATCAGAACTTCAACATCTGCTGCGGTCAGATAAGGGAAGGAATCTTACCAAATGCAAACTGCCTCATTCTTCCATGCATTTATCTGACTACAATATCTACTCCAGTGAGAACCTATCCAGTGGAGTATGCTGTCGAAGAGATTGCAAAATAACTAAAAAAATGTTCCCAGGGAAGGGTCTCCTCTAATAGCAGCACAATCCAAGTTCAGTCAAAAACACCAGCAAAGACCAGATGAACATTTCAGTAACAACTATTAGAAACAAGTCAGGACTGTGTATAGCAGCATACCAGAGACTGGTTTAAGGTCTGTGCCTGAAAGAAGGAAGTTGCCACCATACTGCAGGTGGTTTTCATTACATAAGTCTTGCTGTTCATCAGAAGGCACTTAGTAAAACAGATCAGCAAATAAAACAAGAACAGAGTTTACAGCTGTAGCATAAAACCAAATAAGCAGTAAAAAGCTCCAAAATGCATTTTTTCCAGCCCTGACTCTGCAAATGCAGCAGGCAGAGCTCTGCACATTTCAGGCAGAAGGGTTTCAGAAGTCTGAAGCAACTCTGTTTGGAGGTTCTTCTGCCATTGTCACGGATAAGACCAGGAACAGCTATGCATCTTGTCATATCAAATATTTGTTGAAAAGCTGCTGCCAATGTAATAAACCAAATTCTGCTTTTAGCAATATTCCCTATGACCCTACTGGCTACAGCAAATAAGCTTGATGTGTTAATGAGAGAAAATTTTAGTTGATGGGATAAAGATTTCTTCCAAATGCAGAATGAAAATTAAGCTGCAATTGTATTTCTGTTATTCTTTCTACCCCAGCTATCTAGGGGCGAATATGTGTAGCTGAAATCATATAATCCAAATCAGCTGATTAAGAATAACTTTAGTCTAAGCTTATGTAACTATGTATGCCTAATTATTGCAGTTCAAAATATCATTAGGAAGCAAATAAAAGCAGTGGAAAATTGACTGCACTGTTCTCACTACATTACTTTGGTTCTGTGTCAAAACAAAGGATGTTTTGGGCAGGTCAAATAGTCTCTTCTTCAGGTCCTTTCCAGTTCTCCTTTTTTCTCTCTCTGTGATGGTGAGATTATGCAAGCTTCATGAAGTAAAGCACTTCATGATCTTCAGAGGAAAATTAATTTGGAGAGTAGATTATTATTTTAGACAAATAAATGCCATACTTTACTGCAAGGCAAAGATAATTTGACTGCTCTTGAAAGAAATGGAAAGTAGCAAGAGAGAGACTAGAAGATTATTTAGGAAGACAAAAACTCATGCCCTCTGATTTAACAAATTTATATTTGTCAGATATAATAATACTAACAGATTGCAGCCCATATGCTTTAATAGCAAAGGGTAGGGTTCCTCTTGTTGACAATGACTGGAGTATGGTTGATTTAATACAGGGATGTAGCTGATTTAATGAAGTGCAAAAAAAGATAAGGAAAGTCTAGGAGATGTTTCAGTAAGAATGGTGGAGAATAATATTTTTCATGTCTCCAATGTCATACCAACAGGCAAGTCTCTTGGAGTAAAACCATCACTTTGGCTAGAGCAATGAATATGGCATGTATTAACAATTACCTAGATTTTTGCTGTCTTAGAAATTAAAAGGAGATCTACTACATAGACAGAATATGTTAAATTCATGCAGAGGTCTGCTGAATCTAGGGACAGGCTTTAATACAATTCCCATCACCTTCCAGGCCTTTTACCAAAAAAATTATACTAATAGATTCTGACTCTGTGACTGAATAGAACCCTAAGTATCTCTTTACGTTAATCTAAAAATCATGTTTGCTCTACTTCTATGATTTTATTTATGAGTTTATTAGTTTAACAAAAAAAAAAAAATATCTCAATGAAAAGCAAGTTTTCCAGTTCATGAAAAATTTCAGCCTCTCCAAATTCAGTTTCAGTTCAGTTCAGTCAACATCTTTCTACAAATTCAATCCAGAAAGAAATCATCTAAATAGGGGCACCTGCACTGGATAGCACTAGTTTTTGAGAAAGGTGGAAGAACAACTGTCACTCCTGGATCCCTTTTAGTCCACCAGCCATTTTCAAAGTAAAGTTGCTCCTTCTTTGTTAAATGGCCTGTTCTGGAGTGCCAGGTCCTGGAGCTGGCTCACAGGACCAGCAGCTCCCAAGCTGTTTGTCTGACCCCATGGTTCCACTCACTGTCTGGTGAAGAGATGGGTCTTAGCATCTGTTTGCACAGCATAAAGCATGGCAAGGCTCTGTCTCCACAGCCCATAAACCCAGAGAGTCCACTCAGATCCTTGTGGGAGAAACACAGTCTTGAAAGGTCGTGCTAGGGACAGGGAAAACTGAGATGAATGCCTGAAGAGCATAGCCATGGATTTTGTAAAACTGTTTTGCTGTGAGAAAGTCTTTGATGGTTAGTAGAGGCACAATGAGATATTCTCATCTGTCAGCACTTGGTGAAATTCTGCACGTTTTAACTGAGAGAATTTTCTTTAATGTAAAAATTACATAATTTAAAGAAAAAAAAAAAAACATGGTTTAAAGAAAAATTCAACATTACATTTCTGGTAGCAAATCCCAAGAAAAACCAAACCAGAAAACTAATTTCCTGTTATCAGGCTGTGGTGGGTTTTGAAGAATACATTCAGCACAGGTAGCTGGGCGTGCAGATGCATTTCGAGCTGCAGGCTGAGCTCTGGGGAGCAGGAGCCCGAGGCTAAGGCAAAAGGCCATGAATTCCTAACCCTTTGCATAACAGGGGGCAGGGGGCTTGTGGCACAGCTGAGTGACTGCCACTCAAAGCCTCAGCAGGAGCCAACACCCCCAGACTTTCCCCCCTTAGACTGTAAGGGCATATACATATTTTTAAAAAATACAATATATATACATACAAATATATATATACATGTGTATGTGTGTGTTTGTGTGTGCGTATATATGTGTGTGTGTATATACAGATAGAAAAATAAAAGGGATTCCTTAGTTCAAGGTTCCTCCTCAGAGGCACCTAGCTCAAGCTGTGACTTTGTTATTTAGTTATTGCACCATGATTAAATCTCTTTAAGGATCTGAATTTCAGAGACTGCTGCGAGAAGCCTGTGAGGAAGCTGGTAAGGAAATCTGGCCCAACTGAGTGAGTGTGGGGTGTGTCACTGTGAAGGGGCTTCATTCTAGTTCAGGTGCTGTGAGTGTGGTTGCCAGAGTGGCTCCTGGATGGTCAGACAGGGCAGTTTCCTCAACTGTGGCTTGATCTTGGCTGGATGCCCACCAAGCCTCTCTATCACTTCCCCTTCCCAGTGGACAGGGGAGAGAAAATAGGATGAAAAACAACTAGCAAGTTGAGATAAGACAGTATGCTAAAGTACAAGCAAAAGGTTGTGCACACACAAGCAAAGACAAAAAAAAGATCTTATTCTCTGCTTCCCACCAGTGAGCAATGTATGGCCATAGCCTGGGAAGCAGGCTTCAGCACACATAGCAATTGCTCCAGAAGGCAAATGCTGAAAATAATGAGTGCCCCATTTTCCTCCTCCTTTTCTTAGCTTTCATATCTGACCTGATGTCATATGGTATGTTGCACCCCTTTGGTTAATTTGGGTTGTGTCCCCTCCCAGGATCTTGCCCATTCTCAGTGCCTTGATGGGGAGAATGTTGGATGCTGTGCCAGCATTCCTCAGCAGTGGCCACAACACTACTGTGCTATCCACAGCTTTCTAGCTACCAGTTCAAAGCACAGTACTATGGGGAAAATTAACTCCATCTCAGCCATTCCCAATACACTGGCAATTTACATATATTGGTGGTGGGGCAAGAAAGGATTTTAATATGAGACGATTTCTGGGAACGAGAGGAGTTAACGTAAGAGCCTTCAAGAGATAAACAGAGATTTATGTATTCAGTTCATCTTTGTTTTAACTGCAAACTAGCCCTCTTCCCACAGAACACTTTTATTATGTGTGAACACTTTGAGCCCATTAGCTCAGAAACAAGAATACATCCAAGCTCCCCAACACAGACACTGCAGGCACAATTTCTTTAGCAGATTTTGGAAGCTTGATCCAGTTGCCACATCTGTGTGTCTTGTGACATTGGGGTGCTTTAATACATTCTACCTGGCCTGCAACTGCTAGCCTTAAAGGATATGGCCACCTGTGTACACTGTAAATACTCCATGGCACCTCAAAGTCACAAGTTAAATATACACATCATAGATTTTCAAGTTGATAAAATGAATTCCAATAAAGAGACAGGTCAGCAGCGAGCCATGACAGTGACTTTGGTTGATGTGCACACAATTGTAAGAGTTACATGTCTGAGCTCTCTCACTGAGCTGAGGAGTCTGAACAAATGTAGCTCTGACTAGGGGTGCATGCCAAAAATAATAGAGCTCGTGGGAGATATTCATCATTGCAAACTTATAGCCAGCTTCAGTAAATGTTCTTTTGTTTTCACTCAATAATTTAACCATATAGGCAGTGAATACCTAGCACACATACAGGCTACAGCCATCCTTTTCCATGGAGGAATTTGGGGTGAGACATCTGGGGACAAGTCCATCTTCTCAGTGACATAATTCTAAAATGCTGATGTGAAATTATTTTTCTCTTGTCAGCAAAGAGCAGTGAACTAATAGCTGCGTTAAAAGACTGGCTGCATGTTTCTGAAAAATTAAATAGCCAGCCCTCAAGCTGACAAAGCAGCTTAGTGATGCACTGCAAAAGGTGTTTGTCAATAAGGACCAAACAGCACCAGGGCCAGTTTACAGTAACTGAGTCCCTAGTGATAAAAGGAGAACAGGACAACATGTCAGTGTCTGTCCCCTTAGAACCTCAAATCTTCTATTTCTCTGGGAAACCAACAGAACTCAGAGCAAATAGGTGTATAAGGAATTGAGATTTTGTTCTCTGAGATGGGTGTTGACATTGTCATCAGAGCTTGCTCATGGCATCACAGTGTGGCAACAATTTACTCTTATTTTTGTTTTTTACATTTATTTTTTCCTCTACCTTTCTTTTTGCTTTAATTAAGCATGGAAAACAAGTAAATAAGACATTTTAACCTGTGATAGGATAAGCAAAGAGTCATTGTGGAAATTTTATAAGGAAATATCGATATAAATCTACACAATAATGAAGTGAACTAATACAGCAGCTAAGGCCATTGAGGTGAATAACTCCTGACAACAGATTTTATTAATTATGAAAAGATCTAAAAATTCCATAGTTTGGAGTTGGACTCTTGGCAAGATAGTCTTCCTTGTCTCGCCTGAGAATTTTAGCAGACTGTAACAGTCTGTTTTTGTAGCCAGACTGATCTGCCTAAAATGGTACCATTAGTCAAAGTGTTAATCTGGAAAACAAATGTCGTTTAGAAATATATATGGAATATTTTCCCATGACGACTACTAATCACCCACAGGATGAACCACTATTACAGAGGAAATCCAGTCCTGTCCCAATTAAAGGTCATTTCAGGGTTAATATTATATTCCAAGTCTTCCATGTCGTAGCAAGGCCAGAAAGAAACAGATTATGGACCCTTTGTACATGTGGGAAACTCCTGTGAGAGACTCTGTTTATGTTTTATTCATATTTTTTATATAATTAGCTCTCTAATCAGTTTACAAACACTCTTAACACAATTCATTCTCACAAAACAGAAGTATTTAATAGTACAGGATATTTCTATTCTGTTCCTACATCTGGGGTAATAGCTTTTAATTATGTAATTTCCTATATTGAAATCTTCTAAGCAGTGTCACTGTGTACACTCACCTTGAAATTCAGACTCCTCTTCTATTACGGTTTGAGCAGGAACACGAATATTGTGCCAGCTGTACACCGTGATACCTTTAATGTGCATGAGGCAGGAGTACTGCATAATATACTCTGAATGTGTATGTGTCTGTATGTGTGTGTGTGTCTGTTTGAAATCCCAACAGTACATAAAAGGATATGGAAAAGATTGGCCTAGCTATAGCTAACACTGTACTTGCAAGAAGTGCTATGAAAAGGTGCTGCCTCTTAAATCATAGCCAGGACCACATAGAGAGGGCTTCCCAGCCTGGCACCATGCCTGTGAAAGGCCAGCAAGTAGGCATAGCAGGAATACAAAAGCAGGACCAGTACCAAGTTACCCTTCCTCTAGTATATCCTCCCACTTCAGTTTGGAGACTTTTCGGAGCACGAGTTTTCCTCTGTTCCTTTGTGCTTCAAGACAGTGGAGAGGGCAGCCTTCTCTCATTCCTGAGCCTGTTTTCACTCAAATACCAATCAATTTTTGTTCTTTTTATGCCCATTATATTTTTATATGTCTACAATAGTCATCTCTATTCCAAACTAAAAGCTACTTGTCAGTTCTATCTCTTTTTATAGCCATGCTATTTTAAAGTCCTGATTATACTTGCCATCCTTCTCTGATTAGTTACACTGGCATATGCAGAAGCAAATTATGCTTTTGATAGCCTTGTGGTTAACACACTTCTAAGGCTGTCCATAACTGAGAAATCAACCCCACACTCGTATCACAGTTCCCATGTGGTTTGTAAGGTAGAGATTTACAGAGACTTGAATAAAAATGATATGAAAAATGGTACCTAACTTTTCCCTTGCTCAGTCATTCCCTTCCAAAAAAGACCTATCCAAGACCCATGGTCAGGTCCTTGACCCCTCCCCACCCAAAATGTCCAGCTATAGAAATTTTTTGTTTCTATTGTTCAGAATTGCCAAAACTATAAGACTTGTAAAACCAACATCAGGAGCAAAAGACAGTGGCAGGTTTGGCAACCAGTGTGCCATCCTGCCAGCCAGGGGCACTCTCAGTTTGAAAGCAGAGGTCAGTACTAATTTGTTCCATTTCAAAGGCTTGGTGCTCTTTTCTTCCTTGTCAAAGTGTACATGTTGACCAGTCTATTCATGGCTTATGTGATGCAAATAGTGAGCAATCTTGAAGTCTTCTCTTGGTGCAATTGCCTCCATCCATTGTCCCTTCCATGTATTATATCTTTGGAAAAAGGGACGTGCTGGGAAAACACAGCAGCATCCAATTCCTGAGGGCACATAAAATGGCAACAGTGATTACTGGTTTAAAATAAATATAGCAACAGTGGTGGCAATGCAATCTATTCCTACAGTGAATAAAATTTAACATCCATGTTCAGACGCTTCCTGTTTTCCATCAATTACTGGATCAGCAGGAAATAACAGACTCAGGTGGAGCCACATGGGTAATTGCACTGCAGGTAGTTAAAGGAATAGGCAAGTCAGATGGTTAAAACTTAAAGGAGATCAAACAACTTCTGTTTGAAAACCTCTGATTTTAGTGAGGATTATGCTATTAAAATTTTTTTTAAATAATTTCTGCTTCTCAGTCAGAATTTCTATAGCACATAGCTGCATGAAAACAGAAAGCAAGAAGATCAGCTGGATCTGCTCTGTCACTTCCAGCATCAAACCCTTATCTAGAGACCTTTTCTTGTAGCACAACGGTGAGTCACTGATAGCAAAGTGACGGGATTTCCTATTATTTCTCTTTTACAGCCATCCCTGGCAATCTCTGATATTAAGTTTTATCTGGACACTTTTTTGACATTTTTAATCACTTTTACATCTTATTTATTTTTTTAAATTCTTATTGTATGAGGAGAATAAATATGTATTTCAACCACAGTCTGAGATTAATTCTTTGCTGGCCTTTCACAGAAGATAGTACGATTCTGTAGTGGATTTAGTGACATCCACTAGCTGACATGGTTAGATGGATAAAGTTCCCGGCGGGCATCAAACTAGGAAGCCCTTTATTGAGTAAATATGTTCTTCACTTCCAATATAAAGGCAAAACAAGGAAAAAAATCTAAAACAGAGATAGTATAAATATAAATTTGAGAAAGAAAAAAATAAGAGAGAAGTATCAATTTCCTTTTCAATACAATTGTTGTTGCAACTAGGAAAGGAAGGTGTGATGAGTTCTGACAGCTCAGGTTGCACAACCTGGTATCGTATCTGGACATCAAATATCCTACTGTCTCCTAGGCAAACTTTAAGTGGGCCAAGAATGCTGTAGTTTTCAAAGAAGTCAAAGAATGGTGTGTTGGGTTGATGTGGCCAGAAATGTGCATTCTATCACCATCTGTTGAAGCCGGGTGGGGTAGTGATTCCTTATCTCCGTGGCACATATTATCTGCTAATGGGCCATCTTTAAGACAAGATGGGGCAATCATCTTTATCTTTTCCACAACCCATCCTCCCTCTAGGAAGATATCATCTGCTGCTAGCCCATTAAGTCCCACTGTATGACTGATAAAATTACATCATTCTATTGGGAGATGCTCCAGTCAAGGGGAAGAGCCAAGTCTTTCCTACCTAGATAAAAAACTAAAATTTTAGACAGCAAGATACCATCTTTCCACTGGATTCCAGAGGAAAACCGAACATTTCCACATCATCCCTAGACCTTCAAAGGAAAACTGCACCTTCTACAGGAGCACTGCTTCAGCTGAACCACATCTGCCCCTGCAGGGGGACTGCAGCCACCATTTATTGGGACTGCTACCAACACCCTGACTGACGGGGTGTCAGGTTGTATTCTGACTCTGTCAGAGTTGGGATTGTTCTTTGTAATATTGTATTTATTTTTTAATTTTCCTAGTCAAAACTGTTATTCCTAATTCCCTTATCTTTGCCTGAGAGCCCCTTAATTTCAAAATTATAATAATAATTTGGAAGAAGGGAGTTTACAGTCTCCATTTCAAAGAGAAGCTTCTGCCTTTATTGGCAGACACCTGTCCTTCAAAACCAAGACATTAATCAAACAACAGTTATTTTGCCACTCATTTTGCATTTCAAGTAGCTGTTTTGGATCACCATCCCATTACTTCAATATAAGTGTGAGCATAGTGTTGGAATACTGAGGGGAAATATGTGTTAGTATTTTATTCCAGCAAGGTATCCAGTGGATTTTCTTCATGTAATTTCAATCCAATCTGTTTACTTAAGGTAACTGTTCCTTTCCATTACTTGGAAACTAATCTGAAACCACTCAGTTTCCAGCTGTTTCTTTTGATATCTGTTTTGGTATATGAACTTGACTACTTTCAGTTGCCTTCCTCTGATCTGTGCTGCGTTATACCCCTAGAACAGAGACATCCAAACTGACTTTGTCTCTGTAATTTTAGCTTAGCTTATTACTGTAAACTTGACTTTTTGTACAGTTAAAATAAATATCCTGGTTTATGAACTTCAGCAGCTAAATCTGATTGGAATTCTGCTCTGAAACCATAAATTATTCAGAATGTGATTAATGATTTTTAAAATATCTGGATGACCAAGTGAGAATGCCAGTGGTTGATTACATACTGTAGACACAATATTATGGGTATTGGAGACCTTTAAGTACTCAGATATAAAATAGGAATATTAGGCACTCTGTGAATCTTATTATTTTACTTTCAATTACCTGCAGCATATAATAGTCTGCTTTGAGAGCTGACAAATAGATCTGTTTGGAATGGCAATGTTTTCTAGTAATGTTTCCTCAGTGCCCTTTACATGCAACCATTCATCATCTCTCTGAATTGCCCTTTTTGGTAGATAAAAGAAATTTTGCTGCGCACTCCCTGATTTCATCTCTATGTTTAAATAGGTTTTGTTTTCCTTTTCTGAATGTTGCTTTAAAAATACTGAAAAACTATGTGATCACTATATTTCTCATATGTATTCAAGCTGAATTCTCAGGAGCATTTTCTGTCTCGGGTTATAGAAGAAGCCATTAGCAAAAAATCATGCATTTAATAAAACACAAGACACAAATCTTTGCCTGTGCAAATCTCTCATTCTGTGTGTCATGGATTCTCTTTGGGTTTAATTGATAAATCATCAGTGAGAAGTCTATTTCTATGTGAAGAGACCTCGTACTCCTTGTCAAAACACTTTTCCAACTAGTGACTTTAAATACTACCTTCCTGTTATTCTTTAACAGTGCTCTGGCCAAATTGTATGAGGGGCCAGAAAAGAAAGAAAAAATCTATGTTGGATGCATAAAAGTCAATCAAAACATCATTTTAAAATGAATGTATAAATACTAACAAACTGGAAAAGTACTCTCGGTTGTTTGATGTGACATCACAATAATGTTAGAGAGCTACTGTTTTATAAACTACCAGACTATGAAGTCTGTACTTCAAATTTGTGAAGTAAGAGTCTAATGGTATCAAATTTAAGAAAAGAAGAAATCTTCTCTGCAATAAAAAAAGGGATCCTTTATGTAAAATAAATTCACTGTCCTTTCTTAAGATCCATTGCAGTCTTTGGAGGTGTGGGTTTTCAGTGAAGTGCTGGCAGTGCAGTCTTTTCTTCTATAAATAATTCTATTCAGCACTTTCATTCTTAAATTTTAACACTTTACATTAAAATTCATTGTACTTTTGGAGATGTGGGGGAAGACTAATGTGGGGGAAGACTAATGTGCTGATAGCTTCTTGCTTCCATGCTGTATGATAGAATACATATTTCTATTATTTCTGATAACTCTTATTACTTCTAAAAGTTTTTTAGATTTTACATAATTTTTTTACTATAGACACATTTTTTTAAAAAAGCATAAAAATAGTATATGTCTAATATTTATGTTTATATCAACAGTGGACTTACTTGTCGAACTATAGAATTAGTAGACAAGTAGGTGTTTTCCAGCACAGAAAATTCCTACAGACAGTCATGTTAACTGCACTTTAAATAGAAGGGGAAATAGCAGATAAATTACTTGTAGGTTTTTTCTCCCACTTTTTATTCTTTCTAGTTGGTTTGAATTGCAGACAGAAAAAATATTCTGCAACTATATGTGATTAAGTTTTAATTGCCACTTACTTTTAACTCTTGCAGATGCTATTAGGAATAAAAAAAAAGAATATATTAGTAGATTTCATACAAGTTGCAAGAAGGTATAGGGTTGGTAATACTTGTTTTAGGTTGAAGGAGAAACTGAACTTTAACTAAGATAAAAGGAACTATATTGATGCTACTGAGAACAGAGAAAGCTTAGTTCTCACAGGGTCCTGAATTCCCAGACTAACTGTACTTTTTTGTCACTAGATACCTTCTTGCATAAATGTGGATTGGACCATCATGTACCAGACTTCATTCATTCATCACAGGTGAACTGCATCCTTAGGGGGCAGGAGCTGTGATTATTCAGTGCTAAGAAGGAATAAAAATGTGCCTGATATACCTCACCCTCTTTATTTCCAAGGTGCACAGGTGCATTAAGAGTTTTTTCTGATTCAGTGCAGTGCTCCACCACTTTCTCTCTCTTTCTCTCTCTCTCTCAGTGTCTCTCTTTTGGTCTGATGGAGTCAGTATTATGAGTACTACTCCTGAATGAGTCTGCACACCCTTTTATAACATACTGTCAACTGATTTGTTAGTTTGTTTGGGTTTTTTTTCAGCAGAAACCAAATTAGGTTTGTACCAAGCCCCTACCAAACCTATTTTTGTGTGCATAATTTCATTTATGCCAATGATTTTTTCCTCTTAGTGTGATACTAATCTGCCTAGACTCTGTTTGCAGTAAGCACTCTTCCTAACTCCATGACAGGCCGTTGTCAGATGTGTTGCTGGTTTTTTTGTGTGTATTAAAGTGAGGATCATTCTCCTGGAAACAATGGAATACAGCATGCAAACGTGTGAGAAGTATACTCTCTAACATACAGATTGAAAATTCAACTTTCGCAATGTTGCCATGTTCTTAAACTGGGCATGATGCAAATATTTTGTGTTCTCATTTGGTTAGTAAATTAAGATTCCTCTGTTGGAACATATTCCAGCTGTTTTCAAGAAAAAAAATGAGTTTTTTTCTCTTGCATCTTTCATAACAATAATGATGAAGTATTTCTTTCTAGATTTACTATGTTCTCTTTACTGAATGTCAGTTTTATACTATGTTCCTAGAAAAATGGAGACAATGACATAAATTTACAGTTTAAAATGTAGTGGTATCCATCCCAGTCAGTACAAATATGTTTAAATTAAATCATCTTTGCTGGTTCATGGTGACAAACAGTTGCTGATGCCTGTGGTCAAAACTGTTTTTGGAGATGTAAGGAGAAAATAGTTCCTGAGGTTGGTCACACACATTCCAGTCACTTATGTGTACCTTGCAGTGAAGTATTCCTGCCCTCACCTGCAGCTGTTGGTGCAGACTTTCAGAATGACTGCAGCAGGTCTTCAGTTCAAGATATTTGTAGAGATAATTTATGTGACCAGCCAAGAAGACATAAGTGTTGGTCACTGGAGCAAGGGAAAAAAACTTCAGGCCCTCATTGTAAAACTTTTTATGAAGAGCTCCTTTTGGCCTCTAGATGACACTGTGCACCTAACACTGTACTCATTCTCTAAGCCTGAAATACTGGCCCATCTACCACTTCCCTTCTCGTGATTAAGAGCAGCTACTGTCTGTTTTTGTACAAGGATTCACAACTCTGAAAGAAGTAAATGGAAGTTTTCTATTGTTATTCAAAACATTTTCAAAAGAAGTAAGTCTGAAAGGTAAAAGCCAGTAGTGCTATCATCATGACTATTGGAATGCTTATTTTGCTTTATCACCAAATTTGGGATTGATGAAGCAATTTCTGCTTCATTTGACATTTCCTCACAATGCCTGGGATGCTGTGAGACTGGAATGAAGGTTCTCCAGCATTTCTCTTCTTGAGTACATGTTTACAGTCTGGCTTTAAAAAATTATCTTTGAGCCAAAAGCTGGCATTTAGGAGCAAAGCATATGTGTAAATATTCAAAACTGTGTTGAAAACAGATGGATTGAGGAGGATTTTACTTTTGGGTTTAGTTCATTTGTTTTTCCTAAGCTATTGGCTGAGTAAAAGGAAAAAAAAAAAAATAGAAATTCAAATTGAGCAACCAAAAGAACTTAATGTGACCTTTTTTTTTTTTTTGTGGATTTTGTTTGTCTAGTTCACAATAATTGCTAGTTTTCCCTGCTGCACTGAAGAGGCAGTGCCATGCATCACTAGGCCTGCTGCTTTTACTTATCTTGTCAGTTATGTCTGGCAGAGATGGATTGCAGAGGGCAGCATTTAGGACAATCATTAAAGTGTTGTAGAAATGGGATAAATCCTTACATCATCACATTTCAATGATCTCACAAGCAGAGATCTAAGTGATAATCCTCACTGATGCCTTCTATGAAGAGCAAAACAGCAATAAACAGAAGAGTGATAACTCAAAACCTGAAAAAAAACCCTGGTTGAATAGTATGCAATGTAGACTTGATTCATGTAGAGTAATGTTACAGCATCAATTTTGGGAAAGTCACTGTCACTTTTCTAAGAAAATTGAAATTTAAGTACTGTTTTGCTCCAAGTTATATGAGCTGTAGTTTTATCAGGGGGAATTAACATATCTTATATCTCTTCCCCTCTTTAATGCATCTGATATAATAGACATGGTCCAGGATATATGATGATATGAAAACACCGCACAGTTGCAGTCAACCCAAACAGAGTTTGCACATACCCAGAAGGTTTGGGATAAAAAACTGCATAGCTGACTTAACTTGCGTGAAGGAGAAAGTGCACTGGCAGGTGGTTTAGTCACTAGACTGTGGGTGTTGGGAAATGGGAATCTAAGCATCTTGCCAGAACCTCTTCGGGCTTTTCCATGTTTGTATGAGAAGAGATTCACAGTACCTTGCTTGGATGTATGTTCAAAAATAATACCTTGCATATTTTTGCATTAATGGAAAGTAGCAGTTTCTCTGAGTAGGAGGAGATAAGAAAGGAACTGAGTTTCTGTTCTATTATAATGAATACAGTATGCATATGGCTCTGATAAGATTTTAGTTAGTTTGTATTAAATCCCTCCTCTCAACTTGTGCTATACGTTTACTTCTTATTTAGGTTCTTGGATCAGAGCAGCATCTTTTTAATTAAAGAGGAAATACCTAGGGTGTTTTTTTCCTCAAATGCTTTATAAAACTCTACTCTTTTTTTTTCTTTTTTTTTTTTTTTTTTTTTTTTTTCTTTCATACATACTACTAATTAGATGGTATTTCTATTTCAAATGATCCTGGCTTAACTATGAAGAATTTTTTAGTTTTTGCACACTGCTAACAATAGGTAGAGGCAAGAGAAAGGCTATTGGAAATTATGTCTAGCTTCTTCAAAATCTCATAATAATAATTATTATTAATTATCTGTTTGAATGATTCGGAAAAGACAGCAGATTTTGAATGGAATGCCTGAATACTGATACTAGCTCAAGAGCCATTGAAAATAACACTATGTACAGAACATAATAAGCAGGAAGACAACAAAATGAGATTCATCTCTTGAAAATGCAGACTGTGGGAAAGTGGAGAAATCACAATGGAAGGCAGGAAGCTTAAGAACTGTGGTGACAAATGAGATTTGGAGCTCATAAGAGGCAGTAAATTAAATACAGCCTCACAATGAGGTGGGTAGGCCTCCCTAGGAAGTGCTGGCATATTTTGCAATGTCATGGTGTAGGACAGTAATAAGTCTATAGGTCTCTGCTGCATTTCAAATTATGCAAGAAATTTGAAAGCATTTAAATTCAGCCCTGAATAGGAATGGGCACAACAATACTAGTTTTTCTTGCAGCAAATTATATGTCCTTGTAAAAATATCTTACAGCTTTTATGAAGTGCTTTTTTGACTCTCCCCTTCCTGATCCCTTTGAGTAGTGAAAGTGGATAGGAGAGCAACCTCATTGCATATAATATTTCTCCCCATTCATGTCATCTTAAATTTGTCACTCTTCCTTCAGTTGTACTTTTAGTTTTACCACAGAGTCACTGGTTCTCAGCACCTCTAGTGCTAGCCCTGTCAGACCTGTTCTTATTTATGGCTCCTATTTAGAATGTAATGTTTCACCTGATTGCTCGGTTCCTATTCCGTATGGTTCTGCAGCACTTGGAGTTTTAATGGCAATGCCAGTTCATTGTTGCTCTCTTAATTTGTGGTAAGAAAAGTCCCAGCCCTGCAAAAGACAGGCTGGACACCTCCATTGCTGAGGTGTGCAGCTCATGTGATGCTGCACAGGCCAGAAAGGCTGCACCTCTAAGGATGGGTTGGTACCTGCACATGTGGTGGAAAAGAGCTCTTGGATGTGGGAAAGCATAATCCTGGCTTTTCCTTTAAGTGGCAAGTCAATGTGCTTTAGAGTATATTTCTATTTGTTGTTCACATGTTGTTTTGTTTTTCTTGCTCTTGCAGTTTATTATTTTTTCAGGGATTGTCACAAGTTTATAAGAAATTTATTTTCATGTTGAGCTTGCCCAGTTTCTTTTATGGTCTTTTAACAGTAAAACCATGCAATTTTGAGGAAAATATGTTACCTTTTCAAGTTTCCAGTCTCACAGATTGTAAGTTGTGTCTTACATAAAATCACTTAGAAGTGCTAAGTGTCATTTCATACAGGAATAAGGGGAAATTGAAAGGTTTTTGCTTTTTCTGTATAATGTAAATCCAAATGTGTTTTCAAACTGTCCAGCCATTAAAAATTAAATAATGCCTAGTCTGTGCAAAGAAGTTGCACACTCTCTTTTTCTCAATATTTCTATTAAATGAAATCTGTTACACTGTTTCAATTTGTCCCTTGGAAAACCACTGACCTCTTCATCTATACAGGTAAAAAAAAAAAAAGTTAATCATCAACGTAGTCCTTGACTTCTGTATGAGATATATTTCCACTAAGCTTGTGTAAATCATAGAATTAAGAAGCTTTCTGACTCAATTTTCTGTTTAAAAAATGAGCATGGTGAGTAAACAAAAGGCCTCTGATATTTCTGGAGTTTTGGGAAGAGTTTTAGCTGGGAACACTTGTCTAAATTTTGTGAGCACTGACACTTTCTTACAGAATGTTAGTTTGCATTTTTTTCTATTTTTTTTTTTTTTAAGAAATAAATTTTGTCTTTAACGAATATTAAAAGATAATGGGGATTTTAATGTATCTTTTTTGAAATTAGCATGAGTTTTGCCTCAGGCACAATAAGTTTCTGGGCTCAAATCTGAATTATTTATACAAACTATTTTAAAGCTACCTACATTATCAATATTGCATATGTGTTTGTTTTTACTGATTTTAATTCTGATTTTGAGCATCCTTTTAATTGATTTTGGGATTTTATAACTAAGCCCAAACTTAAATTTAACTTCATTTAAATGGCATTGTTTGATAATACTCTCTTCTTTGGTGATTTTAATACACAAACAAAAAGCTTATGTTTTCCTGAAAATTACTGTATTTGTATTTGCCTGTAAGTTTTGCCTTTGAAGACAATTGTGACATGTTACTATAATATCTTACCCACTTACATTTTTTTAACTGCTTTTCACATGTTCTGAATTCATTAACGTGTTTGTCTCCTTTTGAACATTTGTCAAATGTTAAGGAAATAGAGCTAAAACTGTATGTAGGCCACATTTTGTCTGACCTTTCCTTTCTTTTACAATTATTTCAGGCAGCTATAGGATATCTGTAGTGTATAATTTTACATTGATCTTGTTCTGTAATTTCCTATCTCTTCAATAAAAACAAACAGAATATAATTTCCAAACAAGCAAAATTCTGAAAATAGTCCACACTATACTCAGTGTCAGTTTTTCAATTCACTGTACATTTTGATATCTGCCAGTTAAGCTAAAAGAGTAAGTATGCGGATAGCTGTAATAAGTCATCATCCTCTGTAAAGGCAGGCCTTTACCTAGTCAGATGAAGCATACATTTTTCAAGGTAAGTTGAAGTAGGAATATTGTGAGCTGAGAGTCTCAAGTACTTCCTGTTCTTTGGGAAATGCTTTTTAACAGCAAAACAGTTCTCCATTCCTACCTCTTATTTGCTGCTCAATGGTGGGAAAGGGGTCTCCAGCCCCCACAAAGAATACCCCTCTGGTCTGTGTACAGCTTCCTTATATTGTACTTTCATTATCTTGTCTACTGTGATAATCTCAACTTTTTTCCTGCCTCTATTTTCACAATCTCCACTCATGTTGTTTGTCGTCTTTTAGCACCCTAATCCAGTTATTGTGCCTTTACCAGGGTAGAGAACACCTCCTTTTCTTGTTCTGACTCTATGCTATATTCACCCCCTGTTGGAAAAGATTGATTAGAGGGGAAATAGTCCCAGCCTTATTAACCATCATGGCAAATGAGTACTGTTATCACTTTTCCAGGAAGCTTGTGATGGGTAGTATTTGTTTTTCTTTGTATTTTCACTATTGTGTCATGCAACTTCAAGAGTAGAGTGTCCACATTGTCCCTAAATGCCTGGTGGCAAGAAGATTGCACAGCATCCTCGGCTTCTAGGGAGCTCCCTGTCCATCATCTTCTGTTGTCTTTCCATCTTCTCCCTCTTCTGTGTGGAGATTCACCTCTGTATCTTTTCTACCAGCTACTCTTGTGGTACCTGGGGAGCTTTTCTGCCTACAACAGTCTTGGCTGCTCCCCAGAAAATGAACAATGTTGTTTGCTCTTCAGGAAATCACCAATTTTACTGAAGCAAAGCTTAGCAGCAAGTACTCAACTGCAAGGACATTCTGGCCCTAGGGAGAACTGATTCTAAATCTGCCTCACTTCCCCATATTCTCTCATCATATTGCTTTGAAGTCTCTGTATTTACAATGTAAGTGTGCTAGAATTACACTTTACATTTTAACAAAATCCAGATTTTTGGGTTATCTCTGGGAAAAGATCTGCAAGAGGAGGATCTAGATAAGCTTGCTTTACAGGTCTGAATGACTTAGTGTCCCATTACAGAGTCAAAGTGTTGCACTGTGCATATGGAAATAAAAATTTTCAGCTATTTGTAGTTAGAAAATATTTTGCAGGATCATGTGCCTCTTTGAGAGGAGATGAAGTGCCCATGCTAAAGTGAAGTCTCCTTTGCAGAGTGTGAAGTGGCCACTCTTAGCAAACTAAGTCATTCTAGAGCTGGATAGAACAAGGTAAATATGTCTTCACCTGGACTTCCTGCAATGTGCCATGGTGTTTCCCATTAAGCTGGAGTCTGAGGAACTCTTTAAAACTGATGCCTGTTCTGTTCTTGTTCCTTTTGATTATCTCTTTTTCTTTGCATGGAAATCAAGGCACTGAGATAGGGGAGAAATCAGCACCTTGCTGAGTTTCATCTTCAGTTATAGTCATTATGTGAGTATGCTGTGATAGGAGAGGGAGTTAAGGGAGGCATTTGGGCATGGAAAATTTTGTCTCAGATGACTTAATTTACCAAGGTTAAAGCCTTCTACAGTATGATCATAACAGTAAGAGAGCAGTACTGCTCTAATGGCTGACATTTTTACCGCTTTCTCAATACCTATTTACAACCCCTAGGTGGGTATAAACACTAGTTAATTCAGGCAGAAGCTTAAACACATACTTTTTAGGTTTGAGAGTAATCCAACATTGATTTTGGTGAAACTTAAAACACTTGAATGCTTCTCTGGACTGGAGCCTGATGTTAAGATCATGGTCTCATCATGGGAGCGTATGCACAAATATTTATCCATATCAAATGGACACAGAAGACATAAAAAGACACTTGGAGAACAGAGGTGGAGGGTTAATTTTCTTATTTCAGCTATTTTTTTCTACTTTGTTGTTGTTTCCTTAGTATTACTGTGTGGATGTTTTTCCTTATTTATGGAAGATATTATAAATAGTGTCTTGACAATAATTTTTGGCACTTGACTCAAAAAGACTGAGATTGAATAGATCACAAACTTTTGACTTGTCTTCAAATGTAATTAATTCTTAGATTCTGAAAAAAATGTGTTAAGAAAATAGTACTTTTTTGTGATAAAAGAAAGTATAGAATGTATTCTTACTTTTTTACTAATGATCCAATTTTCTGGTACTCCTGTGTTCTATTGACTGCATGCTGACTCCCAAAAAAAAAAAAAAAAAAAAAAAAAAAAAGTGTTTTTTTGGAGAAAACCCAAAAATATGTATCACAATGCACCATGAAAAAAAAAAAATCCATCCAACCAAACAACCAAAAGCATGGACTGTCAAATAATATAAGAAGATTCCAAAGCTAATTAAGACTTTACTGGCAGAAGAAACCTGTGAAGTAGGGTTAGGATCATCTTCTAATGCTTATACACCGGGAGGCAAAAAATTCACTTTTGAAAGATCTTTCATAAGTTAGAAAGATAGAGTAAAAATTGTAATCAGGCAACTTGTCAATCAGGAAGTAATTATGGTGAATTGGCTTGATTGAAATAATCATTTTTCTGCCCTACTTTTTGATGATGAATATGAATAAAATGCCAATAATTCTAAAACATATAGGCAACAATTTAACTGTCTAGTACAGGTTGTTATGTCTAAAACTAATTTGCTTGCTTCAAAGCATAGTAAAAGTTGTAGATCAGTAGTCATTTAATTCCTAATGTAACACATACATGGATATTTCTGTTGGAGAGATAAGAAGCAATTGGGTCAGAAGACATTACTATCATTTTGCATTATTTTCTTTATCTTGCAGCTGTGAATGCAGATGTACTGACACACTGTAATCTTTAACTAGAGGCCAGGTTCTGGATTATCAAAGGCAATTGAAGAAACTTCCACATACTCTAGACAGGGTAAGATTTCTCTCAGTAGGTTTAATTTTATCATGGCTATATGTATATATTAATAATTTAACCAATCATCCCTAAGCAGAATGATTTCTTGCTAGTGCAAGTTCCTCTGATGTAGAGCTACTCTGAATGCTGCATAAACATGGTCTTAAGAAGCTTTTACCACTTTACATGGAGTACTTAATCCCTTTAAATAAAAGCATTGTGTATTATCAACAAATTCACATATTAAAAGTTACCTTGATTCACAGTAGTATATTTAGATACAGAATAGTTTATTCAGATACAGAAGCATTTCTGTTTATTTTGACATAAACTGAGGATATAGGACTAAGTTTATTTTTCATCTCCCTATATCCACACCATTTTAATAGAAAATATTTATAGAAATAAAGCTATGAATGTTTTTTACACTGCATAAATTAGGGGGTAAAAAATGTATAAACTCTTTAACAAGCAAATAGAAAATGCAAACCCATCTGTCCATGTGCGATTTATCCATTAAAAGAGAAACAAGTATTCTGTGTGCCTAAAATCCTAGGTATTGCTGTGATCTGTGACTTCCAATGCAATCTACAGAGTGTGATTGTGCTATTTTTATTTCCCTTTTATAGACTACAGTTCAGTTAATAAATCCTAAAAAAATTCAATTAGAAAAATCTCCAAAATAATTACATAGCTACAGTACATATTTTCATTGTGATCTCTTTGAGTGTCTTGGCTTTTACTCAGGGAATGAAAGAGCAAGAAATTATCATGATATGACTGTTACTGATACCCTCTCTCTTGGGGGTTCTGGTGACTTAGAGTTATTAAAACTACTTATTGATAAGGTGCAGGCAGCATATCAGCTTCTAAGCTTATCAGACGTCAGCTGACTCCACTGCATTAGCAGCTACTGTGTGCAGCCAGGAGAGGATTAAAGCAGCCTCCTGCTCAGTGTGCACCTCTGGGCTGGCTCTGGGATCTGAGCAGTATTCTCTCACAAATGTCTAGTGTAACATCTTTGTGAAATGTGCACCTGAGTATCTCCCAAGAGCGTGTGGGTTGATTTTGAAACTTTATCGTTTTTCTCTGATCTCAGTGAGGGAAATGGCAACCTCTCTAGGGCAGGAAAAATACTTTTTGGTGTGTTTGTATAGCCCTTAGCACACAGAGTACCTACACTCCAGTGATATTTAAAGATACTCCTACTTGCTGTTATAACAAATAAAGGAAGTAGTTTTAGCCCCTAAGCTAATGAAGGCTGGCTGCTGCTTATCTCTCGGCCTCATATGGCTGGGTTTTCTGATACCCCATACAGGGAGAGTGCTGACAGAGATGTTACTGCTTTTGAGACATACTTGTAATACCTTTCCATGGTGCCTCAGAAGAATGGCCTTCAGCTTCTCCTCCATTTAGGGGTTTTCTTGCATTCTTTTGCCAAACTTGAGGGAATCTCATATCTTTGGAACCTCATTTTCTTACCTGTTTTGGTTGAAATTTGCTAAGAGGCTTCAGAGTGGTAAGACAGCCAGCAACATGCAAGTGTGTGCATATGCACGTGTGACAAGACAGTTGGAGTTCACAGTGTCTGGAGCTTAGGTAGCAAACCAGGTTTGTAAGTGAGCTAACATCACTGTACACCTTGTATTCAAGCCGGCATTTTTTTTTTTAAATTTGTTTTATCTCAGACATTGATTTCACACTCACTGGCACACTTGTAAGTGACTGCCAGAGAATTCTGCCTGAAGTATCTGTAGTAGTTCAGAATTACTGGGTTTCATGTTTTCCATGTACTGAACTCTGTTATCTCCTACCATTCTGCAAAGGGGTTTTGAGGTTAGAATCTCTGCAGTTATTTCAAATTTTAGGATATCAACCCAGTTGTTCATTTTCTTTTAAGAGAGAAACTGTCACTTTGATATGTTACGAGTTTTCCACATTGAAAAGGTTTCAAAGCAAAATGTTTAGACTAGCTCTTGATTCCTGTCTTAAAACCCTTGTTAGGTGTAAAAGCCAGCCACAGTCTTCACTTTATCTTTGCCTCATGGGGCACAAGGAAAACTGCTGCTCATCTGACCAGTTTGAGGCTATATATAAAATACTAGTTCTTATCTTCAAAAAAAGCCTCTTCATTATTGGTATCTTCACAGGATTAGACTGTGATGGAAGACACAGGGCATAAAGAAAGAAGGGATGGACAAACAGATAAAAGAAGTAGGAAAGTAAAAAAGTAATCCTTTCTTGTTATCTTTTCTCCAGTCTCCCTTCATCTGAAGAGAAAAATTGTACACAGATATAGCTCCTAAGGCACAAACAGTGCATTTATTTGGTCTGTGGCATTTAGGTAAGGTGAGAGATTTCAGAAAGTTTTTCAGAGAAATGACTCCATAAGGTTCTGAGGGAATGGGTGGAAGGGCTTCAAAGGCAGAATTCACACTGAGTTTTAACTGCAGTTATTTGTAAATCTTTTGTAGGATGCTGTTGCCTTCATATTAGAAAGAGGATGGGTATGTGAAAGAAAACTTAGGCAAGAGCCTTGTTGGAGGAATCCAGATAAAGAACTGGAGACTACATTTAGTAGGTCCAACATTATGTTTTCAGTAAAGATGCCACTGTATTAGCAGGACTTTGTTCTGTCTTAAAGTTCCCAGAAATATTGCTGTTACCATCAAAGGCTCTGGAAGTAATGACAGCAGCAGCAGCAACAACAATGCCGTAATAATAATAGACCAGAAGCCAGATTCTGGTACCACCATCCCAAGAGGCTCAAACAGATCGGGAAGGAGAGAAAAATTAATCCCAAACCCCAACATGATTAAAAATGCCTGGTTGTTTAATTTTTTTTCTCCTCAGGAGCAACAAGTAAGGCTGAGATAAGTGTGCCAGGTCAATATTCACTGGGTTTTATTGAATTGCATTGTGTTTTGTAATGTGTTGAAAGAATGACAACCTGCTGAAACTTGAAAGGCATACACTATCCTTTTGACTGTAAATAGCTCGTGTTCACGCACAAATGCACATTGAAGGAGAAGATGGAAAGATAACCTAAGGATTGGGCAGGAAAAAAAAACCAAAGAAAAATCTCCATTCACATTTTGCTCTACATGTTATTTACCACAAAAAAAAACCTGCTTTTTTTTACATGGAAGTCTTTCATCAAATATCACTCAGGAATACTAATCTATGCATACTTTTATCAAGAAAAAAATCTTTGTAGCATTCACATATATTATTTTCCCCACTTTATTTTGCACATATAAGATTAGTCATTTTAATTGATCTTGCCTGTGTTTGAGAAAAAAACACCACAGGATATGAGGTTAGATTAGGGAAGATGGTACAAGAGGTAGCCTGAAGTTTAGTGATGACTTACCTAGTTTGGAAGGCTGGCTTGGAGCTCACGTATAAGTTAACCTGTACATTTAAAACAGGAAGAGGATTTTACATCAAATGGAAATGAGATGAAGTGAGCAAATGCAAGTGAGTGAAGATGTACATAAAAATAAATTGTATCCCATATATGCAGTTCATATGGTGTATAAACTTGCACACATGCCTCTTTGTACAATATGTGAAATGTTGAGGGAATTTGAATATGTTTTTCTGTTTATCCAAGTCTGGAAGGAATCGGGCTGAGATTGACTAGAATATCTCATTTTAAAGAGGGTGTGTTATAATGAAAATAAATTAATTCATTATGAATTATTGTTTTTCTTTGGCAGCAAAAAAAGGTCAAATTACTTCAGATGGACAGCCATATTATTTTATATGATCCAAAAATGGAGTTTACCATTTTGTACGTTTAATGATAAATACCTGTAAATTTCATTTTAAAGCATCCTGAAAAACTAGATTTAATGTTCGTGTTAAGAACTGCTAAAATGAAGCTTCTCTCCTTGACATGCCTATGCCGCCTCCAAAACACAACATACAAATAAGCAACACTAACAAAAACTAAGAACTATAACAAAAAAATCTAAATTTAAAAAAATGTGGAAAATTAGAAGGCTCGGGCATCAGAAATGAGCATTTCAGCAGACTGAACCAGGATAATTTCTCACGTCAAATCATGTTTAACTTTAGTATAAAAGTAAAGAGATTGTAAGGACCACAACAGGAATTATAAAGGAAAATTTGAGCTTCATTGTGGTGCTGTATGTGCACGTGTCTTAGGCTGGGAAACACAAATGAGGAAAATTTGCTGCCACTGATCTTTGTACTTTAAAAGAGAAATTAAAAACAAATCAGTGAATCTTTCATGACTGGTGTCTTGGGGAGGATCACATCTTAGTGACCCTTCTTTCACTAACCAAAAAATATCAGGTGCTTATCCTACCATATGCAAGCAAGACTTGAAATCAAAGTGCATGAGACAAACTCTACGTGTGAGCACAGCATGATGAAGCATGGCTCTTTGCCTACCCTTCTGTGTGCTCCTTTTTATCACTCCTGCTTTGGGGGGGGTAACATCATGCCAGACAGTAACAGGTATTGGGAAATATCTGGCTGAAGGAGAAGAGGCCATTGTGGTCAGTTTGCCAAGGAGTGTTTGGTGAAGGGACGATACTGTGCTGAATGTAGCCAGGCTTGATTACAGTGCTGCACTCCTGGTGCCCCAGTGCCTACTGAGCCGGAGGCAAGGCAGGGTTTTTGCAATGGCTGTACCAAGATCACAGGTATGTCACTGACACGTTTTTCCCACTGGAGACTGTGTGAAATTTAAAAGAAAATATTGTCTGGTGCTTGGCAATAATTAACACTCAAAACATTCTTTAATGTAATTAATGCGTTGACAGTATCTTCCACAGTCAAAATATTTGTTTGGATAAATGAACCAGCTAAGCACTAATTCATCTCGTTGTGGTAGTGTGCTCCAGGCAGTGAAGGAATGGTGCCTACTGCAATGCTAACTGAGTGGAACAAATTCTTGGACTTGGGTCTTCTACAATTAAAGCTTCAAGGTAATTTAAGGCATTTGCAGTAGGCTCTGGTTTGGGCACAGTATGTCACAATAACAAGATCGTGGTGCTCATTAGGGGACCTTATCTCAGCAATACACTTGACAGTCTGGCATGTCAGAGCACCACCAATAAAATAATTTCATTAAATAGCTCAGATGAAAATGACCTGCAGATAAAGGTGAAGTATGAGCAGAGAAGAGGCTGTAATGGAGTTGCATAGCAAGAAGGAACAAGGCAGCCATCTTTTTGAACCAAAAGTCAGATGGTGTATCGTGAATATTGCTATAGGTACCTGATGATACTGGTAGCATGAACTCTTATAACCTTGGGCTTACATGGAGTTGCTGTGATATTATGTAATGATGTGTTGAGCTTTGAATTGATTTTCTATGGTTTATTTAATTTTTCAGTCTTAAAGTTCCGTTCCTAACTGACAGAAATAGGATAGTTTCAGTGTTTGTGCCCTTTGGTAGTGTAGAAGATGAAAATGAAAAAAAAGGCTTGTTCAGTGGGGTGAGAAGAGTTGGACTTCACTTCAAGATGATGTGTCAGTGCTTTCATAGTAATCTAGGATTTGCAAGACTTGGTCTATTCCCCTGACTGGTCACATGCTTCCCATATAAACAAATTGCTAGGCCTGATGTTCCATACAGAAATAAATAGTGGAGCTGGGATGCTTAGAACATCTAATTAATCCTGTCTGAGTGCAGGACTAATGAAGCTTTTCTGACTTAGTAATAAAGCTAGCTGCCATTTCTTATCTCTAATTACCCTTCCTCTCCAGCCCATCCCTTCTGACTAGAAAATCCATGGAGAGCGGAGTGCCAAGGATGTTTTCTCTTTTTATCTGTTCTCAGATTCTGGCTTTCCCTTTCTCAAACTATCTGGCTTTCTGGACACTCTTCACAACCTTTTTCATCCAGGTCTCTGGGTGTGTCATTAATCCTTTGCTTTGCAAACCTGCTCTTTACCCTTCTCTTGGTAATCTACCTTGCCAGCTAAGCAGGCAGTCATGTTAAAAAAAAAAAAATATAGGGCACAGGTTTTGTATTATATCTTGTGATCTTGTGCATTGTCGAGAACTGTCTGATGAAGAGACTAAGAGACTACTCACTCCAGTGAAGGTACTTCATCCAGCTCCTTTGCTGTGGAGTTTAGTGAGGGAGGCAACAAAGTAGGAGCGTTGTAGAGCTGAGCCCTTCAGATGTGTCCAGATAGATCTCGATGCAGCTTGTGAGTGATATGTTCAGAAAGAAGCAGTAACTCAGACAAAATGTGCCAAGGGACTTCACATACTTGTAGAAGGCTTTTTGCAGTTTCACTATAAGATATTTTGCTGAAATTCCTCCAAAGTCCTGTTTTGAAGTTGGCCAGCTTTATTCTTCACTTGTCTGTCTGCGAAAGAAAGTGTTGTCTGTTCTATTCTTTTACCACAAGGGAGTTACAAAGCTAAGATAAAAAATTGGTTTTGTTATGATTCACAGTTAATCCTTTGCTTGATCTTGGGAAGGTACAACTTTTTTGAAATCCATGGTTTGTTTGTTATGAATTTGGAACTGCTCATCGCTTAAAGTTAGCCTATTTTGTGATATGAAGCCTCTGTTCCACATGTCAAAATAAAGAAAAAACCCAATATATGACTGTTTACTGATTAGCGCCAGCTGTAATTATATGCATGTCTATATGGGGAAGTTGGCTTCCTTGAAATGTTAGAGAAATACTTTTTGACCTCAAAGTGTTCTTGACTTTTTCTTCAAAGATGTCTCTTCATGAGATCGTATTTCTAGTGCATTTTCATTGTTTGCCACAGGGGAAAAAACATGGTCTTCCTGTTATGTTTCCCCCACTATCCTGAAGCAAATTAAAGATAAGCTAGGAATTTTTCCAGCAAGACATCTTTTCTGCTGTGTCTTTGAGTACCCTTTCTTTCCCTTTCCCTTTCCCTTTCCCTTTCCCTTCTTTCCCTTTCCCTTTCCCTTTCCCTTTCCCTTTCCCTTTCCCTTTCCCTTTCCCTTTCCCT